>OX451735.1:154319342-155557854 GCA_948472305.1 Vicia faba
AACTCTGTGGGGGATGTTGATTTCTTCTTGGAGGAATAAAGTTCAAGAATTTTGGTTGTCCATTTCTCTACTGGGGAGTTATTCCTAACTAGAGAGAATCGAAAGTTAGCTGTTATTAGGTAGAAATCCAAGCTTGGCAGCAATTTGTTAGGGATAATGAAGTTGACTGTTATCTGGTTGTATTCCAGGCTTTGCAGTGAATTACTAGGGAAGTTTAAATTATCTGTTATCTAGTCAGATTCCAGGATTTGCAGGAAATTACTTGGGAGAGTGAAGTTAAGCTGTTATCTGGTCGAATTCTAGGCTTTGCAGCAACTTACTAACATTAAACTACTATCTGGTTGGATTCCGGGTTTTAAAGCAGATTTCTGAGATGGATGAGGTTAATTGTTATCTGGTCAGACTCTAGGCTTTGCAATAACTGACTTGAAAGGATGAAGTTGAACTGATATCTGGTCGGGTCCAGGCTTTGAAGTAACTTGCTTGAAAGGATGAAGTTGAATTGTTATCTGGTCGGGTCCAGGCTTTGCAGTAACTTGCTTGAAAGGATGAAGTTGAACTGATATCTGGTCGGGTCCTGACTTTACAGTAACTTACTTTAAAGGATGAAGTTGAACTGATATCTGGTCGGGTCCAGGCTTTACAGTAACTTGCTTGAAAGGATGAAGTTGAACTGATATCTGGTCGGGTCCAGGCTTCACAGTAACTTGCTTAAAAGGGTGAAGTTAAACTGATATCTGGTCGGGTCAAGGCTTTGCAGTAACTTGCTTGAAAGGATGAATTTGAACAGATATCTGATCGGGTCCAGGCTTTATAGTAACTTAAAATTGTTTGAATAGGAATGATCCAGTTGGGGAGTGTATTATTTTGTTGGGGGAATAAACCATGTTGAAGAGAATATTTGATGACCTACTGGCAAGATGAATTTTTTAAGAAGAAATCCACAAGGCTTCTTATTTTAAGACCAACTCAGCTGGGGAGAGGGATGTCGAGAGATTGAAACTTTGACTGAGGTTTGCGTAAATCCAACTTTGTGGGCAACTCTGTTGGGGCAAAGGTTTATAGTAGCATGCTCAGTGGGGATAATGCTAATGAGATAAATTTTGTGGGGATATATCAACTGCATTAAAGAGATGCTCGTTGCTGCTTGGCATCACACTTTTGTTAAATAGTTTAATCATGTTCATATGCATATGTGCATTCAATTTTAGTCATTGGACATCTATGCACTCAAAACAAAAACAAAAAGTTTGCACTTCAATATATTTGTATTGATGTTTTGTCCATGAATAGGAATTTTTGTACAAAGACACGGAGATTCTATTAAAAGGAAATCGTCGAAAGGAAAACAAAATTGAAAACAAAAACAACAACCATGTGGAAATCATCTCATTGTGTTCCAACTCTACTATTTCCCCAATGTCTTCAAACGTCCCTTGTCGTTGACAGAAGTTGATTGGATTGATCTTGGACCGTTTGAACCTAGACCTTGGTAATAAAGTCGACTGTGGTGATTCTACGAGACATAGTCATACGCTTTCAATCCTTAACTTTTTCCTGGACCGCCCTTTCTGGTTTTCAGCCCACCAGGATATCCATTTTTACCCAAGTTGCTCTTTCGGGTTTTCGACTTGCCGGGTGTACAATCTTTTGCATATATCCCTAATTTTTCCCAAACCTTTGGTTCGTCGGGATGCCCTTATCTTTCCTAGGTGTATCAACCTAGCGGGTCTCTCATGCGTCGTATTTTTTAATTATGTCCGCATTCATAGGGTGTGGGAAATCTTCACCGTCCATAGTAGTCAGCATCATGGCACCACCAGAGAAAACTTTCTTGACAACAAATGGCCCTTCGTAAGTGGGAGTCCATTTTCCCCTGGGTTTGCCTTGTGGAAGAATAATGCGCTCTATTACCAAGTCTCCAGCTTGATATACTCGAGGCCTGATCTTTTTGTTGAAAGCCTTGATCATACGTTTCTGGTACATCTGACCATGAAAAGCTGCAGCCAGTCACTTTTCATCGATCAAGTTCAACTGATCCAATCTTGTCTGAATCCATTCGTCTTTGCATAGGCATGCTTCATTCATAATCCTTAGTGAGGGAATCTGAACTTCCATTGGCAGGACAACTTCCATTCCATAGACCAAATAAAAGGGAGTTGCCCCAGTCGATGTCTGAGCTGAAGTACGGTAGCCATGAAGAGCAAACGGTAACATCTCATGCCAGTCTTTGTAGGTTACTACCATCTTTTTCACAATCTTTTTAATGTTTTTATTGGCTGCCTTCACTACGCCATTCATTTTATGTCTATAAGGAGAAGAATTGTGATGCTTGATTTTGAACTGAGTGCAAAGTTCTGTAATCATAGCATTGTTGAAATTGGTTCCATTGTCAGTGATGATCCTTTCTGGGATACCATAACGGCAGATGAGGTTATGCTTGATGAATTAGGCTACAACGTTCTTTGTGACTGAGGCAAATGACGTAGTTTCGACCCATTTGGTGAAATAATCGATAACGACAAGAATGAAGCGATGTCTATTGGAAGAAGTAGGTTTAATCTCTCCAATCATGTCAATGCCCCACATTGCAAACAGCCACTGAACAATCATGACATTTAGAGGAATAAGAGGCACATGGACCTTGTCAGAATAGATTTGGCACTTGTGGAAAGTCCTTGAGTGATGATGGTAATCAGTTTCCATTGTTTACCAATAATAACCAGCTCTTAAGATTTTCTTGGACACAGTATGTCCGCTAAAGTGAGTCCCAAAGAGACCATCATGCATATATTCCATAATTTTCTCTACCTCCTTCTTGTCCACACATCGGAGTAGAGTAGAATCATGGTTGCGTTTGTACAGGGTTCCATTGCTTAGAAATAATCTGGCTGAAAATCTTCGTAAGAATTTTTTATCATTGATGGAAGCTCCTTCGGGATACTCTTGCGCTTCAAGGTATATTTTCACCTCGTGGTACCATGGCTTCTCTGTGTCAGTTTCAAGCTCGTAGCAGTGTACAGGTTCGTCAAATCTCTCAATTTCATTCATAGGAGCTTCATTGTCCCATTTGACCTTGAACATAGAAGACATTATGGCCAAAGCATCGGCTAACTGATTTTCTTCTCTAGGGAGGTTCTCAAAGGTGATTTCTTCGAAGTATGGAATTAGAGATAGCAAAAGCTCCTTGTAAGGAATAAGATTAGGATGCATAGTGTCCCAATATCCCTTTACTTGGCTAATCACTAGAGCGAAATCCCAGAATATATTCAAATGCTTGATCCTTAAATCAATGGCAACTTTCAGACCCAAAATGCATGCCTCATATTCAACAGTGTTATTTGTACAATCGAAGCATAGTCTAGCAATGAAAGGGGTGTGGAAACCCTCATGAGAAATTATCACATCACCAATTGTGTTACCCAAAGCGTTGGAAGCCCCATCGGAAACCATAGTCCATCGAGATCCTTGTTCAGGTCCGTTACACGATCTAGGTTTTGCACAGTCGGTCACTAACATGATATTCTTGTCCGGGAAGTCAAAGTTCATAGATTGATAATCATCAACATCTTGATGGGACAAATGATCTGCCAATACATTTCCTTTGATTGCCTTTTGTATGGTATATTGAATATCGTACTCAGTCAAAATCATTTGCCATCTAGCTATCCGTCCGAAAAGAGCAGGTTTCTCGAAGATGCACTTGATAGGTTCCATCTTAGAAATCAATAGAGTGGTATGAATCAACATATACTGTCTTAGCCAACGAGCAGCCCATGCCAGAGGGCAATAAGTTTTCTCGAGCAGTGAATATCTAGTTTCACAGTCGGTAAAATTTTTGCTCAGGTAGTATATCGCATGCTCTTTTCGGCCAGACTCGTCATGTTGGCCCAATACACACCCCATAGAATTCTCTAGCACAATGAAGTACATGATCAAGGGTCTTCCTTCAACTGGAGGCATGAGGATAGGAGGTTCTTGCAGATATTCTTTGATTTTTTTGAAGGAAGCTTGGCATTTATCATTCCATATGACTACTTGATCTTTCTTCAAGAGTTTGAAGATTGGCTCGCAAGTAGTAGTTAAGTGAGATATGAAGTAGGTGATGTAGTTAAGATGACCCAAGAATCCTCTAACCTCATTTTCAGAATGGGGAACTGGCATTTCTTGAATGGCTTTTACCTTTGCAGGATCAACTTCAATTCCTTTACCACTGACAACAAAACCTAGAAGTTTTCCAGATCTTACTCTGAATGTGCACTTATCAGGATTCAACCTCAACTTGTACTTTTTCAGCCTCTCGAATAGCTTGTATAAGTGGTTGAGATGCTCTTCTTCAGTTTGTGACCTTGAAATTATATCATCCACATATACCTCTATTTCATGATGGATCATATCATGAAACAAAGCCACCATAGCCCTTTGATATGTTGCCCCTGCATTCTTAAATCCTAACGGCATGACCTTGTAAAAAAAGGTGCCCTATTGCGTGACAAAGGTGGTCTTCTCCATGTCTTCGGGAGCTATCTTAATTTGATTATAGCCGGAGAAAGTATCCATGAAAGACAATACTTTATGTTGAGTGGTGTTATCGACCAAGACATTAATATGAGGTAGAGAGAATTCGTCCTTGGGGCATGCCCTATTCAGATCCCTGTAATCTACACACATACAAACTTTTTCGTCTTTCTTCGGCACTAACACCACATTTTTAACCCATTAAGGATAAGATGTCATAACTAGGAATCCTGCACCAAATTGTTTCATCACTTCAGCTTTTATCTTTTCAGACATGTCAGGCCGCATGCGACAAACTTTTTGCTTGACAGGAGGATAATCTTCCTTTATTGGCAGACAATGAACTACAATGTCGGTATCCAACCCTGGCATATCTTCATACGATCAAGCAAACACTTCCACATAGTCATGTAACATCTGAACCAATTTTCTTTTGACACTGCTTCCTAGGTTGGTGCCGATCTTGACCACTTTCTTGTCTGTCTCGGTACCTAGGTTGATGACTTCAACTGAATCTTCATGCGCCTGAATAGATTTTTCCTCTTGCATTAGAAGTCTGCCTAGTTCTCCCAGTATTTCACAATCTTCCTCGCCTTCGTCTTCGGCTTGGTTAATTGGATGTTCAAAATCATAATAAGTAATAGTAGAGTCATTGGCAATGAGATCCGGAGTGGACGAGGACCTGCATGAGTGTGTGTGTATGTGCATGTAAGATACATGGCTATTTGAAAAGTGTATTAAAGAAAAAGAAATACAATGAGCTCAAAAATTTGAATTCAAAAAGTTCAATGGTTTATATTGAATGATCATATGATAAAATGAACATAAATAAAACCCTTAACAAATTTACCATAGTGCCCCGGGCCAGGCATATGGCTTAAAATTCATTATTTAATATTACAGATAAAAGGCTCTTGAATTGATAGAAAGCAATAAACAAGTAATTACTCCTCAATGAAGGAGATGGGAAAGAAGTCCTTTGCGCGCCAATTGTTGAGCTCGGTCGTAGTAGGGTATATCAATTCTTCAAACGCACATTCATAATCAGAATCCTCCACAGCATTTACTTCGTGATTTCCAATACGGAGAGGGGGCTTTCTCGCACGAGCGCACCTAACTTCTTTCGGAGCCTTCATAGTGAAACCCAACCCATATTTGTTTGATTTAAACAGGATCTCGAGGAGTTGCCTTTAGGTAACTCAGCTTCCATCTTCGACTGCGGCATGAGCATCCTTAAATGAAACCATCCTTGGCACGACCTTCTCAGCTTTGGGCATTTCAGAGGAAATTCTGGCAGTAGCAACCATAGGCGGAACAACTTCAAAAGCCTGGCACGGGGTTTCTATAAATTCGCCATCAATCTCCACATATTTGAAAGAATTGAGATGGCTTACCATGAATTCCTCCTCACCGCAAACAGTGACGATCCTCCCCTTGACTGGGTATTTTAGCTTTTGGTGAAGGGTAGATGTTACTGCCCCTGCTCCATGGATCCAAGGGCGACCCAACAAATAGGAGTAAGCGGGACGGATGTCCATGATATAGAAAGTAGAGTTGAAAATATGTGATCCAACTTTGATTAGGAGATCCACTTCTCCATGAACCATCCTTTTGTACCCATCGAAATCCCTCACTATAATATCACTTGGCTTTAACACCAATCCTTCACAGTCAAACTGGTCCAAAGCGCCCTTGGGTAGCACGTTTAAAGAAGAGCCAGTGTCAACCAAAACATGTGCTATGGTAGTCTCCTTAAATTCAACAGAAACATGCAAAGCTTTGTTATGCTTCCTTCCAAGTGGTGTCAGATCAGCATCAGAGAATCCCAATCTATTGTCGGCCATCAAGCTCACCACACAATTTTTGAACTGGTCAGTTGTTGTCTCATGAGGGACATGAGCCTTCTTTAAGAATTTAATCAATGTTCGGGCATGAGCATCGGAAAAAAGTAGCAAAGATAACATGGAGATCTTGGAAGGGGTTTTCCCCAGCTGCTCCACTATCTTGAAATCACTCCTCTTTATAATTTCCAAGATTTCATCCATTTCTTAAGCGGAAGGTTCCTCAGCAGCAACGTCTTTTGCAGGCGTCTCTGTCTCAGCAGGCTCCACTACTTTCTCTTTACCTTTAATTTCAGCACCAGGCTTAGTAGCGGTGATGCAAACAGGTGTCGTTGTAGCAGTTGGGGGTGAAATGTTGGGCGAAAATATTCTCTCAGTTCTGGTCACCTTACTAGAGCCAGTAATATTACCAATGTCATCAGCCTTGCTTTCTTCAATCCAAGCATCTTTCTTTATTCCATGGTAAAACACTTCGGCACTGTAGTTCCCCGACACTGCTTTGTTGGAAGAGTACAGAATTGGCCCAGGGACAGTGATTATTAATGAAGCAACAGTCGGTTCATTCGAAATCCTGGTATGACCTTTTAAGGAAATCCTAAGAAGCTTGTTTGAAATTGTTATAATGGAGAGGTCTTCAATCTTATTGGTCAAACTTTTGATGGACGAAGTTCTCTCAAATAGGATCTCATGACTATTCATCAGGCGTTGAACATCTTCTTTCATCCATTTGCATCCATTAACTTGTTTGGCGCAACAATCACAGTCTTTCAAACAACCAGGGAAACCCCGACTCTTAGCAAATTATTTTTGACAATGGTTAACGGAGTAGTTAGATCCTCGACGAAGGAAACAAAAATAGTGTCTTCAATTGCATTGACACCTTTGCCATGTTTTGGCATTGGTGCCGTTATTACATTGGGAATTGTAGGCGGATCAAATTTGATTTTCTTGTTGTCTATTAAGTCTTGAATTTTTCTCTTCAGCGCCCAACATTGATCAGTGTCATGCCCGTGACTATTTTAATGATATGCACATTTGGTATTCGGATTGTATTTAGGTGAGGAAGTGTTCGGATTGGACGGAGGATCACACTGTGTCACTAAGTTGGCCTTTAACAGGTGTTGTAAGACTTGGGATAGCGACATGCCTATCCTTGTGAACTGTCTTCGTGGAGCCACAAACTGTTGATGATTAGAAGATTGTCTTTGAACAGGAGTAGGGTTGGAGATCAGAACATCATTAACGGACTGGCGATTATCCTTCTTGGTACGGGCCCTTACCCCATACACAACATTCGTTTCTTTCTTCCCAGTGAAGGGTTTCTTTACGAGATTGGAGGTGGAAGCAGACGCCAAAGGGATTTTCCCACTCTTTATACCACTTTCGACCCTTTCACCGGTTAGGATTAGCTCGGTGAAACCGGACGAAGAACGCCCAACCAATAAGTTGAAAAATAGACTAGATAACATACCCATAAACATGTAAATATGTTCCCTATCAGTTAATGGTGGTTGAACCCTACTGGCAAGATCCCTCCACTTTTTGGCGTACTCTTTGAACTTATCGTTTTTACCCATCGTCAGGTCTTGTAGTTAAACTCTAGTCGGCGCCAGGTCAGCATTGTACTGGTATTGGTGATAGAAAGCAGTGGCCAAGTCTTCCCAGGTGTGGATACAGGAACCCTCCAATTGGTAAAACCACTCTAGTTGAGTCCCAACCAATCTTTCTTTAAAGAAATGGACCCAGAGTTTTTTGTCGGTGGTGTGTGGTTGTATTTGGTGCACGTAAGACTTCAGATGAAGCTTTGGGCAGGAAACCCCGTCATATTTAACAAATAATAGTATTTTAAATTTATGGGGAATGACAACCCCAGATATTAAACCCAAATCATCAAAATACAAACCAGGAACGACTAGAATCTAGATGGCCTCCAGTCTATCCTCTAGCTGCTTGTACTTATCGTCGGAAGGAGGATATTATTCTTCAAAGTAGTCTTTGTCATCAGACACTTGATCATTGACACACCCAGCCCGGGTGTTCCTTACTTCTCCAACTTGATTTTCGTCTTCCTCAGACGAATCTTCAACTATTGGTATCTGGCGGATCATCTCTCTGAATCTTTTACCCATGTTGACTAGGACTTTCCTTTTTGGTTTCTTTTTGGATGTCAACAATGTCATCAACTCTTGTTGCCCCTTGGCTAGGGTCAGCAGAGTCTCTTGAAACTAGGAATTTTGTGCTTGTAGGTCCTTCACTGTTTTCTCGATATCCATCTTACTGAAATAAACAGCAGAAAGATAAGGAAACTTGTTGTGGAAAACCTGTTTATGTTATGATGCATGAAAAATGTGCATGAAAATGATTTCAAGGATTTATAATATTTAAATTTGTCTAGACAAAGAATGAACAAACTTCAAATTGCATTAATCAATTCAAAATGGTTACAACGTGCCTCTTGGGCTTACAAAATATGTCCCTAAGACAAAAAGGTTGAACACATCATCTTTGATGCAATGTAGGCATTCAAGCTTTGTTCTTCATGAATTTTCCTTGTAAGCTCCAAAGCCCTTTTCTCGCTTGCGTGGAAATGAGCTTAGAAGGTGTCTCGCTCTTCCTTTAACTGAATCTAACCCTTTTGCAAGTCTTCAAGAGAATTAGGCTTGTTGGGATAGAGGACAATATACGGGACATCTCCTTCAGCAACAGGCTCCATGATAACAGGTAGGATGGAGAGGTAAGGCATTACGAGCTTCTGAGCACGAGCTCGTACCCACCTAAGGTAAGGATCAAGGGGAATAGAATTCTTGTATCCCAGTGTCTTACTATCCACTTTGTTACCATCCTCCAAGCTCGTACAAACATCTGAAGGTAGCCTTGATCGTCTCTTTCATAGTCGAACACCACTCTTTCGATGAGCATATCATGAGGACTATCTCTTCGTGCATACCCAAACTGTCCCAAAGCTGAGCAAGGGTTATAAGTGATACCTCCCTTAATACCAAGCAAATGGATATTAGGGAATTCCCCACAACATTCGATGATAGTAATGTCCTCCAAGGATCGAGAACACCTGTGAATATCCGAATGTCTGAGGGGCATCAACCTATTGGACCACCTTAAACCTTGTTCGTTCTTCACAACGGATCGTGGGAGGTGCGAAACAAACCACCTAGCCAATAGAGGAATGCAACACATGATGGCTCCTCTTCTCTTCATGGTATGAGAGTGGAGAAAATGTATGATATCTCCTAACAAAGTAGGCACCGGATTGCGAGATATGAAGATTTTGATTGCATTCATATCTATAAGTTGGTCAGGATTTGGAAATAGTACCATCCCATAGATGAGAAGGGCCAAGATTTCTTCAAAAGCTTGTAAATCCAGAGTGTTCTAACAATCTTGAGCTTTCTCCAATAGGAACTTGGCTAGGAACCCTTTGACACCACTTCTTGTTTCCCAATTAGTCGTGACGTCGGATTGTTGCAAGTGTAGAGCTCGGGAAATCTCTTCAGGACTCGGGTCTCTTTAAGTATCATTGAAAGGTAGTTGATTGATAATAGGAACTCCCAAGAGTTGAGATCATTATTCCATAGTAGGTATAAGCTGGTAATCGGGAAAGGTAAAGCAATGGTGCAAAGGGTCGAAGAACTGGAAAATCACCTTCATCATGTCTTCATTAATGCTTGAGGTAACCAAGTTGAGGAGTCGACCATGTCTTTCGGTGAATGAAGAGCTCTCAATAACCCTCGATGCTAACTCTTTGAGTTGAGAAGGAATTCTTACGAGATTGACTTGGATAGTATTCCTACGGGTGGAAGCCATGTCCTACAAAGCAGAACAAAGATAAATCCCAAAAAGTCCTTGAAATGGTTAGTGCAAATGCAATTATATGATGTCATGATGTTATGTATAAGTAAGCATATACACACAAAGCAAACAAGTCCTTTGGTTTAGGCTTGTATGAGGTTCATAGGTAAGTACCCTCTTGAAGTTTAGTCAGTTCAACCAGTCCTAGAAAGTAATCGGGTTCTAGGGGGTCTCAATATCACTGATCTTTCTTCATCCGACATTGTTTCAGCACAAGCCTCTTTAATGGTGACCGAAATATCCCAAAAGTCTGATCTTAATGAGTGTAATATCGAGTATCAACTAACTTTGGACTGCACCAAAGCCGTCTACCTCACTACTTCCTAAAGGCCAAGTTGTTCAAGTAAAGGTTCTAAAGTCAGTTAGTGCTTTATGACACCACACAGCGGCCCCGTATTCTCCTTGAATACTCAAGGGCTACCGGTACCAACAAATGCATCACACTAACGTAGCTATTGCTTAGACCATGTCGGTATACCCTGCACAGTTTCCACAACTTATTTCTACTACCTAAAAGGTGTCCCAGATCCGGGTAGAGGATCAAAATAAGCCCAAACAAGGAACCAAAATGTAAAACAAACAAGTCAAACAAAGAAAAGCAAGTAAAGGTGATCTATCCCTAAGGTAACCCCACTTTTAAGTATCCCCAGCATAGTCACCAGTTATGTAATGCCGTGGGAGAACTAACTTGGATGTTTTGCATTTTATTGCAATTGTTGCGGATAGCAAGAGTCGCCACCGACTTTTCTTTTATCCAATGAAGGAAAGGGTGAAAAGAACAAGAAAGACCTTTGAGATTATTTTCTTGAGTTCGGGGGGTAGATTATGAAAAGGGAAGGTGTTATCACCATTTTCATCCATAGTTATATATAGGCTCTTAATTGCTTGCTAGATCATTGCTTTTGTTTGAAAGTGTGCTTTGTGGTGGGTTTTGAAAGTATTTTTGAAAAGCGCCTTCGTGAGGCTAACTTTGTAATGATTCTCGTCTCTATAAGAATGTACGCAAAGTGTTGGACTTTTGAAAATATTTCATGGAATTTGTTGGTGCATTTAAAAAAAGGTGTTTAGGTTTGAAGTTGAGCAAGCAACTAAGAACGTTTCTACCTGCTCAAAATTCTTTGTTATTTTCCTCCTCCTTTAGATGTTGCTATCTTACCATTGATTGGTAAGAATCCTTATCTTTGGATGTAAAGGGACGGGCGCGGGTCATCGTATAGTCATGATAGAAATGTTGTAAGATATCTTAGCATTTCTCTTAAGGGACTAAGATCATTTGTAAGGAAACATTCTAAGCATCATAGAGGGACTATGATCTTGTATCTTTGATTGTTTTTGCTAAGACGTCTCACATGCATAACATAACCATTTTTCATAAGGCAACAAGCAGAGTTAACCCTAGAGATGCAAGTGTGCAAGTGTTTGTATTTCATGCTTAATTTATCTTTGAATTAGGTCTTTCTAAGCATTGATTTTATCTTTCCATACAAACCCTAATTAGTAGCATTTATATGAAAGCGATAAGTTGCAGAAATGTAAATATCCTATGCTATTACAACCATTTGGGGATGGGGTGTACAAAATTTACAAATGGGGGTTGCAAGAAATTAGAGTCCTAATTATCTATTACAACCATATTGAAATAATGTACAAGAATTGCAATGTAAAATAGATTTGTTTTGTTTTTGTTAAGAAGTAAATTTGCTTAAGGAAATATTTTTAGTCTTTTTGTTTTAAAGGAAATAAAGCAAAGTATATGAATATAAAGTATTTTTGGTGTTTTTGATTAAAGAAAATAAAAGTGATGATAAAAATAATAAGAGAATAGGAGTTAGGGTCAGCGTGTTGCTGAAAGAATATAAATAAGAGAGAGCATAAGTTCTGACTCAGGCGCACTGCAAATCAGAAATAAAATGTTAGCAGAAAAGGGGAAATTCAGAAGTTCTGGATCCAGACGCACTAAAGTTCTGGGGTTGCTGGGAACAAAGGAAAGCATAGAAATTCTGATTGTTTGAAATTGCCTAGAAGTTCTGATTGTTTGAGAGAGCCTAGAAGTTCAGATGCAGCTAGAAACCTAGAAGTTATAGTGTTACTGGAAGGCTAGAAGTTCTGATTGTGGGTAAGTGAGATGACAATGTTGTTGGATGGGACTGTCTAGAAGTTCTGGTCCAGGAGTACTGTTTTAAAAAACAACTGGGAGGGGGTTTATCTAGAAGTTTTGGTCCAGGATTATTGTTTGACAAATAATGGGGTAAACATGTTAAGAAATAAACACAAAAGATGCTTCTGGGGTTAGAACCCAGGACCCTTAACACTAATGCCTCAAGTGCGCGCTCTCTACCACTGGGGTGGCTATACATCCGGTATTAGAAGCAAAAACATAAACATATATTACAAAGTAAGTTCTGATGATGAACTTCATCTTCTTTTTCGCGCTAGTCAGAGTATCTACAACTTAGTCATTTCTCCACAAAAATAAAAGTGCAAACGCAGAAGTTATGGCAAATTTCATCATGGTTTCAGAAATACAAGGCATCAAAATGTAAATCAGAAGAAAGCATGAATTTCGCTAATCCTAATTCTGAACCCTAATTTCCTCAAGAAGTTTTAATTATGAAATTCTCTCTACTTAGGCCATATAAATGAAATATATAAATATGTAGAGATTCAGAGCCATGATATCTACATTATGTCTTTGAAATTGCAAGCCTAACAATGCCTAAGTAATGAGATGAAAATCAGAAGAAACTTACCTTGCAAATGGAAATTGTTATGTAAGTTAGAGCCTGGTTCAAATTGTTGTGATGTTCTAGTCAGTTTCCTCAAGTTCTCAGAAAGCTAAAACAAACCTTAACTTGAGTTATGGAAGGCGGGAATGCTCTGGAGCAGTCAAGATGGAAAGTTCTGATTTTTGAAATGGAGAGTGGTGAAGACTGTATTACAGTTTGAAAAGAGAAATTGAGAAGGCTTCTACGTGTATATCAGAAACTGTGTGGATGATTTGGCCAAGAAACACACAAGGAAAATTAGAGTTTGGACGCAAAACCTAAAAACTAGCAGGTTTTGTGTTTGGACTGCAGTTTCAGGTTCTTGGGAATTTTTAGCAAAGTTTCAGGGCTTTTTCTCTCGATCTCCAATCCTCTTTCAGTTTGAAAATGAAGTTTAATTTATAGGCAAAGGATTTAGAAGCTTGGAGAATTCAAGAGTACAGCCATCATGTGTTATGGATCGTTGACTTGTTTTTGAAGCAAGTTTAGACAAGCATGTTCCAAGGCAAGGTCGGGTGGTAAGCAGCTTTAAACACGCCTAATCTGAGTTTGTAGGCATGCTTTGTGGGGAAGTACACTCAAAAAAAGTAAAGTATGGGATCAAAATAAACTTTGTACAAAAGTTTGCTTTTCAAGGACAACAGTGGTACTTTCATGCCACACGTGAGAAGATCTTTTGGATAAAGGCTTAAACACTAGGATAAAGACTCAAAAGTTGGTGTGAGTATTAAATGATGATGATATTTAACAAGCAAGAAGGCCTGCAACATGAGATTATGTAGCATAGCTTGAAACTGGATCAGAAGTTCAGCATAAACGTAACTTAGATTAAGAACAAATGTCTAACTTCTGATCTTTGATTCTCCCTGCTTCAGCATGATCTGAAGGAGTTCTCAGAATTTTCAAAAAGCTTGTAACATGCTTTATAATCCCTCTTTGAATCATCTTTTCAAACTCTTATTATACCTACGTGAAAACTGGCCCAGAAGTTCTACTCAAATTCTAACTTGGAAATGTTCAGAATTTACTAAGTGTTTTAGTTTCATGGATGTGTCTTGAAGGAGTTATAACTTGAAATCCCAGCATTTCTAGGAGGAGTTCTGTTCTGAAATGTTTTACGTCTCATTGAGATCTACAAATCTTGTGTCAGAAGTTCTTCCTGAATCAATTCGCATCATGATAAAAATCTGGCCAGAAGTTCTGAATTTATCATATTTTCTTAACACTTAGACAAATTTCTAATGTTTAGAACTTTGACTTTTCCAAAGTAATTTTGACTTTGGATTTTCTTGATGAACCAACTTCATATTCTAACATGTCTTGATGAAATGTGATTCTTGAAAACTTGATTTTGATCCAAAAGTCAAAGTTTGACTTTTCAGTGTGTACTTTGACTATTTTGCCTTGTGTCAATCCAAACCTAAATTGATGTATCAATGCTACAAACTTGAGTCATGGGAGATCTTGTGAGGAAATTTTTGAGAAATGAGAGAGAAAATTTTGGGGTACAACACATACCTACCCTTGAAAGTTTTCGAATGGTTCCCCTGTAATGACTCCAAAACACGAGATCCATCACTCCCACCAGCATTAGGCTAATGTTGCACAACCTGAGCCATAGCCTACCAAGTAGCAACAAGAGCAACATTGTTTCTTCCATCCATTTCTATGTTTCACACCATAACATCAAACAATGGTTAGAAGAAACACATCGATAATATTCAACCGTCAGATTATACTACTGAGTCAACAACCTGGCCGGACGGACAGACCTGCTCTAATACCAATTGTAACACCTCATTTTCCCTAAAAGAATAATTATAATAAAATATACGAAATATATCTGAGTACACAAGAAGGATGCCACATCTTTCAAAAATTCATAAAGTTTCAAGTCACTTTATTACTTCATTTCTCATAAAAAGAAACTTAACAGTGGAACGATTAAATTAATTTACTTCCATGGCGCTACGACCTCAACAATAATAAAAACATCATAAAATTGAGTGGTCCAACATAAGTGTGAAATAAGATACATAACAAATACAATAGTGTAAAAACATAACAAATTCCCAAATCCTGTATTATGTATCAGAGCGACTCCTAAGACTCAATCAGGTAACATTCACTCCAAGCACTACTCGGTTACCTGATTATCTGTACTCCCATAGGAGTACAGAAACAACAACAGAAAAGAGGTGAGAATTACATTCAATAAATATAGATTGTATATCACATGCTAAAGAGTAGTAATTCACATCATTCATTAACTAATTCACACCACAAATATCATCTACATAACACAACACCAAATCAACAGTAATGCAATGCAAGGAGACCAACACCGACTCAATGCACGTGGTACCAATAGGGAATAAGCCCTCTCTATAATTACAAATAGGGAAGCAATAAGGCATAAGCCCTCAACATAACACCATTACAAGACCAACAACAGGGCATGAGCCCTCACCAATGTATACATGCAACACCAAAATGCCACAACATAATTATGCAACCACAAGGCAAAAGCCCACAATGTTACGCTAAGATAGGACAACAACATCATCATATCATGCAATATATTATGCAATTCATCCATACATTTTCATATAACACTATCATCTTAGATCATATTATTTAACATCACTCATCATACGAAACTCACACAAGGTTCCATGTTTCAACATAATTTCCATCATTATTATCCTTCTTATATCTTCATAAGTCATACTAGCCATTACGGACCAAAAGAACTCACTTTGCACGTGAAAACAGGAAAGAAATCACGAAAACGGGAATTTCTGCACCTCGGCCTGCTCATACGCGTATGGCCCTACCCCATAAACGTATGGCTTCTTCCGCACCTCCAATCCTTGTGTATCATACGTGTAGGGCCCAACTTCCAAGCCTCATACGCATATCATACACATATCACCAGAGGGGGATTTCCCTCAAAACCTCTCTAAAACCTCTCATACGCGTAGTGGCTAGCCCATACGCTTTTGGCCTTCATCTCATACATGTATCATACACCTTCCAGCAGAATGGCCATGACGGCTTGGGGACAGGGCGTATACCATACGCGTACAGCCCCTAAGAGTGTCCCACATACACGTATGGCGTCCCTCACACGCGTATGGCCAATCTGTTACTCCAAAAATCACGATTTCATATCAGTACGACTTCCACTCCTTTAGAGCACATCCAAACTCCTAATTTTTACTGAAAATAGTGTTTTTACACCTAATAACCTATAGACTTAAATTAATTTCATTAATATATCATCCTATAACAATTCTCTACATCAAAATTGTCACTTTTCATCATCTCCCTAAACCTACATTTTCTAGATTTGGGATTACATGGAACACCACCACAACAACAACAATTACCAACAACAAATCACATCACAGACATCAGTTAAATCATCATTCCACATAGATTCACCTAAATATATCATCAATCAACAAAAGGAAATCATATACATCAAATTTACACAAAACCTAAATAGGGAAAAGAGCCGTCACTACCCTCTCATGTTATAGTCACCCTTTAAAGAACCCATTTCCCTTACTTACCTTAGTTTGGAACTTTGATCCTTCAACAATGGTGCAATTCTCTCTTGCCTTAGCTTTTCCTTCTCTTCTTTTCTTTGTTTCTACATGAAATTTGTAACGTCCGTTAATTTAATTAATTATTTAATTAAATATTTTAAAAATATTCATTGAAGTGGTGAGATGTTGTGAATTGTTGGCATAAGTTGCTAGATTATTACTAGTTAATTAATTAGTTGATTAATACTAGTAATAATACTATAATTAGTAGAATAATAAAATAATTGTGTTGGGCCTATTTTAATGGTTAGAAGTAGAGATATAGGGGGTGTGTTGTTAAGGCCACTAAGAATAATAATATTGTGATGTTTTATTTAAATAAATAATAGGGTTAATTGATAAGGAGTTGGAAATTGATCGTGAGAAGTTGATGAGAACAGGAATAGAGAGAAGAGGCAAAGCAAGATTTTCGATCGGAGAGTTATAGAGTGACCTTCAATCTAAGGTCATGGTCGGGGTTCTGACTTTATAATGGGAATCATGATGAATATTATGTAGGAATTGGTTGTTTGAATAATTGGTGTCGTGCGTGAAATTGTTGTTGTTTCTGAATTTCATGTTACCACTATCATAATTTTTGATAACGTTGCAGTAATCCCATCTATGAATGAAAGGTTGGAAATTAACCCATGGTTGGTGTAGTTGTTATGATGTTGTGTTAATAAATGTTGTTTTGGTATGAGATTTGTAATCAAAGGAAAATTTGGAAAATTCTGCATTTGTATCAGTAACAGACTGAAGTCTGTGAGGGGATGGAAGACACGCTATGCCGAGGGGCGCAGGTACTTGTGATAAGTGACACAAGGCTCAAGGTGTGCCGAGGGGCATGGTGTATACCGACCGGAACAGGGGAGGTGCCGGTCAGCATGGCCATTGTTTCGAGGGGCACACGTCTTTATTAATTCTTTTCTGTTGTTCTTATGCATGTTGAGGGGTACATATTTCTTTCTTATTCCTTAACGCTCTTGTGCATGCTAATTGGTTAATTACTTTAGTCTAACATTGTCAGTATAATAATTAGAGTTATTAAGGTAATATATCCCTTAATGATTAATGGATTCCTAGTAAATATAAGTTAGTATCAGGAGAGATAATAGAATTAATGATTAGTAGAAAACTATTAATAAGGTTATCAGTAGAAGTAATTTAGTATAACTTTCAGTAGAAGTATTAGTAATAGATTAATAGAAGAACAAATTAGTAGCTAGTAACAAAGATGAAATAATTAATAAGTGACTAGTAGTAAATCGTATGAAATTGGAGATAGTAGTACAAAACTGAAAACATTAGTGTTTTAGCAGAAAACTATTTAGCTGGATATAGTCGAATTGCCCGAAAATTACACAGGACGTCGTAGTATATTTTAGTTAATACGGTGTATTGTATAGTTTGTTATAATTTAAGAATTGGCAGGTGATGATTATTTTTTTTGAGATGCCTCTAATATTGGAAGATATTAAGTTGTAGGCTTATGGCCAATGTTGAATCGTGTTGAGTTGTTGTTGAATTATTGTTTCCATTGTTACTATATTCATATTGTTGACACATACATAGCATATCATGTTGGGAGCTCATGCTTGGTAAGTTGGCCTGGATTGGAAACTATAAAGTTGAAGGCTTATTCCTTGTTGATGCCTCTATTAATTGGCAGATTATTAAGTTAGGAGTTTTACTCTGTTGGTACCACAAGCATGTGCATAAAAACAAGTCGCATTTCATGTTGCATCCTGAGTTGTTGTGTGGGTGAATTAATTATGTTAAATGTTCTTAAAGAGTTGCGAAGTGGTGATTTTGTATGAGCTGATTCTAATATATTATTTATCATGCATTTTATTATATTGTTCGATATCTCACCCCTTCAGTTTGAATGTTACCCCTATGTTGGTAACGTGCAGGTAACCTAGAGTGAAGGTTGTTTACCTTCAGTAGTTCGAGTCGGTGTCGTTGCTCTGATATGTAACCACCGGGGGGATGAACGCTTGTTGCTTTATTGTTGTGATCACTTCTGTTGCTGAATTTTAAATTGATTTACTAAGTAATTTGTTGTTTCTAAAGTTGTTTTCAGTTTGACAAAGATGTTATGTCATTTGAATTGAAAATTATGGTTTTGCTGCTTAATTATAAAAGTTGTTTTATTCTAAAGACTAAATTATGTGGTTAACGGCTCGTCCGAGTTTAAGTGTTATGTATATGTTTTACATGAGATTAAATAAAGGTGTTTTTAAGTAGTAAGTGTAACATCCTATTTGTATGTCGAAATTTCATAACTCTTATTTTAATATTATTCGCAAGGTAGTAGTCGAGTGTTACATTAGTGGTATCAGAGTAGGTCGGTCCGTCCGACCAAGTTGTCGAGTCGTAGTTTATTTAACAATTGAGTGCTGTTAATTTGAATTCTAACGATTATTTGTGTTGAGATTAGAAGTTTGAGATAGATGGAAGGAATGATGCTGCAATTGTTGTTGCTTTGGAAACAATGTTCGGTGCTTTACAGAACTAGCCGAACACTGATGAGAATGCTGGATCTTGTAGTTTGGCAACTTTCCAGAGGGAGAATCCTCCTACCTTTAAGAGTAAGTATCATCCTGATGGAGCGTTAGATTGGTTGAAGGAGATCGAGAGAATCTTCTGTGTGATAGAATGCACTCCAACACAGAAGGTTCAATATGGTACTCATATGCTAGCAATCGAGGCTGATGACTGGTGGCTAGGGACTCGTCAAAAATTGGAGGCTGCAGGTGAAGATATCACTTGGTGTATGTTCTGTAGGGAATTTTTGAGGAAGTATTTCCCTGAAGACGTTCGTGGTAAGAAGGAAACTGAGTTTCTTGAGATGAAGTAAGGGAATATGACGGTTACACAATATGCTGCAAAGTTTGTTGAGTTGGCTAAGTTTTATCTGCACTATAGCGAGGCAAATGCTGAGTTTTCAAAGTGCATCAAGTTTGAGAATGGGTTCTGCCCAGAGATCAAGAAGGCAGTTGGATACTAGAAGATTCGTGTCTTTGCTGATTTGATTGATATTTATAGGATCTATGAAGAGGATAATAACGCTCACTATAAGTTTATCAATGAGAGGAGGGATAAACACCAACAAAACCGTGGTAAACCCTATAATGACCCATCTAGTAAAGGTAAACATAAAGTTTTTCAGGGTCAGAGAACTAGTGGGGAAGATGATTCTACTGGTGTGGTTTGTTTCAAATATGTAAAACCTGGTCATAAGAGTAATGTGTGTACTGCTGAAGTAAAGAGATGTTTCTGTTGTGGTAAGACTAGTCATGTTATATATAAGTGCAAGCATAAAGAGATAATTTGTTTCAACTGTGATGAAGAAGGACACATTGGTAGACAGTGTCAGAAACCAAAGAAGGTGCAAACCAGTGGAAAGTTGTTCGCTTTGGCTGGGACTCAGACACCTAATGAGGACAAAATCATCAGAGGTACATGTTTCATTAATAGTACTCCTTTAACTACTATTATTGATACCGATGCTACTCATTGCTTTATTGCTGCTGATTATGTTGAAAGATTGGGTCTTATGTTGTCTTCTATGAATAGAGAGATGGTCGTCGATACTCCAGCCAAGGGATTAGTGATTACTTATTTTGTATGTTTAAAGTTTCCTTTGTCGATCTTCGACAAATACTTTTATGTTGATTTAGTTTGTTTTCCTTTAAGTGGGTTACATGTGATCTTAGGTATAAAATGGTTAGAGCATAACAATGTTCATATTAGTTGTTATAACAAGTTTGTGAGGTTTTCTACTCTTAAAGAGGAGGAATCTGGTCTGTTGTCTGCTAGAAAGTCGCAACAATTGATGAAAGATGAGGCTCTGATGTTCTCGTTAATGGTGTTATTATTTGTCGAGAATCAAGCTATAATTGAGGAGTTGCAAGTGGTGCATGAATTTCCTGAGTTTCCCCTGAGGAAATTTCTAATGTACCTCCAGAATGAGAAGTTGAATTTTCTATTAATCTTGTACCTGGTACGAGACGTGTTTCTATGGCACCGTACAGGGTGAATGCATCTGAATTGTCAGAATTAAAGAAGCAATTGGAAGATTTACTTGAAAATAAGTTTATGAGACCAAGTGTATCGTGGTGGGGAGCTCCAGTGTTACTAGTAAAGAAGAAAGATGGAAGTATGAGGCTTTGTGTTGATTATAGATAATTGAATAAAGTAACTATTAAGAACAAGTATCCACTTCCAAGAATATATGACTTGATGGATTAATCGGTGGGTGCTTGTGTGTTTAGCAAGATTGATTTGAGGCCAGGCTATCATCTGATTAAAGTGAAGGACGAGGATATTTAGAATACGACTTTCAGGATGAGATATGGACATTATGAGTATTTAGTGATGCCTTTCGGTGTTACTAATGCACCGAGAGTATTCATGGAGTACATGAACTATATCTTTCATACTTATTTGGATCGATTTGTGGTGGTTTTCATTTATGACATTTTGATTTACTCTAAATCGGAATAAGAGCATGCAGAACACTTAAGAATAGTATTGCAAGTTTTGAAAGAGAAGGAGTTGTATGCAAAGTTGTCTAAGCACTACTACGGAAAAGGGCTACTAAAGCGCTTATTTTGGCCTTTAAAAGCGCTTAAAAGCGCTTTAAAAGCTTGCGCTGGCGTAGGTAACAAAAGCGCTTCTAAAAGCGCTCTGGTAGACCCCCCCTTTAAGAGCGCTTCCTGGAAAAAGCGCTCTGGTAGGACCCCCTATAAGAGCGCTTTCCTGGAAAAAGCGCTCTGGTAGACCCCCCTTTAAGAGCGCTTTTTAAAAGCGCTGCCAAAGACCAGTAAAAAAGCAAAAAAAATTAAAAAAAAACGCAGCCTACAAAAGCGCTTTTGTAAAAGCGCTCTGGTAGGCCCCCCTATAAGAGCGCTTTTTCCAGAAAAAGCGCTCTTATAGGGGGGCCTACCAGAGCGCTTTTACAAAAGCGCTTTTGTAGGCTGCGTTTTTTTTTAATTTTTTTTGCTTTTTTACTGGTCTTTGGCAGCGCTTTTACTAAGAAGCGCTTTAGTAGGTGGACCTTTAAGAGCGCTTTTTAAAAGCGCTGTCGTTTCTAAATGAGGTATTTTTATGTGCAGCCTATAATTTAATCCTCCCAGTCGACCTGTAATGTTTTCGACCTGTAATATTTTCGACCTGTAATATATTTTTGACCTGTAATATATTTTCGACGCTATTATTTCAGCCATCAGTAAGACAATATATGTACTAATATAATACCATTATAATATCCAAAATTATATATATACATCATTACATCAATAATATTATAGTTCAAATCGACACAAATCCTACATGAAAAATTGCCTAATATAATATTGACACAAATCTTCTTTAATTTCTTCCAACTTAAGCTTCGGGTACGCAGCAGCACGGAATTCGTCAAGGTACTACAAAACAAAAACATAATATAAATGATATATTTAGTTAAATGTAATAAATTATATGAAATTATCTTAAGTTATAAATTCATACCGTGAGCGGAATCTCTAATTGATTCGCCTGAAGGATTTCTTTCATGAACCTCAAAACAAAGTATCCGCAATCATGACTGTTTCGCTGTTGCGGACACTACATAATAAAACAAATAAGATTCTATAGTTGTCTTGTTTTACCAAGTAGCATAAATATTATAAGCAAAATTGTGAAAAGTAATGTACCTGCACTTGGATCCAAGTGATGTTGTTCGATTTAGTTCGGGATACCTGTGCGTCCCGTTGACTACGGAACACTTGTATTGATCTAATTATTAAATATATAAAAGCATATGTTTAAATCAATCCCACAAATAAGAAAATATATAAATATACACGAATATATATTTAGAACGATCCCACTTACAAATCAACGATTTCCTTCATAGCCGGATAATTGGTCCATTCACCATTTACCGAATTCAGATAATACACGACTTCTCTTATCGGGTTGATAGCAAGCAGCAACCAGTGTGCTCTATAAATTAAAACAATAGGTTATATGAAAATTTTGCTATACACAAAAGAAACAGAGATTAGATGAACCAAGAATGAGAAACTAACCCTACTGGTCGGGTATTATACGCCCAAAGATGCAGACTTTCTGTATTGCCGGTGGACATGAATCTATCTACTAAGCGCTGTCTAACTGATTCCGGTTCCGAAGCAATTGTCATTCCGCTGCAATGGGCGGAAGACACGAAACGGAATCTGTTAGACAATGCAGTCCCGCGCAACACTCTGTCATACAACAACCTTAAATAAAAACATAATAAACATTAGATTATTTTCATTGAAATGTGTAAATAAATTATATTGTGGGACTAATTAAATAATATATCGGATGAGTGAATATTACCGGATGTATGAGTGCATATTACTGACGCCTAGTTGATCATGGGTAAAAATACAATGGCACCTGCTGGCCTTCCAAAACAACATCACTACTATGGACATTATGAGTATTTAGTGATGCCTTTCGGTGTTACTAATGCACCGAGAGTATTCATGGAGTACATGAACTATATCTTTCATACTTATTTGGATCGATTTGTGGTGGTTTTCATTTATGACATTTTGATTTACTCTAAATCGGAATAAGAGCATGCAGAACACTTAAGAATAGTATTGCAAGTTTTGAAAGAGAAGGAGTTGTATGCAAAGTTGTCTAAGTGTGAATTTTGGTTAAAGAAGATTAGTTTTCTTGTCCATGTTATCTCAGGTAGTGGCATTGTTGTAGATCCATATAAAGTAGATGATGTGTTACAATGAGAAAATCCAAAGTCGGCTACCGAGATTAGAAGATTTTTGGGGTTAGCTGGTTATTATAGAAGTTTTATCGAAGGTTTTTCTAAGTTGGGACTTCCGTTAACTAAGTTGACTTGTAAAGGTAAAGCTTTTGTATGGGACGTTCAATGTGAAGAAAGTTATATGGATTTGAAGAAGAGATTGACGTCAGCTCCGATTTTGACGTTACCTAATTTAGGAGAACCTTTTGTTGTATATTGTGATGCTTCTAAATTGGGTTTAGGAGGTGTACTTATACAGAACAACAAGGTAGTTTCCTATGCGTTAAGGCAATTAAGAACTCATGAGAAGAACTATCCTACGTATGATTTAGAACTTGCTGCAGTTGTTTTTATGCTGAAGATTTGGAGGCGTTATCTTTATGGTTCTAGATTTAAAGTATTTAGTGACAATAAGAGTTTAAAGTATTTATTTGATCAGAAGGAGTTGAATATGAGACAACGAATATGGTTGGAGTTATTAAAATATTATGATTTAGATTTGAATCATCATCCAGGTAAAGCTAATGTCGTGGCTGATGCTTTTAGTCAAAATACCTTACATATGTCGGCAATGATGGTTAAAGAATTGGAATTAATCAAAAAGTTAAAAGATATGAGCTTAGTTTGCGAGGTCACACCGCAGAGTGTTATGTTGGGAATGCTGAAGATTAATAATGATTTTATGGATAGTATCAGAGAAGCTCAGAAGTTAGATGTGAAATTGGCATATTTAATGGTTGGAATGGATCAGTCTGAGAATAGTAATTTCAAGTTATACGCGTAAGGTGTGTTGAGATTTCGTAATCGAATTTGTATTCCTGACGATACAGAGATGAAATTCATAGAAGTAATTTGAGTATTCATCCAGGAGCTACAAAAGTGTATCAAGATTTGAAGAATTTTTTTGGTGGCATGGGATGAAGTGTGACGTAGCAACGTTTGTGTATGCATGTTTGACTTGTCAGAAGTCGAAAGTTAAACATTAGAAGTCTGTAGGGTTGATGCAACCGTTAGAAGTTCCATAATGGAAATGGGATAGCATTTCAATGGACTTTGTAACAGGATTACCTAATACTACAAGAGGACATGATTCGATTTGGATGATTGTTGATAGGCTTACAAAGTCGGCTCATTTTATTCCTATTAACATCAGTCTTCCAATGTCGAAGCTGGCGGAGATTTATACTAGTGTAATTATAAAGTTGCATGGTGTTCTTTTGTGTATTGTGTCGGATAGAGATCTGAGGTTTACTTTTAATTTTTGGAAGAGTCTGCAAGAGGATTTGGGTTCTAAGTTGAGGTTGAGTTCAGCGTATCATCCTCAGACGGATGGTCAAACTTAAAGGACTATTAAGTCGTTAAAAGATTTGTTGAGGGCATGTGTTCTTGAACAAGGAGGTTTGTGCGACACTTATCTTCCATTAATAGAGTTCACTTATAATAACATTTACCATTCTAGTATTGGAATCACACCTTTTAAACATTTGTATGATCAGAGATGTAGAACTCCTTTATGTTGGCATGAGTCTGGAGAAAGTGTAGTGCTTGGACCTAAAATTGTTCGAGAGACTACTGAGAAGGTGAAGTTGATTAGAGAAAATATGAAAACTTCCCAAAGTAGACAGAAGAGTTATCATGACAAGTGAAGGAAAGATTTAGAATTTCAAGAGGGTGACCATGTGTTTTTGAGAGTCACGCTTGTGACCGTTGTTGGGCGAGCATTGAAGTCTAAGAAGCTCACTCCTCGTTTTATTGGTCCGTATCAAATTTTAGACATAGTTGGGAATGTTGCTTATAGAGTGGCTTTACCACCTAATCTTTCAAATTTGCATGATGTGTTTCATGTGTCACAACTCTGGGAGTATATTTCAGATTCATCTCATGTGATTCATATGGATGATGTGCAAGTACATGATAATCTCACTATGGAAACGATGCCTGTATGAATCGTGTATTATGAAATGTAGACTCTAAGAGGAAAAGATATTGCTTTGGTGAAAGTAGTCTTGTTAGGAGCTACCGGAGAAAGCATGACGTGGGAGTTGGAGAGCAAGATGCGGGAATCCTATCCCGAGTTTTTTAAACAAGTTAAATTTTCGAGGACGAAAATATTCTAGGTGGGGGAGAGTTGTAACACCCATTAATTTAATTAAATATTTTCTAATTATTCTTTGAAGAGGTGAGATGTTGTGAATTGTTGACATAAGTTTCTAGATTATTACTAGTTAATTAATTAGTTGATTAATAATAGTAATAATACTAGAATTAGTAGAATAATAGAATAATTGTGTTAGGCCTATTTTAATGGTTAGAAGTAGAGATATGGGGGGGTGTTGTGAAGCCCACTAAGAATAATCACATTGTGAGGATTTATTTAAATAGAGAATAGGGTTAATTGATAAGGAGTTGGAAATTGATCGTGAGAAGTTGTAGAGAAGAGGAATAGGGAGAAGAGGCAAGACAAGGTTTTTGATCGAGGAGTTATAGAGAAAACTTCAATCCAAGGTAAGGGTAGGGTTCTGACTCTATAATGGAAATCATGATGAATATTATGTAGGGATTGGTTGTGTGAATAATTGTTGTCATGCGTGAAATTGTTGCTATTTTTGAATTTCATGTTACCATTGTAATAATTTCTAATAACGTGGTAGTAATTCCATCAATGAATGAAAGGTTATAATTAACCCATGGTTGGTTTAGTTGTTATGTTGTTATGTTAATCAATTTTGTTTTGGTCTGAGATTTATAATCTAAAGAAATTTTGGAAAATTATGCGTTAGTATCAGTAACAGGCTGAAGTCTGTGAGGGGCTGGAAGACACACTATGACGAGGGGCACAGGTACTTGTGCCGAGTGGCACAAGGCTATATCGTGTGTCGAGGGGCATGGTGTGTGCCGACTGGCACAGGGTAGGTGCCGAACAGCATGGCTATTGTGCCGAGTGTAGCGGTAGAAATGTTGAGACTATGCCATTGGATTGACTTGACTCACATAGATGAAATAAAAATTGCCACCGTGCTTTATTGTTTCCAAAGGAATGGGAAACGAGCGAATAACCCAAAAAAAAGAGGGGGAGAGAATCTAGGTACGTGAGTTGATTATGAAAAGGGAAGGTATTAGCACCCTAAACATCTATGGTACTCCGCAGGAACCTCTTTGAAAATTTGTGTATTTTGGCTATAATTGTTGTATACAAAAAAAAAACGGTGGAGATGAGAAAAGAAGTATTGTTTTACAAATTTTACACCCACCGTGGTTGCGAACCTTTAGTGCCTACATACCACCTTCCGTGCAATTGGGGATCAGGGTACTCGTAGTTCACCTTTAAAAAATTTAAAACGCATGTGTGTTGAATAATTTTAAGAGATGAGACATCATCGTCATCTCCGAGTGGAAAACATTGTTACTATCCAAGATTATGAGAAAGGAGAATTTGCGTCATCTCAAAGTGGAGGATATAGCTTGGATTTTAAAATCAACAAAGCCTAGCTCAACACCCAAGTGGAAAATGTCTCACTTCACTACATTTCATAGAAGTATAGTAGCTCGCATCACTACAAGGATTGAAAAGGGTCTAATCTTTTGAGAAAAGTTTAAGTAAAAAGCCAAAATGGCAAAATGGTTTGAATGAGGTTGATTGACTTTTAGTCTTTTCACAAAAAATGTCAAATTATGATTAAGTTGTTTGAAGTTTGATTGAGAAAATGTTTTTGAAAATGCATGGACCAAAGTCCAAGTTTATTATGAAAGTGGTTCAAGTTTAGTAAACAAGATTAGTTTTGAAAAGGAGGGACAAGAGTTTTGAAATTAAAGAAAATGAGAGGAGATGGAGGGACTATCCTTAAGCATAAGGTAAAAGCTAGGGAAAAGAGTCATCTAACCAACAAGAAGCCAACACTTGACACAATGAGTCAATGTAGAATTCCAATCCTTTGGATTTCAACCAAACAAGCAAAGATAATAAACCTCTTAAGAATACTAAACTTCAAATGCATTAAGTCTTCACAAAAATTGGATAGAGTAACGGTTGTATACAGATGAATTCCCAATCATAGACAAAGCATATAACCAAAATAACCTGCATACAAAGAAAATCGACCCAATGTCTCAGGGTAAACCCCAAGAACTCTAGACAAAATAATAGTAGAAGTCACAAGGTCTCAAGGGTAGGTGTGATACGGTGGGAGAACTGACTTGGTTGTTTTGCGTTTGATTGCAAATGTTGCCGTTAGCAAGAGTCGCCACAGACTTTTATTTTATCCAAAAGGAAAGGCTGAAAATAACAGGAAAGACCTTTGAGATGTTTTCTTGAGTCAAGGGAATAGATTATGAAAAGGGAAGATATTAGCACCCTTTTCATCCATGGTTTTCCGTGGGCTCTTAGTTACTTTCTAGATCACTTGCTTTTGTTTGAAAATGTGCTTTGTGTGATTTTTGAAAGTATTTTGTAAATATTCCATTGTTTAGGCAAACTTTGTAATGATTCCCGTTCGTAAGAATGTATACAAAGTGTTTGATATTTTTGAAAATGTTTTCAAGTTTGAAAGATGTTTTTGAAAGTGTGGGTGTTTGTTTTGAAAATAGAAAGGATGTTTTTGTTTTGAAATTAAGAAAGTAACTAGGAACATTCTACCTACTCAAAAGTCTTTCATGTTCATTTCCTCTTTCCTTTGACATTGTTATCTTACCATTGATTTGGTAAGTAACCCTATCTTTGGATGTAAAAGGGACGGGCATGGGTCATCGTATAACCATGATTAGCAATGATGTAAGATATCTTAGCATTTTCTTTAAGGGACTAAGATCATTTTGAAAGGCAACATGGATAGCGTCATCGAGGGACTATGGTCTTGTATTTTCTTGTTTTTGCTAAGATACCTCACATGCATAATATGGCCATTTTATAAGGCAACAAAGTGGATTTACCCTAGGGGTGTATGTGTGCAAGTGTATTAATTTACATGATTGATTTGTCTTTGATTAGGGTTTGCTACATGTTGGTTTTAGTCTTTCCACACAAACTCTAATTACTAACATTTATATAAAAGCGATAAATTGCGGAAAGTAAAATTACTACGCTATTACATCATTAGGGGAGGGGGTATACAAATTTACAAATGGGGATGACAAGTAAAGTAAACCCTAATTACTATTACAAGGCTTTGACAATTACATAATTTATAACGCAAAAATAGTAAAATATGCAAGAAGATGTAAAGTGAGAGAAATTGTTTTTAGGGTTTTTTTATAGAAAAGGTTTTGTAATTAATTTTATTGAAGAAAAACCTAAGTCTAAGTTATCTTTTAAAAAAAAGTAATTGTTTAGAAAGATGTTTTTGAGGTTTCATTTGAAAACAAAGGTTTTATAAAGTTAGGTCATTTCCAAGCAATGCAATATGTCCCAAATAAGCTAAAAAATCTCAAAAATCAAGAAATTTGGTGCCCGAGCTGACACGGCCGTGTCAGTGGGCACGGGCACCCGTGTCAGGATCTGTCAATGACTTTTCTACATCTTTTTTGTTCCAGCCAATCTAACACGGCCGTGTCACGTGGCACAGGCGCCTGTGTCAGCCCCTGTCCATCTTTTTTCTGCTCATGTACACATCAGTAACATTGACATGGGTCGTGTCGTGTGACACAAAAACCCGTGTCAGCCTCTGTCCTTGCGTTTTACTATGTTTTTCAACCCAATTAAAATGACATGGGCCGTGTCGTGTGACACGGGCACCCGTGTCAGCCTCTGGTCTGACTTTTAGTTAGTTTTTTCTCTTTGATTTGTCTTGTTATATCTTTTGAGCACAAAAGCAAATGATTTATGAATAATGATATCACAGTTTGAGAAAGTTTACCTCTCGAAGCGAAAGCTTTAGAACACATACGGATGTTTTCGGGTGCAAAGTGGTGATTTTTGGTGCTACAATTGACTTTCTCATCAGTACAACTGATTTTTGTTCTCTTGGTCAATTGACTGAGAAGACTTGAAACTTGACATGAGCATTCTTGAAATTCCATAATGATCCAATAACATCACTTGAAGTATTAGAAGTCCAGTTGTCCTTATGAAAATTTAAACTCTAATCTTGAGGTATCAGTGTTGAGGAGATGGCTTGACCTAGTCAATACTGGTGCAAGCTTGAGCTTTCGCAGATCTTCATGAGAAAGGTCTTGAGAAATGAGAGGGAAAATTTTGGGGTACAACAGCTGCCCCTGTTCAATCTTCTTAAACCTGAAGAGTTAGATTGGCGAATTCGCCATTGGTGATTTGAAGGTGGAAGATGATTGGACACTAAAGTGCCCAAAAATTTGCACTCGAAGATGAATTGTGAATGGGCTTATAGATTCCATTTGGAGGAATGATGGAGATTTACCGGAGACGGGCTTGTAGATGCCATCCAAAGATGACTGTTGAAAGAAAATTGGACTAAGTCTGAACTTGATTTCAACTGGAAAAGAATAAGAATAAATCTTAGAGTGATTTATCTGAACCAGAAGTGTTCATTTGGAAAGTATCAGGATAAACCGGTGAGAGGTTTAAACTGAACCAAAAGAGGTTTTGAAAATTCTTTAACTGGAGAGAATCAAAGTAGATCTTTGAGCGTTTTATCTAAAACTGAGAAAGTGCCTACTAGGAAAGAATCAGAATTAATTGTTGAGAGATTTATCTGAACCAGCATGGATTTGGATAAGAATCAGAATAAATCATTGAGAGATTTATCTGAACCAGAGAAAACGTCTACGGGAAAGAATCAGAATAAACCGTTGAGAGATTTAAACTGAACCAGCAGAGGTCTGGAGAAGAATCAGAATAAATCATGGTGTTAATTTAACTAAAACAACAAAGGTCGTGAATTATCTTCATCTGGAATAGAAATCAGAGAGATCTTAGTGTCGATCTGACTGAACTAGAGTAAAATCTTGAATTAACTTTGACTGGAATGGAAATCAGAAGAATCTTAGGATTGATTCAACTGAACCAGACAAAAGAGAAAATGTCAACCGGAAAGAATCAGGATAAACCGTTGAGAGATTTATAACGAACCAGCAGAGGTCTTGGATGAGCATCAGAATAATATTCATAAATGAATTGTATGTGACTCATATATGAGATACGTATTGAATGAGAGTAAGAATGACATCCGTATTTGGATCACATCTGGACTGTATTGGAAAGGTATGCTGAAAGAAGTATCAGAAATGATATCCGTATCTAGATCGTATCTAAACTGTATTTGAATGAGTGACATAATGACATCCGAATCTGGATCGTATCTGGACTGTATTTGAAAGCTGAATCAGAATGAGTATCAGAATGGCATCCGTATCTGGAGCGTATATGAACTATATCTGGAAGCTGAATCTGAATAATTATTAGAATGGCGTCCGTATCTGGAGCATATCTGAATTGTATCTGAAAGCTGAATTTAAATGAGTATCAGAATGGCATCCGTATCTGTAGTGCATCTGAACTGTATCTGAAAGATGAATCTGTATGAGTATCAGAATGGAGTCTGTATATAGAGCGTATCTGAACTGTATCTGAAAACTAAATCTAAATGAGTATCAGAATGACGTCCATATCTGGAGCGTATCTGAATTGTATCTGAAAGCTTAATCTGAATGAGTATCAGAATGGCGTCCATATCTGAAGCGTATCTGAAAGATGAATCTGAATGTGTATCAGAATGGAGTCCTTATGTAGAGTGTATCTGAACTGTATCTGAAAGCTGAATCTGAATGAGTATAAGAATGACATCCGTATCTAGAGTGTATCTGAACTGTATCTCAAAGTTGGATCTGAATGAGTATCAGAATGGTGTCCGTATCTGGAGCGTATCTGAACTGTATCTGAAAGCTGAATCTGAATGAGTATCAGAATGGCATCCGTATCTGGAGTGTATCTGAACTGTATCTATAAGAGTGTATGAGAAAGAGCCCGTGTAGGATTGTTTCAGCTGGTCGTGTAGATAATTGTCCTGGCTTATTTCAGGTATTAATTTTTGACCTTTTGAAGATTATTAACAACAACCGTCTATTGATTAACCTTTTTCCTGAAAAAGGTAAAACCTTAGTTGTATGCAATGTCATGATGCATGAAATGCATGATGCAATGATGTTCTCAAAATAAATGAGATTGTTTCGTGTGCACTTGTCGTGTATGTAATACGATGTATGAAATGTGAGATGTTAATGAAGGTATTTCTCGTCTGGGAAAATAAATTATTGGCAAATGTTGGGGAGTCATTAAATCCCGGACTGCTGTTTAAGAGAAGGTGAATCTTCAAATTTTGCTTAGAATAATTTCCACGAAGGATTTCTATTTTGTTGTTTGAGGAGAGCTCCGCTGGGGAATGTTGAAAACTCTATGGAGAGTGTTGATTCTTACTTGGGGAAAAACAGTTCAGGAGTCTCAGTTGTTTGTTTCTCTACTAGGGAGTCGAAGTTGAACTGATATCTGGTCGGGTCCAGGCTTTACAGTAAATTGCTGGGGATTGTAGAGTAGTCTATCGGGGAATAGGAATCTATTGGGGAATAGGAGTTGTGGTCCTTTGATTTGTAGTAGTCGGAGAGGCAAACTCAAACTGGGGAATCTGTATTTTGTTGGGGAAATAAACCCTATGGTCGATCCGTTAGAGAGGTGTCTTCTTCACTGGGGATAATCCTCGAGGGTTCTTGAGGTTGACTCAGGTTGTGAGAAGTTTTCAGAGATTGAAACTCTGGCTGGGAGTCATCCTATGAGAAGGATCTTGGAGAGATTTGGCAATGCCCCTAGTAGCAAGTGTTGAAGTAATGCCAGAAAATGTTTTCTTGGTCGCACATGACCCTTTATGTAGGAGCCTGTTTGCCCCCAGAGTTAATATGGTGCACCTCGACACTTGAAATTTTAATCACATTTCCGGTAGCCCTGAAATTCCTAGAGATATTTTCTAAGACTGTTGTGGAAGAAAATGAAGACATGATACTGACACCATTTGATACTACTGGCACAGACGAACAAATTGGTGGTACCTTAGATCATTGGTCAAGTCTCAGAATTTTCTAAGAACTGTCATGGGAGGATCTGAAGACATGATACTGACACCATTTGATACTGACACCATCTGATACTGTTGGTACAGACAAGTGGTTTGATGGTACCTAAAGTCTTCATAGTGGATTTTGTTCAAACCCATGATCAACGTAACATTTCCCCTTGAGTGATGCATATGGACATTTTCCCCTGGTTATTCAACAATTCTTTGAGAGATTCTTTGAATCTCAACTTGACTTCCCCATAAGTATTGGACAATGGTCATGTCGTGCCCCTTGATTATGAGAGATTTGTCATTGGAAGTGTCTTTCCAATTGAAGTGATTTTGTTCACTCGGAGAGCTTTCATTCACTGGATATTCGTTGTGAATTTCTCCGCTGTCAAACAAATAGACATATGCAAACAACGATATTCAAATAATGCAAAGTTTATGCTTGTCTTGAAGTTTTGAAAATGCGTTTTAGTAAGTAAAGAAATTTTGTAAGAAAAATTTAACTCAGGATTTTGAGTAAAGCTTTATAGGAGTCAGGATACCTTTTGTAACAGTATGCTTTCGAACTAACCCATGCTTCAATTAGGACTTTTGAAGGGTTGTAACGTGGCTTGGTTCATGGTTTAAGAAACAAAGGATAAAGGCTAAAGTGTATTTGTACACACCCACTCTTCGTGATGTTCTTCAGTCCTAAACTCAGTTAATCATGCGTTTGAACTCCAATTGAGTCTGGAATGACGTTTTGGTAATGGTTCATACAAGTTAACTTTGTCGGAAGGCTGTCATTTTTGCAACATTTTTTTATGTTGTTGAGGATTTGTAGTGACCTCTTTCTTTTGATTAGTTATCCCTAATTTTGCCTGACTGTTCTTGTTTTGAGATTACGATCAGCGGGATGCCCCAGTTTTTCTTAAGTCTCCTTTGTAGGTTTTGACTTATTGGGCTTTTCTTTTTGAGAGATAATGATTTCCTATGTGATAGGGAAACATCATCGTCTTTTGATTCCAGATGAATGTTTTGATGTCATTCGTTGTATTTACGAGATGAGAGTTTGCGGCTAAACGTGCATTTGAATTAACTGAGAGACTACCCTGCCCCAGGTTTTGATTAAAGGTTTCAATTTGTGAAAAAAAGGAAAACTTCTACTTCTTTGGCTCGAAGGGGTTGACTAGGGATTATCTTCCTTATAACTCCAGTGTTTAGGATTTTAAAGAACGCCTGTACATCATCAACAAAGTCTGTTCAAAAGCATACTGTATGAGATTTATGGCATTGTTTTCGTCATCCTCCCTCTAAATGCTTGTAACTTTTCGCAAGAGTTGAATGTCATAAAGAGAGTAAAAACCATAGTTTAAATATAGTGAAAACGAATGGATGGATTCAAGACAAACATATGCAATGCATTAATGAAACAAAGTTTGACATTAATAGATAATTGTTTGAACAAACAAAAGAGATTACAATTGAAAATTAAAATGAACAGAAGCCTCTTTGTCTGAAATTGTCACTTTAGGTGGTGAGCCTTTGAGGGGTGGCAGAAGAATTCCAGTTGACCATTTGGTAAGAATTATAGCGTTCCCTCATTAATCAGGTCTTGAACTTTATTTCTCAATGTCCAACAGCCATTGGTGTCAAGTCCAGGACTGTTGGAGTGGTACGCACATCTTGCAGTTGGATTGTACTTTGGAGAGGCTATGTTAGGATTCTGAGGAGGGTCTGTTGTACCCCAAAATTTGCCCTCCCATATTCTTCAAGATTTGCCAAGAGCATGCTTCAAAATCTCCCAAGGGTTGCACAGTCCAATGGCCTCCTAACAGTCAAAAATTAGGGTTTTGATTCTAGCAAAGAAATTGAAGTTTCCAAGGGTCCAATCAAGTCCCACATGCCTGTAAACATTGCCAAGCATCCTCATGCCAAGTTTCAAGACTTACAGCACAAAATTGCACAGTCAAAAACCCTAATTGCCCTACAGTCAACTGCAGGGGCAAAATGGTCATTTGACAGTCAAAAGTCCAAATTTTTGGTCAACATCTTATTTTGAAGCCACAAACATCATTTGATCAATTCTTGATCATGATTCTCAAGGCATGGCTCAAAAAGTCTCAAGATGCAAAAGTTTCCATATTTGGACAGTTGAAAAAGTCAACTGTAACTTGACCAAGGCATAACTTCCACATGGTTTATCAGAAAAAATTCCATCCAAAGCTCATTTTTAAGAGAATGACATTTTCTACAACTCCTCTTCACACTTCAAGTCCAAGAAATGCTCTCACAAAAAGTTATCAATCTCAACATTATAGGTCATTTTCAAAAGTCAACAAAAAGGGACTTTAAGTCAAAGACCATAACTTGAGATTGGTAAATCAAAATGACATGGGACCAAAGGAATTGGTTAGAGGACTTCAAGACCTTTCCAAAATGTCCAATAACATGATCAAAGCTTAAAAATTGAGCAAGATATGCCTTGTGGAAGTTGGGAAATTTTTGGGAATTTTGAAAAGTCAACTTTGCTTCAAATGCCTCAAAATTGCTAATGGGCCACATTTTCTTCCAAGAATCATCACTCAAAGGCTATGCACGCCCCATTGACTTTAAAGGGATTTATTTTATCATTTTTTATTAATTATTTGAATTATTATTATTATTAGTTCACTTAATTAAAATAAAATATGACAAAAATAGAAAATCATGTTTTCCAATCTTTTTTTGCAGCATATTCCACTCCTTAAAGACTCAAGATTTCGTGCATATCTAAAAAGGAAAGAATTGGCAATGATTGGCATCAAAAAGGGATGAAAGATATTGAAAAAGATTCATGAAAAATCAAATATTGAAACATTGATTGCAAAGGTTTTTGGACTTGTTTTGAAAACCTAAATCATTCCTCATATAAGCCAGAACACAACCCTAATGCAGAGGACCAAGAGGCTGCGCTCAGAATCAAGAACACAAACTCACTTTTTTCTTAAAAACTTAAAATCTGTTTTCATAGTTTCAAGGCATTTCAAGGCGTGGAAAGTATCTCAAAAACTTGCTGGGACTTCTCTGAACATAACCCAATACTTTTCCACTCTCCATACATCCAGAAACGGTAGAACGCCATAGCCCTGTTCATGGAAATTTTCATAATCGCATCTTGATTTATACGCATGTTTCATGTCTTTTAATTATCGTTTTACACTAACATGATGTTTCTGAAGCTAACAGTACCGTTCAATTGAAGAATGGTCGTCTAAATAAGAAGTTACCATGAACACGCATTAGGGTTTCAGAGCTCTAAATTTGGGGTTTCTTTCATCTGGTAAAATTAGACCATGAGACTAGGACCATTAAATTCGTAACATTCTAACGAATTTAAAACACTCATCGCGCTCAATTTATCATTGACCAATTTCTATTCGCTATTTTTGTTGTTTCAGATTGTGGGGGTTTAAAACCTCCGCTATCTAGCTTGTTTTTTTAGGTAAAACAAACAGCAATTGAAGAAGACGATGCGTGGAAGACTATGGTTGGATGATTCAAATAACTGGCGCCTTTTTTTATTTGTTCCACTAACCTGTGTTTTCTCTCTCTATTTATTCATATCCCATTATATTAACAAAGAAAACAAACAACACAATTGGCAAGGCGTTAGCATGGTAAACGTTGGGACCTGGGTTCGATTCCCAGGTCCCCCACTTTCTTCAATAATATTTTTTCCAATACACTTCCATGCAGCGTGCTATCCAAGTTCCACAATACACCTTCACATCAGTGCCTGCCACATGTCCCTGAAGCTCAATCTGAGGGCCATCACAAGCAGCCTACCATACGCGTTGGTCCAAGGAGCCACACACCATCCCAGAAAAGTCAACGAAGGGCTTGAATTCATTGGGCCAGATTACTCATCATAAACCCCCCTTTTTGTTTGTATTTCTTTCTCTTTTCATTTTTTTCTCTTTTTTATTTGTTTTAATTTATTTGTTTTCTTTTAATTCCTCCAAATAATTTTTTTTTATATAACACAAAAATAAATATTAAATCAGAAAAATCATAAAAATAAAATATGTTGGTTATTTAATTTACTAATATTTATTTTGTAAATAAATTTTGTTAACTAATTTAGTTTTAATTTTAGGTTTAATTTCAATGTTTTTTAATAATAAACTAAAAAATATAGAGATTAGGGTCTTAATACTTTTATTCTTTTTCTTTTCTTTTTTACCATTATTAAGTATTAATTATTTTTGTAAATAAATATGCCATGTAAATAATTAATGTAAATTAGGTCAAACTTGAATTTATTTTTTTTAATAATTAAAAATGCTTAGAATTAGGGTTTTAATTCCATTTAATTTTCTCTAATTTCATAAATACAAAAAAACACAAAAAAATAAGTCCTTTCCTTTATTTAATTTAACTAATTTAATAATTTCAATTTAATTTCCTCAAAGGGTCCAACGCCCTCGCACCTTCGAATATAATTTTCTCTTCGCGCGTTTATTTTATTTTTCTTTGTGAAATTTATGTACTTGCCCCAAAGCCTTGTAATAGATTAATTAGATATTTACTTTCTGCACTTTATTTATTCAAATCGGGTCTTGGTTTAATTTGGCGATGTAGACCCGCGCCTTTGTAATAGCGTAGGACTTTTAAATTCCGCACCTTTTAACTGTTAATAACCATATGAAAGAATGAATGCTAAAAATAAAAACAAAGCGTAGATCACCAATGTATGACAAGATAAACATAATTGAAAACGACACACAATTCACACACCACTCCTAGAGTACGCCTCACTGTTGCCTTGCCCCTCGAAAAGTGGTCGTCGAGTAGAGGATGTTTTAGTAAGTCCTTATGTCCATGAACATGGCATGGGGGTAGCTTCTAAGGTGTCTTCCTATTGCTCTGGTGACCACACTGTCCCTAATCCTCGAATTGACCCGAACACCTCCAACGGTGGTGCTACCTACCCCTCAATGGTGGGATGGCACTACCTTAAGGACATTTACACAGACTAATTCCTTAGGGTAGGTAGATGACTCATAGATACTTGCTCTAAATTCAAAAACAAATCAAAAACTTCTTTTCACACCGACACTTTGCAAAAAGCTTTCAAAAACAACTTTTCAAACACTCTTGAGGACTGATACAAGAGTCGAACTGAAATTTTCAAAGAAAACTTTTTCAAAGCCACTCTGAAAAGCAAACAAATATTTTGAAAACACAAATGAGCAAGTATCTAAGAGCCCATCGATAACCATGGATAGAAAGGGTGCTAACACCTTCCCTTTCTATAAATCTACCTCCCGAACCGAGAGCAATCTCAATAAGGAATTTTTCTATGCTTTTGTCCTTTCCATTTGGAGAAAATAAAAGACGGTGGCGACTCTTGCTTCCGCGACATTTCGCGAACCAGCGTTAAACAGTCAGTTCCAGATCCACCGATCACAGAACTGGCGACTCTGCTGGGGACTCTTATAAAGTGAGGTGTACCTTAGGATTAGTTCATAACTGTGTTTTCAATTCTTTTGACTTGTTTGCTTTAAATTGTGGGTTGCATCGGAGTTACGTAGATCCTAACCCGGATCTGGGGATACCTTGTTTAGGTAGCATAAGCTGTGAGGGACCTGTCCGATGTAGACCGACATGGGTGAAGCAGTGGCTACGTTGGTGTGGCACCTTGGTCTGTACCGATATCCCTTGTGTTGCAACGAGGAGAATATGGGTCTTCTGAGGAGTCATTAAGCACCAACAGACCTTAGAACCTTAAATGACACAACTTGGCCATTAGAACAGTAGCAGTATGCTACGCCCATTGAGGATAAACTCTCGTGATGGTTCTGGCCGCAAGAAAAGATTGCGATGTTGGAGTTATGACCGATTGAGGGTAGTCAATGATAATGGGATCCTCTAAGAACCCGGTTACTTTTGATAGGATAGGTATGAACCAACAAACTGAAAGAGGGTAATACCTAGACCTCACGCTGGCCTAAACTCTAAGGGCTTGTCTTGTGTGACTTGTGTGCCTTATCATGTTTGCCTTTGTAAATATTTGTGGTGTGTTTTATTATAACATCATAACATCATGAGCATTGCATGCATCTTGCATAAGGACTGACCATTTCAAAGACAAGAGGGTTTCACCTTTGCTCTGTTTTGTAGGACATCATGATGCCTATGCGAAGGAATACTATCCGGTTCAACTTTGTTCACCCACCTGAGTTGCTTGAGGAGTTGGTTAGCAGAATTCCAAACACCATTTCCTTCATCCAGAGGCATGGTTCTCTTCTCAGTTTAGTCACTGCAAAGCGGGATCAACAGTTGATGAGTGTCTTGACCCAGTTCTATGACCCTCTATACCAGTGTTTCACCTTTCAAGACTTCCAGCTGGTCCCTACCCTGGAGGAGTTCTCTGATTTGCTTGGTATCCCTATCTTGGATCAGACTCCCTTCACTGGTTGGGAAAAGACCCTCAGGCTTGAGGAGGTTGCTGTAGCTCTTCCTTTGACCCATCAAGAAGTAATGGACAACTGGGTGACTAGAAGCGGGGTTAAGGGTTTCCTGGCCAAGTTTCTGATTGGTAAAGCTAACAGTTTCTGAAATGACTTGGACTTTAGGGCATATGAAGACATCTTGGCTCTCTTAATCTATGGGATAGTATTGTTTCCTAATCCTGACAACTTCATCAATGTCACTGCCATAAGGATCTTCATGTCTCAAAATCCCGTGCCCACTCTCTTGGGTGACATCCTGCAACAACTTTATGCTCGTACTGCCCGAAGACGAGGAACTCTATGGTGTTGTATCCCTTTGTTGGTGAGGTGGTTTATTTCGCACCTCCCTAAGTTCGTGCTGAAGAACCAAGAAGGAAGAGGTTGGGCTCATAGGTTAATGTCTCTCACTGACAAGGACATCATTTGGACTTTCAGAGGTTTGGATGAGATAGCTGTTATTGATCGTTGCGGAGAATACCCTAATGTTCCTTTGATTGGTACCCAAGGAGGAATCTCTTATAATCCATGTCTAGCACTCCGTCAGTTTGGAAGAGCCAGAAGAGCAGGGCCTCATGAGATGTTGGTGCCTCACATCAGTTTTGAGTTTCAGGTGGATAGTGACGAGCTGCGTCGTAAGTTCATCAAGGCTTGGGACAGAGTTCATAAAGCTGACCCACAAGAGTTGGGGCCAAAGACTTCTCTACCTATGGAAGCCTACTACAAATGGGTTCACATCCGTGCTCAGAAGTTAGGTATGCCATACAAAGCTGTCAGACCCGTCATTCTTGAGTATCCTGACAAAGATGGGGCTCCTCCAACTGTCCTCCCTCCTCAGATACCTACTGATTATGAGACATTAAAGAGGTCTTGGTCGCAACTGCGAGAAGAACGGGATTCGTATCGGGAAAAATTCAATGAGCAGGAATTGAAGATCCAGAAGCTGACAAAGCAGTTGGAGAATGAGCGAGCTCTGAATGACTACATCCGTACTGAGAAGAGGAGACCCTGGGATCAATAAGGAGCTTTGGATGTTCTTTTACAGTTTTATTTCCCTTTTCAGTATTTCTCTTTTATGTAACGCCTAAGGGCAACCTGTTGAACAATTTAAATTTCAAAGTTGAATCTAATGAAGTGTGTTCCTTTTTGTTTACAAAGTTGATTCCCGATTGTCTTTGAAAACATAAATCATACGCATTCCATTCATCATGTGCATAGCAGGTATTCTTCTTTTCAGGTTGCTTACTGTTCTTCGCTGTTTATTTCAGCATCATGAACCCTGACTCATCTTCAACCGAGATGTCTATCAAGGCCCTTCAGGCGCAGAACGCGCAATTTCAGGAGCTGATCATGGGTTTGGCTCAAGGCCAAGAAGAGCTGAAGGCTTTACTCCTGAAGAAGGAGAAGAAGAAGAAGAGAACTGTTCTTTTCAACACGGGCCGAAGGTTTGGCAACACTCTGCAGAATGAGGAAGTTGGTTCTTCTGTAGGCAAGAGCAGTCCCCAAGGGGGAAAAGGTCCTAGTCCGGTAGTCTCTGACAACGAGACTGACTTCAATGAGGAACAGTATCCTCCGGCTGAAGACAGATATAAGCAGTTGGAAGACAGACTGAACGCCATGGAGATCCAACAAGTGCCTGGGCTGGATTTCGGAGATTTGGGCTTATCTACTGGTGTGATCATTCCTCACAAGTTTAAAGCACCATCTTTCACCAAGTATGACGGGGCGTCTTGTCCCAAGCTACACCTCAGATCTTATGTGCGGAAGATTCAGCCGTACACTGTGGATAAGAATTTGTGGATCCACTTCTTCCAGGAGAGTCTTTCAGGGACTCATCTCGAATGGTTCTATCAGCTGGATGGGACCAAAGTTCGTAACTGGGAGGAGTTGGCTACTGCTTTTTACAAGCCGTATCAATATAATGCCGACCTTGCTCCTACACGTACCCAACTCCAGGGTATGTCGCTAGGATCAAGTGAAGGTTTCAAAGAGTATGCACAGAAGTGGAGGGATCTGGCTGGCAGGGTGCAGCCTCCGTTAACTGACCGTGAGTTGGTAGATATGTTCTTGGGGACCCTCTCCTGGCCATTATTCAATCATCTTATTGGTAATTCGTCCGCAGGGTTCACTGATCTTATTCTGACTGGGGAGAGGATAGAGGCTGGAATGAAGTCCGGTAAAATTCAGAAGGGTGCATCTTCAGGTTCTGAGAAGAAACCCTTTAAGAAGGAGGCCAGTGCTGTGTATGGGCCTAGGAGGCAAGAGAAACCAGAACGCCGCCAATCTGTCAACGCGGTGATGATTGCAAAGCCTGCTGCCGCTCCTCGGCAAACCAATCCACCCAGGGCTGAGAGACCCAGAAGAGAGTTTACCCGGCTGAGTATGACCTTGTCGCAAATCTTGCCGCAGTTGCTATCCACCAACTTGGTGACGGTCAGAGAGGCCCCAAAGGTTGTGAATACTGCCTCTCCCAAGTACAATCCAAATGCCCGTTGTGCTTATCACTCCGATAGCCCGGGGCATTCCACTGATGACTGTTGGGCCTTGAGGAATAAGGTGCAAGACCTTATTACGCAAAGGATATACAATTTGAAGCGCCTGAGAGGCCAAATGTGGTGACTGCTCCTATGCCCCAGCATGGAGTAAATGCCATTGATAAAGATGTGTATGCCGTTTCTGTGAATGATGTAGCGACTCCTATGATGACTGTTAAGAGGAACCTACTGCTGGCCGGTTTATTTCCGGGTTGTAGTGAAGGTTGCCTTTTATGTGCTGTTTCTCTTTCTGGTTGTCCTTTGCTAAAGTTGGGCATCCAAAGCCTGATGAACAGCAAGGAAATTCTGTTCAAGAAGACCGCAGTTTCGTTTGTTCCTGTGGAAGAAGTGTCTGTTGTTACAATTTTCAATAATCCGATCAAGGCTCCCCCGAGGAAGCCGGTTAAAATCGTGACTGTCGCACCCATTGTGATTACTGTTCTGGGGCCCCTCCCCTATGAATCTGATAAGGCTGTCCCATGGCACTATGGGGCAGATGTATATGTACATGGTATAAAGCAAGAGTTCAACACTGGCACCAGCATCAGCAATATCACTGGTCCAGCCAAAGTTACCCGCAGTGGCAGGCTCTTCTCGCCTGACATTGCGCCACCAACTATTCGAAGACCTCTCGTTATAACACCTGCAAGTGCACATGTTCCCATTTCTGATCAAGTTTCTTCCCCTGCTGCCGAGTCATCTAATGCTCGGGGCAAAGGGATTGAAGATGAGCCTGCCCGGATGGAGGCACCAAAATCTGTGAATGCTGAGGCCTCCCAACAAGAGATGGAGGAAATTCTGAAGATAATCAAGAAGAGCGATTTTAATGTTGTTGAACAGCTGGGGCATACCCCCTCCAAGATCTCAATGCTCTCCTTGCTGCTGTGCTCAGAGGCCCATGCTAAGGCCTTGATTTCATTTCTAAAGACGGCCCATGTGCCACAGGAGACATCTGCAATCCAGTTTACTGATTGGTAGCCAATTTGACAGCCGACAATGGTTCGGGTTTCTCGGATGCTGACCTTACTGCTAAGGGAAAGAACCATAATGACGCCCTGCATGTCTCTATTGAATGCAGGGGCACTACTCTTGCGCACGTGTTGGTGGTCACCGGTTCTTCCCTGAATGTGCTACCCAAAAAGGCCTTAGACCGGTTGGATTGTGAGGGCCTGGAGCTGAAACCTAGCAACATCATTGTCAGAGCCTTTGACGGTTCTAAGAGGATGGTTCATGGAGAGGTAGACATTCCTATTCGTGTGGGTTCTCAAGTATTCGACTCAACTTTCTATGTGATGGATATCCGTCCATCTTATTCTTGTTTACTGGGTCGACCTTGGATTCACAAAGCTGGGGCAGTGACTTCTACCCTACACCAGAAGCTCAAGTGCCCTGTCAGAGGGAAGATTGTCACTGTGCAGGGAGAGGAGGAGTATATGGTTAGTCACTTGAATTCCTTCCGATATATTGAGATGGACGGGGAGTTTATTGAAACCCCCTTTCAGCATTTTGAAGACGTACCTCCAACTTTGGCAGCGGCAGAAACAGTGGTTGAAGAGGATGTTCCTTTGAAGACGGCTTCCCTGAAGGATGCCCGGGCTGTAATCGAGAAAGGTGAATGTGCTAACTGTGGCAGGCTCCCTGATTTCACTCTTAAAACTGACAAGTTTGGACTGGGTTTTACTGTAGAGGCTCAGAAGGTTGTGCGCAAAGCTAGAACCAGAAGACCTCCTGTGCTCATCACCAATCCAGGAGTGAATGCCATTGGGGATGAAGATGAAGTGGAAGAGTCAGAGTTCGATAGCTGGATTTACCCGACGACTGATGGTGGATTGACCAATTGGACTGCTAAAGATCATACTCCTGTCACTTTTGTTACGCAGTAATAAACTCCTTTGTTTTTGTTATTTGTAATAAACAATGAATTGAAACTCTATGGCCCGGTGTCTTACCCGGGGCACCGTGGCTTCATTTATGAGGGCATATTAATTGTCATTTCATATATCATGAATAAAGACCTTGGACGTTTTCTCGCATTTCAAATCTTATGCTCCTTTTCTTTCTTTCCTTATATATTGCAAAACAGCTGTATTTACACACACTCACTCATACAAGTTTCAATCCACTCTGGATCTCACTGGTAACGACTCTGCTACTGCCAGTTATGACTTCGAAAATACGATCAACTTAGCCGAAGACGAAGGTGAAGATGATTGTGAAGTGCCTGGCGAGCTCGAAAGACTGTTACAACAAGAAGAGAGGGCAATTCAACCACATGAAGAGCCGGTGGAAACAATAAATCTGGGTACTGATACAGATAGGAAGGAAGTCAAGATTGGTGCCAACCTAGAGCTCAGCGTGAAGCAACGGTTGACTCAGATGTTACATGAGTATGTGGAGATCTTCGCCTGGTCCTACGAAGACATGCCTGGTTTAGATACTGACATTGTGGTCCATCACTTGCCTACCAAGGAAGACTGCCCTCCGGTTAAGCAAAAGGTCCGCCGTATGCGTCCAGAGATGTCCGAAAAGATCAAAGCCGAGGTTATGAAGCAGTTTGATGCCGGGTTTCTTGCAGTGACTTCTTACCCTCAGCGGGTTGCTAATGTGGTGCCGGTACCTAAGAAGGATGGTAAGGTCAGAATGTGTGTCGACTACAGGGATCTGAACAGGGCCAGCCCCAAGGATGACTTCCCTCTACCTCACATTGATGTCCTTGTTGACAATACTGCTCAGTACAAGGTGTTCTCTTTCATGGATGGTTTTTCAGGGTATAATCAGATTAAGATGGCACCTGAAGACATGGAGAAGACTACCTTTGTCACTCAGTGGGGCACCTTCTGCTACAAGGTCATGCCATTCGGGTTGAAAAATGCTGGGGCAACCTACCAACGTGCCATGGTTGCTTTATTTCATGACATGATCCACCATGAGATTGAAGTGTATGTCGACGACATGATTGCAAGGTCCCAAACTGAGGAAGAACACCTGGATCATCTGCAGAAATTGTTTGATCGTCTGAAACTGTACAAGCTGAGGTTGAACCCGAACAAGTGCACCTTCGGGGTTAGATCTGGAAAGTTGCTAGGCTTCGTCGTAAGCGATAAGGGTATTCAAGTGGACCCCGCCAAGGTTAAATCCATTCAAGAGATGTCAGTTCCCAAGACAGAGAAAGAGGTCAGAGGCTTTCTAGGACGCCTGAATTACATTGCTCGATTCATCTCGCACCTAATCGCTACCTGTGAACCAATCTTCAAGCTGCTGAAGAAAGATCAGGTAGTACGTTGGAATGATGAATGTCAGGTTGCTTTTGACAGAATCAAAGAGTATCTCCAAGAACCACCCATCCTTATGCCACCGGTTGAAGGGAGACCTCTGATACTATACCTGACAGTACTTGATAACTCAATAGGGTGTGTGTTGGGGCAGCATGACGAGTCTGGCCGAAAAGAGCATGCCATTTATTACCTTAGCAAAAAGTTTACCGACTGTGAGACCCGATACTCATTGCTCGAGAAAACTTGCTGCGCTTTGGTATGGGCTGCTCGTCGGCTGAGACAGTATATGCTGACTCACACTACCTTGTTAATCTCAAAAATGGATCCTATAAAATACATATTTGAAAAGCCTGCTCTGTCTGGGAGAATAGCAAGATGGCAGATGATCTTGACAGAATACGACATCCAGTACACAACCCAGAAAGCCATCAAGGGAAGTGTATTGGCAGACCACTTGGCACATCAGGCAGTAGACGACTATCAGTCAATGAACTTCGAGTTTCCAGACGAGAGTATCATGATAGTGACTGATTGTGAAGTACCTGGATCAGATGAAGGACCTGAGGAAGGATCCCGATGGTCTATGCACTTTGACGGAGCTTCCAACGCTTTGGGTAACGGTATCGGCGCTGTGATAATATCCCCTTAAGGCACTCATACTCCACTCACTGCCCGGCTATGTTTCAACTGCACCAACAACATGGCGGAGTATGAGGCATGCATCATGGGTCTCTAAGCTGCGATCGACTTAAGGATCAAGTTTCTGAGTGTCTTCGGAGATTCATCTCTCGTGATCAATCAGATCAAAGGAGAGTGGGATACGAAACATCCGAATCTTATTCCTTACAAAGAATGTGTGTTGACATTGATCCCCCACTTCACAGAGATAACTTTTGAACATTTCCCAAGAGAGGAGAATCAGCTGGCGGACGCGTTAGCTACGATGTCTTCTATGTTCAAGGTCAAATGGGACAATGAGGCTCCCCGGATCATTATCTGGAAACTGGACGAACCGGCATACTGTTGTGATCTTGAGACTGAATTGGTGACTGAGAAGCCTTGGTACCATGAAGTGAAGAGATACTTGGAAGCTCAGGAATACCTTGAAGGTGCATCTGTCAACGACAAGAAGTTTCTAAGAAGGTTCGCAGCGAAGTTCTTTCTTAGCAACGGCATTCTGTACAAGCGAAACCATGATTCGACCTTACTGCGTTGTGTGGATAAGACTGAAGCAGAAAGGATCATGGCAGAGTTGCATGAGGGTACCTTCGGAACACATTCCAGTGGACACACTATGGCAAAGAAGATCCTTCGGGCAGGGTATTTCTGGTCCACCATGGAAGCCGACTGTTACCAACATTCTCGGACATGTCATAAATGCCAGGTATACGCAGACAAGGTGCATGTTCCTCCAGTCCCTCTGAATGTCTTGACTGCACCTTGGCCTTTTGCAATGTGGGGCATAGATATGATCAGCGAGATTAAACCTACGGCATCCAACGGGCATCGCTTCATCCTGGTAGCAATTGACTACTTTACAAAGTGGGTTGAAGCAGCTTCCTACGCTACAGTAACCAAGAGCGTTGTGGCACGGTTCATTCGGCACAACCTGATCTGTCGATACGGCGTCCCTGAAAGGATTATTACAGACAACGGTACCAATCTTAATAACAAGATGATCACTGAGCTCTGCGAGCAGTTTAAGATACAGCACCACAACTCTTCTCCTTACAGACCGAAGATGAATGGGGCTGTAGAAGCAGCAAATAAAAACATTAAGAAAATTGTGCAGAAGATGACAGTGACTTATAAAGATTGGCACGAGATGTTACCGTTTGCTCTACATGGGTACCGTACCTCAGCAAGGACGTCAACCGGGGCAACTCCCTTCTCCTTGGTCTACGGTATGGAGGCAGTCTTACCGATCGAAGTGCAGATACCCTCTCTCCGGATAATGAAGAATGCAGACCTGAGCGAAGATGATTGGATCCAGACATGACTTGATCAGCTAAATCTAATTGACGAAAAGATACTTGCTGCTATTTGTCATGGTCAGACGTATCAAAAACGGATGATCAGGGCATTTAACAAAAAGGTCAGACCACAAGAGTATCAAGTTGGGGATCTGATAATCAAGCGTATCATCCTTCCTCAAAGTGATCCAAGGGGCAAATGGACCCCTACATACGAAGGGCCATTTGTGGTTAAACATGTGTTCTCAGGAGGAGCCATGATTCTAACTACCATGGATGGTGACGACCTTCCTCACCCCGCCAATGCAGACATAGTAAAAAGATACTACGCATGAAAAAAGACCCGCTAGGTTGACATACCTAGGCAAAAATTAGGGCTCTCGGCGAACCAAAAGGGTTCGGGCAAAATGAAGGGATGAAATGAAAAGAATCTGTACACCCGGCAAGTCGAAAACCTGAAAAGGCGGCTTGGGCAAAAAATGGGTATCCCGGTGGACTGAAAACCCGAAAGGGCGGTCCAGGCAAAAGTTAGGGATAAAGCGTAATACTATGTCTCATTGGATCACCTTGCATCCAGAATCCGGTATCAATATCAAGTTCTAACGACATCAATCAATCAGCTTCATCCTCGACTAGGTCATCAAGTGATGAGACGCTCGAAGATATAAAGGCGATATCAGAGTTGGAACCCAGTGGGATTATTCTTTTCACACAGCTGTTTTGTTTCCCTTTTGTACAAATTGTATAAAACTCTTTTGTTCGGCGGCGTTCTCCTACTAGGACGTCAACCTCTTGTATATAAACGCCTATTTACAGGAAAATTCAAAAAAATCAATATAAATACACTTTTCAGATCAATTGCCAATTGTTTTTTCCTTTTTCTGTTTTTTTTTTTTGAGAAGAACGTCCAAGGTTCAATTTGTGATATATGCATTGACACTAATTGCTAACTCATAAATATTTGCATACGAAACAAAGGATCAATTACAGGTAACATTAGAAACAGGGGCAATAAAGAGTTGTCTAAGCGATCTAATTGTTCTGTCCTCCAAGGTACCAAGGTAAGTTCAGCTGAAGAACGTAACCAGTATATCTTAACTCCCCAGAGAGTGAGCCAGCAAGTCAGTGCACTCTCCCCAAGCCAAGCTATGCAATCAGCCTTAAGGAAGTTGGGTATCCTCCAGCAGGTCTCAACATTCCCCAGTACAATATACAAATATTCTTAACAAGCATCCCCGACAATCTTGATCTAAGATTGTTCCCCGGCGGTATACCAGGCATTCAGTGGAGTCACCTCCCCAACACATCTCAAGATTTCCCCAGGAGAGTCCAATCAATATTTCCCCAGGAAAGGTTGAATCATCTCCCCAGCAGTAAGCTTATCCCCAGTAGATTCTGGAAGCTTCCCCCCTCAGAGAACGAACGCGTCCCTCGGCTTCATTCAAAGGTTATTTCCCTACCAGGATATAACTAGGTTATCCTCAGCCAAAAGCCACAGAAAGATCGTCCCCGATGAAGTCTTCCTATCCCCAGCGGAGTCTATTAACACTTCCAAAGTATTAATGGTATCCCCAGCGAAGTTACCATCAACATTCCAGCAAAGTACCTCTCTCCCCACAGAGTATTGCTCCCCACCAAGGTCGCTAGAGTAGTTATTCCCCGCAGAGTAATCTCTTCATCAAGTTTATCCCCCAACGGAGTTATCTTCTCCTACCGGTATTCTTGCAACCATCACTCCCCAGTGGAAACAGAAGCTGTACATCAGCCCAGGATTTAACTTCCCGGCACCCGTCAAGGATTTACTTTCCTAAAGACGAAAACATACATTCATAAACATCGTATTTTCATACATTATAGCATGCATATACGCATCATATCTTACAATTTCATTTATGTTGAGAACATCATTGCTTGATCCATATCATGCATTGCATATGACTGACCTTTACCTTTCAGGAAAGATCCAGTTAAGTTCTCAGCCATGTCCTAGACCTTCTCTGGTTCAGTCAGATCGACCCTAAGATCTCCCTGATTCTTATCCAGTTGAAGATATTCCAAGACTTTAGTCTGGTTCAGTTAAATCGACCCTAAGATTTTCCTGATTCTTATCCAGTCAAAGGCCTTCTCTGGTTCAGTCAGATCGACCCTAAGATCTCCCTGATTCTTATCCAGTTGAAGATATTCCAAGACCTTGCCCGGTTCAGTTAAATCGACCCTAAGATTTTCCTGATTCTTATCCAGTCAAAGGCCTTCTCTGGTTCAATCAGATCGACCCTAAGATCTCCCTGATTCTTATCCAGTTGAAGATATTCCAAGACCTTGCCCGGTTCAGTTAAATCGACCCTAATATTTTCCGGATTCTTATCCAGTCAAAGGCCTTCTCTGGTTCAGTCAGATCGACCCTAAGATCTCCCTGATTCTTATCCAGTTGAAGATATTCCAAGACCTTGCCCGGTTCAGTTAAATCGACCCTAAGATTTTCCTGATTCTTATCCAGTCAAAGGCCTTCTCCGGTTCAGTCAGATCGACCCTAAGATCTCCCTGATTCTTATCCCAGTAGAAGACATCCAAGATTCTCTCAGCATTCCTGTTGAGGTAGTAATCGCTCCAAGATTCTCTCAGCGTTCCTGTTGAGGTAGTAATCGCCCAAGGATCTCTCAGCGTTCCTGTTGAGGTAGTAATCGCCCAAGGTTCTCTCAGCGTTCCTGTTGAGGTAGTAATCGTCCAAGGTTCTCTCAGTGTTCCCGTTGAGGGAGTAATCGTCCAAGGTTCTCTCACCGTCCCATTGAGGTAGTAACCATCCCTAGTTCATTCATCACCTTTTGAAGCTCCAGATTCAATTCCTGTAACCAGTCAGGGCGCATCTATACAAAGGGTTTGAAGACCAGCTCCTGTAACAGGTCAGGTAATCATCTTTCTTTTTCAGGCACGCAAGTTCTCGCTAAGGAATCTCTTATGCGATCGACACCCCATCAGATGGCATCTATAAGCCCATCCACCTATCCAATCTCCAAATGGCATCTGTAAGCCCATTCCCACCATCACACTGCTACTATGTGAGCGCAAATTTCTGGGCACTCTAGTGTTCAATCATCTTCCACCTTCGGATTACGAAAGGCACGTCAGCCAATCTACATCCTCAGGTCTAAGAAGATTGAACAGGGGCAACTGTTGTACCCCAAAATTTGCCCTCCCATATTCTTCAAGATTTGCCAAGAGCATGCTTCAAAATCTCCCAAGGGTTGCACAGTCCAATGGCCTCCTAACAGTCAAAAATTAGGGTTTTGATTCTAGCAAAGAAATTGAAGTTTCCAAGGGTCCAATCAAGTCCCACATGTCTGTAAACATTGCCAAGCATCCTCATGCCAAGTTTCAAGACTTACAGCACAAAATTGCACAGTCAAAAACCCTAATTGCCCTACAGTCAACTGTAGGGGCAAAATGGTCATTTGACAGTCAAAAGTCCAAATTTTTGGTCAACATCTTATTTTGAAGCCACAAACATCATTTGATCAATTCTTGATCATGATTCTCAAGGCATGGCTCAAAAAGTCTCAAGATGCAAAAGTTTCCATATTTGGACAGTTGAAAAAGTCAACTGTAACTTGACCAAGGCATAACTTCCACATGGTTTATCAGAAAAATTCCATCCAAATCTCATTTTGAAGAGAATTACATTTTCTACAACTCCTCTTCACACTTCAAGTCCAAGAAATGCTATCACAAAAAGTTATCAATCTCAACATTATAGGTCATTTTCAAAAGTCAACAAAAAGGGACTTTAAGTCAAAGACCATAACTTGAGATTGGTAAATAAAAATTACATGGGACCAAAGGCATTGGTTAGAGGACTTCAAGACCTTTCCAAAATGTCCAAGAACATGTTCAAAGCTTAAAAATTGAGCAAGATATGCCTTGTGGAAGTTGGGAAATTTTTGGGAATTTTGAAAAGTCAACTTTGCTTCAAATGCCTCAAAATTGCTAATGGGCCACATTTTCTTCCAAGAATCATCACTCAAAGGCTATGCACGCCCCATTGACATTAAAGGGATTTATTTTATCATTTTTTATTAATTATTTGAATTATTATTATTATTATTAGTTCACTTAATTAAAATAAAATATGACAAAAATAGAAAATCATGTTTTCCAATCTTTTTTTGCAGCATATTCCACTCCTTAAAGACTCAAGATTTCGTGCATCACTAAAAAGGCAAGAATTGGCAATGATTGGCATCAAAAAGGGATGAAAGAGATTGAAAAAGATTCATGAAAAATCAAATATTGAAACATTGATTGCAAAGGTTTTTGGACTTGTTTTGAAAACCTAAATCATTCCTCATATAAGCCAGAACACAGCCCTAATGCAGAGGACCAAGAGGCTGCGCTCAGAATCAAGAACACAAACTCACTTTTTTCTTAAAAACTTCAAATCTGTTTTCATAGTTTCAAGGCATTTCAAGGCGTGGAAAGTATCTCAAAAGCTTGATGGGACTTCTCTGAACATAACCCAATACTTTTCCACTCTCCATACATCCAGAAACGGTAGAACGCCATAGCCATGTTCATGGAAATTTTCATAATCGCATCTTGATTTATACGCATGTTTCATGTCTTTTAATTGTCGTTTTACACTAACATGATGTTTCTGAAGCTAACAGTACTGTTCAATTGAAGAATGGTCGTCTAAATAAGAAGTTACCATGAACACGCATTAGGGTTTCAAAGCTCTAAATTTGGGGTTTCTTTCATCTGGTAAAATTAGACCATGAGACTAGGACCATTAAATTCGTAACATTCTAACGAATTTAAAACACTCATCGCGCTCAATTTATCATTGACCAATTTCTATTCGCTATTTTTGTTGTTTCAGATTGTGGGGGTTTAAAACCCCCGCTATCTAGCTTGTTTTTTTAGGTAAAACAAACAGCAATTGAAGAAGACGATGCATGGAAGACTATGGTTGGCCGATTCAAATAACTGGCGCCTTTTTTTATTTGTTCCACTAACCTGTGTTTTCTCTCTCTTATTATTCATATCTCATTATATTAACAAAGAAAACAAACAGCACAATTGGCAAGGCGTTAGCATGGTAAACGTTGGGACCTGGGTTCGATTCCCAGCTCCCCCACTTTCTTCAATAATATTTTTTCCAATACACTTCCATGCAGCGTGCTATCCAGGTTTCACAATACACCTTCACATCAGTGCCTGCCACATGTCCCTGAAGCTCAATCTGAGGGCCATCACAAGCAGCCTACCATACGCGTTGGTCCAAGGAGCCACACACCATCCCAGAAAAGTCAACGAAGGGCTTGAATTCAATGGGCCAGATTACTCATCATAAACCCCCCTTTTTGTTTGTATTTCTTTCTCTTTTCATTTTTTTCTCTTTTTTATTTGTTTTAATTTATTTGTTTTCTTTTAATTCCTCCAAATAATTTTTTTTATATAACACAAAAATAAATATTAAATCAGAAAAATCATAAAAATAAAATATGTTGGTTATTTAATTTACTAATATTTATTTTGTAAATAAATTTTGTTAACTAATTTAGTTTTAATTTTAGGTTTAATTTCAATGTTTTTTAATAATAAACTAAAAAATATAGAGATTAGGGTCTTAATACTTTTATTCTTTTTCTTTTCTTTTTTACCATTATTAAGTATTAATTATTTTTGTAAATAAATATGCCATGTAAATAATTAATGTAAATTAGGTCAAACTTGAATTTATTTTTTTTAATAATTAAAAATGTTTAGAATTAGGGTTTTAATTCCATTTAATTTTCTCTAATTTCATAAATACAAAAAAACACAAAAAAATAAGTCCTTTCCTTTATTTAATTTAACTAATTTAATAATTTCAATTTAATTTCCTCAAAGGGTCCAACGCCCTCGCACCTTCGAATATAATTTTCTCTTCGCGCGTTTATTTTATTTTTCTTTGTGAAATTTATGTACTTGCCCCAAAGCCTTGTAATAGATTAATTAGATATTTACTTTCTGCACTTTATTTATTCAAATCGGGTCTTGGTTTAATTTGGCGATGTAGACCCGCGCCTTTGTAATAGCGTAGGACTTTTAAATTCCGCACCTTTTAACTGTTAATAACCATATGAAAGAATGAATGCCAAAAATAAAAACAAAGCGTAGATCACCAATGTATGACAAGATAAACATAATTGAAAACGACACACAATTCACACACCACTCCTAGGGTACGCCTCACTGTTGCCTTGCCCCTCGAAAAGTGGTCGTCGAGTAGAGGATGTTTTAGTAAGTCCTCATGTCCATGAACATGGCATGGGGGTAGCTTCTAAGGTGTCTTCCTATTGCTCTGGTGACCACACTGTCCCTAATCCTCGAATTGACCCGAACACCTCCAACGGTGGTGTTACCTACCCCTCAATGGTGGGATGGCACTACCTTAAGGACATTTACACAGACTAATTCCTTAGGGTAGGTAGATGACTCATAGATACTGGCTCTAAATTCAAAAACAAATCAAAAACTTCTTTTCACACCGACACTTTGCAAAAAGCTTTCAAAAACAACTTTTCAAACACTCTTGAGGACTGATACAAGAGTCGAACTGAAATTTTCAAAGAAAACTTTTTCAAACCCACTCTGAAAAGCAAACAAATATTTTGAAAACACAAATGAGCAAGTATCTAAGAGCCCATGGATAACCATGGATAGAAAGGGTGCTAACACCTTCCCTTTCTATAAATCTACCTCCTGAACCGAGAGCAATCTCAATAAGGAATTTTTCTGTGCTTTTGTCCTTTCCATTTGGAGAAAATAAAATACGGTGGCGACTCTTGCTTCCGCGACATTTCGCGAACCAGCGTTAAACAGTTAGTTCCAGATCCACCGATCACAAGGTCCTTTAACGTAATCAGCTTGGCCTCCAACATGTGTTACAGTGCTTGAGCCAATGACATATTGACTTCGGTGAAGCTTTTTTCAGATGTATTCCGCTTATGCCGATTACCCTGTTGTTTTTGGTGAGGTTATTGTTGGACCCGTGAGGTAGTAGCAATTTGAGAAGGTCTAACCCCTTGTCTTCTCAGAGGTTGACCAATGACTTGGTCCCCAACCTCTACTATTTGTTTCATACGGTTGCATCCGTCTTGATGGAGCTTGTTGACAATGGTCCTCAGCTCTTCTTGTCTCCGGGCTAGGCTTTGGATAAGAGCCATCTTCCCTAACATTTGGATTCTCATTGCTTCCATCTCAACCTGCAGCTATTCAACCTGGTCATTCTTGTTGTTATTAGGATGTTTCTTGGTCAGATTCCCAGCGAGGAGTGCTTTCAATTCTTCCTGCCCCTTGGATAGGTTAAGGAACATTTCCCTGAACTGAGCCTCTTGAGTTTGAAGATCTCCATTGTCTTATTGGAGAGTCATTGCTGAAATAAATAGGGAGAACATGATAGACCTTTACTGGAGACTACCTGACATGCAATGACGTATATGACATGAAAATGTTTTCAAGGATCTCGCGGGGTAAATGTTAGTAGTCAATTACAACTTTGATTGCAGAACTTTGTATCAGTGGATGTCCTTCCACGAGAATTAAGCTCCCCATGTCGAATGGGTCATAGCCCTCGACTCAAGTTTATTGTACTTGATTTTTGACGGCATTTGGTTAGAGGAAAATAAATTCTCTTGCCCCTTGATAGATGTCTGGTTCAATGTGACCCTGCATCAAAGACCCTCGAGATCCTTGAAACAATTATTGAAAATGATATGGTTTGATGTTATGATGTGTATGTACAAGTTTTCAAAGCAAGCAAGTTTATACAGAAATAGTCATATACACATAAAGAAAACAAGTCCTTAGGTTTAGGCTTGCATGGAGTTTGTAGGTAAGTACCCTCTTGAAGTTTAGTTGGCTCAAACATGTCCTAGCAATAGTAACCGGGTTCTAAGGGAGCTCAATATCACTGGTTTATCTTCTCGGGCATTGTTCAGCGTAAGCCTCTTTAGTGGCGACCGAAATATCCCAAAAAACCAAACCTCAATGTGTGTAGTATCGAGTATGTACCAAGTTCGCATAAAACCAAAGTCGGTCATCTTACTACGTCCTAATGGACAAGTTAGTCAAGTAAAGGTTCTAGAAGTTAGTTAGTGCTCCATGACATCACTCAGCCGCCCCGTATTCTCCTTGACTACTCAAGGGCTACCGGTACCAACAAACATGTCACACTAACATAAATATTGCTTAGACCATATTGGTATACCCCACACAGTTTCCACAATGTATTTCTACTTACCTATAAGGTATTCCAAATCCGGGTAGAGGATTCAAAACCAAACAAAGAACCAAAATGTAAAGCATGCAAGTCAAACAATGAAAGAAAATAAATGTGATCTAACCCTAAGGTATCCCCACTTTTAAAATAGTCCCTAGAAGAGTCACCAGTTTTGTGATACAGTGGGAGAACTAACTTGGTTGTTTTGCGTTTGATCGCAAATGTTGCAGTTAGCAAGAGTCATCACCGACTTTTCTTTAATCCAAAAGGAAAGGCTAAAAAGAACAGGAAAGACCTTTGAGATATTTCTTGAGTTCGGGGGGGGGGGGGGAGATTATGAAAAGGGAAGGTACTAGCACCCTTTTCATCCATGGTTTTCCATGGGCTCTTAGTTACTTTCTAGATCACTTGCTTTTATTTTAAAATGTGCTTTGTGTGGTTTTTGAAAGTATTTTCTAAAGATGCGATTGTTTAGGAAAACTTTGTAATGATTATCGTTTGTAAGAATGTATACAAAGTGTTTGATCTTTTTGAAAATGTTTTCAAGTTTGAAAGATGTTTTTGAAAGTGTGGGTGTTGTTTTGAAAATAGCAATGATGTTTTTTTTTTTGAAATTGAGCAAGTAACTAGGAACATTTTACATACTCAAAATTTTTTCATGTTCATTTCCTGTTTCCTTTGACATTGTTATCTTTTCATTGATTTGGTAAGTAACCCTATCTTTGGATGTAAAAGGGACGGGCATGGGTCATCGTATAACCATGATTAGTAATGTTGTAAGATATCTTAGCATTTTCTTTAAGGGACTAAGATAATTTTGAAAGGCAACATGGATAGCGTCATCGAGGGACTATGATCTTGTATTTGTTAGGATAACTCACATGCATAATATGGCCATTTTGTAAGGAAACAAAGTGGATTTACGCTAGGGGTGTATGTGTGCAAGTGTATTGATTTACATGCTTGATTTTTCTTTGATTAGGGTTTGCTACTTGTTGGTTTTAGTCTTTCCATACAAACTCTAATTACTAACATTTATATAAAAGTGATAAATTGCGGATAGTAAAATTACTACGCTATTACATCATTAGGGGAGGGGGTATACAAATTTACAAATGGGGATGACAAGTAAAGTAAACCCTAATTACTATTACAAGGCTTTGACAATTACATAATTTGTAACGCAAAAATAGTAAAATATGCAAGAAGATGTAAAGTGATAGAAATTGTTTTTAGGGTTTTTTATAGAAAAGGTTTTGTAATTAATGTTATTGAAGAAAAACCTAAGTCTAAGTTAACTTTAAAAAAAAGTTAATTGTTTAGAAAGATGTTTTTGAGGTTTCATTTGAAAACAAAGATTTTATAAAGTTAAGTCATTTCCAAGCAATGCAATATGTCCAAAATAACCTAAAAAATCTCCAAAATCAAGAAATTTGGTGCCCGAGCTGAAACGGCCATGTCATTGGACACAGGTACCCGTGTCAGGATCTGTCCGTTACTTTTCTACATCTTTTTTGTTCCAGCCAATCTGACACGATCGTGTCACATGGCACGAGCGCCCGTGTGAGCCCCTGTCATTCTTTTTTCAGCTCGTGTACGCACCGGTAACATTGACACGGGCCGTGTCGCATGACACGGGAACCTGTGTCAGCCTCTGTCCATGCATTTTACTATGTTTTTCAACCCAATTAAACTGACATGGGCCGTGTCGTGTGACAGGAGCACCCGTGTCAGCCTCTGGTCTGGCTTTTTGTTAGTTTTTTCTCTTTGGTCTGTCTTGTTATATCTTTTGAGCGTAATAGAATATGATGTATGAATAATGATATCACATTTTGAGAAAGTTTACCTCTCAAAGCAGAAGCTTTAGAACACGTACGGATGTTTTCGGATGCAAAGTGGTGATTGATCGAACTCCTTTGAACCTTCTTGAAGTAGCTCCAACCTTCTTATTATGCTGAAAATGGTTGAACTGCTCCAACCGAGTCAAGTTGCAATGTATATTTTTTGAGTTTAGAAGATGGTGGTAATGATGTTACAGAAGTTATTCTTATGCTTCAACAACTACTATATGGTGTATATGAATTTTTTGGATGGTTTGTTTGGAGAAAACTTGCAAGGTATGAGATTCAATGATTTGAACTTCAAAGCTAAAAAATGGAGGTTTTGTGTAAAAATATGGTTTTTGACAGCAAAAATGATTTTCAGTGTTAGTTTCCCCTCCTATTTTTCTGGCCTCTTTCTCTTGCAATTGGCCTATCTATTTATAGAGAAGGTTTGAGACTTCAAACAACTCAGATTTTGAATCACATGTTATGGCTATCTTGCTTGTTTTTGAAACAAGCATGAAGAACATGTTTCCAATGCTTGTACCAAGCTATCTAAAGTGGTTGATCACTTTAAACATGTTTTCTCTGACTTGTAAAAGTTGAGTGTGATTGGAACAATAAGTTAGAGGCTCAAGAAATTGACTTTATGATTAAAGTGAACTTTGCAATAATGGCTGTGATCGGTGGATCTGGAACTGACTGTTTAACGCTGGTTCGCGAAATGTCGCGGAAGCAAGAGTCGCCACCGTCTTTTATTTTCTCCAAATGGAAAGGACAAAAGCACAGAAAAATTCCTTAAAGAGATTACTCTCGGTTCGGGAGGTAGGTTATAGAAAGGGAAGGTGTTAGCACCCTTTTTATCCATGGTTATCCATGGGCTCTTAGATACTTGCTCATTTGTGTTTTCAAAAATGGTTTGTTTGCTTTTCAACTGTGGGTTTTAAAAAGTTTCTTTGAAAATTCCAGTTTGACTCTTGTATCGGTCCTCAAGAGTGTTTGAAAAATTGCTTTCGAAAGCTTTTTGAAAATGTGTTGGTGTGAAAAGTATTTTTGAATTTGTTTTTGAAATTAGAGCAAGTATCTAGAGTCGTCTACCTACCCTAAGGAATTCGTCTGTGTAAGTGTCCTTTAAAGTAGTGCCATCCCACCATTGAGAGGTAGGTAGCACCACCGTTGGAGGTGTTCGGGTCAATTCGAAGGTTTCGGGACATGGTGATCACCAGAGCAATGGGAAGACACCTTAGAAGCTACCCTCATGCCAGGTTCCCGGATCATGAGGACTTACTAAGACATCCTCTACTCGACGATCACCTTTCGAGGCAAGGCAACAGTGAGGCGTACCCTAGGGGTGGTGTGTGATTAATGTGTCAGATTCTTTTATTTTTATCTTGTCATGGTATAGGTGATCTACGCGTTTGTTTTTATTTATTGTCATTCATTCTTGCATGCATTTATTTAATAGTTAAAAGTGCGAAAAAGGTAAAGTTCTAAACTATTACAACAGGCGCGGGTCCACATCGCCAAAATTTCCAGGACCCGATTTGACAGAAAAATAAAGAATTAAAGTAAAAGTGCGAGAGGTAAATATTTACATGGCTTTGGGAGAGGTACATAAATATTAAAAGAAAAAGAAATAAATACGCGAATTGAATTAAGATTAGAAACGAGGGCGTTGGACCCTTTTTGCGAAATTAAATTAAATGATTAAATTAATGAAAGTTAAAATGAAAGGGAATTATTTTTGGTATTTTCGTATTTTACGACTTTTATGAAATTGAATTAAATGGAGAGATTAACCCTAATTCTAATTTTTTATTTATTAAGAAAACATGGAAATTACCTAAAATTTAACCTAATCAATTAACGCGATTTGATTTATGAAAATAACTAATTAAGAATTAATAATTAATATGATGAAAAAAGGAAAAAAAAGATAAAAAATGTTTGAAACCCTAATTCTACCAATTTTTAGGTTTATTGAAAAAATATTAAGATTTATCCTAGATTTAAAACTAAGTTGATTAATGAATTTTATTTACAAAAATATTAATTAAATAAATATATTTTAAATTTTGTCTTTTCTGATTTTTTATTGTTTTTTATATTTTTTTATGAAAATATTAAATTAATTAAAAACAATAATTAAAATAAATAAAAAGAATAAAAAAAATGTAAAAGCTTGCAAACCTAGGGGGAGTCTGTCCCCAGTTGGAGGTGTACATAATCAATTCAGGCCCAATAGCCTTTGGCCTGGTTGACCTTTTCAGGAAGCATGTGGCACGTTTGACTAGAGTCCATGGTGTTCTTCCAATCAGCGCATTTGGATTGATCTTTCTACACACGTGGCAAGCTGGAAATTGTGGACGCATGGTGCTCCTTAGTGTTGAAACTGCATAGAAGCGTTAATAGAAAAAAATCATGGAAAGGGATGGGGACCTGGGGTTCGAACCCAGGTGCCAGGGATTACCACTAAGCTTGCTTGCCACTGAGCCACCTAGCGTGTTTTGTATATTAAATAACAAACAATTATTATAAAATAAAACAACGCAGTAGTGCCTTCTTCGCGCGAATTTTCAAACGAACCAACCACTGATGGCCACCTAAGCGTCTTCCTCGTTTTGTTCTTTTTTCCTGAAACAAAAGATGGTTAGCGGGGGTTTTGAACCCCCCCCAAAACATGCTTGATTTGATAATAGCGATTAGGCCGTCCGGTCACATAAATTAGGCGCGAGGGTCGTTTCCAAATCGTCCAAGCCTGCTGGTTTCATTCATGGTGTTGTGATTCTCTAATTTTACAGTATGAAGAAACGCCTAAATTGAAAGCTTGGTAACCCTAGATGTCTTTAATGGTGAATCCTCATATAACGCGTGAAAATTCAATCAAAGCATATGGTTAGTTTCAGAAACATCCAATTAGTAAGAATCCATGAAAAAAATGCAATGAATGTGCTTAAATTTTAAAACACGATTATGAAAACAATGTGAAAAAGTTTGAACCCCCTATAACGATTCTGGGCGTTAGGGACGTGGAAAACGATTCAAATACGTTGCTTGATGTCTCAGGAAGGTGATGAGACAAGTATTTTGGCTTGAAACCTCTTGGAACCTTGTTTTCAGTTTTGAAAATTTTAAGCAAAAGTGCAAGTTTGGTTATGGAGTTTCTGCGCAGCTGGGAGTTTTTCACCACTAGGGTTTTGATTAGGCTTATGAATGGATGGATTAGGGTTGAAAAAAAGGTCCAAAGGATCAAGGAATTGATGAGAGGATATTGATTTTCATGGCAAAATATTTTCCAATATTTTCATGCATATTTGCTACCAAATCATGACAAATCATATTGATTCTTTCCAAATCTAGCCAGGCATGAAATATTGAGTATATATCATGCATAAAAAGATTTAAAACCTAGGTTTAGTATTTTTTCATGTATTTTAATTAATTAAATGAATTATTAATGATTAAAAATCCAAATAAATAAATAAAAATGATAAAAAACTTTCCTTTGGGCCAAATGGTCGTGCACATGCCTTGGATGATGAATTGTGGAAGAAAAAGAGGCCCATTAGCATTTTAGGTCATTTGAAGCAATGTTGACTTTTCAAAATATCCAAAAATTTCCCAACTTCCACAAGGCATAACTTGCTCAATTTTTAAGCTTTGCTCATGTTCTTGGACATTTTGGAAAGGTCTTTGAGTCCTCTAACCAATGCCTTTGGTCCCATGTCGTTTTGATTTACCAATCTCAAGTTATGGCCTTTGACTTAAAGTCCCTTTTTGTTGACTTTTGAAAATGACCTATAATGTTGAAATTGATAACTTTTTGTGAGAGCATTTCTTGGACTTGAAGTGTGAAGAGGAGTTGTAGGAAATGTCTTTATCTTCAAAATGAGCTTTGGATGGAAGTTTTCTGATAAACCATGTGGAAGTTATGCCCTGGTCAATTTACAGTTGACTTTTTCAACTGTCCAAATATGGAAACTTTTGCATCTTGATGATTTTTGAGCCAAGCTTTGAGAATCATGATCAAGCATTGATCAAATGATGTTTGTGACTTCAAAATGAGATGTTGACCAAAAATTTGAACTTTTGACTGTCAAATGACCATTTTGCCCCTACTGTTGACTGTAGTGCAATTAGGGTTTTTGATTGTGCAATTTTGTGTTGTAAGTCTTGAAACTTGGCCTGAGGATGCTTGACCATGTTTGTAGGCATGTAGGACTTGATTGGACCCTTGGAAACTTCATTTTCTTTGTCAGAACCAAAACCCTAGTTTTTGACTGTTAGGAGGCCCTTGAACTGTGCAACCCTTGGGGAGATTTTTGAACCTTTGACTTTGCAATTCTTGAAGAATATGGGAGGGCAAATTTTGGGGTACAACAGTTGCCCCTGTTCAATCTTCTTAGACCTGAGGATGCAGATTGGCTGACGTGCCTTTCGTAATCCGAAGGTGGAAGATGATTGAACACTAGAGTGCCCAGAAATTTGCACTCACATAATAGCAGTGTGATGGGGAATGGGCTTACAGATGCCATTTGGAGATTGATGGATAGGATGATGGGCTTATAGATGCCATGCTAAGAGATGATGGATAGGTGGATGGGCTTACAGATGCCATCTGGATGTTGATCGCGTAAGAGATTCCTTAGCGAGAACTTGCGTACCTGCAAAAGAAAAGGATTACCTGACATGTTGCAGGAGCTGGTCTTCAGATGCTTTGTATAGAGGTGTCCTGACTGGTTACAGGAGCTGGATCTGGAGCTTCAAACGATGATGAATGAACCAGGGATGGTTACTACCTCAACAGGAACGGTGAGAGAACCTTGGATGACTTTAACCTCAACAGCAATCGTTGAGAAAATCTTGGGATGATTACTACCTCCGCAGTATCGGGGAGAGAACCATAGGCGACTACAACCTCAACAACAATCATTGAGAGAATCTTGGATAACTTCAACTTCAACAGCAATCGTTGAGCGAATCTTGGGATGATTACTACCTCCGCAGGATCGGGGAGAGAACCATAGGCGACTACAACCTCAACAGCAATCATTGAGAGAATCTTGGATAACTTCAACTTCAACAGCAATCGTTGAGTGAATCTTGGGATGATTACTACCTCCGCATGATCGGGGAGAGAACCATAGGCGACTACAACCTCAACAACAATCATTGAGAGAATCTTGGGCGACTTCGACTTCAACAGTATCATTGAGCGAATCTGGGGATGATTACTACCTCCGCAGTATCGGGGAGAGAACCACAGGCGACTACAACCTCAACAACAATCATTGAGAGAATCTTGGGAGACTTCGACTTCAACAGTATCATTGAGCGAATCTGGGGATGATTACTACCTCCGCAGTATCGGGGAGAGAACCACATGCGACTACAACCTCAACAGCAATCATTGAGAGAATCTTGGGCGACTTCGACTTCAACAGTATCATTGAGCGAATCTGGGGATGATTACTACCTCCGCAGTATCGGGGAGAGAACCATAGGCGACTACAACCTCAACAGCAATCATTGAGAGAATCTTGGGCGACTTCAACTTCAACAGTATCATTGAGCGAATCTGGGGATGATTACTACCTCCGCAGTATCGGGGAGAGAACCACAGGCGACTACAACCTCAACAGCAATCATTGAGAGAATCTTGGGCGACTTCGACTTCAACAGTATCATTGAGCGAATCTGGGGATGATTACTACCTCTGCAGTATCGGGGAGAGAACCATAGGCGACTATAACCTCAATAGCAATCATTGAGAGAATCTTGGATAACTTCAACTTCAACAGCAATCGTTGAGCGAATCTGGGGATGATTACTACCTCCGCAGTATCGGGGAGAGAACCATAGGCGACTACAACCTCAATAGCAATCATTGAGAGAATCTTGGATAACTTCTACTGAGTCTTTATCAGGAAAATCTGTTTGGGGCCGATTTAACTGGACTAGAGAAGGCCTCGGACTGGATAAGAAACAGAAAATCTTAGGGTCGATTAACTGAACCGGTCTAGGTCTTGAAATGTCTTCAACTGGGTAAGAAACAGGGAGATCTTAGGGTCGATCTGACTGAACCAGAGAAGGCCTTTGACTGGATAAGAAACAGAGAAATCTTTGGAGTCGATTTAACTGAACCGGTCTAGGTCTTGAAATAGCTGAGAACTTGACTGAATCTTTTCCTGAAAGGTAAAGGTCAGTCATATGCAATGCATGATATGGATCAAGCAATGATGTTCTCAACATAAATGAGATTTGTAAGATATGATGCGTACATGCATGCTATAATGATGTATGCGATGTTTACGAATGTATGTTTTTCGTCTAGGAAAATAAATCCTTGACGGGTGCCGGGAAGTCACTCCTGGGCTAATGTTGGAGAATAGATTTTGCTTCCGCTGGGGATGGTAGTTGCAAGAATACCGGTAGGAGAAGATAACTCTGTTGGGGAATATACTTGGCGAATGGAATATTCTGCGGGGAGAAAAGTACTCTAACGATGTTGCCGGGGAGCAATGCTCTGTGGGGAGAGAAATACTCTGTTGAGTTTGATGAAGGTAACTTGCTGGGGATACCATTGTTGTGTTGGAAGTGTTAATAGACTTCGCTGGGGATAAGAAGGCTTCGTCGAGGATGATCTTTCCGTAGCTTTTGGCTGAGGATAACCCAGTTATATCCTGGTAGGGAAATAACTCTTTGAATAAAGCCAGGGACGCGTTCGTGCCCTGCAAGGATAAGCTTCCAGAATCTACTGGGGATAAGCTTACTGCTGGGGAGATGGATTCCAACTTTCCTGGGGAAACTGGATTGGACCCTCCTGGGGAAGTATTGAACTGTATTGGTTATGTTCTTCCACGGAATCTACCTTGATACCTGGGAGGACAGAAACAATCAGATTGCTTAGACCACCCGTTATTGCCCCTGTTTCTATGGGGAGAGGAAGATACCTGTGGAGGTGCTGATAGTTGTTGATGGACAAACCTTCTTCTGGTCGGCAGGTGACAAGATAACAGGACATAGTCGTACGCTTTAATCCCTAACTTTTGCCTGGACCTCCCTTTCGGGTTTTCAGTCCACCGGGATACCCATTTTTGCCCAAGCCGCCTTTTCAGGTTTTCGACTTGCCGGGTGTACAGATTTTATTTCATCCCTTCATTTTGCCCGAACCCTTTTGGTTTGCCGGGAAGCCCTTATTTTTGCCTAGGTACGTCAACCTAGCGGGTCTTTGATTTTGCGTAGTATTTTTTCGACTATGTCCGTGCTTTCAGAATGCAAGGAGTTGCCCCTGTTAGAAGTGTTTTGTCATGCCACCGGAAGGTGTTTGATTAGGCCAGATTCGTTGTTGGACTGCCCCAAGTGACTCAGGCGGAGATTTGCCCCAGGCTATTTGGCCTTTGAGAGATTCTCTGAATCTTGATTGGATTGCCCCAGATGATGGACAATAGTCGTACTTGCCCCTTGATTGGAAGTGCTTTTGTTCACTAGGTATTCATTGTGCGAATTTCCTTGCTGTTCAAACAAATATTCATATGTAAACAAAGTTATGTTAAAAATGCAAAGCTTATGTCTGTCTTGAAGATTTTGAAAATGCATTCTTTTTCATAAAACAAGTGAATGTTTGTAAAACGTGATGTCAACTCCGTATTTACCGTAGGCCTTAAGGAGTCAGGATACCTTTCGTAACAGTATGCTTTCGAACTAACCCATGCTTCAGCTAGGACTTTTTAAGGGTTATAACGTGGCCTGGTTCACGGTTTAAGAAACAAAGGATAAAGGCTCAAATTATTTGTACCCACCCGTTCTTCGTGATGTTCTTCAAACCTAAGCTCAGCTGATCGTGCGTTAGACCTTGTTTGTGTCTTTGTCCTGATGTTCCAATGATGGTTCAGATATTGATAGTTTATTTTGAATAGGCAGTCATTTTTTTTTTGTTGAGGGTTTGTAGGACCTCTTTCTGTTTTTGATTGTTATCCCTGTTTTTTGCCTGAACTGTTTCTTTTGTGATTACAGTCAGCGGGATGCCCCAGTTTTTTTGTAAGTCTCCTTCGTAGGTTTTGACTTATTGGGCTTTTTTTTTTTGATAACGACTACCTGTCCTTATGATTATTCGGAATCATCACTGTCTTCTTTTTTTTTTTTGTAAGGACCTTTTTGGTGCCATTTGTTATGCACTTGGATCAACTGAGAGAACTACCCTGCCCCAGGTTATGATAAAGGGTTTTAATTTTCGAAAAGAAAAACTCCTACTTCTTTGGCTCAGAGGGGTTGACGAGGGATTATCTTCCTTATAACTCCAGTGTTTAGGGATTGAAACAATGCCTGTACCTCATCAGCGGGGTCTGTTCAACAGCATACTGTAAAGATCGTGGTATCGTTTTCGTCATCCTCCCTCAAGAGGCTTAGAATTATTGAGAGTTGATCATCAGAAAAAATATGAAAATAATTTGCATAGAGTGAATACGAATATATTGATTCAAAATAGACATAAGCGATGCATTAATGGAATAACAATGTTTAACATGAATAAATGTCTAAACAATCAAAGAACAACACAACTTGAACATTCGAATGAACAAAAGTCTTTTCATCTCAGGGCTTGTCACTTCAAATGGTGAGCCTTGGAGGGATGGTAGAAAAATTCTGCCTGACCATCTTGTGTGAACTCTAGTGCTCCTTCATCAATCAGGTCCTGGATCTTGTTCCTCAGAGCCCAACACTCATTTGTATCATGTCCTGGACAGGCAGAGTGGTAGGCACACCTTTTATTGGGATCATAAGTAGGATGTGTTGTGTTGGGATTCTGGGGATGAGCCCTTAATGTGATCAAATTCAATCTCAACAGGCGTTGTAAAGCTTGAAACAGCGACATGTTGAGCGGAGTGAATTGCCTCCTGGACTTGTCTGGCTGAAGCCGGTGAGGTTGATGCTGAATTTGTGACACTGGAGTCATTTAAGGAGCTCTCCCCTTATCTCCTTGTCTCAAAGGTGGTTGAACGACGACTGGTTTTTTACCCTTAGACATTTGCCCCAGTTAGTTACTCTGAAGCAGTTGGTTGACGAGAACTCCGAGCTCTCCTTGTCTTTGAGCTAACCCTTGAATGGCAGTCCCCTGCCCCAGCATTTGGGCTTTCATTGCATCCATTTCAGCTTGCAAGTGTTTCAGCCTTTCATCCTCAGCACTGTTCCTGACAAAGGTCCCCATGAGAAGTGCTCTCAACTCCTCCTGCCCCTTGGATAGATTCAGGAGGATTTCCCCGAACCGAGTCTCTTGAGCAAGAAGGTCTTGGTTGTCTTGTGGGCAAGCCATTGCTGAAATAAACAGCGAAGGATGGTAAGTGACCTGCAAGGGTACCTGTAATGCAATGATATGTATGTATGCATGCAATGTTTTCAAGGATCTCGCGGGGTAGACAAGAAAATTGTTAGAATTGGAATCCGGTGACTTGATTGAAGGAGCTCCATGTTGCTGAGAATCCTTCTTCAAGGGTCAAAGGCTCACCATATCCAGTGGGTCATAGCCCCTGACAGCCTTGGCTAGAGGAAAATAAATCCTCTTTTGCCCCTTGCTAGACGTTTGATTCATCCTGACCTGCATCACAAGCCCTTGAGATCCTTGAAATGGGTTAGGATGTATGCAATGGTATGATGTTATGGTATGCATGGGGTAATATGGGTAAACCCTGTTATGAGTCCCCATTTAGGACTACAAACCAAAACCTGCAAGAAACTCAAGTAAAACCTGTCATGAGTCCCAATTAAGGACTAAAACAAAACCTGTAAGAAACTCGGTAAACTTTGTTATGAGTCCCAATTAAGGACTACAAACAGAACCTGCAAGAAGCTCAAGTGTCAGACAACAAGCATGCAAATAGGCAAGTACGAAGGCACACAAGTCACACAAGAGAAACCCTTAGGGTTTAGGCCAGCATGGGGTCTGGGTATTACCCTCTTGAAGTTGGTGGGCTCAACCTGTCCTATTAGAAGTAACCGGGTTCTAAGGGTCCCAATATCACGGGATTGCTTTCATTGTTCATCGTTTCGATTTAGCCACTGAACTGGCAACCGATATATTCCAGGAAAGCAACCCTCAATTGAGTGTAGTATCGAGTATCAACCAACCTCGGACTGCACCAAAGTCAGTTATCTCACTACCCTAAAGAGGCCAAGATAGTTCAATTAAGGTTCCTAAGGTCTGTTGATGCTTCACGACACCACGCGGAGGCCCCGTACTCTCCTTGACTGAACTCAAGGGTTACCGGTACACACCAAAGTGCCACATCAATGTAGCAGACTGTTTCAACCATGTCGGTATACCCCGCACAGTTCCCTCACAGCCTTGTTGCTACTTTCTAAAAAAGGTATCCCCAGATCCGGGTTAGGACCTATAGAACTCCCGAGACAGTCCCATAATAATAAAGCAAGCAAATAAAGCAATTGAAAACACAGTTATGAACTATCCCATAACTAGAGTGGTAGGCACACCTTTTATTGGGATCATAAGTAGGATGTGCTGTGTTGGGGTTCTGGGGATGAGCCCTTAATGTGATCAGGTTCAACCTCAACAGGCGTTGTAAAGCTTGAAACATCGACATGTTGAGTTGGGTGAATTGCCTCCTGGGCTTGTTTGGCTGAAGCTGGAGAGGTTGATGCTGGATTTGTGGCGCTGAAGCCATTTGAGGAGCTCTCCCCTTACCTCCTTGTCTCAAAGGTGGTTGAACAATGACTGGCTCTTTACCCTTAGACGTTTGCCCCAGTTGGTTACCCCGAAGCAGTTGGTTGACGAGAACCCCGAGCTCTTCTTGTCTTTAAGCTACGTCTTGGATGATATTCACCTGCCCCAGCATCTGGACCTTCAAGGCATCCACTTCAGCTTGCAGGTGTTTCAGCCTTTCATCCTCAGCATTGTTCCTGGAAAAAGTCTCCATGAGAAGTGTCCTTAGCTCCTCCTGCCCCTTGGACAGATTCAGGAGGATTTCCCCAAACTGAGTCTCTTGAGCCAGAAGGTCCTGGTTATCTTGTCGGGAAGCCATTGCTGAAATAAACAGCGAGAAGGGTAAGTGACCTGCAACAAGGATACCTGCTATGCAATGATGTGTATGATATGCATGTAATGTTTTCAAGGACCTCGCGGGGGTACACAAGAAAATTTGTTAGCATTTGGATCCGGTAGCTTGATTGAAAGAACTTCATGTTTGTTGGGAATCTTTCTTCCAAGGGTCAAAGGCTCACTATATCAAGTGGGCCATAGCCCCTGACTTTAGTCATCATGTCTAGTTTTGATTTCCAAACAACCTTGGTTAGGGGAACCTTCTTCAAGAGTCAGAGCTCACCATATCAAGTGGGTCATAGCCCCTGACAACTTTGTCTAGAGGAAAATAAATCCTCTTTGCCCCTTGCTGGGGTTTGATTCATCATGACCTGCATCACAAGCCCTTGAGATCCTTGAAATGGGTTAGGATGTATGCAATGGTATGATGTCATGATGCATGGGGTAATATAGGTAACCCTGTTATGAGTCCCAATTAAGGACTGCAAACCAAAACCTGCAAGAAACTCGGTAAAACCTGTCATGAGTCCCAATTAAGGACTAAAACAAACCCTGCAAGAAACTCGGTAAACCTTGTTATGAGTCCTAGTTAAGGACTAAAACAAAAACCTGCAGGAAATTCAGTAAACCCTGTTATGAGTCCTAGTTAAGGACTATAAACAAAACCTGCAAGTAGTTCATGTGTCAGATAAAACATACAAGTAGTCAAGTTGGAAGGCACACAAGTCACACAAGAGAAACCCTTAGAGTTTAGACCAGCATGAGGTCTGGGTATTACCCTCTTGAAGTTGGTGGGCTCAACCTGTCCTATTAGAAGTAACTGGGTTCTAAGGGTCCCAATATCACGGGATTGCTTTCATTGTTCATCGTTTCGATTTAGCCACTGTACTGGCGACCGAAATATTCCAGGAAAGCAACCCTCAATTGAGTGTAGTATCGAGTATCAACCAACCTCGGACTGCACCAAAGTCAGTTATCTCACTACCCTAAAGAGGCCAAGATAGTTCAATTAAGGTTCCTAAGGTCTGTTGATGCTTCACGACACCACACGGAGGCCCCGTACTCTCCTTGACTGAACTCAGGGGTTACCGGTACACACCAAAGTGCCACATCAACGTAGCAGACTGTTTCAACCATGTCAGTATACCCCGCACAGTTCCCTCACAGCCTTGTTGCCACTTTCTAAGAAGGTATCCCCAGATCCGGGTTAGGATCTATAGAACTCCCAAGACAGTCCCACAATTTAAAGCAAGCAAAGAAAGCAATTGAAAACACAGTTATGAACTATCCCTAAGGTACACCTCACTTTAAGTTTAAATCCCCAACAGAGTCGCCAGTTCTGTGATCGGTGGATCTGGAACTGACTGTTTAACGCTGGTTCGCGAAATGTCGCGGAAGCAAGAGTCGCCACCGTCTTTTATTTTCTCCAAATGGAAAGGACAAAAGCACAGAAAAATTCCTTATAGAGATTGCTCTCGGTTCGGGAGGTAGGTTATAGAAAGGGAAGGTATTAGCATCCTTTCTATCCATGGTTATCCATGGGCTCTTAGATACTTGCTCATCCGTGTTTTCAAAAAGGTTTGTTTGCTTTTCAATGTGGGTTTTAAAAAGTTTCTTTGAAAATTTCAGTTCGACTCTTGTATCAGTCTTCAAGAGTGTTTGAAAAATTGCTTTCGAAAGCTTTTTGAAAATGTGTCGGTGTGAAAAGTATTTTTTGAATTTTGTTTTGAAATTAGAGCAAGTATCTACGAGAACCTACCTACCCTAAGGAATTCGTCTGTGTAAATGTCCTTTAAAGTAGTGCCATCCCACCATTGAGAGGTAGGTAGCACCACCGTTGGAGGTGTTCGGGTCAATTCGAGGTTCGGGACATGGTGATCACCAGAGCAATGGGAAGACACCTTAGAAGCTACCCTCATGCCAGGTTCCCGGATCATGAGGACTTACTAAGACATCCTCTACTCGACGATCACCTTTCGAGGCAAGGCAACAGTGAGGCGTACCCTAGGGGTGGTGTGTGATTAATGTGTCAGATTCTTTTATTTTTATCTTGTCATGGTATAGGTGATCTACGCGTTTGTTTTTATTTATTGTCATTCATTCTTGCATGCATTTATTTAATAGTTAAAAGTGCGAAAAAGGTAAAGTTCTAAACTATTACAACAGGCGCGGGTCCACATCGCCAAAATTTCCAGGACCCGATTTGACAGAAAAATAAAGAATTAAAGTAAAAGTGCGAGAGGTAAATATTTACATGGCTTTGGGAGAGGTACATAAATATTAAAAGAAAAATAAATAAATACGCGAATTGAATTAAGATTAGAAACGAGGGCGTTGGACCCTTTTTGCGAAATTAAATTAAATGATTAAATTAATGAAAGTTAAAATGAAAGGGAATTATTTTTGGTATTTTCGTATTTTACGACTTTTATGAAATTGAATTAAATGGAGAGATTAACCCTAATTCTAATTTTTTTATTTATTAAGAAAACATGGAAATTACCTAAAATTTAACCTAATCAATTAACGCGATTTGATTTATGAAAATAACTAATTAAGAATTAATAATTAATATGATGAAAAAAGGAAAAAAAAGATAAAAAATGTTTGAAACCCTAATTCTACCAATTTTTAGGTTTATTGAAAAAATATTAAGATTTATCCTAGATTTAAAACTAAGTTGATTAATGAATTTTATTTACAAAAATATTAATTAAATAAATATATTTTAAATTTTGTCTTTTCTGATTTTTTATTGTTTTTTATATTTTTTTATGAAAATATTAAATTAATTAAAAACAATAATTAAAATAAATAAAAAGAATAAAAAAAATGTAAAAGCTTGCAAACCTAGGGGGAGTCTGTCCCCAGTTGGAGGTGTACATAATCAATTCAGGCCCAATAGCCTTTGGCCTGGTTGACCTTTTCAGGAAGCATGTGGCACGTTTGACTAGAGTCCATGGTGTTCTTCCAATCAGCGCATTTGGATTGATCTTTCTACACACGTGGCAAGCTGGAAATTGTGGACGCATGGTGCTCCTTAGTGTTGAAACTGCATAGAAGCGTTAATAGAAAAAAATCATGGAAAGGGATGGGGACCTGGGGTTCGAACCCAGGTCCCAGGGATTACCACTAAGCTTGCTTGCCACTGAGCCACCTAGCGCGTTTTGTATATTAAATAACAAACAATTATTATAAAATAAAACAACGCAGTAGTGCCTTCTTCGCGCGAATTTTCAAACGAACCAACCACTGATGGCCACCTAAGCGTCTTCCTCGTTTTGTTCTTTTTTCCTGAAACAAAAGATGGTTAGCGGGGGTTTTGAACCCCCCCAAAACATGCTTGATTTGATAATAGCGATTAGGCCGTCCGGTCACATAAATTAGGCGCGAGGGTCGTTTCCAAATCGTCCAAGCCTGCTGGTTTCATTCATTGTGTTGTGATTCTCTAATTTTACAGTATGAAGAAACGCCTAAATTGAAAGCTTGGTAACCCTAGATGTCTTTAATGGTGAATCCTCATATAACGCGTGAAAATTCAATCAAAGCATATGGTTAGTTTCAGAAACATCCAATTAGTAAGAATCCATGAAAAAAATGCAATGAATGTGCTTAAATTTTAAAACACGATTATGAAAACAATGTGAAAAAGTTTGAACCCCCTATACCGATTCTGGGCGTTAGGGACGTGGAAAACGATTCAAATACGTTGCTTGATGTCTCAGGAAGGTGATGAGACAAGTATTTTGGCTTGAAACCTCTTGGAACCTTGTTTTCAGTTTTGAAAATTTTAAGCAAAAGTGCAAGTTTGGTTATGGAGTTTCTGCGCAGCTGGGAGTTTTTCACCACTAGGGTTTTGATTAGGCTTATGTATGGATGGATTAGGGTTGAAAAAGAGGTCCAAAGGATCAAGGAATTGATGAGAGGATATTGATTTTCATGGCAAAATATTTTCCAATCTTTTCATGCATATTTTCTACCAAATCATGACAAATCATATTGATTCTTTCCAAATCTAGCCATGCACGAAATATTGAGTATATATCATGCATAAAAAGATTTAAAACCTAGGTTTAGTATTTTTTTCATGTATTTTAATTAATTAAATGAATTATTAATGATTAAAAATCCAAATAAATAAATAAAAATGATAAAAAACTTTCCTTTGGGCCAAATGGTCGTGCACATGCCTTGGATGATGAATTGTGGAAGAAAAAGAGGCCCATTAGCATTTTAGGTCATTTGAAGCAATGTTGACTTTTCAAAATATCCAAAAATTTCCCAACTTCCACAAGGCATAACTTGCTCAATTTTTAAGCTTTGCTCATGTTCTTGGACATTTTGGAAAGGTCTTTGAGTCCTCTAACCAATGCCTTTGGTACCATGTCATTTTGATTTACCAATATCAAGTTATGGCCTTTGACATAAAGTCCCTTTTTGTTGACTTTTGAAAATGACCTATAATGCTGAAATTGATAACTTTTTGTGAGAGCATTTCTTGGACTTGAAGTGTGAAGAGGAGTTGTAGGAAATGTCTTTATCTTCAAAATGAGCTTTGGATGGAAGTTTTCTGATAAACCATGTGGAAGTTATGCCCTGGTCAATTTACAGTTGACTTTTTCAACTGTCCAATTATGGAAACTTTTGCATCTTGATGATTTTTGAGCCAAGCTTTGAGAATCATGATCAAGCATTGATCAAATGATGTTTGTGACTTCAAAATGAGATGTTGACCAAAAATTTGAACTTTTGACTGTCAAATGACCAGTTTGCCCCTACAGTTGACTGTAGTGCAATTAGGGTTTTTGACTGTGCAATTTTGTGCTGTAAGTCTTGAAACTTGGCCTGAGGATGCTTAACCATGTTTGTAGGCATGTAGGACTTGATTGGACCCTTGGAAACTTCATTTTCTTTGTCAGAACCAAAACCCTAGTTTTTGACTGTTAGGAGGCCCTTGAACTGTGCAACCCTTGGGGAGATTTTTGAACCTTTGACTTTGCAATTCTTGAAGAATATGGGAGGGCAAATTTTGGGGTACAACAATGGCAATGGTGCCTTTGTGCCAAAAATGGAAAGATGCAATGGACAATTCTTGAACCACTTGGATAATGGTTTAATCAATTGTGCAAACATATGATTATGGATATATTTGCAAGTCAAGAGGCCTGCAAATTGAAGATTATGCAGCATGGCTAAAATTTTGGTTCCTTGTTCATCACAAATCTGCCTTGTAAATCTAGAATGAATGTCCAACTTAAGATCCTTGAATCTCCTAGCTCAAATATTATAAATGCATGCTCTTTGATGTTTTGGAAATCTTGAAACACCCTATATAACTTTCATTTTTCCAATTTTGACAAAATCATCTCGTAACTATGTGAAAAAATGTCAAGAAGTTGGGATAAAATCCTGACTAAAACTGCTGAAAATTTCTCTGTGTTTATTCAAAAATGCCATGACTTCATGAATTTATAACTCAAAATCCAAGCATTTCTAGAAAAAGTTCTGCCCTACAAATTTTTAGATCTCATTGAGATCTACATCTTTTATGTTGGAATTTTTCCTTGAATCACCTTGAATCATCTTGTATCATGGTGAAAAGTTGGCATGAAGAAATGAAATTATCATGTATAAGAAACACTTAGAGAAATTTCTAAGTCTTTAAGTGTTTGAATTTTCACATTGACTTTTGATTTTCTTGATTTCTTGATGGTCAAGTTTCATATTTTTGAATGTCTTGATGAATTTTGATCTTTGAGACTTAATGTTGGCCAAAAAGTCAAAGTTTAACTTTTGGTGCTACAATTGACTTTCTCATCAGTACAACTGATTTTTGGTATTTTGGTCAATTGACTCAGAAGACTTGAAGCTTGATATGAGCATTCTTAAAGGTCCACAATGATCCAAGAACGTAACTTGAAGTATTAGAAATCCAATTGTCCTTATGCAAATTCAAACTCTAATCTTGAGGTATCAGTGTTAAGGAGATGGCTTGACCTAGTCAATATTGGTGCAAGCTGGAGCTTTCGCATATCTTTGTGAGAAAGGTCTTGAGAAATGAGAGGGAAAACTTTGGGGTACAACAGCTGCCCCTGTTCAATCTTCTTAAACCTGAAGAGTTAGATTGGCGGATTCTTCATTCGTGACTTGAAGGTGGAAGATGATTGGACACTAAAGTGCCCAAAAATTTGCACTCGAAGATGAATTGTGAATGGACTTATAGATGCCATTTGGAGGAATGATGGAGAATTGCCGGAGATGGGCTTGTAGATGCCATCCAAAGATGACTGTTGATAGAAAAATGGACTAAGTCTGAACTTGATTTCAACTTGAAAAGAATCAGAATAAATCTTGGAGCGATTTATCTGAACCAGAAGTGTTCATTTGGAAAGTATCAGGATAAACCGTTGAGAGCTTTAAACTGAACCAAAAGAGGTTTTGAAAATTCTTTAACTGGAGAGAACAAAGTAGATCTTTGAGCGTTTTATCTGAAACTGAGAAAGTGGCTACTAGGAAAGAATTAGAATAAATCATTGACAAATTTATCTGAACCAGCAGGGATCTGGATAAGAATCAGAATAAATTATTGAGAGATTTATCTGAACCATAGAAAATTTCTGTGGGAAAGAATCAAAATAAACCGTTAAGAGATTTAAACTTAACCAGCAGGGGTCTGAAGAAAAATCAGAATAAATCTTGTTGTGGATTTAACTGAAACAACAAAGGTCTTGAATTATCTTCAACTGGAATAGAAATCAGAGAGATCTTAGTGTCGATCTGACTGAACTAGAGAAAATACTTGAATTAACTTTGACTGGAATGGAAATCAGAAGAATTTTAGGATTGATTCAACTGAACCAGACAAAAGAGAAAATATCCACCGGAAAGAATCAGGATAAACCGTTGAGAGATTTATACCGAACCAGCAGAGGTCTTGGATAAGCATTAGAATAATATTCATAAATGAATTGTATCTAACTCGTATCTGAGATATGTACTAAATGAGAGTCAGAATGACATCCGTATCTGGATCGCATCTAGACTGTATTGAAAAGGTATGCTAAAAGAACTATCAGAATGATATCTGTATCTGGATCGTTTCTGAACTGTATTTGAATGAGTGATAGAATGACATCCGAATCTGGATCGTATTTGGACTGTATTTGAAAGCTGAATCTGAATGAGTATCATAATAACGTCCATATTTGGAGCGTATCTGAACTGTATCTGGAAGCTGAATCTGAATGATTATCATAATGGCATCCGTATCTGGAGTGTATCTGAATTGTATCTGATAGCTGAATCTGAATGAGTATCAAAATGGCGTCCATATCTGGAGTGCATCTGAACTGTATCTGAAAGCTAAATCTGAATGAGTATCAGAATGGCATCTATATTTGGAGCGTATAAGAACTATATCTGAAAGCTGAATCTGAATGAGTATCAGAATGGCGTCCGTATCTGGAGCGTATCTGAACTATATCTGAAAGCTGAATCTGAATGAGTATCAGAATGGCGTTCGTATCAAGAGCGTATCTGAACTGTATCTAAAAGCTGAATTTGAATGAGTATTAGAATGGCATCCTTATCCGGAGCGTATCTGAATTGTATCTGAAAGATGAATCTGAATGAGTATTAGAATGGCGTCCGTATCTGAACTGTAATTGAAAGCTGAATCTGAATGAGTATCAGAATGGCGTCCGTATCTGGAGCGTATCTGAACTGTATCTGAAAGCTAAATCTGAATGAGTATCAGAATGGCGTCTGTATCTGGAACGTATGTGAGCTGATCTGAAAGCTGAATCTGAATGAGTATCAGAATGGCGTCCGTATCTAGAGCATATATGAACTGTATCTGAAAGCTGAATCTGAATAAGTATCAAAATGTCATCCGTATCTGGAGTCTATCTGAACTGTATCTAGAAGAGTGTATGAGAAGGAGCCCGTGTAGGATTGTTTCAACTGGTCGTGTAGATAATTGTCCTAGCTTGTTTCAGGTATTAATTTCTGACCTTTTGAAGATTATTGACAACAGCCATCTATTGATTAACCTTTTCCTGAAAAAGTTAAAACGTTAGTTGTACGCAATGTCATGATGCATGAAATGAATGGTGCAATGATGTTCTCAAAATAAATGAGATTGTGTCGTGTGCACTTGTCGTGTATGTAATATGATGTATGAAATTTGAGATGTTAATGAAGGTATTTCTCGTTTGGGAAAATAAATCCTTGACAACTGTTGGGAGTCATTAAATCCCGGACTGCTGTTGAAGAGTAGGTGAATCTTCAAATTTTTCTTAGAATAATTTCCACCAAGGATTCCTGTTTTGTTGTTTGAGGAAAGCTCAGTTGGGGAGTTTTGAAAACTCTGTGGAGAGTGTTCATTCTTACTTGGGGAAAAAGAGTTCAGGAGTCTCAGTTGTTTGTTGCTCTACTGGGGAGTCGAAGTTGAACTGATATCTGCTCGTGTCCAGGATTTACAGTAACTTACTGGGGATTGTAGAGTAGTTTATCGGGGAAGAGGAATCTATTGGGGAAGGGGAGTTATTGTCCTTTGATTTGTAGTAGTCGGAGAGGCAAACACAAACTGGGGAATCTGTAGTTTGTAGGCGAAATAAACCCTGTGGTCGGTCTGTTGGTGAGGTGTCTTCTTCACTAGGGATAATCCCCGAGGGTTCTTGAGGTCGACTCAGCTGGTGAGAAGTTTTCAGAGATTGAAACTCTGGCTGGGAGTCATCCTATGAGAAGGATCTTGGAGAGATTTGTCATTACCCCTAGTAGCAAGTGTTGTAGTAATGCCAGAAAATGTTTGCTTGGTCGCACATGACCCTTTATGTGGGAGCCTGTTTGCCCCCAGAGTTAATCTGGTGCACCTCGACACTTGAGATTTTAATCACATTTCCGGTATCCCTGAACTTCCTAGAGATATTTTCTAAGACTGTTGTGGAATAAAATGAAGACCTAATACTGACACCATCTGATACTACTGGCATAGACGAACAAATTGGTGGTACCTAAGATCTTTGGTCAAGTCTCGAAATTTTCTAAGAACTGTCATTGGAGGATCTGAAGACATGATACTGACACCATCTGATACTGAAACCATCTAATACTATTGGTACAGACAAGTTATTTGATGGTACCGAAATTCTTCATAGTGAATTTTGTTCAAACCCATGATCAATGTAACATTGCCCCTTGAGTGATACATATGGAGATTTTCCCTTGGTTATTCAACAATTCTTTGAGAGGTTCTTTGAATCTCGACTTGACTTCCCCAGAAGTGTTGGACAATGGTCATGTCGTGCCCCTTGATTATGAGAGATTTGTCATTGGAAGTGTCTTTCCAATTGAAGTGATTTTATTCACTGGGAGAGCTTTCGTTCACTGGATATTCGTTATGAATTTATCCGCTGTCAAATAAATAGCCATATGCAAACAACGATTTTCAAATAATGCAAATTTTATGCTTGTCTTGAAGTTTTTAAAATGTGTTTTAGTAAGTAAAGAAATTTTGTAAGAAAAACTCAACTCGGGATTTTGAGTAAAGCTTTACAGGAGTCAGGTTACCTTTTGTAACAATATGCTTTCGAACTAACCCATGCTTCAATTAGAACTTTTGAAGGGTTGCAACGTGGCTTGGTTCGTGGTTTAAGAAACAAAGGATAAAGGCTAAAAGTGTATTTGTACCCACCCGCTCTTCGTGATGTTCTTCAGTCCTAAACTCAGTTAATCGTACGTTTGAACTCCAATTGAGTCTGGAATGACGTTTTGGTGATGGTTCAGGCAAGTTAAGTTTGTCGGAAAGCAGTCATTTTTGCAACAGTTTTTTATGTTGTTGAGGATTTGTAGTAACCTCTTTCTTTTGATTTGTTATCCCTAATTTTTGCCTGACTGTTCTTGTTTTGAGATTACGGTCAGCGGGATACCCCCGTTTTTCTTAAGTCTCCTTTGTAGGTTTTGACTTAGTGGGCTTTTCTTTTTGAGAGATATTGACTTCCTATGTGATAGGGAACCATCATCGTCTTTTGATTCCAGAGGAATGTTTTGATGTCATTCGTTGTATTTACGAGATGAGAGTTTGCAGCTAAACGTGCATTTGAGTTAACTAAGAGACTACCCTGCCCCAGGTTTTGTTTAAAGGTTTCAATTCGTGAAAAAAAGGAAAACTTATACTTCTTTGGCTCGAAGGGGTTAACTAGGGATTATCTTCCTTATATCTCCAGTGTTTAGGATTTGAAAGAACGCCTGTACATTGTCAGCAAAGTCTGTTCAAAAGCATACTGTATGAGATTTATGGCATTGTTTTTGTCATCCTCCCTCTAAAGGCTTGTAACTTTTAGCTAGAGTTGAATGTCATAAACCGAGTAAAAAGCATAGTTTAAATATAGTGAAAAAGAATGATGGATTCAAGACAAACATATGCAATGCATTAATTAAACAAAGTTTGACATTAATAGATAATTGTTTGAACAAACAAAAGAGATTACAATTGAAAATTCAAATGAACATAAGCCTCTTTGTCTGAACTTGTCACTTTAGGTGGTGAGCCTTTGAGGGGTGGCAGAAGAATTCCAGTTGACCATTTGGTGCGAATTCTAGCATTCCCTCATCAATCAGGTCTTGAACTTTATTTCTCAATGTCCAACAACCATTGGTGTCATGTCGAGGACTTTTGGAGTGGTACACATATCTTTCATTTAGATTGTACTTTGGAGAGGTTGTGTTGGGATTCTGAGAAGGGTCCTTTAACGTAATCAGCTTGGCCTCCAACATGTGTTGCAGTTCTTGAGCCAATGACATATTGACTTCGGTGAAGCGTCTTTCAGATGTATTTTGCTTATGCTGATTACCCTGCTGTTGTTGGCGATGTTTTTGTTGGACCCATGAGGTAGTAGAAATTTGAGAAGGTCTAACCTCTTATCTTTTTCGGAGGTTGACCAATGACTTGGTCCCCAACCTCGACTATTTGATTCATACAGCTGCATCCGTCTTGATGGAGCTTGTTGACAATGGTCCTCAACTCTTCTTGTCCCCGAGCTAGGCTTTGGATAAGAGTCATCTTACCCAACATTTTGATTCTCATTGCTTCCAACTCAACCTGCAGCTATTCAACCTGGTCATCCTTATTGTTATCAGGATGTTTCTTGGTCATATTCCTAGCGAAGAGTGCTTTCAATTCTTCCTGCCCCTTGGATAGGTTAAGGAACATTTCCCTGAACTGAGCCTCTTGGGTTTGAAGATCTTCGTTGTCTTGTTGGAGATCCATTACTGAAATAAACAGCGAGAACATGAGAGACCTGTATTGAAGACTACCTGTTATGCAATAAAGTATATGACATGCAAATGTTTTCAAGGATATCACGGGGTAAATGTTAGTAGTCAATTACAACTTTGATTGGAGAACTTTGTATCGGTGGATGTCCTTCCACGAGAATTAACCTCACCGTGTCGAGTGGGTCATAGCCCTCGACTAAAGTTTGTTGTACTTAATTTTTGACGGTGTTTGGTTATAGGAAAATAAATCCTCTTGCCCCTTGATAGACGTCTGGTTCAATGTGACCCTGCATCAAAGACCCTCGAGATCCTTGAAAAATTAATTGAAAATGCTTTGGTATGATGTTATGATGTGTATGTACAAGTATGCAAAGCAAGAAAGTTTATATAGAAATAGTCATACACACACAAAGAAAACAATTCTTTAGGTTTAGGCTTGCATGAAATTTGTAGGTAAGTACCCTCTTTAAGTTTAGTTGGCTCAAACCTGTCCTAGCAATAGTAATCAGGTTCTAAGGGAGCTAAATATCACTGGTTTGTCTTCTCGGGCATTGTTTCAGCGCAAGCCTCTTTAATGGCGATCGAAATATCCCAAAAACCAAACCTCAATGAGTGTAGTATCGAGTATCTACCAAGTTCGGACTGCACCAAAGTTGGTCATCTCACTACACCCTAATGGAAAAGTTGGTCAAGTAAAGGTTCTAGAAGTTAGTTAGTGCTTCATGACATCACTCAGCGGCCCCGTATTCTCCTTGACTACTCAAGGGATATCGGCACCCACAAATATGTCACACTAATGTAGCTATTGCTTATACCATGTCGATATACCCCGCACAGTTTCCATAACATATTGCTACTTACCTATAAGGTATCCCAAATCCGGGTAGAGGATTCAAAACCAAACAAAGAACCAAAATTTAAAGCATGCAAGTCAAACAATGAAAGCAAATAAATGTGATATAACCCTAAGGTATCCCCACTTTTAAAATAGTCCCTAGAAGAGTCGCCAGATCTGTGATACAGTGGGAGAACTGACTTGGTTGTTTTGCATTTGATTGCAAATGTTGCGGTTAGCAAGAGTCGCCACCGACTTTTCTTTTATCCAAAAGGAAAGGCTGAAAAGAACAGGAAAGACCTTTGAAATGTTTTCTTGAGTTCGGGGGGGTAGATTATGAAAAGGGAAGGTATTAGCACCCTTTTCATCTATGGTTTTCCATGGGCTCTTAGTACTTGCTAGATCACTTACTTTTGTTTGAAAATGTGCTTTGTGTGGTTTTTGAAAGTATTTTGTAAAGATGCCATTGTTTAGTCGAACTTTGTAATGATTCTCGTTTGTAAGAATGTATACAAAGTGTTTGATCTTTTTGAAAATGTTTTCAAGTTTGAAAGATGTTTTTGAAAGTGTGTGTGTTTGTTTTGAAAATAGAGAGGATGTTTTTGTTTTGAAATTGATCAATTAACTAGGAACATTCTACCTACTCAAAAGTCTTTCATGTTCATTTCCTATTTCCTTTGACATTGTTATCTTACCATTGATTTGGTAAGTAACCCTATCTTTGGATGTAAAAGGGACGGGCATGGGTCATCATATAACCATGATTAGAAATGTTGTAAGATATCTTAGCATTTTATTTAAGGGGCTAAGATCATTTTGAAAGGCAACATGGATAGCGTCATCGAGGGACTATGATCTTGTATTTGCTTGTTTTTGATAGGATGCCTCACATGCATAATATGGCCATTTTGTCAGACAACAAAGTGGATTTATCCTAGAGGTGTACGTGTGAAAGTGTATTGATTTACATGCTTGATTTGTCTTTGATTAGGGTTTGCTACTTGTTGGTTTTAGTCTTGCCATACAAACTCTAATTACTAACATTTATATAAAAGCGATAAATTGCGGAAAGTAAAATTACTATGCTATTACATCATTAGGGGAGGGGGTATACAAATTTACAAATGGGGATGACAAGTAAAGTAAACCCTAATTACTATTACAAGGCTTTGACAATTACATAATTTATAATGCAAAATTAGTAAAATATGCAAGAAGATGTAAAGTGAGAGAAATTGTTTTTAGGGTTTTTATAGAAAAGGTTTTGTAATTAATTTTATTGAATAAAAACCTAAGTCTGAGTTAACTTTAAAAAAAGAGTAATTGTTTAAAAATATGTTTTTGAGGTTTCATTTGAAAATAAAGGTTTTTATAAAGTTAGGTCATTTCCAAGCAATGCAATATGTCCAAAATAACCTAAATAATCTCCAAAATCAAGAAATTTGGTGTCCGAGCTGACACGGGCTGTGTCAGTGGACACGAGCACCCGTGTCAGGATCTGTCCATAACTTTTCTACATCTTTTTTGTTTCAAACAATCTGACACGGCCGAGTCACGTGACACGGGCGCCCGTGTCAGCCCCTGTCCATCTTTTTTCTGCTTGTGTACGCACCAGTAACATTGACACGGTCCGTGTCGTGTGACACGGGCACCCGTGTCAGCCTCTATCCCTGCATTTTACTATGTTTTTCAATCCAATTAAACTGACACGGGCACCCGTGTCAGCCTCTGGTCTGGCTTTTTGTTAGTTTTTTCTCTTTGATTTGTCTTGTTATATCTTTTGAGCGCAAAAGTAAATGATGTATGAATAATGATATCACAGTTTGAGAAAGTTTACCTCTCGAAGCGGAAGCTTTAGAACACATACAAATGTTTTCGGGTGCAAAGTGGTGATTGATCGAGCTCCTTTGAACCTTCTTGAAGTAGCTTCAACCTTCATATTGTGCTGAAAATGGTTGAAATGATCCAACTGAGTCAAGTTACAATGTATATTTTTTGAGTTTAGAAGATGGTGGTAATGATGTTCAAGAAGTTATTATTATGTTTGAACAACTTCTATATGGTGTATATAAAGTGTTTGGATGGTTTGTTTGGAGAAAACTTGCAAGGTATGAGATTCAAAGATTTAGACTTCAAAGCTCAAAAATGGAGGTTTTGTGTAAAAATCTGGTTTTTGACAGCAAAAATGATTTTGAGTGTTAGCTTCCCCTCTTATTTTTCGGGCCTCTTTCTCTTGCAATTGGCCTATCTATTTATAGAGAAGGTTTGAGACTTCAAACAACTCAGATTTTGAATCACATGTTATGGCTATCTTGCTTGTTTTTGAAGCAAGCATGAAGAACATGTTTCCAATGCTTGTACCAAGCTATCTAAAGTGGTTGATCACTTTAAACATGTTTTTTATAACTTGTAGAAGTTGAGTGTGATTAGAACAACAAGTTAGAGGCTCAAGAAATTGAATTTATGATTAAAGTGAACTTTGCTAGAATGGCAATGGTGCCTTTGTGCCAAAAATGGAAAGATGCAATGGACAATACTTGAACCACTTGGATAATGGTTTAATCAATTGTTTAAACATCTGATTATGGATATATTTTCAAGTCAAGAGGCCTGCAAATTGAAGATTATGCAGCATGGCTAAGATTTTGGTTCCTTGTTCATCACAAATCTGCCTTGTAAATCAAGAATGAATGTCCAACTTCACATACTTGAATCTCCTAGCTCAAATATGATAAATTCATGCTCTTTGATGTTTTGGAAATCTTGTAACTATGTGAAAAAAGGCCAAGAAGTTGGGATAAAATCCTGAATAAAACTGTTGAAAATTTCTCTAAGTGTTTATTCAAAAATTCCATGACTTCATGAATTTATAACTCAAAATCCAAGCATTTCTAGAAAAATTCATGCCCTACAAAGTTTTAGATCTCATTGAGAACTACAACTTTCATGTTGGTAGTTTTCCTTGAATCATCTTGTATAATGGTGAAAAGTTGGCATGAAGAAATGAAATTATCATGTATAAAAAACACTTAGAAAATATTTTAAGTCTTGAAGTGTTTGAATATTCACATTGACTTTTAACTTTCTTGATTTCTTGATGATCAAGTTTCATATTTTTGAATGTCTTGATGAATTTTGATCTTTGAGACTTAATGTTGACCAAAAAGTCAAAGTTTGACTTTTGGTGCTACAATTGACTTTCTCATCAGTACAACTGATTTTTGGTCTCTTGGTCAATTCACTGAGAAGACTTGAAACTTGACATGAGCATTCTTGAAGGTCCATAATGATCCAAGAACGTCACTTGAAGTATTAGAAGTCCAATGGTCCTTAAGCAAATTCAAACTCTAATCTTGAGGTATCATTGTTGAGGAGATGGCTTGACCTAGTCAATACTGGTGCAAGCTTGAGCATTCACAGATCTTTGTGAGAAATGTCTAGAGAAATGAGAGGGCAAATTTTGGGGTACAACAGTAGTCAAGGCTTCTAATCCTAAGTTGAATAAGTCCATAACTCCATCATGCCAAGGATAGTAACCAAATAGTCCAAGTAACCTTAAAGTTTTTTATTGTTCAATTTTGTTATTAAGTATCTTGAAAAAGAAAATGAAAAGCTCAAGTGAGAAAAACAAAATCACATAAAGATAAATGCCCAAATGAGCAAAGATGAAAATAGCATGAAATAAAAATGCTAAGATAAATGGTGCGTAAAAGTAAAGGCGTAATGTAAAAGCATAAAATAAAAGTCAATTGTTAATGATGAAATTCTAGTATCAGATATGTGATGTCGAAGGAGATGTCACAACACAAATATCTGAGGACAATATAAAATGCAACAATACTAAAAGCAGTAAAAACACAAGGGATTGTTAACCCATTTCGGTGTACAACAACACCTACTCTGGGGGATACAAAGTCAGGGACAAGCCCACTAAATAGTATCAATTTATAGACCCTCAGTAAACAACCAGTTTATGATCTAATCACTTAATCACTACCCGTGTTATACTTCTACCTAAGACACACCTAGGTATGAGGACCTCCTCAAATCCCTTCAATCCCTAACAGTGAAGAACAATAGAAATATTAAGTTTTAAAGACTTCAATCATTAAATACTTAAAAGCTTATGAATGATCCACAATTAACAACTCAAATTACAACCCAAGTATTAAACCAATACTTAGAGTGTATTACAATTAAAAAGACTTAGACTTCTAAAACAGAAAGAATATATTCTTCTTCAAAAGTTATAGTTTGATGAATAAGGATGAAAGTCCTTATAAAGGCACATCAGTGGGCTTGGGCTGAAATATAAATATTCCAATCCTTTGAATATTTCAATGAAAATAGGCCAATATATAATCCATAAGGATAATGCAAATAGAAAAATACTCCTCCATATTTTTCGCAAACTATGAGTCACCAATCCTAAATAATGGTGCATATAAAAACAGGAAACATAAAAATGGAAACAAATATGAAGCACGTCCAAATCAGGAGAAAGATGTCAAGACATCTGCTTTTACATCATTCAAAACCAGTTTGCTTCAAATGTTAATGCATTGAGAAAAATATTATCAAGTAAGTGTTTTACCAAAATTGCTGCCAACAAACACTTACAAACTCCCCCTTTGGAAAATTTTTGCTAAAACATTATTTGAGCACATTATCAGAGCAGTAACACAAGCAAAAACAAAACTCAGTTAGCAGTTAGCAAAAGTAACTAAGTTAGCAGAGGAAGATGTCAGAACATCTTCAGAGACATGAGGCTCCCCCTCAAACATTAAGCTCCCCCTCAGTCAGTGGTCAGTCAGTCAGAGGTCAGTCAGTTTCTCTCCCCCTTTTTAGACATAATATGCCAAATAAAACATGCATTCAAGAGAATAGCAGTAATAGAATATTCCAAATAAGTACAGACCATAGAATCCAAGAGTCAAGCACATACAAGTGCCAAAAAGGAACAATTAAACAACAAATGGTCTAACTAGCTTCAGGACCAGTAGACTTGGTAGAGTCAGAACTTCCTTCATTATCGAAATTTCCTCCTTCAGTGCTCACTCTATCATTATATCATTGTCCTTCTGTAGCTCCTTGATCATCTTTTGAAAAATTATCTTTCTTGCTGAGCTAACTCTGATTACATCATCATGTTCTTTGCAGGCTTCCCTTAATTCAGTAATCATGTCATCCTTGGTTGAGGTATGGTTTTCAGAAGATGCAGATGTCAAAATAATGTCTGGGACATGTTTTCCTGAAAACAACTTGAAGTGAAGGGTCAGAGTAGACTCCCTCTTGCAAACTACATCATTACCACTCAGAATTCCAGGATGTTTATTAAGAATAATTCCATAAATAAGAGATGGAAAGGCAATATGCATTTTGATAGCACATGTTCCTGCATTCTTAATAGTATGATAAAAAAATATAAGCACCATAATCAAACAGTTTCTTATTTCCAACAACATATATAAACTTTCCTAAGCCAATTGTAATGGTTGAGGTATGATTGGTAGAAACCCAATTAGCAGCTCCAATTCTATGAAAGGTAGCATATTTCACACTTAGCATGCTAACAAGAAGCTTATTCTTCATGGGCCACTCACTCACTTGGTTTGTAGTGATGGCTTTGCACACTTGATTATCAGTTACTTCCAGCTTACAATATTCATCTTCAAACCTATCCAAAAATCTATTGATGAAAGCAGGGGAAAATTCTACTCACCTACCTCTAACAAACACCTTCCTGTACTCCTTACTTTTATGATCAACACAGTCAATAGGAACATTAACAATAAATTCCTTAATAAGAGTCTCATAAAATTTTGCAAACCTGGTGACAGTCTTCATCAATCTAGCAGAAGAAATCAGCTCCATGATCTCTTTGCACTCTAGTGCACCAGCTCCCAACTCTCTTTCAAGAGCAATTCTTCTTTGAAATACATATTTCCACTTTTCAGCATTTCCAATAGAATGGAAGGAAATGTTGTCAAGAGGAGCATCAGGCACCCTAACTGAAAGCTTCTTGCTTGCAGATTTCTTTACAGGAGATATGTCCTGGACATCTTCCTCGACATCATAATCAAAGTCAGCTTCTTCTACTAATGCAACTTTCTTCTTACTTCTGGGTCTCTTCACATGTGATATGTTCTAGACAACATCATCAACATCATCTGTGGAGCTATCAGGTACAACTTTTCTTTTGTCAGAGGGAGGAACCACTTTACTCCAGGGCTTTGGGGGACCATACATAGTCTTCTTCTTGATTATCTTGGCAGGGGTGTGACATTCACATCCTTAGCAATCCCATGCACCACATTGGTAATAAGTTCATTGTCAGATAACTCATTAACATTCATTATATTCTCAGCATTTGGATTCCATGCAGTTTCCTTAACAGAAGGGTAATTCTCAGCATATGATGTCTCAACATCTTGTTCAACATTAGCTTCCACTTCTTCTAGAGTAGAAGTAGAAAGCTTGACATGTTTGCTTCCAGCAACATCTTTCTTGAAGATGGATGATTCTGCAATACTTTTAGGATCATTTCCTTTGTCAGCCGGAGCAGGAATACGAGAAAGAGTAGTAGAAATCCCAGGCACAACAAAACCTTCATTTAACACCCTATTTACCAACCTTCTAATACTTCTAACAATATTAACAATTTCTTCTTCTGACCTATCATCAGCAGCAGTATAAGCATTACCTTTAGAAGTGTCAAACTCGTCTTTGGATTTCTTTGGATGGGACGATCTGGGTTTCTTGACCTTCTTCTCAAGAGGTGTAATAGTTGACAAAGGAGCGGCGACCAAGACTTTATCAAGGGAGAGGTCCTCCGGACGGTTGACATTCTTTGACCTAGAAGCCTTGGCTTCATTGGAAGAGCACTTTGAGGGAGATGAATCATGATGTTGTGACATCTTTGAAAAGTTTTTAACAGTGAGATGGAGAATAGTAAGGGTTCTTTTTCTATAAAGGAGAATGAAGAGGTTGTGAAAATAGAATGAGGTAATGTCGTAGCGTGTGGGATAGTATTTGAGATAGTCTTGAAATGATTGCTTACAAAATTTGATTTGTTAGAAACATAAATAATATAATATCACTTTAATGATATTCCCACATGCCCTTAATTGTTACAAGCCCTCATATATGCAGATCCCTAGTTTTCCTCTTAAGTTCTCAAACTGATTTGCATCCAAAGCCTTAGTGAAAATATCAGCCAGTTGTAATTCAGTACCTACATGTTCTAAGACAACAATCTTTTCTTCCACAAGCTCTCGTATGAAGTGATGACGGATATCAATATGTTTGGTCCTACTGTGTTGAATAGGATTTTTTGATATATTTATGGCACTTAGATTGTCACAGAATCATGTCATGACATCTTGTTTAACATTATATTCTGTTAACATTTGTTTCATCCAAACCAACTGAGAACAACTGCTTACTGCAACAATATACTCAGCCTCAGCAGTGGACAGAGACACACAATTTTGCTTCTTACTGAACCAAGATATGAAATTATTTCCCAGAAAGAAACATACTCTTGATGTACTTTTTCTATCATCAGCACTTCCTGCCCAATCAACATCACAATAACCAATTAAGGCCGAACTAGATCCATGAGAATGTAACATTATATATATTCACTTGTCCCATTCACATATTTAAGAATTCTCTTTACATGGTTGGCATGGCTAACTTTAGGATCAACTTGATATCTAGCACACACCCCTACAGTAAAGGTAATGTTAGGTTTGCTAGTTGTGAGGTATAGAAGACTTCATATCATACTTCTGTAAAGACTTTGATCCACACTTACTCATTTTTCATCCTTAGACAACTTTAGATGTGTGGGAGCAGGTGTTCTTTTGTGACTGACATTTTCCATCCCAAATTTCTTTACTATATTCTTCACATACTTGCTCTGAGATAAGAATATGGAATCTTCAATTTGTTTAACTTGTAGACCAAGAAAGTAGGTTAATTCACCAACAAGGCTCGTCTCAAATTCTGACTACATTTGCTTGACAAAATGTTGAACCATCTCATTTGACATCCCACCAAACACAATATCATCAACATAAATTTGTGCAATCATGATCTTCCCTTCTTCTACCTTAACAAAAAGGGTTTTGTCTATGCCACCTTTCCTATATCCATTCTCACCAAGAAATTTTGTCAATCTCTCATACCAAGCTCTTAGAGCCTGCTTTAATCTATACAAAGCTTTCTTCAGTTTGTACACATGTTTACGAAAACTTGGATCAGTAAATCCCTTAGGTTGTTCCACATAGACTTCCTCATTCAGAGAGCCGTTTAAGAAGGCACTCTTTACATCCATTTGAAACAATTTAAATTTCAGAATGCAAGCAACTCCCAAGAGTAGTCTGATTGATTCAAGTCTGGCCACAAGACCAAAGGTTTCATCAAAATCAACTCCTTCAATTTGAGTGTATCCTTGTGCAACTAACCTTGCCTTATTTCTAGTAACCACCCCTTTTTCATCAAATTTATTCTTTTACACCCATTTAGTGTTGTGATACGGTGGCAGAACCGACTGTTAATACTAGTTTGCGTTTTGTATTCGCAAATGTCGCAGTAAGCAAGAGTCGCCACCGACTTTTATTTTATCCAATCAGGAATAGGAAAAAGAATAGAAAAAACCTTTTTCGAGATGTTTCTGAGTACAGGGGGTAGATTATAGAAAGGGAAGGTGTTAGAACCCTTTCTATCGTGGTTTTCCACGGGCTCTTAGGTACTTGCTCATTTTGAAAACTGCTTGTGTGTGCTTGTTTTGAAAAGTTTTGTTTTACTTCGTTTTAACCCTTGGTTAAGTCCTCAAGAGTGTTACAAAGTTGTTTTTGAAAAATTTGTTTGGAAAGTGTTGGTGTGAAAAAGTTTTTGTTTGTTTGAGCAAGTACCTAGGAACTAATCTACCTACTCGAAAAAGGTTTGTTCGTTTTCCTTTTAGACAATGCTATCCCATTATTGAGAAATAGGTAGCATCGTCGTTGGAGTTTTTTAGGGACATTCGAAGGGACAAATACGATCACAAAATCAATGTTAGGAAATGTTAGTAATCGTCCTAAAGCCTTAAAGATCTTTTTCCGAGGCAACATCTGAATGGGTTATTTTAGATCTTTCGGGGCTAGAGGACAACCACTAATAAACCCTATACATCATGACCGTTTATCGAAGGAAACCAGAGTGGAGTAAACCCTAGGAGTGAGCATGTGCGAGTGTAATTTTCAGTTAATTTATTTTTGCACATTTAGGGTTTTCTACCGTATTAATTTTCAGTTTGTCTTTCAATACAATCCTATTAACATACATCTAAGCAGTTTATAGTTTGAGAAAAAATTAATTAGGTTATGTACAAAATTAAACCCTAAGTCTAATTATTGTTAATTATAAAAAAACAAAGTTAAATTTCCCTAATTTAATTAAACTAATTAATTAAAGAAATAAAATATTTTTATGAAAATAAATGATTTTTAATGTTTTTATGATTTTTTGATTTAATAAAAAAAATGATTTTTTGGGTTATTTTGTAAAAAAGAAAATAATTAATAAATAATAAAAAAGAATTAAAGAGAAAAGAAAAAGAATTGGGCCTGTGCTTTAAGCAATCCACGGGGGTGCAATGGCTGAATTTGTTTAGGCCCATTATGCTGAGCCCAGTCAACGCGCTGGATCCAGTGCTGGCCAAAGTGTAGGGTGTACCATGGACCTTGCTGCATGGGACGTTGGAATGGTGATGGAGACGATCCATTGGCTGGATTGTGTGGCTGCATGGTGGGTGCCTTGAACGTATATGCATAGAATCTGCAATTAAATGTTAAGAAAATAACAAAACGCTGGACCTGGGATCGAACCCAGGTCCTCTCCACTTTCAAACATGCGCTTGACCACTGGGCTGCAGTGTTTAGTTGTTATAATATTGAAACAAAAGTAACATAATGTAAATTAATCACAAGTTTCAGAAAACGCGCGCTATTTCAAATGAATCAATATATGGTTGCCACGTGATTGTCTCTTTCCCCAGGACTGTCGTTTTTGACACCAACTCTTTACCTACTGTCAAATTCATCACTATATGCTATAGTGACGGTATTTTCCTATAGCTATAAAACTGCGAATCTTTAATACGAAATTCAAGCAATATAAATTCAATTCAAGGGCATAAATCAAACGTATTTCCTCCCCTGAACATGAATAGGCCCTTAATTTGGCCCAATTTTGCCTCTAGCTAGGGTTCCCCAATTTGGAGCTCACGACCCTTAACTATGGCAAGTAACCATTCATACGTCAAAACATAAATCCAGGCTACTAAAAAGATTCCAAGCATGATCATGAACATGTATATGCAAGCAAATTAGATTAAAAGTACATAAAACCAAAGAAACAAGTTTGAGTTCAGAGGGTGCAAACCGTAAGGATTATGTGATGATTCCTAGAGCTTTGAGGCGTGCAACTGGTCCTGTTAGCTTCAGGAGATATCCAGGAAGGGATTTGTGGCTTTGAATTGCTTTGAATCATCCTCTAGGTTAGAAACCGATCCACACTTTTTTGTAAAAAATTCACTTTGTGTTTGATGCTTTTCACGACTTCAACCCTTGTTTTTTTGCATTGGTTGTGTTATGTATATGTACTAGGACAAATTAGGTTAACAAAAACAAATTGTGTCTTTGAAAATCATGGAGATTTGATTTGATTTTGCTCCTTGTATGATATCTTTCCAAAATATCCTAATCATGCTAATTTTGATTCAATTTTCCTTGATTTGATTTGGTCTGAGTAATCTAACTTGAATAGATTTGATTCCTACAAAAAAATCAAATCAAATTCAATCTTTTGTATTTTTTCCATTTATTTGAGTTAATTTGAGTTTTAAATAATAAAAAATCAAAATAAAAAAATAATGAAGCAAATAATGTGTGGACGCTGATTTGAGACGTGGACCATGTTTCCAACAAGCTTAAATCATGAAAAGCTAGGCCCATTTGACAAAAAATGCACTTTTGAGCACATTTGACTTTTGGCAATTTTGCAAAAATGGTCAACTTTGACAAGGCGTGTCTCCTCCAATTTTAACCCTAGATGGGTGTTCTTTGACTTTTTAGAAAGCTTAGGATGTCCCCTAAACATCCCTTTTGGTTTCATCTCAATTGGGTCTTCCATGTTCATGTAAGAAGCTTCGAACCAAAAGGTGTTTTTGTTGACTTTTCAAAAGGACCTATAATGTAGAAATTCATATCTTTTGATGAGTGCATATTTTGAACTTGTGGGATGAAGTTGAGTTGTAGGGAATTGCATCCTATTCAAAATGAGCCTTGGATGGAAAATTTATGATATAGTATGAAGAAGTTATGCCTGGTCAATGTTTGGTTGACTTTTCCGATGAAACCCTAATTTTGCAACTTTTGGGTTTTGATGAATTTGGGGCATTCGACGAGGAATCACGATCAACCCTTGATCAAATGATGGATATCACTTAAAAATGTTGATGTTGAGCAAAAATATTGAAGTTTGACTGTATGTGGGCCACATTTGACTTTTGAACTAGTATAGTTGATTTTCAGGCATTTGAGCAATTGACTGAACAAACTTCTTGTGCAAGGCATGAAACTTGACATGGATGGTCTTGAGAACATATTGGGACCATGGAAAGCATTTGGGACCCTTGGACTTCAACCATCTTGATGAGGAGTGAAACCCTAGTTTAAAGCTTGTTGCCTTAGGAGGAGGATTTGTCTAGTCAATCCTTAGTCATCCTTGTGCAATTGAGGACCTCAATGGGCATGTGTTGAGTAAAATGAGAGGGAAAATTTTGGGGTACAACAACTTCCCCTGTTCAATCTTCTTAAACCTGAGGATGTAGATCGGTTGTCTGCCTTTCGTAATCTGAAGGTGGAAGATGATTGAACACTAGAGTGCCCAGAAATTTGCACTCGTCTGAGATGGTGCTGGACTGTGTAGGTAGTATCCGGAATGGGTTTATAGATGCCATTTGGAGGAGATAAAGGAAGGTCACTGGAGATGGGCTTAAAGACTCCATCCAGAATATATGATGGAGAATCTTCGGAGATGGGCTTAAAGATGCCATCTAGAGGATGTTGATTACCCGAGATATTCCTTTGATGAGAATTCCTGTTCCTGTCGTTGAGGAGGAATGTGCTGAGGAATGTTGGTCTCTGTCTTGGGAGAAATGAAATTTTAGGAACTTTAGTTGTCTGTTACTCTACTGGGGAATCATATCTTAGTCGAGGAGATGAAAATGAACTGCTATCTTGTCGTGCTCCAGGCCTTACAGTGATTTGCTGAGGATAATAAGATCGACTGCTATCTGGTCGTGGTCCAGGTTTTACAGTGACTTACTAGGGAGATGAGATTAAACTTGCTATCTGGTCGTGCTCCAGGCTTTGCAATCTTAAAAACTATTATCTGGTCGTGCTCCAGGCTTCAGAAGGAACTAAGTGGTTATCCGGTCGCATTCGGGTTTCAACTTGAATTTAAGGCATACTAACATTCAGTCGTTTCCAGGCTTCAATAGTAATTAGCCGAGTAAACTGCTATCTGGTTGAATTCCAAGCTTCTCAGTACCTCATACTATTATCTGGTCATGCTCCAGGTTTCACAGTGTCTCTTGCCGCTATCTGGTCGTGCTCCAGACTTCACAGCGTCTTATACCTTTATGTGGTCGTACTCCAGGCTTCAGTAATTTAGGGAAATTAAGCTGTTATCTGGTCAGTTTTCGGGCTTCATAACTTTTTTAACTGGAATAGAAATATTAGTATCGATTTGACTGAACCAGGGAAAGGTCTCGAGTTGTCTTCAACTGGGAGAGAAATCTTTGTATCAATTTGACTGAACCCGGGAGAGGTCTTGGATTAACTTTGTCTGGCATAGAAATAAGGGGAATATTAGCGGCGATTCGGATGACCCAGACAAAAGTCTTAGAACATCTTCAAATAGAATAGAAACCTTAGTGTCGGTTTGACTGAACCAGTGAAAATCTTGAAAAGTGTTGGAATATCTTCAACTGGAATAGAAACCTTGGTGTCGGTTTGACTGAACCAGAGAAAACATGTGACAACTTGATTGCATCTTTCCTTGAAAGATAAAGAGTTAGTCATATGTAATGTCATGATGTATGAAATGTATTGAGTAATGATGTTCTCAAAATAAATGAGATTGTGCTGTATAATATGTATGCACATGCCATGATGTATGGATATGCAATGCTATTGTGATATTCTCTAGCTGGGGAAAATAAATCCTAGACAACTGCTGGAGAGTATAAGGAGTTGAGTTCTTCGTTTCCGCTAGGGATAGTGACCGAAGATGATTAGCTGGGGATTTAAATCCATTCTGCTTAAGAACATTCTGCCGGAGGAGACTCTGTCTGAGAATAATCCTGCGGGGGAATGACTTTGTGGGGAAGAGAGATACTCTGTTGGAAGATCTGTTGATTTGGAGAAATAAACTCAGCTGGGGATGAACTACCATTGCTGGAGAGAAGAGCTTTGTTAGAGATTGAGCTTCCGCTGTCAGAGAAATAAACTCTGCTCGGGAGATGCCTTTATAAACTGCTCATGGTTATAAAAATCGGCTGGGGAATGCAGATATCAGCTTTCTGAAGGAACCTACTGGGGAAGGAATTCCTGCTTGGGGATACGGAGGTAGGACCTTGGTTGTCTCGGATCTGTGGGGAATATAGGTATCACTGGCTTGTATGTGATAGTGACTTCGCTTCCAACTGTCTCTGCCCCTTGTATCATGATGGACGGGCTAACTGTCAGTATTTAGGTTTTGTACCAGTTTCTTTGAGTTCTTAGTAACTGTCTTTCTGTTTTATATGCAGATATTTGTGAACAGTAATCATATTCAAATGCATATGTCAAGAATAAAACATTGGACGTTTTTTTTGCAAAACAAAATAGAAAACGGAAAAAACAAACACAGAGTTTTTTAATCAAAAGACGCTTTGTATTGATTTGAAATTTGCCTATAACAAGCGTTTTTTACAAGGAGGTTGACGCTCTAGTAAGAGAACGTCGCTGTAAAAATGGAAATTATTACATAAATTGTGTACAAAAAGAAAACATTTATGTGTAGTGATCCCATTGGGTTTCAATTCTGCTATTTCCCCTATGTCTTCGAGCATCTCATCACTTTGCTGCTTGTGCGAAGCTGACTGGATTGATCGGTACCGTTTGAGCTTGATATCTGATTATTGAGGTCTGATCGCAAGGTGATCCAATGGTATATAGTGATACGCTTTAATCCATAATTTTTGCCTGGACCGCCCTTTCAGGTTTTCAGTCCACCGGAATACCCTTTTTTCCCAAGCCGCCCTTTCGGGTTTTTGACTTGCCGGGTGTACAGATTTTTTCATTTTTTATCCCTAATTTTTTCTCGAACCCTTTTGGTTCGCCGGTGTTGTGCCCCAAAATCTGCCCTCCCATTTTCATAGAAGACACAACCCTAGGGTTTCTCAGATATTTAAGATTGGCTCAGGATTCGATCAGACAAATTTTCTCCTGTGGCAGTAAACCAGCAATTAGGGTTTTTCTTGCAATTCTCAAAAGAAATGAATTCTCAAAGATTCAATTGGCTTTCACATGTTTTCATGCTTTCTCAAGTTTACTGAAAAGACAATGTTTGTTCTCAAGGCATGGTTGTTTGGGACAAGAGATAGAATTTAAGACTGTCATGATCGTTTAATCCAGGTTAACCAGATGATTTGCGTCTTTTAAAATATTTGCTTGTTTAGGAAATGGAATAGACAGTGCGTGTTTGTTTGGAATGAAGTTGCAAGATTACAGAGTTATTGGAATTTAAGTTATCTTGATTGGAATTATTGGAGCATTTTGTTTCAGTTATCTTGATTGGGCATTCAAAAATCAAATAGGATGCAAAGAGAAGATTACAAGTTATTGTTGATCAAAGATTTCAATGGACACCAGAATATCTCATAATACTTTCTCCATTTATTTCAAAAGTTGTTACAAAACAATTTATTATTTAAATACTTTAGGTTTTACAACTTATTGTATTTAAAAAAATAAATTAGTACAATTGATTGAATGTTTCTCTCTAAATTACAAAGAAAAGAAAATGAATCTAGGCCTAAGGTTGACTGAGCTTCCTTTGCTTCCATGCTTGCCACAAAGTCTTTTGCTTCCCCTGCTTGGCCATCATTCAGTTGTGCTCACATGAAAATGAAAGACAGAAAAATAGTTAGTACAATTAATTGGACTTGAGCAAGAATTTTCAAAAAAAAAGAAAAAGTGTTCATCATTAAAGTTTGCAATTTGGAATCAGAAGGCTATTTTTATTTCATCACTTTTCTATTTTTTCTCTATTTGCAAATCACAAGAGAGTTTATTCCTTTTGGTTCACAAAAAAAGAAGAAATAGAAAATACCACAAAGCTGTCCAAACAAGAAAGGCAAGCAAAAACTATCCAAACAAGAAGAAATGCAAGCAAAGCTATCCAAACAGCAGCCAAACAAGTATTCCAAACCAAATGCAGCAAATTGAGCCAAACAAAATTTGCAACAAATAGCATAAACTAGACAGCAGCGCATCACCAAACAAACAAGCAGCAAATTGGACAAAATAAACGAGGCAACAGCATAGCAGTAGGAAGCAAGCAGCAGCAAAACGAAAATATAGCAATATGATAAACTAAGTCAACAAGCAAGAGGCTTGTTCAATAAGCCCAAATCATCATTTTCCAAGTTATTTGCAAACTTTTCATAAAAAAAGGTGGAAGAGAAATTGACTCTTAGGGTCATTGAGAGTGAGAGAGAGAGAGAGAGAGAGAGAGAGAGGAAATAAGTCACCTAGGGATGCACATCCCTGCTGCCTTGATTGCCACAATTGCATAAGAATTGTTAGAAAACAAAAACTGTAACAAAAAGAGCATAAGAACAACATGCCAAAGTATTCAAAATTTGGTGGTTTCCCACCATTTTGAATAAGATTTCAACCAAAGCAACTAATATAACAGCAGGCAGGGCTCAAGCAAATGGAGATAGAAAAAAATTATCAAACTGAGCAAACAAAAGAAAACTTCAAAAACTCAAAAGAAGCAAGTTTTCAAACTGTCAAAGTTCAAAAGTCTGGAACAAATCTCAAATCTTCCATCAAACCTATAACCAAAACCTGTTAACAAATATTCCAGGCCATCCACCAAAATCCCCAAAACTGTAAAACAGTCCATCCTCAAATTCCAAAACCATTTCAACACCAAACCTGCAAACTGTAACTCAGAAAACCCCAAATCAAACTGTCAAAAACATTCGAATCCAAACAGTTCAAACCAAACCTGCAAACTGTAACAACAAACTCAGAAAACCTCAAACCAACAACAACAAATCCCAAACCATCCTCAAATCATCAAACTATCAAACAGTTTAAACATACAGATCAAAAAACCAAAAAAATCCCAACCTGTCCAACAAGTTCAAACCACAAAAAATCCCAAAAAAACCTCAAAGCCTGAACTGATAAGAAAAAGTAACAGCATTCAAAATGTCAAACCAACTTTCAAACTGTAACAAAAAACAAGTAAAGTTCCAAAACCATCAACAAAATCACAAAACTCACAAAGCCTGCAATCCATCAACAAGACTTGCCATAACCAAACTGTAACAACAACTTTCAGAAAAAACCCCAAACCATTTTCAAAACCTGCAAAACTTTCAAACCTGTCAAAAGCCAAACTGTAACAAAGCACAAAACCAAAAAAAAAGCCTAAAACCATAATCAAATAAAACAGTATTCAAGCTTTAAACATCATCAAATCATTATCATCAGCCAACATCATCAAACATCATCAAACAACATCATTATCATTCAACAAAGAAGATAGAGAGAAAAAAAGGGTTACCAGAAGCGCGCATTCAACCATCATTTCTTCCTCCCATGTCCAACCACCAAGGAGCGCTACTCTCAACCACCATTCCTTTTCATTTCACATAAAAATTCCAAAGGTATGTATTCTTCACATTTCTCATAAATCATTTCCTACATCTCAATAGACAATAAGTTGGGTTAACAGAAAAAACATGAACAAGACAAAAAATAACAAAATCGTTCAAACAGAACTTCACCTTTTTTCAAGAAACAAAACCGTTAGCGTTTGGTTAGGAGGTGAGGTTGAGAGGAGCTCCGGCAACGGAAGGTTGAGAGGAAGATCAGATAAGCGAAATTTTGAACCCATTAAATAAATCAGAACTTAGGGTTTCCACAAAAAAACGTGAATCAGTTTGAGTCGAAGAAGCCAAGGGTCGTTTCACTCATGAAATTAGGAAGGGACAATCGGTGAGATAGTAACGGAGATGGAGAGTTGAACGAAATATGGAAGAGATGGATGAGAGAAGACGAACGGCGCCGCTGTGAACGAAAGGGGTTCCAAGAACCCTAATTCGTTTTCCACCCTAATCAAACAATTATGCAAAGTTTAAGAACTTTGGGCCCTTTTTTTCATTTACCCCTAAAGCCCATTTGTTTCACGTTTACACCCCCCCCCCCCCCTTGCCTGTTTCTTTTCAGCAAAAACCATATTTCTTTGGGCCTAATATCCCTAAATCTCCTTAGCCCATTTCTTCCTTTTAATTTGTTTTTATTTGTTTTGAAAATTACTAATTAAAACTTAGAACACTTTTATACATTTTTTTAAGTCTTGAAAATCAATTTTCACTATTTTCTTTTTTTATAACTTATTTTTATTAATTTGTTACATTTAATAAAAACATCAAAAATATTAATTTAGTTAGTTTTCTTTCTTTAAGCTTATAATTAATAAGAATACAAAATAATAATAATAAGGATTTTTAATTTGAATCATTTTCCTTTTAGAATAGGTTTTATTTTTTTTCTTTTCAAGTAAATACATACATTTCATACTTTATTGATTTTAATTTCATAAATTATCGTAGCTTTGTATTAAATCGCATAACATTTTGATTTGGTTGTATTGTTTGATATTTGGACACTGTTATTTTTATTTGATTCATCCCCATTTGTAACAATTGTACCCCCATTCCCGAACATTCTGTAATAGCGTAGAATTTCAATTCCTGTAATTTACTGCTTTTCATATACTGTATAGTAATTAGGCATGTATGGCAAGATTCAAAAAATCAATCGCTAGATGACCTAATCCAAGAATAAAATAACTTGAAACCAACACACTTTCTCACACGTGCACCTCTAGGGTAACCTCGCTCGTTGCCTCGGAAATACAATCATGTCCCTCGAATATGAGACACTCTAGCAATGACCCTTCAATAAACAAAGATCGTAGTCCCTCGATGACCCTTGATGTTGCCTTCGATTAAAACGATCTCGTCCCTTACAAAATTGCTAAAGCGTCTCACAAGTTGCCTCCAATGATTGTAAAATTGACCCGCACATGTCCCTTTACATCCAATGGTGGGGCTTCTTACCAAATCAATGGTAAGATAGCACCATTAAAAGGAAGAAGAAAAGTACAACTTAAGACCTTTCGAGTAGATAGATTCGCTCTTAATTACTCGCTTGCTCATGACAAAAACTCTTTACACCTACACTCCCATTTCAAAACACTTTACAAAAATACAAAATATTTTGTATACGTTCTTGTAGAGACTAGAACCATTACAAAACCTCTTTTCAAAACACTTCTCGAAACACGATTCACAAACACATCTTTGAACCATTTTTCGAAACAAAACTTTGTATACGTTCTTATAGAGACGAGAACCATTACAAAGAGATTTTTCAAAGTACTTTCAAAGCCCACACCACTAGCACACAATCAAACAAAAGCAAGTGATCTAAACGAGTAACTAAGAGCCCATGGAAAACCATGGATGAAAAGGGTGCTAGCACCTTCCCTTTTCATAATCTACCCCCCGAACCCGAGAAAATTCTCCAAAGGTCTTTCCTGTGCTTTTTTACCTTTCCTTTTGGATAAAAGAAAAGTCAGTGCCGACTCTTGCTAACCGCACAAGTGCGAACGAAACGCAAAACTTCAAGTCAGTTCTCCCACCGCATCACAGCCAGGATGCCCTTATTTTTTTCCTAGGTATGTCAACCTAGCGGGTCTTTATTATGCATAGTATCTTTTCACTATGTCCGCATTGACAAGGTGTGGAAGATCATCACCATCCATGGTGGTCAGAATCATGGCTACACCCAAAAATATGTTCTTAATTACAAATGGTCCCTCATAGGTGCGAGTCCATTTGCCCATGGGATCACCTTATGGCAGTATGATATGCTTGATTACCAGATCCCTTACTTGTTACACTTGTTGTCTGAATTTCTTGTTAAAGGCCTTAATCATCCGTTTCTAATACATTTAACCATGGCAGACAGCAATAAGTCTTTTCTTGTCGATTAAGTTCAATTGATCAAGTCGAGTCTGGATTCAATCGTCTTCGCTCAAACCCGCATCCTTCATAATCCGTAGAGAAGGGATCTGGAACTCCATGGGTATGACAACCTCCATGCCATATACTAGAGAATAGGGTGTTTCCCCTATCTTTGTACGTGCTGAAGTACGGTACCCGTGAAGAGCAAACGGTAACATCTCGTACCAATCTTTGTATGTCACCGTCATCTTCTGTATGATCTTTTTAATATTCTTATTAGCAGCTTCGACAGCCCCATTCATCTTCGGCCGATAAGGAGAAGAGTTGTGATGCTGAATCTTGAACTATTTACAGAGTTCAGTGATCATCGAGTTATTGAGATTAGTACATTTATCTGTGATGATTCTCTCAGGGATACCCTAACGACAAACCAAGTTATGCTTGATGAACCGTTCCACCACATTCTTGGTAACCGTAGAAAAGGACGCAGCCTCAACCCACTTCGTGAAGTAATCAATGGTCACTAGGATGGAGCAATGACCGTTGGACATGGTTGGTCTGATCTCGCCGATCATTTAAATGCCCCACATTGCAAAGGGCCATGGAGCTGTCAAGAAGTTCAAGGGAACTGGAGGTACATGCACCTTATCAACATAGATTTGGCACTTGTGACAGGTTCGAGAATGTTGATAACAATCGTCTTCCATAGTGGACCAATAGTATCCTACATGTAGGATCTTCTTTGCCATGGTATGTCCACTGGAATGAGTGCCAAATGTACCTTCGTGTAGGTCTTCCATGATCCTCTCTGCTTCGCTCTTGTCTATACACCACAGTAAGGTAGAGTTATGATTGCGCTTATATAGGATTCCATCTTAGATATCAATAAAGTAATATGGGTCACCATATACTGTCTCAGTCGGCGAGCAGCCCATGCCAAAGCACAACAAGTTTTCTCAAGCAGTGAGTATCGTGTTTCACAGTCGGTAAACTTTTTGATAAGGTAGTATATTGCATGCTCTTTTCGACCAGACTCATCATGCTGCCCCAGCACACACCCCATTGAATTATCTAGCACTATTAAGTACATTATCAAAGGTCTTCCTTCAGTCAGAGGCATCAGAATAGGAGGTTCTTGGAGGTATTGCTTGATTCTGTCAAAGGCGACCTGGCATTCATCATTCCACTTTACCACTTGATCTTTCTTCAGAAGCTTGAAGATTGGCCCACAAGTAGCAGTCAGATGTGAAATGAATCGGGAAATGTAATTTAGGCGTCCCAAGAAACCTCTAACTTCCTTCTCAGTACGGGGATCCAGCATCTCTTGTATGGCCTTCACCTTTCCAGGGTCTACTTGAATACCTTTGTCAGTGACGATGAATCCCAGAAGCTTACCAGACCTTACCCCGAAGGTGCACTTGTTCGGATTTAACCTCAGCTTGTACGTCTTCAACCTATCAAACAGGTTTTGTAGATGATCAAGATGTTCTTCCTTGGTTTGAGACCCGATTATCATGTGATCAACGTAAACCTCTATCTCATGGTGAATGATGTCATGGATTAGAGCTACCATAGCTTGCTGATAAGTTGCCCCAGCATTCTTCAACCCAAACGGTATCACCTTGTAGCAGAAAGTGCCCCACTGTGTAACAAAGGTTATCTTCTCCATGTCTTCAGGTGCCATCTTGATCTGATTGTAGCCAGAGTAACCGTCCATGAAGGAAAAGACTTTGTGTTGTGCGGTGTTGTCGACCAGAACATCGATGTGGGGAAGCGAGAAGTCATCATTGGGGCTTGCCCTATTCAGGTCTCTGTAATCCACACAAATTCTTACTTTACCATCTTTCTTAGGTACTGGAACCACATTAGCAACCCACTGCGGATAGGAGGTGGCAGCTAAAAACCCTGCGTTGAACTGCTTCATAACCTCTGCTTTAATCTTCTCTGGCATCTCAGGGCGCATACGACGGACCGTTTGCTTTACTGGAGGGCAGTCTTCTTTAGTCGGAAGGTGGTGAACCACTATATCTGTATCTAGTCCCGGCATATCTTCATATGACCAGGCGAAGATTTCAACATACTCTTGCAACATCTGTACCAACCGCCGTTTGACACTAAGCTCCATGTTTGCATCTATCTTAACCTCTTTTCTGTCTTCCTCTGTACCCAAGTTTACTTTCTCAACCGACTCTTCATGAGGTTGTATGACCCTTTCTTCCTGTTGTAATAGTCTAGCAAGTTCTTCGGGTACCTCACAATCTTCCTCACTTCGTCCTCGGCTTGGTTGATCGGATTTTCAAAGTCATAATGAGCAGTAGCAAAACTGTTATCAATGGGATCCAGAGTGGATATGTATCTGCATTTGGATACGTGAGTGTGTGTAAGAGCATAGCTTTATAGACAGAATAAAAGAAAAGAAAGACAAAGAGCGCAAAATTTGTATGCAAACGTCCAATGCTTTATTGATGTAATATGAAAATGAAACATGATAACCCTCACAAATAGAATCATTGTTCCCCGGGTAAGACACATGGCTATAGAGTTTATATTGTTTTTAAATTACATATCCGAAAAATCAGAAAGACAATTACTCCTAATCAAAAGTAATCGGTACAAAGTCCTTGGTGGTCTAGTTACTGAGTTCGCCGTTGGTAGTCAGGAAGATCCAACTGTCAATGTCGGAATCACCATCACTATCTTCAAGCGCATTAACCCCAGGATTGCTGATGCGTAGGGGAGGTCATCTAGCCCGAGCATGACGAAAAACCTTTTATGCACCTGTAGTAAAGCCCAAACCAGATTTGTCAGACTTGTAATGAATAACCGGGAGCTGACCCCAAATGGTAGACCCACCTTCTTCAACCACTGCTCGTGCATCCTTGAGAGAAGCTATCTTCGAGGGAGATTTGGTGACCTTTGGAGGATTGTCGGTAGTTTCTGTTATAGCCATAATCTGAGGTACCTCTTCAAAGTTCTAGCAAGGAGTCTCGATGAACTCGCCATCCATTTCCACGTACCTGAAGGAGTTCAAGTGTTTGATCATGTACTCCTCTATGCACAGTGACAATCTTTCCTCTTACTGGGTACTTCAACATTTGGTGGAGGGTAGAAGTAACAACCCCAGCTCCATGTATCCAAGGGCATCCCAACAAGCAAGAATATGATGGTTTGATATCCATTACATTGAAAGTGGAGTCGAAGGTCTAGGAACCAACTTTGATAGGGACATCCACTTCCCCGTGCACCATCCTCTTCGAACCATTGAAAGCTCTCACTACTATATTGCTAGGCTTCAAGGTCAAGCCTTTGCAGTCCAATCTGTGCAGAGCTTTTTTAGGTAGCACATTCAACGAGGAGCCAGTATCTACAAAAACATGGGTCAGAGTCGTGCCCCTGCATTCAACGGAAACATGAAGAGCATTATTATGCTTCCTCCCCTTTGGTGTAAGATCCGCATTGGAAAAACCCAAACCATTATCGGCAGTCAGACTAGCCACACAATCTTCAAAATGATCAGTAGATGTCTCTTGTGGCACGTGAGCCGTCTTCTGAAACTTAACCAAAGCCTTCGCATGGGCCTCGGGACACATCAATAAAGCCAACATTGAAATTTTGGATGGGGTCTGCCCTAGCTGCTCGACCACGTTGTAGTCGCTCTTCTTTATTATCTTTAAAATTTCTTCCATTTCTTTTTTGGAAGCTTCTGGTATGGTTACTGAATTGGCCTTTGTCAGGACAGGCTCATTCAGTATGTCTTTGCCTCGAGTCTCGGCCGACTCGGTGATGGGAGGGTCAACAAGAGTGATTACTGGAATTACAGTGGTAGTCTTGGGTGGAACCACAACAGGAATGATCACAGGTCCGGTAACAGTCTTTGGGGGAGAAATTTCAGGGGAGAACACTCTTCCACTTCTTGTTATTTTACTGGTTCTGGCAATATTGATGATGTCGGAATCAGCATTTTCAGCAATCTTGTCTTCAATTGTTAGCATGTCTTGCTTTACGCTGTGGTAATAGACATCGGCCCCATAGTTCCAAGGAACAACGTTGTCCGACGAGTATGGGATTGGCCCTGGCATGGTTATGATCAACGGAGTCACCTTCGGAACTGATGTAATCCTGACGGGTCTCTTAGCGGAGGCCCTGGGAGGATTGGCGGAAATGGTTATGATAGTAATGTCTTCACAGGAAACATTCGGAACAAGAGTCTTCTCAAACAGAATATTTGTGTCATCCATCAGGCGCTGAACACCTGATTTCAACAAAGGGCAACCAGTCGGTAGAAATGAAAAAAGGTGGCAACCTTCACCACATCCCGGAAATAAACCATCCTTCAGCAAATTCCCTTTTATAGTCATGAGTGGGGTCACCAATTCTTCCACAGAAGTCACAAACACATCTTCTTCAACGGTATTAACACCCCCAACCATGTTTCGGCATAGGGGAAATGATAATGTTGGGAGTCTCCAGGGGATCAAATTCAATCTCCTTAGCATCAATCAGATCCTGTACTTTGTTCTTCAAAGCCCAGCAGTCATTGGTATCATGGCATGGACTTTCCGAATGGTAAGCACAACGAGCATTCGGTTTATAGTAGGGATAGGTGGTGTTCGGATTCTTCGGAGCTTCCCTCAGAGTAACCAGATTGGACTTCAGCAAATGAGTTAAAACCTGAGACAGCGTCATGTTGATCTGAGTGAACTGTCTAGCTGGTCTTTCTGATCTTGGTTGTTTCTTTGCTGAGCAGGTGTAGGTTTGGGAATCATAACAGCCCCTGGCTTCGAACGACGCTCGGTTCGATTATGATTCTTTTGGTTATAGACGACACTGACTTCCTTTTTACCAACAAACGAATTCCTTGCAGCACTAGAAGAGGCATCCTTCTGAAATTTTCCACTTCGGGTTCCAGCTTCCACTCTTTCTCCTTATAAGATCAGTTCAGTAAAACCCGCCGATGAACTTCCAATCAGATGGTTGAAGAATGGCCCAGTCAAAGTTCCCAGAAACATATCCAGGAGCTCCCTATCATCCAAGGGAGGTTGAACTCTTCCAGCCAAAACTCTCCACTTCTGAGCATAATCCTTTAAACCCTCATTTGAATCCATAGACAGATTTTGGAGTTGTGTACGGGTGGGAGCGAGGTCTTCATTATACTGATATTGCTTATAAAATGCAGCAGCAAGGTCTTCCTAGTTATGAACATTGGCTCTTTCCAGCTGATAGAACCAATCCAGTTGTGCTCTAGACAAACTATCTTGGAAGAACTGAACCCATAAGTCTTTGTCAGCAGTATGAGGCTATATCTTCCTCACATAGTAACGGAGGTGCATTTTAGGACAAGAGACCCCATCATACTTAGCAAATATCGGTGCCTTGAATTTTGGTGGAATGACAACCCCGGAGACCAGACCTAACTCTTCAAAATCCAGCCCAGGAACCTTCTGGATTTCCATAGCACTCAGACGCTCTTCTAACTTCTTATACTTTTCATCAGCCGGAGGGTACTGCTCTTCATTATAATCACTTTCATTGTTAGACTCTTTAGGACTAGGGTCCTCTTCTCTGGCTTCACCCTCTTGATTCTCTCCCTCTTTAGATGAAGAAGCTAAATCAACAACCCATCTTGGCGGCCCTCTGAACCTTCTGCTCATATGTGCCACACCGGCTGTCCTCTTGGTCTTCTTAGTGTTCTTCTTACCAATCAGAGCCTTCAGCTCTTCCTGTCCTTTGGCCAGAGCCACAATCATTTGCTGGAATTGCGTTTTCTGAGTCTGAAGATCTTTCACGGTTTGTTCAAGAGCCATTGCAGAAATAAATAGCGGAAGAGATGAGAAACCTGTTATGAATCCTGTTATGCAATGATATGTATGCAATGTTTTCAAGGGTTCTTAAAGGCTCAAATTTTCTTAAACAAAAAGGAACAAACGCGAATTGTATTAGTAAACTTGAATTGTTACAAAGAATGTATTTTGAGAGTACAATTAAGCAAAATATAACAAAAAGAAGACTAGGTTTCCCATGAGCGCATCCTCTTTGGCGCGATGAAGGCGTTGATATTCCTCTCTTCATGAAGTAGCCTAGTGATTTCCAAGACCTTCTTCTCGCTGGCGTAGAATTGGGCTTCAAACGTATCCCGCTCCTCTTTAAGCTGAACCTGGGACTTTTATAACTCTTTGTGATCAGTTGGCATATCTGGATGAAGAACAAGATGAGGAGTGTCTCCCTCAGTAACTTGTTCCATAATCATAGGTCAGATAGTGGGATAAGGTATCATAAGAGTTTAAGCACGGGCTCGTACCCATCTAAGATAAGGGTCTAGAGGTATGGAATTCTTATGCCCAAGTGTCTTGCTGTCAACCCTATGTACCATACTCCAAGCTTGTATGAACCTTTTGCGGTAACCCTGAACATCATTCTCATAGTTGAAAGTGATTCCTTGAATAAGTGTATCATAAGGACCATCGCTTCTCGCATAACCAAACTGTCATAATGCTAAGCAAGGGTTATAAGTGAGTCCTCCCCTAATTCCTAAGAGAGGTACATTAGGGAATTCACCACGTCGATCGATGATAGTAACATCTTCTGAGAATCGTGAATACCAATGAATGTCTGAATGCGTAAGGGACATCATTCGATGAGACCATCTTTTACCCTGTTCATTATTCAAATTAGATCTGGGTAGGTGCGAAATAAACAACCTAGCCAATGGAGGAGTGCAACACTAGAGGGTCCCCCTTCTTTTTAGAGTGCAAGCATGCAGAGAGTGTAGAATATCCCCGAGTAATGTAGGTACCGGATTCCGAGATAGAAAAACCTGGATCGTGTTCATATCTACGAGTTGATCCGCATTAGGGAACAATACCATCCCGTAGACAAGGAGTGCCAAAACCTCTTCAAAATCTTGTAGATCCAGGGTATCCCAAAAGTAGTAAGCCTTCTCGAACAGAAATTTAACCCGAATTCCTTGAACACTCCCTCCGGTTTCCCAATTTGTCACTATGTTAGACCGTTGTAAGGATAGAGCTTTAGCAATTTCTTCAGGTTTGGGATGTCTTTCCGTACCACTGAAAGGTAGCTGATCAAGAATGGGTATCCCTAATAACTGAGAAAATTCCTCCATAGTAGGCACTAACTGGTAATCCGGGAATGTGAAATAGTGATGCAGAGGATCGAAGAACTAAAACAGCACTTTTAACATTTCTTCATCAGGTTTTGCAGTGACCAAGTTGAGCAACCGACCATGCTTTTCAGTGAAAGGAGAGCTTTCGGGAATCCTTACTGCCAAGTCCCTTAATTGGGGAGATAATTTCACTAGGTTAATCTGAATAGTGTTCCTGCGGGCGGATGCCATATCCTACAAAACAACGCAAAGATGAGCCCTAGAAACCCTTGAAACAGTTAGTATGATGTTTATGATTTCATGATAAATCACAGGTATAGAAAGCACAGACAAATCACACCAAGTCCTTAGGTTTAAGGCTTGCTTGAGTTTTAAGGTCATACCCTCTTGAAGATGGACTGGTTCAACCTGTCCTATAAATATGTAACCGGGTTCTAAAGGGATCTCATTATCACCGATCTTTCCCCCAAGCCTTGTTTAATCGACGATTGACTCGTAATCAAACAAAACTCAGAAGTCAAACCTCAATGAGTGTAGCATCGAGTATCTGTCGACCTTGGGCATACACCAAAGTCGGCCATATCGCTGCGTCCTACTGGCCAAGTTGTGCAATTAAAGGTTCTAAGGTCAGTTGATGCTTTATGACACCACGCGACAGCCCCGTACATCTCCCTGATTGACTCAAGAGTTATGGGTACCAACCAAAGTGCCACATCAACATAGCTACTGCTTCAACCGTGTTGGTATACCCCAACACAACTCCCTCATAGTTTATTGCTACTTACCTAAAAGGTGTTTCCCGATCCGGGTGTAGGATCAAATAACCCAAACAGTTCCCCTAAATATAAAGCAAGCAAGACAATCAAGAGAAAGCAATTAAATATGACATAGATCATAAGGTTTACCCCACTTTATATTCTTCTCCCCAGCAGAGTCGCCAGTTCTGTGATACGGTGGCAGAACCGACTGTTAATACTGGTTTGCATTTTGTATTCGTAAATGTCGCAGTAATCAAGAGTCACCACCGACTTTTATTTTATCCAATCAGGAAAAGAAAAAGAACAAAAAAAACCTTTTTCGAGATGTTTCTGAGTACCCTTTCTATCTGTGGTTTTCCATGGGCTCTTAGGTACTTTCTCATTTTGAAAACAGCTTGTGTGTGCTTGTTTTGAAAGTTTTGTTTTACTTCGTTTTAACCCTTGTTTCTGTCCTCAAGAGTGTTACGAAGTTGTTTTTGAAAACTTTGTTTGGAAAGTGTTGGTGTGAAAAGGTTTTTGTTTGTTTGAGCAAGTACCTAGGAACTAATCTACCTACTCGAAAAAGTTCTATTTGTTTTCCTTTTAGACAATGCTATCCCATTATTGAGAAATAGGTAGCATCGTCGTTGGAGTTTTTTAGGGGCATTCGAAGGGACAAATACGATCACAAAAGCAATGTTAGGAAATGTTAGTAATCATCCTAAAGCCTTAAAGATCTTTTTCCGAGGCAACATCCAAATGGGTCTTTTAGATCTTTCAGGGCTAGAGGACAACCACTAACAAACCCTATACTTCATGACCATTTACCGGAGGCAACTGGAGTGGAGTAAACCCTAGGAGTGATCATGTGCGAGTGTAATTTTCAGTTAATTTATCTTTTCACATTTAGGGTTTTCTACCGCATTAATTTTTAGTTTATCTTTCCATACAATCCTATTAACATACATCTAAGCAATTTATAGTTTGCGGAAATTAAAACGAGAAAGTTAAAGTCCTAGCTATTATAGGGCTTTTGCAAATACATAATTATCTTGGACTGAAAATAAAGATGCGGAATTTAAAACCCTAATTACTTTTACAAATTCGGAGCAGTTACAATAATAATAAAAAAGGAAATTAAAAGCGCGCGACGAATTAAATGCGAGTATAATTAGAAAACCTAAAAAATCTAGTTGAAAAAAGATTTAGGTTATTTTTTGAGAAAAAATTAATTAGGTTATGTACAAAATTAAACCCTAAGTCTAATTATTATTATTTATAAAAAAACAAAGTTAAATTACCCTAATTTAATTAAACTAATTAATTAAAGAAATAAAATATTTTTATGAAAATAAATGATTTTTAATGTTTTTATGATTTTTTGATTTAATAAAAAAATGATTTTTTGGGTTATTTGGTAAAAAAGAAAATAATTAATAAATAATAAAAAAGAATTAAAGAGAAAAGAAAAAGAATTGGGCCTGTGTTTTAAGCAATCCAGAGGGGTGCAATGGCTGAATTTGTTTAGGCCCATTATGTTAAGCCCAGTCAACGCGCTGGATCTAGTGATGGCCAAAGTGGAGGGTGTACCATGGACCTTGCTGCATAGGACGTTGGATTGGTGATGGAGATGATCCATTGGCTGGATTGTGTGGCTGCATGGTGGGCGCCTGGAACGTATATGCATAGAATCTGCAATTAAATTTAAGAAAATAACAAAATGCTGCGACCTGGGATCGAACCCAGGTCCTCTCCACTTTCAAACCCTCGCTTGACCACTGGCTGTAGTGTTTAGTTGTTATAATATTGAAACAAAAGTAACATAATATAAATTAATCACAAGTTTCAGAAAACTTGCGCTATTTCAAATGAACCAATATATGGCTACCACGTGATTGTCTCTTTCCCCAAGACTGTCGTTTTTGACACCAACTCTTTACCTACTGTCAAATTCGTCGCTATATGATATAATGACGGTATTTGCCTGTAGTTATAAACCTGCGAATCTTTAAAACAAAATTCAAGCAATATAAATTCCATTCAAGGGCATAAATCAAACGTATTTCCTCCCCTAAACATGAATAGGCCCTTAATTTGGCCCAATTTTGCCTCTAGCTAGGGTTCCCCAATTTGGAGCTCACGAACCCTAACTATGGAAAGTAACCATTCCTGCGTCAAAACTTAAATCCAGGCTATCAAAAAGATTCCCAGCATGATCATGAACATGTATATGTAAGCAAATTGGATTAAAAGTACGTACAACCAAAGGAACAAGTTTGAGTTTAGAGGGTGCAAACAGTGAGGATTATGTGATGATTCCTGGAGCTTTGAGGCGTGCAACTGGTCTTGTTAGCTTCGGGAGATATCCAGGAAGGGATTTGTGGCTTTGAATTGCTTTGAATCATCCTCTAGGTTAGAAACCGATCCACACTTTTTTCCAAAAAATTCACTTTGTGTTTGATGCTTTTCACGACTTCAACCCTTGTTTTTTTGCATTGGTTGTGTTCTGTATATGTACTAGGACAAATTAGGTTAACAAAAACAAATTGTATCTTTGAAAATCATGGAGATTTGATTTGATTTTTCTCCTTGTATGATATCTTTCCAAAATAGCCTAATGATGTCAATTTTGATTCAATTTTCCTTGATTTGATTTGGTCTGATTAATCCAACTTGAATAGATTTCTACAAAAAAATCAAATCAAATTCAATCTTTTGTATTTTTTTCCATTTATTTGATTTTATTTGAATTTTAAATAATAAAAAATAAAAATAAAATAAATAATGAAGCAAATAATGTGTGGACGCTGATTTGGGTCGTGGACCATGTTTCCAACAAGCTTCAATCATGAAAAGCTAGGCCCATTTGACAAAAAAAATGCACCTTTGAGCATATTTGACTTTTGGCAATTTTGCAAAAATGGTCAAATTTGACAAAGCATATCTCCTCCAATTTTTACCCTAGAGGGGTGTTCTTTGACTTTTTAGAAAGCTTAGGATGTCCCATAAACAAACCTTTTAGTTTCATCTCAATTGGGTCTTCCATGTTCATGTAAGAAGCTTTTACCCAAAAGGTGTTTTTGTTGACTTTTCAAAAGGACCTATAATGTAGAAAATCATATCTTTTGATGAGTGCATATTTTTAACTTGTGGGATGAAGATGAGGTTTATAGAAATGCATCCTATTCAAAATAATCCTTGGATGGAAAATTTCTGATAAAGTATGAAGAAGTTATGCCTGGCCAAACTTTGGTTGACTTTTCCTGTGAAACCCTAATTTAGAAACTTTTGGGTTTTGATGAATTTGGGGGCATTCCTTGAGGAATCATGATCAACCCTTGATCAAATGATGGATATTACTTCAAAATTTTGATGTTGACCAAAAATATTGAAGTTTGACTGTATGTGGGGCACAATTGACTTTTGACCTAGTACAATTGATTTTCAGGCATCTGAGCAATTGACTGAGCAAACTTCTTGTGCAAGACATGAAACTTGACATGGATGATCTTGAGAACATATCGGTACCATGTAAAGCATTTGGGACCCTTGGACTTCAACCATATTGATGAGGAGTGAAACCCTAGTTTGAAGCTTGTTGCCTTAGGAGGAGGATTTGTCTGGTCGATCCTTAGTCATCCTTGAGCAATTAAGGACCTCAATGGGAATGTGTTGAGTAAAATGAGAGGGAAAATTTTGGGGTACAACAAGTGCCAATCACATTTTTCCTTTCAAGCCTTGGAACCAGATCCCAAACTTCATTTCTGTTATATTGTTCTAGCTCTTCTTGCATAACATTAATCCAGAACTCATCAGTTAAGGCTTCTTTAACATTCTTAGGCTCAATTTTAAACAAAGAAAGAGTTTGATATCCCTTCTCTTGATCTAGTAGTAACTTCTTTATTCAGATCTCCTATGATAAGCTCCTTAGGATGATCTCTCTGAGTTCTAATTGAAGGCCCTTTATTGAGATGACTGGGCTCAGGATCTTCTTGAGGTGGATTAGAATCAATACTTCTGTCATTGGATTCTGTTGGAATATCAGACAAAGATGTTCCAACATCTTCTAAGACATCTTCTTCATCGTTCCATCCTCTATCATCAATAATAACATTTATGGATTCCATCATAACCTTGGTTCTTGAGTTAAAGACTCTGTAAGCTCTGCTATTTATAGAGTAACCATAGTATGTTCCTTTATCACTCTTGGGATCCATCTTCCTTCTCTGTTCACGATCTGCTAAGATGTAACATTTACTTCCAAACACATGAAAGTATTTGATAGTAGGTTTTCTTCCCTTCCATATTTCATACAATGTGGCTGAGGTGCCTTTCCTTAGAGTAACTCTCTTATGGATATATCATGCAGTATTCATAGCTTCAGCCCAAAAGTGGTAGAGTAACTTCTTATCATGAATTATAGCTCTGGCAGATTCTTGAAGGTTCTGTTTTTGCGTTCCATAATCCCATTTTGATGAGGAGTAATAGGAGAGGAAAATTCATGACTGATTCCTCCAGAAGAGAAAAAATCAGCAAATTTATTGTTCTCAAATTCCTTTCCATGATCACTTCTGATTCTGATGACATGACTATCTTTTTCCCTTTGAAGTTTTTGACAGATATCTTTAAACACTTCAAAAGTTTTTGATTTTTCTCTGATAAAACTTATTTATGTGTATCTAGAGAAGTCATCTATAGCAACATATGCATACTTCTTTCCACCAAGACTTTCAACCTGCATAGGTCCCATCAAGTCCATGTGAAGAAGTTCCAAAACTTTTGATGTAGTGAGATGTTGGATCTTCTGGTGTGACATCTTAGTTTGCTTTCTAATCTGGCATTCACCACATACTCTCCCTTCTTCTATCTTGAGCTTAGGAATCTCTCTCATGGCTTCAATAGATATGATTCTTTTCATTCTTTTCAGATGCAAGTGTCCCAGTTTTTGATGCCACAATTTAACTTCATTTTATTTGGCTAAAGCACATGTTGAGGAGAGGATCAACTCTTGGAGAACCCATAAATAACAACTGTCTTTAGATCTGATTCCTTTCATAATAACTTAATTCTTCTCATTGCAAACGGGACACTCTGCCTTGGTGAACTAAACTTTGAATCCTTGATTACAAAGTTGGCTTATACTTATTAGGTCAGTTGTTTACCCTTTAAAAAGTAACACATTGTCAAGTTTTAGGACTCCTGAACATTATAACTTTCCAACTCCTTTGATTTTACCTTTGGCTCCATCACCAAAAGTCACATAACTAGTAGAATTAGATTTGATATCTACCAATAGATTCTTGACACCTGTCACGTGTCTAGAACAACCACTGTCAAAGTACCAGTCATCTTTGGTTAATACTCTGAGAATGGTATGAGCTATGAAACTAGCAACATTAGACTTGGGAACCCACTGTTTCTTCTTTTTTCTATTTTGAGAGATATGATCAGTCTTGGGAAGAGGAGTAGTTTTAGGACACCCATACAACTTGAAACAGAAAAGTCTTATGTGACTAGATCTTCCATAGTGATGACACCTCCAGGGCTGGGATTTCTTTCTGGTATGAGTAAGTTTTTTCTTACCATGATGTTTTCCATGATGTCTTTTCTTGCCATGATGTTTTCCATGATGTTCAGACATTTGATTCGACATCTTTGGTGTAGACTTGGCATGAGGGGAATTTGATGAAGGTTTTTCTGAAACAGGTTCCTTTTTCTCATTAAATCCTAGACCACTCTTGTCTCCTGTCACTCTCCCCACTTGAAGAATTTCATCTAATGTGTCAGACCCATTATTCATCATCTTGAGAGATTTGACCACTCTGTCAAGATTTGAATTCAGAGAAGTCACTTCGCTTTCCAGATTAGAAATAGTTTTCAAATGCTCTTTCCTTTCTGCCTTCAGCTGGGTTATGAGTGCTTTCTGTTTCTCCCCTTCTAGGCAAACTTCTGCACTTCTGAGACACAGTTCTTTATACAAGGCAACTAGCTCATCAAAGGTTAGTTCACCATCACTAGAATCTTCATCAGACACATATTTTCCTGTCAATGCTTTAACATACTTTGTAGATTCCTCTTCAAGATCACTCTCAAAATCCTCTTCACACCAAGTAACAAACAGATTCTTCTTCTGTTTCTTAAGATAGGTAGGACATTCAGCTCTAATGTGACTAAAACCTTCACATCCATGACACTGTATTCCCTTCCCTTGAGTGGATTTTTCTTCAGCCCTTTTTCTTCCAAACTCATTTGACTTAAGGATTTCAGATGAGATGTTCTTGAAATTTGATCTTGGATTCCTATCCATCCTTTTTATCACTTTGTTAAACTGTCTTCCAAGCATAACTAAGGCATTATATATTCCTTCATTTGTATCCAGATCACAATCCTCCTTTTCATCTTCAGTATTAGTTACAAAAGCTATGCTTTTGTTCTTCTTTTCAGATCTTTCATTGATGCTTAATTCAAATGTCTGAAGTGATCCAACAAGTTCATCCACTTTCATCTTGTCAATGTCTTATGCTTCTTCAATGGCAGTCACTTTCATATTAAATCTCTTGGGAAAAGACCTAAGCATCTTTCTCACCAATTTGTCTTCTGGAATTTTTTCTCCTAAAGCACTGACAGCATTAGCAATCTCAAGGATGTTCATATGGAAGTCATTAATGCTTTCATCACCCTTCACTCTCAGATATTCAAATCTGGTTTTAAGCAACTGAAGTCTTGACATCTTCACTTTGGATGTGCCTTCATGGGTAGATTTAAAAATCCCTCATGCATCCTTAGCTACATCACATGTGTTAACTAATCTATAAATGTTCTTGTCAATTCCATTGAATATAGCATTCAAGCCTTTAGAATTTCCAAGAGAAATTTCATCCTCTTCTTTAGACCAATCTTCTTCTGGCTTTAACTCAAAAGTAAGTTCTCCATTTTCTCCCAATTTGACAGGGTGTTTCCATCCTTTTAAGATAACTTTCCAAGCCCTTTTATCCAGAGACTTTAGAAAGGCCACCATACGTGGTTTCTAATAGTCATAATTGCTTCCATCCAGAATGGGTGGTCTGCTCACAAATCCTCCTTCCTTGTCCATAGTACCAGAAAGTATCTTCCCTAGATATCAACCAGATATAGAGCAAGATGCCTGCTCTGATACCAATTAAAATTTTGGTATCAGATATGTGATGTCAAAGGAGATGTCACGACACAAATATCTGAGGAAAATATAAAATGAAACAATATTAAAATGAGTAAAACCACAAGGGATTGTTAACCCAGTTCGGTGTACAATAATACCTACTCTGGGGGCTACCAAGCCAGAGACAAGTCCACTAAATAGTATTAATTCATAGACCCTCAGTAAACAACCAGTTTACGATATAATCACTTAATCACTACTCGTGCTATACTTCTACCTAAGACACGCCTAGGTATGAGACCCTCCTAAAATCCCTTCAATCACTAAAAGTGAATAACAACAGAAATATTAAGTTTTAAAGACTTCAATCATTCAATACTTAAAAGCTTATGAATGATCCACAATTAATAATTCAAATTACAACCAAGTATTAAACAAATACTTAGAGTGTATTACAATTAAAAAGACTTAGACTTCTAAAACAGAAAGAATATATTCTTCTTCAAAAGTTGCAGTTTGATGAATAAGGATGGAAGTCCTTATAAAGGCACAACAGTGAGCTTTGGTTGAAAAAACAAATATTCCAATCCCTTGAATATTTCCATGAAAATAGGCCAAGATATAATCCATAAGGATAATACAAATAAATAAATATTCCTCCATATTTTTTGCAAACTATGACTCACAAATCCTTATTAATGGCACGCATAAAAATAGGAAACAGAAAAATGGAAACAAATATGAAGTCACGTTCAGATCAAGAGGCAGATGTCAAGACATCTGCTTTGATATCATTCAAAACCAGTTTGTTTCAAATGTTAAAGAATTGAGCAAAACATTATCAAGTCAGTGTTTTACCAAAATTTATGCCAACAAATACTTACAAATGAATTAGAAATTAGTGGTTAGTTGAATGACCATCTTGAAACTTGCATTTGAAAACTCATTAGAAGATTGATAAAATTAAATCTTCTCAATAACAAGTTTCATTTTCTTTTTTTCAAGTATATCATTCATTTCAAATTCTCGAGGTAACAACAAATGACCAATGGTGTTTAAATGATTCACTTAGACAAAATTTTATGATGGTTTATTATAGGATTGATAAGACCAAAGCCTTCTAACAATGAACCTCAAGGTTATTGGATCAAAGGTTTCAAGTTAAACATACTTGGGATTACAAACATAGGTTTGGGCCACGAATGATCATTTCTCTAATTGGGACAAAATTTAGCGCTATGTTAAGCAATTATAAGTGGACTTATATAGAAGTCGCACCTATTTTAAGGTCGGTCAATAGAAATCTATGTACCATATGTTTGGAGAAATGATATATAGATCATCCTCTAGCAACATGTAGCATAAATGAGAAAGTGATAAGATGAAGAGGGAGGGAAAATATTTGAATCAAAGATTTTAATCAAACTAGCATTAAAATCATTCATTCATTTTGGTGGAGTTAAACTCAACACCCAAGATCCAATGATGTTAATGAAAGTCATGATCAAAAACCACATATCCAAAATATATTCAAAAATAAATCGCATTTAATAAACAAAATAAAAAAAAAAGAAAATGATTTTTAAATTGTTTTTTTTTAAATGAAAATAAAAGGGAAAATAGAAAACTATGTTCAAAGTATCAAAGAAAAATTAAAAGAGACCATAGAAAAGTTAGAAGTGATCGCAAATATTTTTGTAAATGTTTTGGTAATTTTGTAAAACAGAAAAGTATTTTTAAACTAATTAAAATCAATCAAATAAATGAAAAAAAAAATCAAAAATAGTAAAAGTTAAAATAAAATTCTATAAAAATTTTAGAAAGTCAGAAGTAAAGAAAATGATCTTGATAATTTTTTTTAGAATTTAAAAATGCCGAGAAGTATTTTTAATCAATTAAAAACAAGTCAAATCAAAGAAAAAATTATAAAAAATATCAAATCTGAAAATAAAATCACAAAAAAATAAAAATCAGAAAGAGAATATTTAAAAATATTTTAGTGAATTTTTTCATAACTTTTGGGTCAGAAATGAATTTTCTATGATTTTTTGAAGTTTAGAACAATTAAGTATAAAAAATCAGAAAATAAAAATAAAGTCAGAAAAGTATGGACCATTGGATGAGAGTCAAAACACATTAGTAAACAAATCCAATGGATCTGGCGCACTGTGCATATCATGGTATTTATTGGAAATCACACCAAATCATTTTTTAATAATTATAAGTGACTTAAAATCTAGCGCGTTGGATGAAGTCTGACTAATGAAAGTACTCAGATCCAAGGGTTCCTTTGACGCGCACATAGTAAAACCGATGCATTGGATAAAATTCAAAAAATCACATGTCACGCTATCATTGACTGAAGCACGACACGTAGGTCGTCTTCAACCTTCAGACGCCCTAAATTGAGGTTCCACAAATTGTAAAATTAGAGGACCAAACCGATACCATTAGATTTGTCTCTTCAAGAAGATTCTAATGGTACCCTGGCTCAAAATTTATATAAAATGTGCATGGCTGAATTTGAAGAAAACCAGAAAAATAACGAGCACGAGAATCCCAAGTATCTCTCTCAATTCTCAATGAAAATGCAAACCGTAAGAAGTGTGAGAGTTAGAAGGATGAATAGAGTAGAATAGGGCTTTATTTGGTTCAAATTGGTTGAGAATTCTACCTAAATGAAGTAGCTAGAAATTGCTCTAAAACAGAACTTGGTTAGCATGATTTAGGACACCTCAAGGCTTGGTTCTTCTTGTGTTATCTTCAGTGAAGTTCAAGGATAAAGAATCAACAAAGAAATTGGATTGAAAAGTGGAGAAAATAAGAATTTGAAAACTCAGAAAATTGGGTTATGTAGGGAGTTTGGCAGGGTGATTCTGGATATCAAAACTTGAGAAAATGAGAGGAGTGAAGTCCTCTATTTATAGGGAAGTGAATGGTGCAAAGAATTGAGAGGAAAATTGAAGTTTGGAGGGAAATTAGATGGATCCCGAAAGTAGAAAATGTGTGACTCCATGTGCATGAAAACTTAGCCAATTCCCGCGTTTTGATCCTTAATTCAACTTTGAGAACTTTGACAAACATGTTTAAATCAAAAACGCGTGCTAATTTGGTGTTTAGAAGCTGAATTATGGATTTCAAATTCTGACTTGGAAGAAAAAATTAATTTCAAGTAACTGACTTTGAACTCATGGTGTGCATGATTTAGGGAACCTTAGGACTTGATTCTTGATTCATTGGAAAGGTGAGGTAACATTCTTCATAATGTTCCAAGAAATAGATCATTTGGATGATTGATCTAGAAGTTATGCTTGGTCAAAATCAGGAAAAAAGCGTTGACTTTTATACTTAGAAAAAAATCTATGTTTTTCTTCAAAAATGACTTATAATGTTTTGACTCCAAACAAGGTCTTTTTCCAAAATATTTCTTTGATCAAAGATACTAGCTTGAAGTAAACTCCTTAAATAGTATTGTGAAACTTGTATCACTCAAAAATTCCAAATATTGGACAAGTTATGATCCTTTGAATTTGATGAAAATCCATGAAGTGACCTATAATCTTTTGAGTTCTTAAAGAATCTTCCCACCATTTTCAAGTTTTGCATATAAAAGAAGAGTTGAAGTTTACACTCTTAAGATAATTATGGAAAAATAATGGAATCACTTAAGGGAATTCGATGGCCTATCTAGAGGACTTGTAATCTTTCTCAATCATTAGTGATCTTTCATACAAAATTTGCTTGGAACTTTTGAAGTGATTTGTTGATAACCATTTAAGGAGAAGAATGTATTTGGAATCACTTAAAAATATCAAAAATATGGACAAGATATAGCCCTTAGAAGTTCAAAACACTAAATCCTAGAGGATATAAATGGCATGGGCACCCCTTTCAATTTTGACAATTTTCTTGTACAAATACTTTTCTATGTGAAGAGATGTTATTTTGGATGATAATGAGAACCTATAGTAACAATAACCACTTCCAAATATTAAGAATTGAGAGAGTTATGTACTTGTGATACAGGATTCAAGAACTTGTCCAATTAGGTCAAACTTCTTCAATCAATTCTTGCATCTTTTGACTTCCTTTGGCGAATTGAGGCATGATGAATCATAGTAGACCTTGGCATGATATTAGTTTAAAGCACTCTCAATGATGAAGCTTAAATCTCAATGAAGCTTTATTGAAGAAGGCATGAAAATAAACTCATGAACCTATGAATCGAATTGATGATATGTGTTGTGCCCTCACCTATAACATCATTATTTAGTGCAAACATTCATTGTGTTTGTTAGTTAAAAGTTAATCAACACAAGACATATATGATCATAATATACAAATAAAAGTGCTTGGTGATCCCTCGTGAGGAAATCTAGAGATATGGAGAAGAACCAAACCCAAGTGTAATCTTGATATGATTGAGTTAATATGAGATGATAGAGGAATCTTAGGGGGGAAAATTAGGGTATAACAGTTTCCCTTATTTAAGTGTCTTCTATCCGAACAAACGAGGGTTAAAATCTTCGTGTCGAAGCGATTGAAGATACTTAAATATAAAACAGGCGCTATTTTTGGCCCTAAGATTCCATGCAATGCTTATGATTGTGCATAAAAACAAAGAAATCCAAAGGTGACACAAGACACCACTGAGGAAGCAGAAAATAAAGGATCAAAAGAAAATTTGACCAGAAAAATAAATCACTAATGAACAAAAGACTCGACTTTATCGGGGTAAATCCCAAGGATGAGATAAAGCATAATCGACTAAAATATTGAGGAGAAAAGTAAAGGATGACAATGATCGAAAAATAACCGTGAACTATCCACTCATAGAGAAGATAGCAAAAAAGTAACGTCGACTCATAGGGAAAATAAATGGTAAGATAATACCATTAAAAACCAATATTAGGGTAGGTAATAAATGATTAGCATCAGTACTTATAACTGGAAACATATGAACTCTTTAGAGCAAAATGAATCTCAATGAAGAACTATCTCCCATAAAGACGAGACTACTATTCATCAGAGTAACAAATCTCGACAATGAACTATCTCCCATAATGACGAGACTACCATTCATCGGAGTAACAAATCTCGACAACAAACTATATCCCATAATGACGAGACTACCATTCATCGGAGTAACAAATCTCAATAATGAATTCTCTCCCATAATGACGAGACTATCATTCATCGGAGTAACAAATATCAACATCGAACTATTTCTCATAATGACGAGACTACCATTCATCGGAGTAACAAATATCAACAACGAACTCTCTCCCATAATGACGAGACTGCCATTCATCAGAATAACAAATCTCAATAATGAACTATCTCCCATAATGACGAAACTACCATTCATCGGAGTATCAAAATATTAACAGTGAACTATCTCCCATAATGAAGAGACTACCATCCATCGGAATAACAAATCTCAACAACAAACTATCTCCCATAATGATGAGACTACCATTCATTGGAGTACAAATCTCAACAACGAACTATCTCCCATAATGACGAGACTACCATTCATCGTAGTAACAAATCTCAACAACAAACAATCTCCCATATTGAAGAGACTACCATTTATCGGATTAACAAATCTCAACAACGAACCATCTCCCATAATGATGAGACTAACATTCATAGGAGTAACAAATCTCAACAATGAACTATCTCCCATAATGACGAGACTACCATTTATTGGAGTTAACAAAAATGAATCTTCTTGGGGAACTAACAGACTTACTGGTGAAGAACAGGTTGCTCAAATAAAGAGACCGTCACTTTCTATTATGATAAGAAAATGCAATAATGCTGATGGGAAATGAATCTTAGCTTCTTTGGGGAAATGCCAATACAGTCCTGCTGAGGAGATAAAGTCTTCTCGTACCAAAATAAATGCACATGCTCAAACCATGGCTCAAAGTCTGCAAAAAACATAATAATAAAGTCGCCAAGGACCACAATCTCAAACCAGAAATAAACCAGAGTGAAACAGTCAACCAAGACAGCACCTCTTGAGAAATAAACTCAAAAGGCGACTATGTTCCAATCAGATAATGGGCTGAAGAGGAAGGATAAAGCATAATTATTCCACGAGGGATAAATCAGTGGGGAAATTGAAAGAATATACACTTTCTGCTTAAGGTTGACACTCTATTAGAGAGAGAGAGAGTAACATAACTCTGCAAAATAAGGTAATATACCAACAAAAACATCAAAGAATGCAGTTTGATTCAACTATGCATGGTGTATGTATATATATATGAATATTATTATGTATATGTTGATAAAACAGACATACAATACTGGGAATAACCAAAAAAAAATAGTTGGGTAAAGTCAATACTCGGCTAAATCACATCCAGGAGGAAAATTTCATAAGAAAGTAAGGACCAACTGAGGAAAAAAATTCCTGTTTCACGACTTATCTCCTCTCGGAAGAAACATAATCCAAAAGTAATCAAAATAATAAATCAGTACAGATACAGAGATATAACATCCTCCTCCAGGCTTCAACGGGGAAAATCACACAGGCTTCAATGGGGAAAACAGTGTCTCAACGTTTAGACTTCTGCTGGAGATTATAATACTGACTTCACTAGGGAAGATGAAAACCACATCGTCGAGACATTAACTGGGGATCTTGTGCTGACTTCATTAAGGAGTTCAGCACCAAATCATATAGTGGAGCCCAAAATACAATCTTCAATACCAAGAGTGATGATTACAAAAACTTCTCTGGGGAGTAATTATGAAACTTTAAGGGGATAATAACATTCAGAGAGAAGCATCATCTCGACTTTACTTGGGGTCTAAGAAGTTAAACAATACATCAAGAAATAAAAATTATGAGGATTTTAAATCAAACTCAAAACTTGGCGAGAGAAAACCCAAAAAGTTGACAATTGTCTCAAAACTTCTTAGAAAAGATAACGCCCTTGTCTAGTTGCCTGGGGAACAAACAACAACAATAATGCCCTTACTGCAAAGAGCGATGCTTTGAAAATGATTCTTCCTCAACACACAAAGGGAGAAGGAACTTTCGTTATATAAGCAAAGACCTTACCAGGGAATCTGGGATAGATGCTTCAGACCATGCAAACCTGAAACCAAAATAATCAACCTGGAGAAAAAATCTGAACCAAGACTTGATTGGGGAAAATGGGATTACAAATCCAACACCGCACCATACATCAATTGGTATCAACTCCAACTATTTGAGAAACGTAAGAAGATTATGCACATATCAGCAAGAGTGACCTGGGAGAACTTTCCTGGGGAATATACATTTCCAAAATTTCAGAGTTCGTCCATCCTCAGAATCACTAATTTTGTTTTCTTGAATCACAAAATATAAAGTACAAAGTAATTTGAAAATTCTTTTCAAAAACAATTTTATTGTTAAATCTCTTTGTTTTGAAAATTACTATCAATAATAAATGGAATCTTTGCAAATAGAATAGAATAAGAATTACAAGGAATTGGATAAAAGCTCAAACTTTATTAATAGAAGGTAGTCTGTGAATGGAGAGAACCCATGGATGATTACAATGTTTAGAAAATTGTAATATATTGGAAAGATACATTGAAATACAATGACCACTATTCTCCCTAACAACTTTGAATTCCTGAGCAGCAACTTCTGTTGAAGTGTGATGAGGATCCGAAAAGATTATTTCTTCAATGATCAAGTCTTGTCTGACATAATTACTTGCCAAGAAATCCATAAATTTTGCCTAGGTTGTCCTTGTGGGTTTTCAACCTAGCGGGAAAATTTATTCTATTTTTGTCTCCTATTTTTTCTTAGACCTCCCTTTCGAGTTTTCAGCCTACCAAGACTCTTTTTTTTCCTAAGCCTCCCTTTCGAGTTTTCGACTTAGAAAGTTGTTCTTTTATTTCTTTAGGCAAGGTATTTCTTGATTGCGTTAGCATTCATAGGACGTGGTAACTCCTCGCCATCCATAGTTTCAAGAATCAAGCACCACCAGAGAAGGCTTTCTTGAAAACGTACGGTCCTTCCAAATTGGGAGTCCATTTTCCCCTAGAATCAGTGTTAAAAGACATGATTTTTCTAAGCACGAGGTCTCCTTCTCTGAATTCACGAGGCTTAACCTTCTTATCAAAATATTTCTTCATTCTCTTCTGGTATATCTGACCATGACACAAGACCGTCATTCTCTTTTCTTCAATCAAATTCAATTGGTCAAACCTGTTGTGGACCCATTCAGCCTCTGACAATTTGGTTTCATTATCACACGTAAAGCGGAAATATCAATCTCAACGAGGAGCACTGCTTCTATACCATACACAAGAGAGAACGAGGTTTCCCTTGTTGAAGTGCGGACGAATGTACAATACCCATGAAAAGAAAAGGGAGCATCTCATGCCAATCTTTTTAAGTAACAACCATCTTCTGGATGATCTTCTTAATGTTTTTATTAGCAGCTTCAATAGCCCCATATATCTTTGGCCTGTAAGGAGATGAATTGTGATGGACACTCTTTAATTCTTCACAAATTTCTATCATCATCTTGGTATTCATATTCGATCCATTGTCAGTGATAATCCAGCTTGGCACACCATACCAACATATAAGATTGTTCTTAATAAAGCGTACTACCACCTGCTTAGTGACATTAGCATAAGAAGCTGCTTCCACCCATTTGGTGAACTAGTCTATTGCCACCAAGATAAAATGATGTCCATTCGACGCCTTGGGTTCAATCATTCCAATCATGTTAATTCCCCGCATAGAAAAAGTCCACGAGGAAGCAATAACATTGAGAAGCATTGGACGCACATGAATTTTGTCAGCATAAATCTGGCACTCATGGTACTTCTTTGCAAATTTGTAACAGTCAGATTCCATTGTCAGCCAATAGTAACATGTCCTAAGCATCTTCTTTGTCATCGAATGTCCATTGGCATGAGTACAAAAGGAACCTTTATAGATTTCATGCATCAACATGTCTGTTTCGTGTCTATCCATGCATCTGAGCAAGGCCATGTCATAATTTCCTTTGTATAGCACATCTTCATTGAGGAAAAAGCTACATGCCAACCTTCTCAATGTCTTTATATCTTTGTTTGGCGCACCAGTCGAGTATTCCTGAGTATAGAAAAAATCTTTGATATCGTGATACCAAGGTTTTTCGTCTGACGTTCCCTCTGTTGCAAATATATGAGCTGGTCCATCCAAACATCAAATTGTGATACGAGAAACATCTTTCCAAGTATTTACTTGATACATAGAAGCCAAAGTGGCTAAAGCCTCTGCCGTCTGATTCTCATCTCTAGGTATATGATGGAATTCAACTTTATTAAAGAAGGGTAATATCTTCTAGCATAGTTTTTGTAGGGAATCAAGCCAACATGACGAGTATCCCATTCTCCTTTAATCTGGTTTATTTCCAAAGCTGAATCGCCATATACATCTAGAATTTTGATTCTGAGATCTATAGCCTCTTCAAGACCCATGATACAAGCTTCATACTATGCCATATTATTGGTACAATCAAATTCCAATCTTGCAGTAAAAGGGATATGTGATCCATGAGGAGTGATAATCACAACATCAATTCCTTTCCCATAAGCATTTACAGCTCCATCAAACACCATACCCCACCTGGATTCAGGATCTGGACCTTCCCCAGACAAAGGTTCATCACAATCTTTTACTTTCAAATACATCACATCCTCATCAGAGAAATCATTATTAACATACTGATAATCATCAACTGTTTGGTGAGCAAGATAATCTGCCAACACACTGTTTTTTATAGCCTTCTGAGTACGGTATTCAATATAATATTCAGACAATACCATCTGCCAACGGCCAATTCTTCCAGTAAGAGCAGACTTTTCAAAAATATACTTAATCAGATCCATTTTGGAAATTAACCAAGTAGTATGATTCAACATATATTTCCGCAACCGCTTTGTCGCCCATGCCAAAGCACATTATGTTTTTTCCAGCATAGAATACCATGACTCATAGTCAGTAAACTTCTAGCTGAGGTAATAAATGGAATATTCTTTTCTTCCCGTTTCATCTTGTTGTCCCAAAATACAGCCCATAGAATTATCAAACACAGTCAGATACATAATAAATGATCTTCCCTCAACAGGAGGGAGCAAGATAGGAGGTTCAATCAGATACTCTTTAATGCTTTCAAATTCCCTTTGGCAATAATATATCCACACACAACATTGATCTTTCTTTAACAGCTTGAAGATCGGCTCTCTTGTTATAGTCATATGGGAAATAAATCTGGAAATGTAATTCAAACGCTCAAGGAAGCCTCTAACTTACTTTTCAGTTCTTGGTGCAGGCATTTCTTGAATTGTCGGGTCAACTTTAATTCCTTTCTGGATGACAATGAAACCTAACAATTTTCCTGATCAAACACCAAAGGAGATTTATTTGGATTCAAGCGGAGACAATACTTCTTCAAACACTAAAACAATTTCAATAAATCTTCTATATGCCCTTCTTCAGTATAAGATTTGGCAATCATATCATCAACATATACCACAATTTCCTTATGCATCAGATCATGAAATGGGGTTGTCATAGCCCTCTGGTACGTTGCACCAACGTTCTTCAACCCGAAAGGCATCACTCTATAACAGAATGTTCCCCAGGGTGTGATAAACGTTGTTTTTCCATGTCATCGGGAGCCATTATGGTTTGATTGTATCCGAAAAATCCATTCATGAACGAGAATACTTGGAATTTTGTTGTACTGTCAACCAACATATCAATATGTGGTAAGGGAAAGTAATCTTTTGGACTAGCTTTGTGTCATACCCTAAATTTGCCTGTCTTAGTGCTACCGTCAAACTTATTTTCGAATTTGGGTGTTACAAATATAAAATTCCTTTGATTTAATTATATTAAACATTCTGAGTTTTTTAAAATATTCGCTTCAAAACCTATTTAAAAATATAATGATCTATATCAGATCATTTGTATTTTTGAATAAATAAATATTTGCTCGTCTTCATATACTTTCAATTGGCTTCTTATTTCAAATAAATAACATAGAACAATTGGTAATGAAACAAGCTTGCAAATATAAGGTCGTGAGTTCGAATCTCTCATGGCGCACTTTTTAACATTTTTTATATTTCTTTGTTTATTGTTATTAATTTTATTTCCATTTAAAAAAATCATTTTTTAAATATTTAAATATTAAATTTCGTATTTTTAATTAATGAATTTTTTAAAAATAGTTATTTTTATTTTTTTTTACTTTTTATTCTAAAAATAACAAAAAAAATATAAAATACAAAAAGATTTAAAAATATTTTGTTATCTGTTGTATTTTAGGTAGTAATATTCATTTTAGGAGAGAATCAACGTAATTGGTTACAATAATTTTAAATCCAAAAATTTGATTTCTTTTTGGGTTTTAATTATTTGGATTGAGGATTTATTCTATTTTTGTTAATTTTATTTCAATTTCAAATTACATTCAAATCTTCCCAAAAATCATGTTTTTTATTATTTACATATTAGTTTCGTTTTTCTATTTTAGGCAATTTTTAATAATAATATTTAATTTATTTTATGTATTTTTCATCAAAAAGTGTCTAAAAATTCACTAAAAAAATCAAATCTAAAAACTAAAGTAAATTCAATCTCAGTAAAACATTATAAGTATCAATCAAATCCAAATCTCTACAAATCTCAATCTCTATTACAGTGAATTGACAACAGAATCCAAGCTCTATTACAGTACAAAAATCTAATTCTTCTGCAAAATCAAATATTCAATTAAAATATTACAAAATCAATCTCCATTACAAAAAAAATCTAACAACGGAACCAATTACAATACCAGTACAAATCTCAATCAATACTATATCAATTACAATATTTTCTCAATCAATTAGCAATCCCTAAAATTAATTCTAGCAGCAAATCTAATCCCTAAAATTAATTCTAACAGCAAATCTAATCCCTAATCTATGCTAATTTTCACAAGCCCTAAATTCCTATCTCCGTATATATTGGCAGAAAGAACAAAAACAAGGGGAAGGGAAGACGAAAAAGAAAAGAATGGAGAAGGGCTTGCGTGAAGAACACCGGAGAGCAAATAACCTTGTTGTTGGTTGAAGATCCGAGAGAAGGACGATCCGGGTTTCATTATCTGACACCATAATCTCTGTTGATCTGCCGTCGCACCACCTTCAAGCTCCACCACAACTTACAAAAGCGAAGGAGAGCAGAGATCAATACTAAATCCAGAACATTCAAAGGCAGAGAGAAAGCGAAATCGCGAAAGGGTAACTGAACTTAGCGTTTTTATTTGGTTGATTTGTTGTTATTTTTGGGATTTAGGGGGTTTTGAGGGTCAGATTCATGCCGGGATTTTGGTAGAGCGCCTCCGGTGGTGGTTTGGGAATTACGGTTAAAGTGAGAGAGAGTGAAAGGGTTTGTGTGTACGAGAGAGAGGAAGATGAATAAGTGGAGTTTTCTGTAACAACAAAACAATGTAAATGAATAAAAACAAAATGTAATTCGTTTTAATTCCATGCGCGCTGGCTCACAATAATTATCATACTCCCTCGTTATCCTTTGTGTGATCGTTATCAGACGGCCGTAGGCTAAGTCCTACCTTATTTTCCATACACCCTCGCCCACGTAATCCAGCCTCCTAAAGACACCTCCCTGTTTACTCGTTAGTTAGAATTTACACCGCCCTTGAATTTAATTTATTTTTATAATTCAATTATTTTTTCTAATTTATATATATATATATATATATATATATATATATATATATATATATATATATATATATATATATATATATATATATATATATATATATATATATATATATATATATATATATATATATATATATATATATATATATATAAATATATATATATATATATATAGAATAATTATTATTATTATTATTATCAAATAGTGATTTTATATTATTATTATTATTATTATTATATTTTGATACTATTATTATATATTGTTATAATTATCTAATTTTTATCATTATTTATAATTACCATTTATTACTTATAATCCCTTTTTATGTAAATATTATTATTAATATATTTTATTTGCTATTTAAATATTACTATTATATTATCAAATAAATTATTTTATATCACAATTGCATATATTATTTTAGATAGTATTTGCATTAAATTTTTCTCTAATCATGCATTAATCAAGATCTTTGCAAATAATACAATTAAAAAACACAAACAAATCATCAAATTATTTTTTCGCAATAAACTAAGCTAATCAACTGTTTTTTACAAATGGATTTCAAACTAGTTTTGGCTTACTACGCATTGGGACTCTGATTCCTCATAAGAGGATACGTAGGCACACGATCTAAAATCATGGCGAGTCTTGCTAATTAAAACTTAAAACCCTGTTTATCCCAAACCTAAACCTATAGCTTAATATCCTTGCGAACAAGGTGGATGAAAGGTGCCTAACACCTTCCTTTCGTCTAATTGAGTCTGAAACCTAGAATCTCTGTCTACGAATTAGAGTTTTCTGTTAGGTTACCTTCCCTAGGATAAAAACTAATAGTGGCGATTCTTGATTTTAAATCCAGTTGCTACAGCTGACGACTCTGCTGGGGATTCTCCTTAACCCTAGGTTTTGGTATTTTTGGGGTTTCTTATTTTTATTTGCTTTATTTATTTATTGCATTTATCTATTTTATCGCATTTATTTATTAACTGTCAAATTCTCTTATCATCATATATTTACTGCGTGGTGGGATCTTTCAGCCTCAAAAATATTTCCAATATAACCCTTAGCAAGAAGGTTCGTCTATTAGCTTAGGGGGTACATCATCCCTGCGAGTTTATGTGATGACTTCGCCTAGAGTCGGTGGACTTCTGAAAAAAGGAATACTTATCAAGAGATATCCTATTAACGAGTAGGACTTTGGAAGGTCACCCATGACTCTTTGTAAGGACCTTAACCCAAAATCTCATGACGAGACCTTTCACGACTTTGAGACGGACGTCTCGGTCCGTAAAGAGGCTCCACCTAAGGGAGGACCTTGCGCCTTTTCCCTCTGGTGTTATTCATGATACCCTTAAGGAAACCATCTTTTGGGAGGGTAGATCAACCGTAGGTCAAAATTAAGGAACCTACCTTCTAAGGATACTAATCACAAAAACCCTGTCACTAAAACATACATCCCTACCTTATAGGGGTACTTATCATAAAACCCCTTCATTCAACCCTACACCTATGAATTCATATATTTCATGTATTCTTCATACATTTCATCATATATTCGTCACCTGTTTCCTTGTCTTATTCACTGGGTACCAAAAAATAAAATCAAGATCTCGGTGACTGTCTTAAAAAATGGATACCGAAGGAAACAACCTGCCTGCGTCAACACGCTAAACATGTCTAAAATTAAAACCACGAAAAAGAAATAACGCACTGAAGATTTTCCCAGGCTTTGTCAGGTCAAGGTGGATGACTTCCAGATCAGATATCCGCAGGCACACCTAGAAGACTTATTTCCTTTCGCTTGATTTCACGCAAATAAAGTTTTGGTTTAAGATTGTAATATTTTTCAATATCTGAATTATGTTACCTTCAATAAAGGCATTTTGTTGCCACATCTTGTTTGCGTATTTATTTTAAAGATAGTCGCTAAGTAAAATAATAAGCAAAAGACGGATACATACCCAAGTGAGTAGGACAGTTAACCCCTTTCATATTCGTACACATTTATTCGCACGCATGCATTCATAAACACCTGCATATCATATCAAAACTCATTTTTCAAAAACATCTCTCCAGTTGAACCATTTGTAAAAGAAGATCTCCACCTCTTTGGCCTCCGTATCAAACAAAGGCTTATCAACAAAAAAGCAATGGAGAAAATCGAGGAAACTTAGGCTGCATTCAGAGAGGATCTTAACCAAGTACAGAGAGGAATATTATTGACAGATAAGACCAGATTCCCAGGGTAGCTTTGGAAGAAGTAGTCCAGCCTATTGGTGCATCATGCGGTCACCAACTAAAGAAAGAATCAGAGGCAGAACCCCAGAAATATGTCATGGTCCAACAAGAAGCTGAAACTGAAGGGTTTATCCCACTGCCGCCAAAAGCAGGGACATCTCGTACCCTACAGATTCTGACCAATGTGCAGACAATTACTTGGACCTACAATATGAAGACCACGACCCAGAGGATGCCAACCAAGCTCCCTCAAAGACGATTGATACTCATGTTGTTGATAATCCATTAGTGATGAATCAGTACAAAGCCCTGGAAGAAAGATTAAAAGTTGTGGAGGGTTTCAACGCTTTCGAAGTAGATGCTCTCGAAATGGGCCTAGTTCCTGATGTGGTGATTCCACCAAAGTTCAAAGTACCTGACTTCGAAAAATACAAGGGGCTCACTTGTCCAAGAAATCATCTTCGTATGTATTGCAGGAAGATGCATGCCCATGCCCACGATCAGAAGCTGATGATTCACTATTTTCAAGATAGCCTGAGTGGGGCATCTTCGTACTGGTATATATAATTGGATCGAATGCATATTCGAACCTGGGTAGATCTTGCTAATGCTTTCCTAAAGCATTACAAATATAACCTGGACATGGCTCCTACCCGCATGCACCTCCAGAATTTGTCCCAGAAAAAAAAATAGTCCTTCAAGGAGTATGCTCAGAGATGGAGAGAATTGGCATCCCATGTGCAACCACCACTGTTAGAGAAGGAGTTAGTAGACACGTTCATGGGAACTTTGCACGGGCTTTATTATGAGATGATGGTTGGAAGTATCTCTTCGGGGTTCACAGACCTAGTAACCATCGGAGAAAGAATTGAAACTACTTTAAACTTCACCAAAGGAAAGGAGGGAGAGATTAATGTTGTAGCACCACAACCCAAGGTTAAACAACCATTAGTGACCCCCCTAGGGCAGCAGCAAGGCAGAAGGCCACCCAGGAAATTTAATCCACTCCCTATGCCACCTAGCCAGTTATTGCAACAGCTAGTTAAGGCATCCTTAGTGGAACTCAATCCTCTAGCCCCTCAAGTCGGGCCACTCCCACGAAGATACGATGCCAACGCCAGGTGCGGATATCATGCTAATTGTCCTGGATATACCATAGAACAATGTCGTCCTTTAAAACACAAGGTGCAGGATTTGTTGGATTCTCAAGACATCACTTTCATGAAGCCCGACATCACATCAGACCCTACGTCGTTGCATGATGGGCTAACAATAAATGCAATCTAAGTAGTCACTGACTCTGGGGAAAGAAGACAAGCAAAGACCCCGATAAACTCGCTGAAAGAATATCAGTTGGGATATGGACTCTCGCTAGAACACAATGAAGCTCTCGAAATAGCTCTACAAAGGCTAAGGGACCAGGGGATAGTCCAGTTCAGACAATACCCTGAAAAAAATATAAAGTTATTCTGAAGGGAGGAGCACATTTTCCTCTGATTCAAGAGACTTTTGTCAACAATGGAGTAGTGCATGGTAGACATGGGGAAAAATTATTCAGCTAAGCCAACACCAAAGGGGCAACTGAATTATTCCAAGAATGCTCCCTAGGGAAAAAATCAAAAGATGGACGACCATGGAGATTCCTAAGATCTTTTTCTTTCTTAATTAATTTTTCTTGTTTTCGAAAAAACCTATGTCAAACCCGAGGCATAGGGGTTGCTTGTAAGGGTTTCCCTGTTTTGTTTCAAACAATATTTACGATTAATAAAAGTTATGTTTTGTTTTCAATTAAGATCCCTGTCTTTATCTTGCATTTATATATCAAATCTAAAAAATGGCAATATTATCTCCGCATATGCATTTTCAAATTTCATATACTAAATTCGCACCAAAACATGATAAAAGTGCAAATTCACGCCCAAATCCACCGATAATGCTACTGCTGCGATCCGATATAAGTTTGATGCTCCTATCGGCCAAGCTAAAGAGGAAGATGATAAAGATCGTGAACTCTCTGAGAAAATGGAGAGGGAAATAAAAAGAAAAGATAACAATATGCAACCATAGCAAGAGGCTATTAAGACCATTAATCTGAGCACATGGGAAGACCCGGAAGAAACCAACTAAGGGGAAATGTTAGAGCGGAGCCACAAAGAAGCTGATTACGCATATCTATAGAAACAGGCCAAGGCCAAATACAGACAGTGCTGTAAAAATAAGAAACTACGAAATACCAATATCTGACGAATAACCCGAGCCAGGGGCACGTTGGGTATCCATGTTCGACGAGGCTTCAAATGCACCAGGGCACGATATAGGGGCAGTATTGACTTCTCCAAAGAATGCTAACAAGCCATATACTATGTCAATGGTGAACGGGATACTAAACATCCAAAACGGGTTCCATACCAAGATCATGTTTTAATACTGACTGCGGAATTTGCAAAAATAATTTTCAGTCACGTCCCACGAAAAGGGAATCAAATGACAGACGCTTTGGCAACTATATCGTCTATATTCAAAATAACTTGGTCAAACCACGAATCGCGTATCACAAACAGACGCTTCGAAGAGCCCGCACATTGCCTTGCTATATAACAAGCCTTGGTTTCACGACATCTGGAAAATGCCTCTAGCATTGGCAAACAAACCGTACGAGAATTATCCGCATAATTCTTTCAAAGTAACTGTATACTATACAAGATGAACCACGACATGGTTTAGTACTCAAGAAGATTCTGCTACCTCGCCTCGACTCACGTGGTAAACGGACCCCCAATTACGAAGGTTCATATGTAGTCAAAACAATATCTGCCGGTGTTAGTCTTATCCTCACAATAACGAATGGGGAAGAACTATCGCATACAGAAAACTAAGACGCAGTCAAAAATACTATGTATAAAAAGCTCGCTAAGCTCGAACCCTAAAAGTGAGACTTAGGAAAAAAGGAGCGTCCCGGTGGATAGAAAACCCTAAAGGGAAATCCAGGCAAAAATTAGGGGCATATAGACAAAAAACTTATCCCGGTGGATTGAAAACCCGAAAGGACAATCCAGGCAAAAATTAGGGATCATACAAAAGAAATAAAGAACAAAAGACTGCAATCTAAGAACTGCGACTATGAACCATGAAGGGAGAGATAGATCTGAATCATACAACTCATAAGCAAAGGAGATAGGATCATTAAAAGGATATTGGGGAAGAGCAGCAGCGATTATCATTTTTATTGCCATTTACAGTTGTAAAACTTTTTGTAATTACCTCTTTCTAGGAATTGCATCTTACATTCTAGCATATTCAGAGGCATATCAATAAAACATTTGCCTTCTTTGCATCTTTCAAATTGCATTTTTTCTTTTCTCAAACTTGTTTACAAAATACTACGATCATTACTTATGAATATTGTCTTGAAATCATTTCGGGGAATTAACAAAATAAAAGAATTTGACAAAACATCAAAAAACACTTTGGTTACAAAAATATTGAAAGAAAATCCACTTTCACGTCCATGCACATGGCTACTTCTACGTCTTGCAACACAAAAGTTTATACACATGTCTACGCCTATGTCTACCCTCACGACGCAAAAAGTCTACGTCCACACACATGTCTGCACCTATGCTTGCATTCAATAATACAAAGTCTATACATATATCTACGCGTCCCTACGCAAAGTCTACGTCCATGTCAGCGCATATTCCTACACTTGCAACACAAGGTCTACGTCCGCACATGCATCCACGCACATGTGTACTCCTACGAATTTACATACGTCTACGCTTATGCCTGCGCCTACGACATACGAATCTACATATGTCTACCCTTACGCCTGCGCCTACAACATACAAATCTACACGTGTCTATGCTTACGCCTGCGCTTACAGGGACCACACATATGCCAATACATACGTCTACGCCTGCGCTTACAATATACAAATATACACATAGGCCTTTATCTACGTCTACGTCTACGTCTACGCCAGCAATACATAATCAATGCTCAACTTTTGCTAACATTTCCCACCGCGCTCAAGTTCAACAATGCTACGACGACACAATATACAACGCCAGGAATTAGTAACTCTAAGCCAATGGTTTAAACGAGAGAATGCCAGAAATGGTCTTCAAAACATTTCAAGGCATATATGCATCTTACACAAATTCCACACATACATTTTGCATATCTAAAGCATACATACCCTGTACATTTCAATACGCATATATTCAAGGTTCCATATCAATGTCAAACATCATACATTTTGCATACATCCAAACATCTCAATATCAGACATCATACGCATGTATCATGCAGTAGACAAGTGATCTCACCCTCGATTCAACTATGTAAGGATCGACCAATGCGATACTCCTCCTACGATTCAACCCATCACCTTATTCTTCATGCCATGACACTTTCAGCCCATCACATAAGTCTTGCCGCAGTGATGAGTTCCTTACAAGTCCCATTACATTGCCTCTAAGCTGCAATGTATTATCAAGACCCATTACATTGCCTCTAAGCCGCAATGTATTCTCAAAAATAAGTATGTTGCCTCTAAGCTGCAACATATTCTCAAAACCCATTACATTGTCTCTAAGCCGCAATGTATCCTCAAAACCCATTACATTGCCTCTAAGCCGCAATGAATTATCCAAACTCAACACATTGCCTCTAAGCTGCAATGTATCCTCAAAAATCAACACATTGCCTCTAAGCCGCAATGTATTACCCAAACTCAACACATTTCCTCTAAGCCGCAATGTATTACCCAAACTCAACACATTGCCTCTAAGCCGCAATGTATTATCCAAGTCAGCACATTGCCACTAAGCCTCTATGTATTATCAAAGTCAGTACATTGCCTCTAAGCCGCAATGTATTATCCAAGTCAACACGTTTCCTCTAAGCCGCAATGAATTCTCAAAACTCAGTACATTTCCTCTAAGCCGCAATGTATTCTCATAACTCATTACATTTCCTCTAAGCCGCAATGTTTTTGCAAAACCTAGATCATCGCCTCAGACTTCATGCAGCGATGGTCGAAAACAAAACCTAGCTTATCGCCTCAGACTTCACATAGCGATTTGCGAACCTAATCCATTTCCTCAGACTTCATGCGGCAACGTGTTTCGTTATGCCAAGTTCCAGATCATCGTCTCAGACTTCATGCAGCGATCTTCGAAACAATAAATTTAGCTTATCACATTAGACTTAACACGGTTATTTGCGAACCTAACCCATTGCTTTAGACTTCATGCAGCAATGTGTTTCTTATTCTGTGACACAAATCATTGCCTCAGACTTCATGCAACAATGTTCGAAACAACAAATTTAGATTATCACATCAGACTTCACGCGGGTGATTTGCGAACCTAACTCGTTGCCTTAGACTTCATGCATCGATGTTCAAAATCACATTTATCTTGTCACATCAGACTTCATGCAGTGATTTGCAAACCTAACCCATTGCCTCAGACTTCATGCAGTAATGTGTTCCAAACTCCAGACCATTGTGTCGGACTTCATGTAGTGATGTTTGAAACCAAATTTATCTTATCACATCAGACTTCACGCAGTGATTTGTGAACCTGACCCATTGCCTTAGTCGTCATACAACAATATGTTTCTTTATTCCACAAAATCCAGCCTATCGCATCAGACTTCACGTAGCGATTTGCAAACCAAAATCATTGCCTCAGACTTCATGCACAATGTACATCTCTTTACTCCGTAACACAAACCATCGCCTCAGACTTCACGCGGCGATGTCCGAAGACCAAATCTAGCTTCACGCAGCAATTTGCAAAACTCTAATCCATTGCATCAGACTTCATGCAATAATACGTTTCGCTATTCCATAAACACTGATCATCGCCTCAGACTTCATGTTGCGATGCTCAAAAGAAAACAAAAACCTTAACCCATTGCACCAGACTTCATGCAACAATATGTTTCTTTATCCCATAACATAGCCCATCGCCTCAGACTTCATTCAGCGATGCTCGAAAGAAAACAAAACTCTAGCCCATCGCCTCAGACGTCATGTAGCAATTCGCAAACATAACCTATGGCCTTAGTCTTCAAGCAGCCATGCATTATCAATTATTGTTTTATTCATCCTCCAAATGGGTGAATAATCAAAACCAAACCAAGACATACAACATTAATCTCTCAAGATCAAGGCCATCTGTCTCGTCGTCACATCCTAATAAAGTGATACATCATCATCTTTGCCTATTCTCTTCAAAACTCTTAGGGGTATGCTATATCAGCGTAACCCTATCTAGCCAACCCGTGAGGGTATGCTATATCAGCGTAACCCTATCTAGCCAATATTTGGTCAAATTTTGGTGGTCTCCCATTATTTAATAAATCTCTGATTAAAATGAACAAAGACCTGCGCATTCTTGCGGCTTTCAATCGAATAGTTATTAAATAGGGGCAACTGTCATACCCCAAATTTACCCCTCTTAGTGCTACCGTCAAACTTATTTTCGAATTTGGGTGTTAAAAATATAAAATTCCTTTGATTTAATTATATTAAACATTCTGAGTTTTTTAAAATATTCGCTTCGAAACCTATTTAAAAATATAATAATCTATATCAGATCATTTGTATTTTTGAATAAATAAATATTTGCTCGTCTTCATATACTTTCAATTGGCTTCTTATTTCAAACAAATAACATAGCACAATTGGTAGTGAAAAAAGCTTGCAAATATAAGGTCGCGAGTTCGAATCTCTCATGGTGCATTTTTTATATTTCCTCTCATGGTGCATTTTTTAACATTTTTTATATTTCTTTGTTTATTGTTATTAATTTCATTTCCATTTATAAAAAGCATTAAAAAAATCATTTTTTAAATGTTTAAATATTAAATTTCGTATTTTTAATTAATGAATTTTTAAAAAATAGTTATTTTTTTTTTTTACTTTTTATTCTAAAAATAACCACAAAAATCTAAAATACAAAAAGATTTAAAAAGATTTTGTTATCTTTTGTATTTTAGGTAATAATATTTGTTTTAGGAGAAAATCAATGTAATTGGTTACAAAAATTATAAATCCAAAAATTTGATTTCTTTTTGGGTTTTAATTATTTGGATTGAGGATTTATTCTATTTTTGTTAATTTCGTTTCAATTTCAAATTACATTCAAATCTTCCCAAAAATCATGTTTTTTATTATTTAAATATTATTTTCCTTTTTCTATTTTAGGCAATTTTTAATAATAATATTTAATTTATTTTATGCATTTTTCATCAAAAAGTGCCTAAAAATTCACTAAAAAAATCAAATCTAAAAACTAAAGTAAACTCAATCTCAGTAAAACAATATCAGTATCAATCAAATCCAAATCTCTTCAAATCTCAATCTCTATTACACTGAATTGGCAACAGAATCCAAGCTCTATTAGAGTATAAAAATCTAATTCTTCTGCAAAATCAAATCTTCAATTACAATATTACAGAATCAATCTCCGTTACAAAACAAATCTAGCAACAGAATCAATTACAATACCAGTACAAATATCAATCAATACTATATCAATTACAATATTTTCTCAATCAATTAACAATCCCTAAAATTAATTCTAACAGCAAATCTAATCCCTAATCTATGCTAATTCTCACAAGCCCTAAATGCCTATCCCTATATGTATTGGCAGAAAGAACAAAAATAAAGGGGAGAGAAGACGAAAAAGAAAAGAACAGAGAAGGGCTTGTGTGAAAAACACCGAAGAGCAAATAACCTTGTTGTTGGTTGACGATCCGAGAGAAGGACGATTGGGGTTTCATTATCTGAAACCACAATCTCCGTTAATCCTCTGCCGTACCACCTTTAAGCTCCACCGCAACCTGCAAAAGCGAAGAGAGCAGGGATCAATACTAAATCCAGAACATTCAAAGGCAGAGAGCAAGCGAAATCGCGGAAGGGTAATTGAACTTAGCGTTTTTATTTTGTTGATTTGTTGTTATTTTTGGGATTTAGGGGGTTTTGGGGGTCGGATTCGTGTTGGGGTTTTGGGAATTACGATTAAAGTGAGAGAGAGTGAAAGGGTTTGTGTGTACGAGAGAGAGGAAGATGAATAAGTGGAGTTTTCTGTAACAACAAAACAATATAAATGAATAAAAACAAAATGTAATTCGTTTCAATTCCATGCGCGCTGACTCACAATAATTATCATACTCCCTTGTTATCCTCTATGTGATCGTAATCGGATGACGGTAAACTAAGTTCTACCTTATTTTCCATACCCCCTCGCCCACGTAATCCAGCCTCCTAAAGATACCTCCCAATTTACTCGTTAATTAGAATTTACACCCCCCCTTGAATTTAATTTATTTATATAATTCAATTATTATTTCTAATTTTTTAAATATATATATATATATATATATATATATATATATATATATATATATATATATATATATATATATATATATATATATATATATATATATATATATATATATATATATATATATATATATATATATATATATATATATATATATATATATATATATATATATATATACAATAATTTTTATTATTATCAAATAGTGATTTTATACTATTATTATTATTATTATTATATTTTGATATTATTATTATATATTGTTATAATTATCTAATTTTTATCATTATTTATAATTACCATTTATTATTTATAATCCCTTTTTATGTAAATGTTATTATTAATATATTTTATTTACTATTTAAATATTACTATTATATTATCAAGTAAATTATTTTATATCACAATTGCATATATTATTTTTGATATTATTTGCATTAAATTTTTCTCTAATCATGCATTCATCAAGATCTTTGCAAATAATACGATTAAAAAACACAAACAAATCATCAAACTATTTTTTCGCAATAAAATAAGCTAATTAATTGTTTTTTGCAAATTGGTTTCAAACCAATTTTGGCTTACTATGCGCTCAATCAAAATCTCAACAATCACTACTCCTGACCGAGGGCGAAGTGATTCAAAATATGCTTGCAAACCCCTAAAGAACAACAACCCATACGAACTACGAATTGGGACTCTGATTCCTCATAAGAGGATATGTAGGCATGCGATCTAAAATCGTGGCGAGTCTTGCTAATTAAAACCTAAAACCCTATTTATCCTAAACTAAACCTAGAGCTTAATATCCTTGCGAAAAAGGTGGATGAAAGGTGCCTAACACCTTCCTTTCGTCTAATTGAGTCTGAAACCTAGAATCTCTGTCTGCGAATTAGGGTTTTCTGTTAGGTTCCCTTCCCTAGGATAAAAACTAAAAGTGGCAACTCTTGATTTTAAATCCAGTTGCTACACTTTGTTTAAATCTCTATAATCAACGCACATGCGAACTTTTCCGTCTTTGTTTGGTACTGGGACAATATTTGAAATCCACTGAGGGTACACTGATGTCACAAGAAAACTGGTATTAATTTGCTTTAAAACTTCTTCTTTAATTTTTACTGCCTTATCAGGGTGAGTTCTTTGCAACTTTTGCTTGATTAGTGGGCATTCTGGCGTTAGCGGAAAATGATGTTCTACAATATCAGTATACAACCTTGGCATGTCTTGGTAAGACCAAGAAAATATATCCACATACTCTTTCAATAATTCAATCAATCTTCTCTTTACATCGGGATGATGCAATGCTCCAATCTTGACTTTTTTTGGATTTTCCTCTGAACCCAAATTGATTGTCTCCAACGACTCTTTATACGGCTGAATGGTACTTTCCTCGCGCTCAAGAAACCATGAAACCTCTTCTTGGATTTCATCATATTCTTCTTCTTCGGCCACATACGCAGGATATTCAAAGTTGGGAGAGGGTGCAGGGTCATTGTACTCAACGGGTTTTTTAATTAATCTGCACATATGATTTATGATTGCTTTTAGAAACTGACACATAGCTAGTGATTATGCAGATTTATTTACAGTTATTATTTATTTTGAAAGGATCTTTCTGATTACCATTTTCCAAGAAAAAGCGTAGAATAAAAACAAAATTTGGGAATAAAAAACAACGTTTATTAATGATTTTAAAGATCAAAACAACATATATGCCCATACAATATCAATACTTTCACCTTGGGCAGAGTGAAAGATTTTTTAAAAGATTAGCAAAAAATAAATTACTTTGAAATGTAAATGCAAGAAGGATCATCAATAGTGATCCAATTTTAGACTCTTACTCCATGCGTCACATAGTTCGACATCTCTTGCTCTAATTCACCTTTCAGAATAGCATTGATCTTAGGAGTAGTTGGATAAAGATAACCTCCACTGTGAAAGATGTATTGGTATTTACCCATAGCATACTCTGGCTTCACAATCTCACTTTTATTATTCTTCACAGAGAAACCCAAACCAGCTCTATTCTTATTCACAAGTGGATCAACAATTTCCCCCCACACCTTGCTAGGGCCGTTATGTACTACATGTTGAGCATCCTTAAATGAGGCTATATAATTCTCATTTTTCCTTACATTATCAATAGATAAAGCTTGGAACTGAGTTCCAGCAGCAGCTTCATCAACTTCCATAACACTGAAAGAGGACAAATGAGATATTAATAAAGCTTGCTCTCCATTCACAATTACCACCTTTCCTTCACAAACAAATTTTAGCTTCTGGTGCAAAGTTGAAGTAACAATTCCTGCCTCGTGGATCCATGGTCGTCCCAATAAACAGCTGTAAGTGGGAACAATATCCATAACCTGAAAAGTAATCTAAAATAAGTGCGGACTATGTGAATAGGCAAATCTACTTCTCTAATGGCAGACTTCCTTGAGCCATCAAAATCATTCACTATTATGCTACTTGGGCGCATGGGAGTTCCATGGTACTTTAGCTTCATGAGTGTACTCCTTGGTATGACATTTAAAGCAAAACCATTATCAATCAGCACATTGGTCAACGAGTCATTCTTACAATTCATGGAGATATGGAGGGCCAGGTTATTGTTCCTTCCTTCATCGGGAAATTCGTCATCATAGAAACTCAGGTTATTACAAGATGTAATATTCCCCACAACACTGCTGAACTGTTCCAGAGACATATCACTTTCTATAAAAGCTTGATCCAACACACTCATCAAAGATTCCCTATGGGAATAAGAGTTCATTAGCAAGGCTAGAATGGATATCTTAGATGGAGTTTGCAACAACTGATCTACAATCTTGTAGTCACTCATTTTGATAATATTTAACAAGTCGTCCACATCCTTTTCCAAAGAAGTGCCACTAGATTCTCCCACTATTTTCTTTGGTTCAGTAGTTTCAACAACCCTTTTATCATAATTGATAATCCCTCGAATGACAGGTGCGAAAACACGGCCACTGCGGGTTACTCAACTGGCTTCAGCAATATTCTTGACATCAGACAAATGTTGGATAGGAATTTTCATACCACCTTCTAGGATAGTCGCATTGTACTTATATGGCACGACTTTGTCTAATTCTAATGGGACAGGAACAGGCAGGCAAATAACAACTAGAGCAACAACTGGCTTGCTATGGTACTCAGTATTTATAGGGACGAGATCACCAAAACATGGCATAATAACATTCACCTCTTCTTCAAAATATTTAGACATCATAGAATCATTGTTGGAGAACATATCTTCATTAGAAGAAAAGAACTCATCTGCAGAAACATACTCATCATCTGACATGGTCTCGACCGAGAAATCTTCGATTACATTAACCCCATTGTAATCATCTCTATTTCCTGAGACCTTGATAATATCATTATCTAACAACAATTGAACACCCCTTCTCACAATGGAGATACCACGAGAATCCCTACAACAAATTTGGCAAGACCCATAATGGTGTTCTTCTTGGCCATCCATGTGATAGAATGTACCAAATCATCGTTCATATAATTCACATAAAAAATATGGAATTCACCAAGACATCCATAAACCATATTCACATTTTCCCCGTACTCAGCCTTTGGCCTGATTATATGAATGAGACCTTCGTCCGTCATTTCCTGAAGATCAACTTTTATTTTATCACATCCCTGGATATCTGTATAGCAAATACTACAACCAGCATGATTGTGCGTATAGTAGCTGAATTCACAGAGGTCAGCATGCATCTTCACCAGATCCCCTCTAACCAGGTTGATATCAAAAATACGAAAGTCCCTGGGACAACCAGCAACCATATTTACAGCTTTTACTCCTCCATGTTTAGGCAAAGGATTATCTTTCACGTTAGAACCAACATATTTAAAGGATAGGAGGCCAGATCTCACCATCTTTTGTACTTCAAATTTCAAAGGATAACAATTTTCAATTTTGTTCCCTGGGGCTCCTTGATGAAAAGCACGTGTCTGATCTACCTTGTAATACCAAGGTAAAGGTGAATGTATAGCGGGGGGAGGCCTGGTCTGAACCAACTTTTTCTAAATCAAAGCCGGGAATAACCCTGCATAGCTCATTTGAAGAAAGTCAAAAGCTTCCCTCTTCTGACCTTGCCCTTGATTTCCCTGAGGAGGTGGTCTCTGATAGGAAACAGTAGTTGGAGCTACATTGATAAATGGAGTTATAGAAGCAACCTGTTGTTGGTACCAATGATGTCTTCTAGGTGGTCTAATCTTCCTCTCCCCAATAACAGCATTTGTTTCACTTTCTTTCTTTCTAGAAAATATGTATGATGACTTCTTTGTCCCTTCGTCTTTCGTCAAGCGCCATTCCTTGGTAGCTTCTTCTAGACGAACACCCATGCTCACCATCTCAGTGAAATCTCTCGGTGCACTGGCGACCATCCTATCGTAATAAAATGATCTAAGGGTTTTCAGGAAAACCTTGGTCATTTCTTGTTCTCCCATAGGTGGTGCCACCTGGGAAACTATATGGCGCCAACGCTACGCATATTCTTTGAACGACTCCCTGTCTCTCTAAGCCATCGCCCTCAATTTGTCACGGTCAGGCGCCATGAACATATTGTAATTATACAGTTTGATGAAGACTTCACCTAGATCATTGAAGGGGCAGATATTGCTACTGTCCAAACTCATATACCACTTCAAAGCGGCACCGGTTAAACTGTCTTGGAAGAAATGAATAAGAAAACGCTGATCATCGGTATGGGTAGACATCTTTTTAATATACATCACTAGGTGGTCACGAGGACAAGAGTTTCCCATGTACCTCTCAAATTCCGGAACTTTAAACTTCGTTGGCACCTTTACATTAGGAAATAAGCAGAGTTCACTAACATTTTGTCCGAATAATTCTTTTCCTCGAAGAACCTTCATTTCTTCTACATCTCATTGAATTGGTCTTGAAAGTCATATAACCAGTCATAGAAACCCACACTATCACTCGGTGGAGGAACATGACGATAAACCTCATCATTAACAAATGGTATAACATTCACAGTAGGAGGTGCAGTACAGTGGATCTCATTTCTAGCCACAGGAGTAACATGCACCGTAGGAGGTGCAAGAGTAGCAACAGCTTGAGCATCTGGAGAAACTTGTGCATCAAGATTGTAACCTTCTGGCATGAAATTTCCAAGCATTACCCATGGGTAACCCTGAGGAATAGGGTTCTAAGCAGCAGTAACTAGAGTAACGAAAATGGGAACTGTCGGAGCTTCAGAAGTGACCGTTGTTTGTTATTGTTGAGCAGACAGAGGAATAAGTGGTGGCTGATTCTGAGAAGCCACTAATGATTCCATCAAAGTAGTCAGATTGGCCATAGCGGCCTTCAAAACAGTAACCTCTTCGCGCAGCTCACGATTCTCTTGTTCAAGGTTCTCCATTTTCTTCCTGTAATTAGCCAGAGTATTATACCGGTGAGACAGCTTGCTGAATAAAGTAAATTAACACAATAACCTGGGTATGAACAGAAATGCAAGAAATATGTGCAAGATGATGCATGATATTCAATGCACATGATTTATTTATCTTTATTAATATTTCAAGGGACTCAAAGAATTATAGTTGATTTACAAATATTAAAGTACTAACACATTTTTAAATACTGAAAATTTTATTATAATAACTTCAGAATGGATTACAAGTTTCAACAATCCTAAGTTCAAGAGAAGATAAAATCTAAAATCCTAAGGAGACAAGTCTGATGAAGATCTCTCCATACACTGATGATTTCCCGTGAGTCTAGCAATCTGAGCCTTGAACTGCTTGTTCTCTCCTGCATACCTGTCAGCGACTTCTTTCCAATCACCAGCGTCAGGAAGTGAGAAATTAAGTCCTGATTAAGCTCTAGAGGAAAATAAATCCTCTTGCTTCTCCATCGTCTCCATATCATGACTCTCAAGAATCTTGATCAAGTCATCCTTCTCTTTTAAGTATATCTGATAAGACATCTCTAGAGTTTGACACTTGTTCTTCCAGGCTTCCTTCTCCCGTTGCATCCTAACCAAGGTAAGCTGAAGTTCTTCCACATCATCTAAAAGGGGAGGGGTGGTCTTCACAAACATATCAGGTAGAGGTTCTTTATGGGAATATGGCATCTTCAACTGAATTTCCCTTGCTTGTACCCACCCGAGATGAGGCTCCAAAGAAACAACTCCTATTGGTCCCAGGTCTTTTCTACTTTTCCTGTGAATATGGCGCCAATCCTTTGCAATATTCTCCTAAGATTCCTTATGATCCTCTCCGTCTTTGAGAAAGAAACCACTCAGATGAATACTACTTGGTTTGTCTCTCATTGGATATCCAAGCTAACATCGTGCAAGAACAGGATTGTAGTTAATTCCTCCCTTTGTACCAAGAAGAGGTGCATTGGGGAAACCACCATAACTATCGACAATCTCTACCTCATAATAAGCTTGATGATACCAAACATTGTCGGAATGAGTGGGATCCATAATCTTCGGAGCCCAATGAGGTTCCTACTTGATATCCCAGAAAGTATCAGACCGAGGTAAGTGAGAAATAAACCATTGATATAACAAAGGCGTGCAATAAATGATCATCCCTCCATGATAAAAACCCAGAAGATGAATTGAGTAAAAAACATCTCTTAACAATGTAGGAACTGGATTCCCAATCAAAAAGATCCTGATGGTGTTGACATCCACAAATTTTTCAACGTTAGAAAATAAGAACAACCCATATGCAAGTAGAGCAAAGATATCCTCAAACGCAATGGTACTCTTCATCCTAGCAAAGTAGCGAGCTTTCTCTAATAAAAACTGAGCGAGTAATCCTCTGATTCCTCCTTTGGTACTCATGTTGGCCTCAATCTCAGACTTCCCCAAATGAATCATGGCAGCAATCTCATGCGACTTGGGCTCTTCCTCCATACCGGTGAAAGGAACACAATTGGTAATAGGTAAACCTAGTAGGTAAGAATACTCCTCCAATGTAGGCATCAGCTTATAATCAGGGAAAGTAAAACATAGATACAATGAATCATAGAACTGGACTAAAGTAGAAAGAGTACCCTTCTTCATATTGAGCTTTATAAGAGGCACGATGGATCCATATTTCTTTGGAAACTCTGTAGAGCTCTCGATCTCGGGAATCAGGATCATCAATTCATCTATCTTAGGATCCTTGAAACTGTACTTCCGAGTCTTTCTTTTTCCAGAATCCATGGTCAAAAAGTACCTAAGATTTTTGCAAAAATTCAACTTCATTTCCCTTGAAACAAAATGTTTTAAAGGAGGCTCATGGGTGCATGAATGCCATGATGCAACAATCACACACAAGAGGGGGGGGGGGGGGTCATAGGTTCGATGTCACGAACACAAAGTCAAAGGTACTACCCATGAGGTATGGACTAATGGTTTATCACATGCCGAACAAGGTTCTAAGAGGTTCCTAGAGTCTACATCCTTCCTTCGGATATTACCAATATCCTGATTAACTCGGTAATTAGTAATATTCTCAGAAAAAACTCGTCTGAGTGTAGTATCACATGACAACCATTTCCGGATTACTCCATCATAGTTTCCGCATTACACCTAAAAGGCCATGATGGGTTAAGGGTTCTACGATTCTCAGTTTCAGTAGGCTCCTAGGTCAAAAGCAGCACGTCTTCCTGATTACTTGGTAAACGATACTATAGTCAAAGGGGAATCCACTGAGTGGGGGTCTCATGTCTCCTTTTTTGGGATTACTCCCTCAAAGTTAACATGACTATACCACCCGTCCTATCTTAAGTTTTCCCAAGTTCGGGTAGAAGACTTATGAGAAATCACCAAGCACCCTGAAAACCAAAAAAATCTAGACAAACATATATACAACAAATAATTGCACATAAACAAATAAACAAAGATAGGCTCAACCAACTTAGAGATGGACCAACATTTGGTCAATCTGTCCCCAGTGAAGTCGCTATTTTTTCTATAGCGGTAGAAATGTTGAGACTAAGCCATTAGATTGACTTGACTCACACAGATCAAATAAAAATCTCCACTGCACTTTATTGTTTCCAAAGGAATGGTAATAGAGCGAATAACCCAAAAAAAAGAGGAGGATAGAATATAGGTACAGGGGTTAGTTATGCAAAGGGAAGGTATTAACACCCAAAACATCTACGGTACTCTGCAGGAACCTCTTTGAAAATTTGTGTATTTTGGCTATAAGTGTTGTATAAAAAAATAGATGGCGGAAATGAGAAAAGAAGTATTTTTTACAAGTTTTACACCCGCCGCAGTTGCGAATCTTTAGTGCCTACGTACCAGCTTTCGTGCAATAGGGGATCATGGTACTCGTAGTTCACCTTTAAAAAATTTAAAACACACGTGTGTTGATTAATTTTAAGATACGAGACATCATCATCATCTCCGAGTGAAAAACATACTTACTACCCATGATTATGAGAAAGGAGAATTTGCGTCATCTCAAAGTGGAGGATATAACTTAGATTTTTAAATCAACAAAGCCTCGCTCAACACCCAAGTGGGAAATATCTCACTTTACTACATATCATAGAAGTATACTAGCTCGCATCACTACAAGGATTGACAAGAGTCTAATCTTTTGAAAATTTTAAGTAAAAAGCCAAAATGGAAAAATGGTTTGAATGAGGTTGATTGACTTTTAGTCTTCTCACAAAAAAAAGTCTAAGTGTGATTAAGTTGTTTGAAGTATGATTGAGAAAATGTTTTTGAAAATGTATGGACCAAAGTCCAAGTTTATTGTGAAAGCAGTTCAAGTTTAGTAAAAAAGAATAGTTTTGAAAAGGAGGGAGAAGATTTTTGAAATTAAAGAAAATGGGAGGAGATGGAGGGAATATCCTAAAGCATAAGATAAAATCTAGAAAAAAGAACCATCTAACCAACAAGAAGCCAACAATTGGCACAATGAGTCAACATAGAAATCCCATCCTTTGGATTGCAACCAAATAAGCAAAGATAATAAACCTCTTAAGAATACCAAACTTCAAATGCATTAAGTCTTCACAAATATTTGGCTGAGTAATGGTTGTATACGGATGAATTCCCAATCACAGACAAGGCATATAACCAGAATAACCGGCACGCAAAAAAATTGACCCAATGTATCGGGGTAAACCCCAAGGACTCCAGACAAAATAATAGTAGAAGTCACAAGGTCTCATGGGTAGTCAAGGCTTCTAATCCTAAGTCCAAGAAGTCCATAACTCCATCATGCCAAGGATAGTAACCGAATAGTCCAAGTAACCTTAGAGTTTTTTATTGTTCAAGTTGGTTATTAAGTATCTTCAAAAAGAAAATGAAAAGCTCAAGTGAACAAAACAAAATTACATAAAGATAAATGGATAAATGAGCAAAGATGAAAATAACATGAAATGAAAATGCTAAGATAAATGGTGCGTAAAAGTAAAGGCGTAAATTAAAAGCATTAAATAAAAGTCAATTGTTAATGAATTAGAACTTAGAGGTTAGTTGAATGACCATCTTGAAACTTGCATTTGAAAACTCATTTGAAGATTGATAAAATCAAAGCTTCTAAACAACAAGTTTCATTTAATTTTTATCAATTATATCATTCATTTCAAATTCTCGAGGTAACAACAAATGATCAACGATGTTTAAATGATTCACTTAGACCAAAATTTATGATGGTTCATTACAGGATTGATAAGACCAAAGCCTCCTAAAAATGAACCTCAAGGTTATTGGATTAAAGGTTTCAAATTAAACATACTTGGGCTTGCAAACATAAGTTTGGGCCACAAATGATCATTTCTCGAATTGGGAAAAAATTTAGCACTATTTTAAGCAATCATAAGTGGACTAATGTAGAAGTCACGTCTATTTTGAGGCCAGTCAATAGCAATCTATGTGACATATGTTTGAAGAGATGATATGTAAATCATCCTCTAACAACATATAGCACAAATAAGAAAGGGATAAGATTAAGATGGAGGGCAAATATTTGAATCAAAGATTGTAATCAAACTATCATTAAAATCATTCATCCATTTTGGTGGAGTTAAACTCAACACCCAAGATCCAATGATGTTAATGAAGTTTATGATCAAAAATCACATAGCCAGAATATATTCAAAAATAAATTGCATTTAATAAATAAAAGAAAATAAAAGAAAATGATTTTTAAATTGTTTTTTTTAATGGAAATAAAAGGAAAAATAGCGAACTATATTCAAAGTATCAAAGAAAAATTAAAAGAGACCGTAGAAAAGTCAGTAGTGATCTCAAATATTTTTATAAATTTTTTGGTAATTTTTTAAAACATAAAAGTATTTTTAAACTAATTAAAATAACTCAAATAAGTGAAAAAAAATAAAAAATAGTTAAAGTAAAAAAAAAATCTAGAAAAATTTTAGAAAGAGAGTATTTTTAATCAATTAAAAACAAGTCAAAACAAATAGTAAATTTTAAAAAATATCAAATCTAAAAATAAAATCATGAAAAAATAAAAATTAGAAAGAGAGTATTTAAAAATATTTTTGTTAATTTTTTTCATTATTTTTGGGTCAGAAATCAATTTTCTATGATTTTTTGAAGTTTAAAACAATTAAATAGAAAAAATAAGAATATAAAAATAAACTCAGAGAAGTATAGACAATTGGATGAGAGTTAAAACACATTAGTAAACAGATCTAGTGGATCTGGCGCGTTGTGCATATGATGGTCTTTTTTGGAAATCATACCAAATCATTTTTTAATAATTATAAGTGACTTAAAATCTGGCGCGTTGGATGAAGTCTGACTAATGAAAGTAATCAGATCCAAGGGTTCCTATGACGCGTGCATGGTAAAACAGATGCATTGGATAGAATTCAAAAAATCACATATCACGTTATCATTGACTGAAGCACGACACGTAGGTCGTCTTAAACCTCCAGACGCCCTAAATTGAGATTCCACAAATTGTAAAATTAGGGGACCAGACTGATACCATTAGATTCGTCTCATCAAGACGATTCTAATGGTACCCTCGCGCCAAGTTTATCTAAACTGTGCAAGGTTGAATTTGAAGAAAACCAGAAAAAATAGTGAGCACGAAAATCCCAAGTATCTCTCTCAATTCTCAATGAAAATGCAAACCGTAAGAAGTGTGAGAATCAGAAGGATGAATAGAGTAGAATAGGCTTTTATTTGGTTCAATTTGGTTGAGAATTCTACCTAAATGAAGTAGCTGAAAATTATTCTGAAACTGGACTTGGTTAGCACGATTTAGGACACCTCAAGGCTTAGTTCTTCTTCTGTTAGCTTCAGTGAAGTTCAAGGATAAAGAATCAACAAAGAAATTGGATTGAAAAATGGAGAAAATAGGAATTCAAAAACTCATAAAAGTGGGCTATGTAGGGAGTTTGGCAGGGTGATTTTGGTTATCCAAGCTTGAGAAAATGAGAGGAATGAGGTTCTCTATTTATTGGGAAGTGAATGGTGCAAATAATTGAGAGGAAAATTGAAGTTTGGAGGGAAATTAGATGGAGCCCGAAAATGGAAAATGTGTGAATCCATGTGCATCAAAACTCATCCTATTCCTGCATTTTGATCCTTAATTCAACTTTGGGAACTTTTTTAAATATGTTTAAATAAAAAACGCATGATAATTTAGTGTTTAGAAGCTGGATTATGGATTTCAAATTCTGACTTGGAAGAAAAAATCAATTTCAAGTAGCTGACTTTAAACTCATGGTGTGCATGATTTAGAGAACCTTAGGACTTGATTCTTGATGCATTGGAGAGGTGAGGTAATATTATTTATAATGTTCCAATAAAGAGATCATTTGGGTGCTTGAGCTAGAAGTTATGCTTGGTCAAAATCAAGAAAAAAGTGCCGACTTTTATACTTAGAAAAAATTCTAAGTTTTTCTTCAAAAATGACCTATAATGTTTGGACTCCAAATAAGGTCTTCTTCCAAAATATTGCTTTGATCAATGATGCTAGCTTGAACCCTTAAAGAGTATTGTGAAACTTTTATCACTAAAAAATTCCAAATATTGGACAAGTTACGATCCTTTGAATTTAAAGAAAATCCATGAAGTGACCTATAATTGTGTGAGTTCTTAAGGCATCTTCCCACCATTTTCAAGTTTTACACATAAAAGAATAGTTGAATTTCACACTATTAAGATCATTATGAAAAAAGAATGGGCTCAAGGAGATAAAAATTAATCAAGTTATGACTTTTTGAAGTCACATAAGGGAATTTGATGGTCTAGCTAGAGGACTTGTAATCTTTCTCAATCATTAGTGATCTTTCAAACAAAATTTATTTAGAAATTTTAAAGTGATTTGTTGATAATCCTTTAAGGAGAAGAATGTATTTGGAATTACTAAAAAATATCAAAATATGAACAAGATATATCCCTTAGAAGTTCAAAACCCTAACTCCTAGAGCATCAAAATGGCTTGGGCACCCCTTTCAATTTTGACAATCTTTCTTGTACAAATACTTTTGCTATGTGAAGAGATGTTATTATGGATGATAATGAGAACCTATAGTAACAATAACCACTTTCAAATATTAATAATGGACAGAGTTATGCACTTGTGATCCATGAATCAAGAACTTGTCCAATTAGGTCAAAGTTCTTCAATCAATTCGTGCATCTTTTGAATTCCTTTAGAAAATTGAGGAATGATGAATCATAGTAGACCTTTTCATGATATTAATTTAAAGCACTCTCAATGATGAAGCTTGAATCTCAATGAAGCTTTGTTGAAGAAGGCATGGAAATAAACTCATGAACCTATGAATCAACCTGATGATATGTGTTGTGCCCTCATCTATAATATCATCATTTAGAGAAAACATTCATTGTATTTTTTAGTTAAAAGTTAATCAACATAAGACATATATGATCAAAATATACAAATCAAAGTTCTTGGTTATCCCTCTAAAGAAGTGAAAAATACAAGAAGGTGGGGGGGGGGGGGGGAGGTTGAATTGAAAACTTAAAATCAAAAGCGCAGTAGACACAATATTTTTATCCTGGTTCGTTTGATCTCAAACTACTCCAGTCCACCCGTCAAGGTGATTTCGCCTCTCTCCAACGAGGACTTAATTCACTAATCAAAAACTGATTACAATCACTACTTTGACAACTGCCAAAGTCTTCTTGAGTACAACCACAACCCGGTTAATCTCAAGGAAAACTAGCTTAATCAAGATAAAAGCGTATTCTATGCAAAATTGTTTTTCCTTACAAAAACAGTATCACAACTGTGATATTTTACACAATTTTGAGCGTAGATAAGAATATGTAGGCTTGCAGCGTTTTAGAGATATTGCAGTTGTATGGAAAAATCGTAAACGATTTGTCCTCTTAGCTTGTTTATATAGGCATGGAAATTCTGTCAAGCATAAAGTGTGATAATGGACATTCAATGATTTTTCCATATTGAGAAGATTCTTGTCTGAAGGAAGCCGTTGCATGTGATGTTGTCTTGATTGAATAGTAACGCTTCAGAATCTTAGAATCTTGCATGCTGAAATTGCTTCAGAACATTGATGACTCAGAGATGTGAGGATCTGATGGTATATGAAACTTCTGTTCAGAATCAGAGTATTCTTCACTTCAGCGCAGGTTCTGATTATCATTCTTCAGTGCAGATTCTGACTACCTCAGCTTGAAAGCTTCTATAGCTTAACTTCTGATGCTGCTTTGGTCAGAACTTCTGCATACAAAATAACACAAATTTAGAGTGCATATTTGTTCTTTGTGTTTGTTATCATCAAAACTCTAATTAAGGGTTATAGACTCAAACTATGTTCTAACACCCTCATGAGCAAACCTAGAGATAGGGAGAAGAACCAAACCCAAGTGTAATCTTGATATGATTGAGTTGATATGAGATGATTGAGGAATCTTAGGGGCAAAAATTAGGGTATAACACCGAGGGGAACACGTCTTTATTAATTCTTTTCTTTTGTTCATCTGCATGTTGAGGGGTACATATTCATTTCTTATTCCTTAATGCTCATATGCATGCTAATTTGTTAATTATTTTAGTTTAACATTCTCAGTATAATAATTAGATTTCTTAAGGTAATCTATCCCTAAATGATTAATGGATTACTAGTAAATATAAGTTAGCAGCAGGAGATATAATAGAATTAATTATTAGCATAGAACTATTAATAAGGTTATCAATAGAAGTAATTTAGTAGAACTTTCACTAGCAGTTTTAGTAACAGATTAACGGGAGAAAAAATTAGTAGCTAGTAATAAAGATGAAATAATTAATAAGTGATTAGAAGTAAACCATATGGAATTGGAGATAGTAGTACAGAACCGAAAATATTAGAATTTTAGCAGAAAACTATTTAGCCGGATATAGTCGAATTGCCTGAATAATTACACAGGACATCGTAGTATATTTTGGTGAATACGGTATGGTGTATTGTATACTTTGTTATAATTTGAGAATTGGAAGGTGATGATGAATTTTTTTGAGATGCCTCTAATTATTGGCATATATTAAGTTGTAGGCTTATGACCAATATTGAATTGTGTTGAGTTGTTCTTGAATTATTGTTGTTGTTGTTACTACATTCATATTGTTGTCACATACATAGCATATCAAGTTGGGAGCTCATGCTCGGTAAGTTGGTCTGAATTGGAAAATATAAAGTTGAAGGCTTTTGATGCCTCTATTTATTGGCAGATTATTCAGTTGGGAGTTTTTCTCTGTTGGTACCACATGCATATGCATAAAAACTAGTCGCATTTCATGTTGCATCCTGAGTTGTTGTGTCGGTGAATTGATTATGTTAAATATTGTTGAAGAGTTGTGAAGTGGTGATTTTGTATGAACTGATTCTAATATATTATTTATCATGTGTTCTATTATATTATTCGATATCTCACCCCTTCTGTTTGAATGTTACCCCTATGTTGGTAACGTGCATGTAACCCAGAGTGGAGGTTGTTTATCTTCAGTAGTTCGAGTCGGTGTCGCTGCTCTGATACGTAACCACCGGGGGGATGAATGCTAGTTTCTTTATTGTTGTAATCACTTTTGTTGCTGAATTTTAAATTGATTTACTAATTACTTTGTTGTTGTTAAAGTTGTTTTCAGTTGGACAAAGATGTAATGTCATTTGAATTGAAAATTGTGGTTTCGCTGCTTAATTATAAAAGTTGTTTTATTCTAAAGACTAAATTATGTGGTTAACAGTTCGTTCGAGTTTAAGTGTTATATATTTGTTTTACATACGATTAAATGAAGGGGGTTTTAAGTAGTAAGTGTAGCATCTTATTTGTATGTCGAAATTTTGTAACTTTGATTTTAATATTATTCGCAAGGTAGAAATGGGGTGTCACAACATCAGTTTTTCCCAATTCTCTTTCCATCACTCTCTATAATAATTATCTTTTATTCTTAATAACAAATAATAATAGTAGTAATGGGAATAATTATAATAATAACTATAATATTATTAATAATTTTATTATTATTAGCGGTAACTATACCATATATCTAAAAATATTATTATTAATAATAATAGTATATTCCATCATTTACCATTATTATTATTAATATAACGTAGACTAAGTTTAATTCTAGTTATCTAATCAGAACTAAGTTCTCTCATACCCTCAGCCATGCTTACATACCCTTAGTTATGCAAAAATAATTCAAAATCAATCAACAATGACTAAATATTTTTATGGGGCATTACATCTTCCCCTTCTTCCTCTTCTTCTTCTTCTTCTTCTTCTTCTTCTTTTCCCTCACTATCTTGAAAACAGTTTTGTTGCTTGCGAAGGTACATGTCAAGGAGAAGAGCATGAAGCTCGAATACATGTCTAATTTCAATTTCATGCAACTTGTTGTAAATAAGCTCAAGAGTGTATCCACCTTCGGGAGCAGGAGGAGGTGCATAAATGTTATCTGCATCCGTATGCTTATATATCCCATCAACATTTTTGAAAATTTCCATGTTCTTCAAGCAAGTGTTACTGGTGATCACACTTGTCTTTCCCATTTTCTTAGAGGGTTCCCGACGCAAACTAATCCCACAAGTTTTCAATTTTTTTGTAATTTATCTTACATAAGGATAACCATTTGTCAAACCTTTAGAGTATTCCATGTGACGTAGAAACACATTGGCCCAATTTAATTTCATGTTGTTCTTCATGGAAAACATAAGCTACATTTCAGTATCCCCAATTTTTATATAATTGTTTCCTTTTAGAAAAAGCACATATGCAAGGAAGTAGTGAAGCATACGATCACTCACAAACATATTTTTGCTTGAAAAAAACAGTTTGGTATAGCTTGAGCGAGCTTGTCGTGTATAAAATTCTTGTTGCAAAATCTAACAAATGCTAAAGAAAAACTCCATCTTGTTATAAGTTTCCCAACCCGGAGTGTCGGGAGTAAAACCTCTAACAATTTTTTCTCCTTCAGATGGAACACCTAAACATGAACCAAAAACTACTGACAACATTGCAATTTCTTTAGATTAGGGTTATGAATGAGTGTACAGGTGCTAGTTCAAGAGTTGACTCTAAGAATGACTATGTCATTATAGGTAACATTGATGATAGTGGTTCCCATGGAATAGGGACAGTATAAATTAATGTTATCCATGATTACTGGTAGATTCACAGTGAAAAGGGGAAGAAAGAAAGTATGCGACTTGGTTCCTAGCACAAGGTTGAACTTAATCGAATGAAGGTGTTGAAGCTAAGAGAAAAGGGTTACAGACGTTTCTAATTTTATTTTCTTTTTTTAATTGAAAAAAATTATAAGAGGGTGAAAATTGAGTGTCTTTGGTGAAAATTGAGCATATTTTAACCCTAAAAAACCTCGCACTCATTTGACATTCTTAAGAATTGACCATTGTAACACACTGCTACCATTGGTAGATTCAAAAACCATGATTTGGAAACAACATTGCCCAAATATTCCACTTGGTGATAGCCTAAGGTACATTTCTTCTTATTCGCCACAAACTGATGCAACTTCAAAATATTAAGAACCGCCTTCAAGTGTTGCAAATGTTCATCCCAACTAGTACTATATACTAGAATACCAATCCAAAAACTAGGACAAATTCCTTAAAAAGAGATTGAAAATTGAATTTATCACCAATTGAAAGGTTACAGGAGCATTGCTTAGGCCAAACGACATTATGAAAAACTCATAGTGACCCTCATGAGTCTGTGATGAAGTTTTATGAATATCCTCTTCCTTCATATGAATTTGATGATAATCATATTTGAGATCATGGTTAGAGAAACTACTAGATCCGTGTAACTCATCTAACCATTAATCTACAATAGGAATAGGGTTCTTGTTCTAAATTGTTACTTTGTTGAGTGCACGGTAATCTACACACATACGCCAAGATTGATCCTTCTTCTTGGCCAAAATAACTAGACTAGAGATAGCATTGGTGTTGTTTCTAACCACCCCTTGCTGCAATAGGCGCTAAATGTGTTTTTTTAATTTCATCCTTGTGTAAATGAGGATATTTGTAAGGCAACACACTTACATGACTAACACCCTGTAAAAGTTCGATTTAATGACTAATGTTTCTTGGCGGAAGAAGACCTTGGATTTCTTTGAATATAATAAAAAAATGATCCAACAATCCTTGCAACTCATTAGTATGTTAATCAAAGACACGCGACACTTGTGACTTAGCACCTTCATCAAGGTAAGCCATTCGCAACCTGTTATCATTTGAGAAGGAATGGTAATTCTTTAGAAAGTAGCCATTTTATCATCTACATCTTGACCAAGGAATTTCACCATACTACCCTTATAGTTGAACAGAATAGAAATTTCTTTATAATCCATGGTTACCTTCCCCAAAGTTTCCTACCACAAAACTTCCAAAATCAAATCCACACCTCCTAACTCTAGCACTTAAGCATCAAAACAATTCTTCATCGCTCCCACATTCATCTGAATTTCGTTGCATCTACCCATATTTAGGAAATGGTGACCATATCCTAACTTAGCAACCAAAGGATTAGAAGGAAACATACCTAATCCAATAGCTTCAACCACCTTAGGGGATATGAAATTATGTGTGGCTCCAATGTTTATAAGAACCAAAATAGATGCAAATTTTAAACATCCCATCAAATTTCATCGTCCAGACCTAGTTTGGATTAGTGGATGCACCAAACAATTTCATGGTTTTACATTCTAATTACTCTTGTTTGAGCTCTTATTTCAACTTAGCCTCCAACACCAAAATCTCTACTTCATCGTTTATAATTTCATCATCCCTTGAGATAATCAATCATAATTATTTTGTTGCATATTGATGGAGAGAATCCCATTATTTGTGCAACAAAAACATAGTCCTTTCACATGACGCTCATTAGCCTCTGCACTTTCTAAATGGTGAACACCACGAGATTGAAGACGTGAAATGTCACCTAAATTTAGGCGAGAAGATGTTGTAGAATTGGTAGGGAGCATGACCCAAATATTTATTTATCTGGGTATAAATTATAGATTTGTTCCCTTCCCTTCGTGAAAAGCCCAATTTGGTTTTTGAAATCGTCCCCAAGAGCCATGGCATGATTTGTAACGTGATCCAGAACCCTGACCAGAAGCCACTTTAAATTAAATTTCAACATCACAAGCCAATTGCATTGTTAGGCAACTGTTACAAGGTTTGAAGGTATGCACACGAGAGCAAATATCATGAAGTAAACCACCAATGTAATAACCAAGAAATTGTTGCTCTAGAAAGCGACCATACAATGAAAAATACAATTCAAATTCAGCAATTTATTCCTCTACCAATCCTGATTATTTTAGTTCCTTCAATTCCAAAAAAGGATTCTCCAAATCAAACCATCATCGCTTCATAAAGGTTCTCCCAAGAAAATTACTCTATTGAATCTTGCCATAGGTTATACCAATGGATATTACAGCCTTCCCTTTTCAATTTCTTCAACTGAATATGAACATCTTGAGAGATACCTTGTACCTAAAAGTGCATCTTTGTGCGAGTGATCCACACAATCGAATCGTCTCCGATAAATTCCAACAACTCCACCTTCTTCGCATATAAATGAAACTCATTCAATGGTGAGGTAACCATCGCACCTCTTGGATGGGGCGATTGAAGATTATCCATTTAAAGTTGAATGTCAACACTAGTGAATTCTCGTAATTATAGCAGTATAAATATTGAGACTAAGCCATCAGATTGACTTAATTCACAAAATCAATGAAAGTCGCCACAACACTTTTATTTTATCCAAAGAAATGGGAAAAGAAAGAACAAACTCAAAGTAAAATAGATATCGAGTTAAGGGGTTTGGTTATGCAAATGGAAGGTATTAACACCCTAAACATTTACGGTACTCTGCATGAACCTCTTTGAAATATTGTGTATTTTGGTAATAAAAGAAATATTTACAAAATAGATGGTGGAGATGAGAAAATATGTGTTTTTTTACAATTTTTGCACCTGCCGCGATTGCGAATCTTTTATGCCTTCGTACCGCCTTCGTGAAATAGAGGATCAGGAAACTCGTAGTTCTTCTCAAAAAATTTGAAAAGTTTTGTGTGTTGGTTAATTTTAAGAAAAAAATTTAAAGAGAAAAGCCAAAGCGGAGAAAAGGTTTGAATTTGTTTTGTATTTTTTATGTATTGAAGAAAAAGTCATATCTTGATTAAGATTGATTTGATGACTTTATTAAAAAAAGAATTTTGAAAATGCATGAACCTAAGTCCAAGTTTTTTTATGGAAGTGTTTCAAGTTATAAAACACGAATCCTTTGAAAAAGGGAGAATATTTTGAAAATTAAAGAAGAATGAGAGGAGATGGGAGACTATCCTAAAGCACAAAGTAAAAGCTAAGGTAAGGAAATGTCTAACCACACAAGAATCTAACACTTGACATTATGAAGAGCATACCAATCATCTATGTGAAAATAAATCACAAGCTAAGAATTATCAAAGAAACCCCATGGTTTTAAAACCAAAAGCAAGGTCTTCAGTATTGAGCCATGTGCCATATAGATCACTTAAAGCCAACAGAATAACACCTACACACAGAAGATTTCCCTATACAAGCAAAATAACAATGAAATAACACAAGGTCCAAAGGTCTCAATATCTCAAATTATCGGGGCAAGGCTTCTAATCCTAAGTCCAAGAGGTCCATAACTCCAATATGTCAAGGATAATAACCAATACTCCAAGAAGAGTCTTAAGTATTTTAATGTTCAAGTTGGTTATTAAGTGTCTTCAAAAGAAAATAAGAGCTCAAATGAGAAAAGATAAAATTACATATAAATAAATGCTCAAGTGAACAAAAGACAAATAACATGAAATGTAATTGCTAAAGATAAAAGTGCATAAAATTAAAATCATAAAACTAAAATAATAAAATAAAAGGCATAAATATAAAGGCATAAAGTAAAGTTAATTGTTAATGGTTAGTATGTTAATTGTTAATAGTCACAAAGCATGATCAACGATGATTGAATGATGATCTTAGACCAAGGATAATGAAAACTCATTAGAGAGTTGATAACATCAAATCCTCCTAACAACAAGTTTCATAAGTATTGGACTAAAGATAACCAATCAACCATACTTGGGCTTAAAAATATAAAGTTTGGACCACAAATGATCATTTTCAGAATCGGGATAAATTTAGTGTTATGTTAAGTAATCATAAGTGGACTTATGTAGAAGTCACACCTATTTTGAGTCTGATGAATAACAATGTATGTACCATACATATTAGAGACATGGTAGAAACCAAGCTCCTAAAACATGTAGTACAAGTAAAAACCAAAGATCAAGACCTAAGTCATGATAAAAATAAAAAAGAGACGAGGTAAAGATGAATTCCATGATAAATGATCAATGATGATTAAAGATTGAACTTAGGTCAAAGTTGATGAAGATTTGTTAAAGGATTGATAAAATCAAAGCCTCCTAACAACACGTTTCAAAGGTTTTGAACCATGGTTCAATGATCAATCATACTTACACAATTTAAAGCCTAGAGCTTGGGCCACTAATGATCATTTAAAAAGAAAGAAGAAGGGAATAAGATGAAGATGGAGGGAAATGCCACAATGGAACCAAAGCCTCAGATGAACCCAAAAGGAGGGTTTTAACTTCATCAATCTCATTCATCCATTTTGGTGGATTTGGTTTTTCAACCTATCAACACCCAAGATCCAATGATATTGAGGAAATTGGCACAAAGTATCACCAATTATCCTCAAGTCAGAACTAATCACAAAATAGAAATAAAATATATTTAAAACAATTAAGTAAAACAATTAAGTAAAACAATTAAAAATGGTTAATTAAATGGAATTAATTGATGAAATATACAAAGTGTGTCTAAACACCATATACAAATCCCAAAAAATCACCACAAGTCATAAACAAGTCAATAAGTGTTGACAATTTTTTTAATAATAATTAAAAGTTAGAAACTAATTTTAAAAATGCCCAAAATTAATCAAAACAAACTAAAAATCTCAAAAAACAGAAAATTCAGAAACAAAAATTAAATGAGGTCACCATAAGTTGTCAAACTATCATTGGATCATTCCATAATTTTTTCAAAATTTAAAAAGGTCTAAAAATATTTGTTAACAATTAAAAACAAATCAAACCATGAAAAATTATAAAAAATATTAAAACATAAAATAAAATTAATAAAAATTTAAAATCAGAAAGAGAATATTCAAAACTATTTTTATTGAACTTTTTAAAAATTTTGGATTTAAAATGAATTTTCTATAATTTTTTGAAGTTTAAAACAAAAATAGGAAAAGAATATAAATCAGAAAAAACAAGAGATGTTAGATCCATCTCACTTAAACACGTTGGCACATCTGATGGATGAAAGGTGAGGGATCATGGTGGATCTGAGTCAAAACGAGCACATGTAACACAAAAGTCAGGTTACTCAAAACAAAACAATTGGCGTGCCTTCATTGGTTGAAGATGACATGTTGGTCATCTTCAACGTCCAGACGTCTGCAAGTAGGGAAAAATAGAGATTCTTCAATCCGTAAATTTATGCTTTCATAGTGATACGATTATATGCGTCTATTCAAGACAATCGCAATCATATGCTCGCGAAAAATTTATTTAAATCACAACTTAGTCGTTTTGAAAATTACTAAAGCAAACATGAGAAATGAAATTTAAAAATTCAAGTATCAAATCACCACGAAAATTCAAACTAGAAGAAGCATAAGCTTCAGATAATAAGGGACTACATCTTAAGCATTTAGTTGAGATGATTTGGTTGAGAAATCTACGTGAATGAAGTTCAACTTGTAAGCTCTGAAACAAGACTTATGTAACTTGATTTTATGCTTGAATTGCTTGGTTTTTGTTGTGAAGAGTTTGTGTGATGATCAAGAACGAAAAATCTGTGGAAAATTTGGAAAAATAAGGCTTGGAAGGGCTTCACTGGTTATCAAAAGCTTGGGTAATGAACGAGGAACGATCCTATATTTATAGGAGAATGAATGGTTAGCTCATACGTGCAAAATGATGAGAAATAGCTGGAATTCGTGTGAATTTTCAAGAATGGAAAGTGTGATGTGCAATTCCTTAAAACTCGGCCAAATGATGTGTTTCAAAGCTTAAACAAATCTTTAAAAGTTTGTTAAACATGTTTAGATAAAAAACGCACATCAATTTTGTAATTAGAAGCCACATTAACCAATTTGCAATCTGCCTGGAAGTAGGGATGGAAGTTTGGCCCATACCCTATGGGTACCCGCAAAAAATTCCCAAAATGGGTATGGTAAAAACCCATTAAATGGGTACGGGTACGGGCATAGGAAATTACCCATTAAAATAAGCGGGTATGGGTGCGGGAACAAGTACCATACTACCCACCCCGCCTTATACCCGAACTAGATATTTATATAATTTCATTTATATTAATATATGAAAATGCACATTTATCAATTTTTTTAAAAATATATCATTATTAAACTGTTACACATTTTAATAAAAGTGTTTACTTATTTCTTAACTCAATAATAACATCCTTAATTGTTTTAATATTGTTAAAAAAAACTTAAATTATATGATACTTTGTAATTAATTGATTTAATTTTACTACAAACACGGGTAAACTAGTACATGTACTGTTATTCAGGTACCCATAGGGTACAAATACGGGTATGGGTATTAGTGCCCACACGGGTTTGGGCTCGGGTATGGGGATTTTTTTCAAACCACGGGTATGGAGACTGGTACTATAGTAATTTCCATCCCTAACTGGAAGTGAAAACTCAATTTCAATTAGCTATATTCAACTCCATGGTGCAACTTACTCAAGAGGCTTTAAGGTATCATTTGTGTTACATTTGAAAGACCTCATCACAATCTTTACAATGTGCCAAGAAAGTATTCATTTGTAAAATTGAGATGAAAATTTTGTCCATTTTAAATCATGGAAAACAAACTGAATTTGATAGTTAGAAAAATTTCTAAGTGTAGAGCTTCATGATGACCTATAATGTTCTGCAAACTTACAAGCCCTTCCACTCAAAATTAGCTCTTGATCCTTGAAGACGAAATTAATTAGACTCCTTGAATCAAATTATGGAATTAGAATCACTAAAAAATCATAAAAAACGAGAGAGTTATGGTTCTTGGAAGAGGATGAAAATTTCTTGAGAAATCCATAAATGACCTATAAAGTTTCATTGAATTCCATAACATTCCACACATTTTTCAGATCTTGATCTTTGAATCAAAGTTGTATTAGACATAATCAAGTTCATTTTGAAAAAATAATGAGCTCAAGAAGATAAAAATTGACCAAGTTGTGATCTTTTGAAGTGAAATCAAAGAGTAATGGCTTTTTCAAAGGACTTGTAATCTTCTTCAAACTTAAATGATCTTCCACTCAAAATTGGCCTTAGATCTTTGAATAGAAGTTGTTAAGGACTCTTTGAAGAGAATCATGACTTTAAATCACTTCAAAAATTCAAAAATTGAGCCAGATATGGTCTTCAGAAGTTGACAAACCCTCACTCAAAAATTACAAAAGTGACTTGTAACATTCTTCAACTTTTGATAATTTTCCTTGGACAATTGGATCTTTCCTTGTAAAGATAAGTTGTTGTAAATGATGAGAAGTGCCCATGGAAAAAATAAGCACTTCAAAATATTGAAAATTGATAGAATTATGCACTTGTGACCATAGAATCAAGTACTTTCCAAATTAGGTCAAACCACTAGGATCAACTTTGAATCTTTTGAACTTTTCTTGCAATTTAAGGCATGATGAATCACATTAGACCTTGAAATGATGTTATATTGAAGCACACATGAACCTATAAATTTACTTGATGAATTCAACAACCAACTTTGAGATAATCTTGACCCAATGATATTGAGAAAGTCCTCAAACCAAATAACTTTGATGCCACAACCATAACAATGAAGTTTAAGCCTTTAAAATCTACTAAATAGCCTATTGACTGAAGACCATCCTTCAAAACCCTAGCTTAGGATGTGAGATAGATGTACTTGGCTCAATACCTACAATGTACAAAGCATAAAGAGGAAACATATTTTTTTTATTTTTGTTAAAGGTTAATAAACATAGAATACATATACAAGATACACAATTCAAGGTGCTTGATAATCCCTCAAGAGAAAACTCAAAGATAGGAGAGAGTACAAATGAGAATGAACCCTAATGTGTGATCTTGATGCATTGTGATTATATGATGTGATGAGGGATCTTAGGGACAAACATTTGAGTATAACAGCTTCTCTTATTTAAATGTCTTCTATCCGGAGATACGAAGGTTAAAATCTTCGCATCGACGCAATTGAAGATACTTAAATATAAAACAAACCTAATTTTTTGTCCTTAGATACCATGCAATGCTTATGATTATAAATGTAAAAGATGAAATCCAGAGGGGAAACAAAACACCACTGAAAAAATAAAATAAATGTAGACCAAGCTACGACACAAGACAAATTAAGTAAGTGAGTTCAACCAGGAAGATAAATCATTGGGGAACAACACAACTCTAGGGATAACTAATGAATAGGAAAAAACAACATCACAGTTAAACAAACAAAATGAAAAGTAAGAATTTTAATAGGGAAATCCTTAACAATATAAGAAGCAATCCAACAAGGAAGTAATCTTTAAGAAAGGATTACCAACTCGATAGGGGAAATAAAATCGACTCCCTTGGAGGAAAATCAACTCCACTAGGGAAAACAGGACTCAACTCTATTGGGGTAAAGTCCAATGAAGAGAAGGTAATACAAACATTATTAAGGACAGAAGCCTAAATGGACAGTACATGCCATAGGAGGTGAGTACCATCTATCAAAGATCTGATAGGATAACAATGGTAGACAACACAAGGACATAAGAATAAATATAACCTATCAAAGATATGATAATCTAACATTGGTAAACAACAAGAAACAGAAAGGACACCATCTATCAAAGGTCTGATAGGCTAACGATGATGAACAAGTAAAAGATGGACTGAGTACCATCTATCAAAATTCAAATAGGGTAACAATGGTAAATAACCAAAAGTTATAAGAGTGAATATCATCTATCAAATGTCTGATAGGCTAACAATGATAAACACCTAGAGACAGACTGAGTACCATCTATCAAAGGTATGATAGGGTAATGATGGTAAATAACCAATGAATATAAGCGTGAATATCATCTATCAAAGGTCTTATAGTGTAATGATGATAAACACCCAGAGGTGGACTGAATACCATCTATCAAAGGTATGATAGGGTAACATTGGTAAACAACCAAAGGATATAAGAGTGAATATTATTTATTAAAGGTATGATAGGATAACAATCATAAACACTGATAGATGGACTGACTACCATCTATCAAAGGTCTGATAGGGTAACGATGGTAAACAGCCAAAAGATATAAGAGTGAATATTATCTAACAAAGGTCTGATAGGGTAACGATGATAAACACCAAGAGGTGGAGTAAATATCATCTATCAAAGGTATGATAGGGTAAAAATGGTAAACAACCAAAGGATATAAGAGTGAATATCATCTATCAAAAGTTTGATAAGGTAACAATGATAAACACCAAGAGGTAGACTGAATACCATATATCAAAGGTCTGATAGGGTAACGATGGTAAACACCTAAAGGATATAAGAGTGAATATCATTTATCAATGGTATGATAGGCTAACAATGATAAACACTGAAAGGATATAAGAATGATACACCCACGTTTACTAAAGGTGGAATACCAACTTCCAACTAAAGGTAGAATAGGTATTAACAATAACAAGTTTCTTAAAATTCTGGCGTTCCACCTAGAATAGGTTTCAACTTCTTCTTTAACCAAGGAATTCTACCCGGAAAGGGTAATAAAATATTGTAAGGATCTCCCATTAAACTATCTCTATCACATTGAAGAGACCAACCATCCATCGGAGTAAAACTTCAATATAATCTTCTGTGGGAACCAACCGTCTACTCAAAAGAGACTATGATTTGATGGAGGAAAACAGATAACAGACTTACTAGGGAAATACAGGTTGCTTAAATGAAGAGACCTCGTCTTTCCATTATGAAAAGTATTGCAGTAATGCTGCTGGGAAATGAATTTTGACATCTTGGGGAAATACAGACACATTCTTGCTGCAAATATAAAGTCTTCTTATGCAAAATAAATGCACTCTCAATCCATAGCTCACTGCTCAGAGAGATCATAATGACATTGTTATAAGGGACCAAAGTTCAAACTGGGCATAAACCAAAGTGAAACAGTCAAAAGAGGTGGATACCATCTATTAAAGGTCTGATAGTTTAACAACGGTAAGCACCAAAAGATATAAGAGTGAATACCATCTATCAATGGTCTAATAGTCTAACAATGGTAAACAAAAAAGTTATGGATAATCTAATTCTGAAAGCAAGACAACAATTTATAACAAGGACCAAAGTTCAATCTAGGAATGAATTAGAAAAAAGCTGTCAAATAAGACTCTACCCAATGTGGAACAATCTCAAAATGGGGATTAATTCCATCCAAGTAATAAGCTAGGTAGGAAAGCTAAAGAAAAATTCTTCCACGAGGAATAAACTCAGTTGGGGAAATGGAAAGGATATACACTTTCTAATTAAGGTTGACATTCTATTGGGGAGAGAAAATACACACTCTACAAGGAGGATAAAATATCAACAGAACCAACAATGAATGTGAATAAGCAACACATTTGAATTTCGCTATGCATGATGTATGTATGAAAGATGTCATGTATATTCTAATAAACCAGATGTACAACATTGGGGGGTAACCAGACAAAACAAACTTGGGTAAAGATAACACTCAGCTAAATCACATCCAAGATGGAAAACTTATAAAAGAGTAAGCAACCAACTGAGGAAACAAATTCCTACTTAAGGCTTAACTTCTCTAGAAAAGGAAATATGGATTGAGAAGAAACAAAGCACCATTCTATAATAATAATCCATAAAGATACAAGGATATAACAACATCTTCTAAGCTTCATTGGTAAGTAACATACAAACTTCACTAGGGAAGATGATACCCCATCTGCTGAGAAGAAAATCACAATGCACTAAGAATAGTGGTTGCATAAACTCCTTTGGGGAAGATCAAAGAAACTTCGCGGGGATTACCATTAAAAATTTCATGGGGATAACAAATCTTAAAGGGAAACCTCACCCATATCTGAAACTAAGAAGTTAACACCATAGCAACAAGGTGTCGTAACCGACGAAAAAATAATGAGTCGCCACCATTAATTTTTATCCTGGGTATGGGAGAATAATGGGTAACCTTAATTTTGTCAGAGATTCTAAATTTGTGAGTCAGTTAGATAAAGGAATGTGTTAGGCACATCTCCCTTGTTCTCAAGGGGCTCCACTTTTAGGTTTAAGGGTAAAATGGGAGTTTGGCAGTTTAATGTTTCTATATATTTAAGAAAATAATTTAGTTTTTTATTTGTGAACTCGCCTTGGTTTTAACTGCGTGTCTATGTATCTCCTTATGAAGAATCAGAGTCCAATTTCGTAGTTCGAATGTGTTTGGTTAGTTTTTTTTATAGATTGTAGAAATATTTTAAATTATCTTTGAACCTTGTCTAGGTTTTAAAATAGCGTAGTCATAGACGTAGTTCGCAGTTAATATAAAATATATTCACAATCGTATTTTTTAAATAAGTTGAATTTGAATTAAGTTAGTATAAAATCTTAGTATTTGATGGGTTAGCTGTCTTAGAATTGCATGATGCAATATGGAAAAAAGGTGTTTAAATGCTTGAAAATATTTGATAAAATAGGAAGAAAAACATGGTTAGTATTTTTTAAGAAATTATTTAATAAATAATTATTTTCTTATTATTAAAAATATATGAAATATTTTTAATAGTAACCCAATATTTATTTATCAAAATAATTTATGATAAATGAAAAAATATTTTAATGCTCAATAAAAAAATGATAAGAAAAAATTTGATGATTATTAATGCATAAATAAATAAAGAATAAATAATTGAAACAAATTAAAATAATTTAAACAAAATAATTTAATAAATAAATTATTTAAATAAATCAGAGGGGGTGTAATTTTAGTTCAGTAGTAAAAACAGGGGGGGTCTGGATAGCACAGGCTTAAGCCCAATGGTTGCTTGTAACCCAATTGTGCAGGGGGTGTGAACTTTGACTAAGGTACTAAAGAGAGGGTGTCGATATAACGGGTCATAGCACAAACAAACTCTGGGTACGTTTGGACTGCATGTGGCAGGGCGCATCGATATATGGTGAGCTATGGCAATCTGGCACGTTTATATGATCTAACAGCCCTCAGGATCTGGTCATGGAGCATTGATTTACTGGTAATCAAAATGGATTGTTGTGATTCAATGTTGACTAAGGGAATATTATAGCAAAATTGCATGGAATAAGTCAAATTATATAGATCGAGTGGCCATCGTGAGGCCATGCGTCTAGCATCAACGAGCAGAGGGAATATTATAAAAGCGAAGTCACGAGCTCCAGGCTCATTTTTCACTCTCCTTTCTCTCTCTAGACAAACAAAACACAAATGTTATAAAAGTTTAGAGAGAGAGGCTATGGCCTCTCTCTAGAAACCCGACGATCAGAAATCGCCTTGACCAGCGGTGCTGCCATGAGCTGCCCTGAGCCATCCCTTGGACGACCTTGAAACCCAGTTCTCGATTGATCTTCAATCGGAGAACTCATATCTTCAACCAACACCACCGTCTAAGTTCATCCCTAAACCCAGATCGATGAAGATCTTCATCCAACCTTCATTCGAACCCCAGTCTCCTTCTTATCTTCATCTGGGTTTATATGAACCCTATAAAGATTTAAACCCTAACCCTAACTCTTCATCCAAGCCCCTAAGAACCCTAACCATGCTTCCAAACCCTAACCCAAATCATCAAAACATAACATGTTTGTATCCTAACCCTAACCCAATCACCAAACCCTAAGTTATTTTACATTAACCCTAACCCCAAATCAAAATAAAATAACCTAGAAACTCTAATTTAGACCCAAAAAACCCACAATCCAAACCCCAATCATACGATTATAAGCATCAACAACAATAATTTAAAAACCCTAAAAGCTAAGTGTCAGGCTTACTTGGTCCTTGTCGTGAATCTTCTCGTTTCTATTTTCTGCTCTTTCTGATTACTCTTCTAATTCCTTCTTCCTTCTTATTTGCAGGTATTAAAGTTTGAGGCTAAGCTCTGAACAACTTAGGGTTTCTGTCGTGAAACCCAAGTTTTCAAACAATGAAGAGCTTTAGTAGTGTGTAAGGGATTAGCAGAAGCAATAAAGAATCTCCAACGGTTTTTCGTGTGTCCAAAATCAATAGTTTAGGGTTCTATTTATAGTTTTTAAGAATTGTTAGATTGGGAATTTAGTTAGCTGATTTGCAGTTTTATTGTATGATTTTTATGATTGATTTAATTAGAATCAATTTAGGATTTGTTTAGATTTTAGTTTGTAACTATACTTAGGGTTTTATGTAGATTTTATATCTAGACCAATCTATGTGTAAAGTGTGTTGCAAATCTGATAAAAAAATTTCTGACCAAATATTGAATTTAGATTTGATTCACAAATATCCAAAATCTGTGCTTTTAGCGACTTAGGGAGTAAGAAGGCTAATTTGGGCGCAGCTTGCAATTTAGGGTTTCAAAACCCTTCATTGACTCATTCAACAAAAATTTAATTATAATAATAATGAAATAAAAAGTAATAATAATATAAAATAATAAGTTGTATACTCAGAGGGAGTTGACTCTGGGTCAACCCCTCTTTAATGTATTATTCTATTATTATTTTTATCAAAACTAAAAATAATAAAAATAAATCGAATGTAGCATATGTTGACTTCTAGTCAACGAAAAAATAAGATCGGGCCTTTAATATCTATTTTGGACTCCAACTAAACCCAAAAATATGAAACACACCCCCCCTCTCTAAATTAAACTCTAAATATAAAAATAAATAACTAATGTAATATAAATATGAATTATCTATAATAGCACCAAAATTTAATAAGAAAAAAATTATCAACCATTATAGATTGGCTATCAGTACCAATAGGGAAAATTTGGGGTATGACAGCTACCCCTATTTAATTGCTCTTTGATTAAAGGTACGAGAATACAAATGTCTCACACATTCGGATCATAGGATTATTAAATAGTGGAAGACCCCAAAATTTGACCGCATTCTTGAAAAAATATGAAAAGATAAACCTCAAAAGATAAATGACCTAGATACAATGATGCGGATGACCCGTCAACACCTGAAAAAGAAATCGCATATTTTGTGCCTTTACCATAACCTAGAAGATAAATAACACGGGCTTGAAAATTGACTTACTAATGCTTTGAGACTAAGATAATAAGCTATAACATATATTTTTCCTACCCATCACAACCTAGGGGATGAATAACACAAAGTTTCATAGCTCAGTGTTGCTTGGAGACTAACACAATGAACTATATTGTAGAAAAAAGATAACTTATTACTGCTTTGAGACTGGCGTAACGAGTTATATCGTAGATTTCGTATATCTACTACAACCTAGGGAGTAAATGATACGAGTTTGAAAATATCTTACAAACGCTTTGGGACTAACACAGTAAGGTGTATCATAGACTTGCATATTTATCACGACCTAGAGGATAAATATCACATACTTGATGATTCAAAGTTTCTTGGAGAGTGATATAATGAATCATGTCGAAGATCTTCGCCTATCTATCGCAACCTAGGGGCTGGATAATACGAGTTCGAAAAATAGATAACTTACTAAATCTTTGAGACTAACATAGTAAGCTATATCGCATATTTACATATCTATCACATCCTATGGGATAAATAATGCGGATTTTGAGAAAGTGTTTTGATAATTGAATCTTAGATAACTAAACCAAATATATAAGTTGAAGTTTAGCAGTTTTGTCTGTTCTCAACCAAGGTATTTGTTGAACAATTCTATGGTTTAAACTTTTATTTTGCATAGATAAGTTAGCTCTTAATAAGCCCCTAGGTGTTTCATAGTATTCTTGGCCCAAGAAATTTTGAAAATGCAATGCCCAATATATATGCAAAATGCCCTAAATTGATATGATAATTAATGGCAATGCTATTGATATGATACCCAAATGTGTTATTTTGTATATGCACCAAATTTCTCGTATATACATGCACCAAGTGTTTTATATATGTTTTTTTATATTTTTTTCCTTTTACATCATTGGGTTTTCTAAGTCACTGACTCCCCAATTTTTGTTGTTGTTTCATCATGATGTCTCCAAGTTGATTTGAATTTGATATGAAGAAGTGAACAATGTCAATTTGATAATGATAGTTGTATCACAGGAGCAGGTAAAGGCGTGGACGCAGACATGGATTTTCTTTCGAAGTTTTTCTAATAAAAATTCTTTTTGATGTTTTATCAAATGCCTTTATTTTTTTCGTCAAATCCCCAAGATAGTTTCAACACAGTGTTTACAACAAATATTCGTAGTATTTTGCAAACATGTTGAAAAAGGAAAAACATAATTGGATAAACTGAATTATATTATTAATGAAAATGCCTTTGAATAGGCGAGAGTACAAGATATAATTCCTAAAAAGAAGTAATTACATAAGGTTTAACAAAAAATTGAAAATGGCAATCAAAATGATAATTGATACAGTTGTTTCTCCAATATCCTTTGATAACTCCAATCTCCTTTGCTTCTGAGTCATATGATTTAGATCGATCATTCTCTTTTGTAATTGTGATGATAAATTATCAAATCGCAGTCTATTTGTTCATTTTTTGGTTACAATCCCTAACTTTTGTCTGGATCGACCTTTCGGGTTTTCAATCCACCGGTATAAAAAAAATTGTATGTCCCTAATTTTTTTCCTGGATCGCCTTTAGGGTTTTCAATTCACCGAGATGCCCCTTTTTTCTTAAGTCACCTGTTTAGGGTTTCGGCTTAGTAGGCCTTTTATACATAGTATTTTTTTACTACGTGAACATTCGTAGGGTGTGGTAGTTCTCCCCATGCATTATTGTGAGGATAATACCTTCACCCGAGAATGATGTTTTAACCATATATGCACCTTCGTAGTTAAGTGTCCATTTACCACGTGAATCTAGGTGAGGTATCAAAATCTTCTTGGGAACCAAATCCCCTTCTTTGAACACTCAAGGACGAACCTTTTAATCAAATGTCTTCTTCATCCACTTTTGGTACAATTGAGCATGGCTCAGAGCCGTTAATCATTTTTATTCAATGAGGTTGAACTAATCAAGTCCTTCTTAAACCCACTCAAAATCTTCAATTTTGGTCTTCGAACGCATAGTGAGGGAATCTCTACTTTAACAAGGAGTAAAGCCTACATGCCATATACAAGAGAGAAATGAGTTGCCCCTGTCGAATTACGTAATGAGGTACGATAGCCATGTAGAGAAAAGGGAAGCATTTTGTGCTAATCTTTATATTTCTTCACCATTTTATGAATGATTTTCTTGATATTCTTATTGGCAGCTTCAACGGCTCGTTCATCTAGGCTCGATAAGGTGATAAGTTATGATCTTCAATCTTGAAGTCGTCACATAACTCCTTCATTATTTTGTTGTTTAAGTTGGACCCATTGTCTATAATAATTCAACTTGCAACCTGTTATACCCCAATTTTCCCCCTAATATTTCTCATCATCTCATATCATCAATACACCAAGGTCACACATTAGGGTTGCTTCTCCCTATCTTCATCCTATCTTTAAGTTTTCTCTTGAGGGATTACTAAGCACCTTAAAGTGTGTATCTTGTACATGTGTTCTTTGAACTAAACATCAAAATATGTATATATTTTTCTTTAAATGTGCATATTGTAGGGGTGATACAGTTGCATTCATCTCACCATCTAACATAGGGTTGAGGGTTGGTTCTCAATCAAATGACTCTTAAATATATTGAAAGAGCTCAAGTTTCAAGGCTATGTCCATGATGTCAAATATTTGTGGTTCAAAGAATTCCCTCACCTTATTTAGGTCAAATTTTCCTCAAAGTTCGTGTTGACATTCATCAAAGAGATATGTTCATGTGTTTATTTCCATGCTTTCTTCAACAAGCTTCATTGATACTTAAGCTCCTTTTTTTAGTTTTCTTCAAGATGATATCATTTCAGGACCTATTATGATTCATCATGTTTTGTTTTGTCAAAAGAGATCAAAATTTTCAAAGTTTGGTTCAACAAGTTTTGACCTAATTGAGAAAATGCTTGATTTAGTGATCACAAGTGCATAACTCTCTAAATTTTCATAATTTTAAGTTGGTTATTTTTTCTATGGATTCTTAGCATAATAAAAAACAACCTATTTTCATGTGACAAGATCCAATTGGGCAAGAAAAATCATCAAAAGGTGAAAGGGGTTTCAAGTCATTTTTGGCACTCTCTGAGCTAGGGTTTGTTGACTTCCAAGGACCATATCTTACTCATTTTTTGATATTTTTGAGTGAATCCAAAGCCATGATTCTCTTTAAAGTATCCTTAACAATCTCTCTTCATAAATCTAAGGCTAATTTTGAATGGAAGATCATTAATGATTGATAAAGATTACAAGTCTCCTTGAAAGGCCTTTGAATTTTAGGGTTTGACTTCAAATGATCATAATTTGGTCAATTTTTATCTGATTAAGCACATTATTTTGGTAAAAAATGATATTAAGAGTGTGAACTTCAACTCTTATTTTATGTGCAAAGCTTGAAAAGTGTTAGAAGATGCCTTAAGAGTTTAAAAGATTATAGGTCACTTCATGGATTTCCATCAACTTCACAAGGTCATATCTCTTTCTCAATTTTTGAGTTTTTTGATGATTCAAGTTTCACAATGTTATTTAAGAAGTCTACTTCATGCCATCTTCATTGACCAAAACATAATTTTGAGTGGAAGGCCATGTTTGAAGGCAAGATATTATAAGTCACTTTTGAACTTAAACATAACATTTTTCTAAGTCAACAATTCAGTGTGTTTTTCATGATTTCATTTGAGCATAACTTTTTACTGAAGCCTCCAAATTCTACCTTTCTTGGAACATTGTGAAGTTTTTGGTGAAACCTTTCCATTTCAAAAAGAATGAAATCATAAATCTCTTTGAGCTGTGTGCACCATGGATTCAAAGTTGGCACCTTGAAACTGATTTTTCCAAAAAAGTCAGATTTTGATTTTTCATAATGTGGCTTCTAAACACCAATTTTGTGCGTGTTTTCCACTTAAACATGTTTACAAAATTGTTAAGGACGGATTAAAGATTAAAACGCAAGAAATGGTTGAGTTTTGACAACTTTCAATTCATAATTTTGACATGATCAGGGTATGCACAATTTCCCTTGATTGCTTATCATTCAACCTCTCTCAGCATTGCATTCGCTTCTCCTATAAATACAGACCCTATTCCATTCATTTTCACAAGCCTGGATAACCAAAATACCCTGCCAAACTCTCTCAATAACTCATAATTCTGTAACTTCGAATTTCGTTCTACATCCTTTGTCAATCCATTTTCTTTGCTAATTCTTCATCCCTAAACTTCGCTAAAACCAACAGAAGAAGAACAAAGCCTTGAAGTGTCCTAAATCGTGATAGCCAAGTCAAGTTTCAAAGTTATAAACTTGAACTTTAACAGGTAGATTCCTTCATCAATTCTCTCAAAATTTGTTACTACAATGAAGCTCTCATCACTCTGATACTCATCGCATAATTTGTTTTAACTGGAAGTGAGTTTTGATCATGTATTTTTAAATCCCTATTCAATTTTTTTCTTCTGGTTTTCTTCAATTCGACTGGGCTATCGTTTATATAAATTTTTCGCGAGGGTACCATTGTAATCATCTTGAAGATACAAAGTGAATGGCACCAGTTTGAGCTCCTGATTTTACAGTTTGTGAGACTTGTAATTCGCGTGGTTGGAGGTGGAAGATGACCAACGTGTCATCTCTTAACCAATGACAAGGCACCACTTGTTTTATTCACTAATGTCCATGATATGCACAATGTGGCAGATCCCTTGGATTTGATTAATAACACGTTTTGACATTGATCCAATGGTCTACTTCATTTTGGTTTTATTTTCATTTTTGGATTTTATATTTTAATTGTTTTAAACTTCAAAAACTCATTAAAAATTCATTTTAACTTTTAAAATTCTGAAAAAATTCTTAAAAATACTTTGGATTTTTCTCTTTCTGGTTTTTATTTTTTCACAATTTTATTTTGTGATTTGATATCTTTTATAATTTTTCACTTTATTAACTTGTATTAATTGATTAAAAATACTTTCCTTAATTTTTTAATTCTGGAAAAAGTATGGAAGGATTCAGTGACCTGTTGACAAATATTGGTGACTTCATTTTATTTTATCTTTGATTTTACTATTTTTTACAAATTTTGGTTTAATTTTCATGTTTTCTTTAAATTTTAAAAGTAGTTTAGGACTTTAAAAAATTCAAAAAAAAATTTCAACACTTATTAACTCATGTTTGACTTCTGACTATTTTTTGGAATTTTTATCTGGTGTTTTAATATTGTTTTTATTAAAAATTATTTTAATATTTTATTTGGTCCTGACTTGGGTTTCATTTTGGGACAAATTCCTCAACCTCATTGGATCTTGAGTGTTTATAGGTTGAAAAACCAAATCCAGTAAAATGGATGAATAATGTTGATGATATATGAATCCCTAATTTCATCTAATACATCCTCTCCCTTTTCATCTTACCCCCTTCTTACTTGGGCTACTTGTTGTTGGAGAATGATCTACATAAGTCAACTTACGATTGCTTAACATAGCGCTAAATTTATCCCGATTCGAGAAATGATCATTCATGGCTCAAACCTATGTTTGCAAGCCCAAGTATGTTAATTTGAAACCTTTTATCCAATAACCTTGAGGTTCATTGTCAGGAGGCTTTGATCTTATCAATCCTCTAATGAATTTTCATGATTTTTGGTCTAAGTGGGTCATTTAAACATCATTGATCATATATGCTTACCTTGAGTACTTAAAATGAATAATATACTTGACAAAAAGCAAATGAAACTTGTTGTCGAGAAGCTTTGATTTTATCAATCTTCTAATGAGTTTTCAAATGCAAGTTTTAAGATGGTCATTTAACTAACCTCCAATTTCTAATTCATTAGCAATTGACTTTATCTTTGTGCTTTTACTTTGTGATTTTACTTTATGCCCCTTTATTTTATGCCTTTACTTTTATGCACCATTTACTTCAGCATTTACATTTCATGTTATTTTAACTTTGCTCACTTGAGAATTTATCTTTTATGTCATTGCTCATTTGAGCTTTCTTTTCTTTTTTTGAACACACTTAATAACCAATTTGAACATTAAAAAAATTTAAGGTTACTTGGGCTATTTGGTTACTTTCCTTGGCTTTATGGAGAATGTAAGACCTCTTGGACTTAGGATTATAGGCCTTTGATACCCTTGAGACCTTGTGACTCTGATTTTATTTTTTTCTAGAGCACTTGGGATTTACCCCAAATCATTGGGTTGGTTTTCTTTGTATGCAAGTTATTCTGATTATGTACTTTGCTTGTGATTGGGAATTCATTTGTATACAGCTGTTACTTTGCCCAATTTTCTAGAATACTTAATGCATTTGCATTGAATCTTTATGCCAAGTGTTAGCTTCTTGTTGGGTAGATGGTTCTTTTCCATAGCTTTTACCTTATGCTTTAGGATAGTGCCTTTATCTCCTCCCATCTTCTTTAATTTCAAAATCTTCTCCCTCATTTTCAAAACTCTTCTTGTTTTCAAACTTGAATCGCTTTCATAATAAACTTAGACTTAGGTCCATGCATTTTCAAAAATATTTTCTTAATCAAACTTAAAACAACTTAATCATACTTTGACATTTTTTGAGAAGAATAAAAGTCAATCAACCTCATTTGAACCATTTTTTCACTTTGACTTTCTACTTTAAAATTTTCTCAAAAGATTCGACTCTTGTCAATCCTTGTAGTGATGGGAGCTACTATACTTCTACGATATGTAGCAAAGTGAGATATTTTCCACTTGGGTGTTGAGTGAGGCTTTTTTGATTTTAAAATCCAAGTTATATCCTCCACTTTGAGATGATTCAAATTCTCCTTTCTCATAATCGTGGGTAGTAAGTATGTTTTCCACTCGGATATGATGCTGATGTTTGGTCTCTTAAAATTAACCAATACACTTGTTTTAAAAAAATTTTAAAAGGTGAACAACGAGTACCCTGAACACCTATTGCACAGAAGGTGGTACGTAGGCCCTAAAGGTTCACAACCACGGTGGGTGCAAAATTATAAAAAAATACTTCTTTTCTCATCTTTACCATCTATTTTTGTATACAACATTTATAGCCAAAATACACAAATGTTCAAAGAGGTTCATGCGGAGTACCATAGATGTTTAGGGTGATAATTCCTTCCCTTTGTATAACCAACCCCATACCTAGATTCTCTCCCCCCTCATTTTTGGGTTATTAGCTCTTTTCCCATTTCCTTTGTAAACAATAAAGCGTGGTGGCGATTTTTATTTGCTATGTGTGATTTAAGTCAATCTGATGGCTTAGTCTCAACATTTCTACCGCTACAGAAAAAATGGAGACTTCACTGGGGACAAATTGACCAAATGATGGTCCATCTCTAAGTGGGTTAAGCATATCCTTGTGTATTTGTGTATGTGCTATTATTTTTTGTATATTATGAGTTATATATATGTTTGTTTGGATTTTCCTGGTTTTCAGGGTGCTTGGTGATTTCTCATAAGTCCTCTACCCGGACTTGGGCAAACTTAAGATAGGACGAGTGGTATAGTCATGTTAACTTTGAGGGAGTAATCCCAAAAAAGGAGACATGAGATACCCACTTAATGGAGGCCCCTTTGACTATAGTATTCGTTTACTGAGTAATCGGGAAGACGTACTGCTTTCGACCTAGGAGCCTGCCGAAGCTGAGTGTGATACGGTGGGAGAACTGACTTGAGTTTTTGCGTTTGTGTTTGCAAATGTTTCGGTTTAGCAAGAGTTGCCACCGACTTTTTATTTTATCCTAAGGAAAGGTCAAAAATCACAGGAAAGACCTTTGAGATGTTTTCTTGGGTTCGGGGAGTAGATTATAGAAAGGGAAGGTATTAGCACTATTTCTATCCATGGTTATCCATGGGCTCTTAGTTACTTGCTTAGATCACTTTCTTTGCTTTTCAATTGTTTGAAATGGTGCTCTTCAATTGTTTGAAATGGTGCTTTGTGTGTGATTTTGAAAGATGTTTTTAAAAGAGGCCATCGTTGTGGCAACCTTTGTAATGATTCTTGTTTGAATGTATACAAAGGTGTTTTAGTCTTTTGAAAAGTTTTCAATGTTTGAAAGTAGGGTTTTGAAATTGTGTTGTGAAGTGTGTTTTTAAGATAGCAAGGATGTTTTTGCAAGCTTTGATCAAGTAACTAAGAGTTGTCTACCCTATTTTACTCAAAGATCTTTCTTATGTTTTTAACCCTTCTAACAGTGTTGTTTCACCATTGTATTTGGTGAACAACCTTGTGTTAGGATGTTAAACAGGACAGGCGCGGGTCATCGTATAGACCATGATAGCAACGGTGTCAAGTAGTTTTGGCAATTTTCTTGAGGGACTTGATCATTTTGTTTAGGAAACTCAAATAGCGTCATCGAGGGACTATGATCTTTTGTTTGTTTTTGTTTTTCCAAAGTACTTTGACATGCATACCATGACCCTTTTTTAAAGGCAACAAGTGGATTGAAACCCTAGGGGTGTAAGTGTGCATTGTGTTTGTTTTTCAGGCATTGTTATCTTGGATTAGGTCAAGCTATTTGTTGATTTTATTTTACATACAAACCCTAAGACTAATCATGGCATAATTGAAAGTATTTAAAGGTGAGAGAATTTAAATTCTACACTATTACAACATGATATTGTTTCCAGTGATTTCTGGTAAATAACCGCTAGTCTTCCAAACTATCGAATAAACTTACTGACTGTTATTCAATTTCTCTGGTAACTCGCAGGATCGAATAGATTGATCCTAGGACTCATTGGTCATTAGGGTAACTCTCATGATCGAACAGATATTCATGGTTGGTGTTTGAGTGTTGTGTAGGTGTTTGACTTATTTCGATTTCTCTCTTACAGATCTAAAGGTGTAATCAAAATATATGTGCGCGAAACTAACTTGCATGAATAAATGTTAATTGTAAAGACATGTAAAATTGCATAAAAGGCAAGTAAATGGCTTCGAATTATAAAAACAGTTAATGTAAAAGATGCTCTGGAACGTAAAATATTCGAAATATGAAGAAAGCGTTTAATGCAAGAAATCTGTAAAATGACTTTAAGTAAAAATAGGCATTCGAAGGATAAAACTTGAAGATAAAGGCATGAAAAGTATGACAGTTTTCTGAAATGTAAAGTGTTTGAAATGTAAAGAAAGCATTAAAATGTAAGGCTTTAATGAAAGATTTCGAATAAAAAGACTTTAAATGAGAAAACTTGTAAATGGTATTTGGCAGAAAGATAAAGGAAAGTACTGGAAATGACAAAAGGTTTTCATTGAATCATAAACATGTGGTGCTATCATACGTACATTGCTCTTGCATTCGTTTCCCTATCCATGTGGTAATTTGAATGTTTACTGAGTATTTAGTACAATAGATATGACACCCGAAATCCTAATACTAAGACTTATATTTATACTACTTCGACCATAACGGTCTTGCTATAAAATTATGCCACGTTCAGAACATGCAGAACAATGCCTCTCTCTTGTTTCCACGTGTCTCTAAATGCTCCAGCACATAAATTTCAAACTTCGAATGTCCCGCTTTCATTTGAATTTCAAATGTTTTGGTACTTCTCCGCTTCGAACGCACTTCTCAGACACAGCCTTGTTGTCGTTTCGAGACTTCTTTAGATATGTTCCCATAATTGCCACTCGAAGCTCCAAGCTTTGATATGCTTATTTGAAACACTGCTTCTGCTACTTCGAAACATGACGCTTTGTTTCATTTCGATCGAAACGTCCAATTCACTTGGCTTCTAATAATATTATCAAAATCTTCAGCCAACAAAATGCCCCTTTAAAATATGTATTTCGATCTCTCTGAGAAATACCTATTTTAAACATCTACACAAGATTTTGATGCGACCTTCGAATCATCATAACATTTAATGCATTTGACTCCAGTCACGTCAATCATAACACTTTTTGGATTCCTTAACCGCCTGGAGCCACTTCACAGTATGGTGCAGTTACAAACAATGAATATCTTTAATCACGCCTATTACCCATGTTAACTTTACGCCACCTCTTCATCAAACCAACCCATGATTTCCACGTATCATAACCTTATTCAGTGGATGCTTAAACTTCCACATTATAAAACATTATCAACCTAGTCTTTTTCTTTTCTTTCCACATTCTGAATCTTTTATCCTTCTTCTCTCGCCAAAAAACCCTAAGCTCTCAACATTCTTCAAAGATGTCTTCTTCTACTTCATCCCAACTCAAAAAGGTTTCCAAGAAGAAAGGAAAGACCGCAGGAACTATCATGGAAAGTAAAGTTATCACTCACCAAGGTCAATCCGTTCTTGCTCCCCAGATGATCTCAAAGGAGAAAGAAATGCTTTATGCATCACAGGTACTCATTCCTACCACCTCTGCTGGTAAGAGGTTAGCTTTAATGGGCCCTCTTATGGTTTTTGAAATATTAAAAGATACCAGTACAATTTTCCCAGTTTGCTATAGTTTCAAACCCTTGTTTAACAAAATGGAAGCCCCTAAGGCAATAGAATCTTCTGGCTCAAATACCATAGAAAATCCAACTGTTCCTCCTAAGGACCCTTTTGTATTAGACTATGTAAAAAGTAATTTTAAACCGTTTCGATCTTGCCCCACCTCCGACACTGCTTATCAGAACTGGTTCAAGAAGGTAGAAGCTAAGAAATCCCAGCAATGGGAAGAATTAGGTATCTACAACTTGATTAAGTTGTCGAAGCGTGGTTTCACTTATAGCCACCCTCTGTTATTCGCGTCCCTCTATTTCGGGGACAGTACCTATAATACTTTCCATCTCCCTGGTGGAATGATTACCCCTACCTTCTTCGACATAGCGGCCATCACTGGGCTATCGCCAGTAGGAGAAACATATATCCCAGACAACAAAGAACATTCAAGTATAATCGACTTCGAAGTCAAACTAGCAAGTTTTTCCAAGGTTATCAGTCACTACCATGCTGAGGGAGACAGTGCGTCTGATGTAGAACACATTGCTTTCCTTACCCTATGGCTGTCAAGATACGTCTTCTGCAGTAGATCCCTACAAGTAGCAAGTAGGTTTATTCCTCTAGCTAGGGATTTGCATGAAAATCGAAGAGTGTGCTTAAGTGAACTGCTCTTAGTTGACCTTTATGAAAGCCTAAGGTTAGCTGTTTCGAGCCTAAAATCTCATACCTCCAAGAATATCCTGTTGGCTGGCCCTTTTTGGTTACTTCAGCTATGGCTAAATGCCATGTTCGAACCCTCCTTGTCAACTGCCAACACCATTGATGAACAAGACCCTGAGATAATTGATAGAATAGTCGAAGGCACTAGGCTGCAAAGATTAACTCCCAATGACGACAAAGATGACTTCAAAGTCCTATTCTCGAAGTACATCATGATATTCTCCAAAAGGCATAAGTTCGAAGAGACCATGGCGCCTTTTGCTTCGAGGGCTCATGGACCTTCCTGGTTCACCATGGCTCTCTCAGAAGCTGTCAAGAGCAAGGAGATTCAGGATGTATGGAGAGCCTTTTTGCTACCTAGACTCATTTCCTCAAGAATAACTCCTGCAAATAACTCCTACCTAGACTCTTTGAAAATAATAATTTCTTATCACCTTGGTGCATGTTTTTTAACATTCTTTTGCTCCTTGCAGAACATCTTGAATCCAGCTTCCACTACTTCGAACTCACCATCCAAAGCTGCTGCTCCACTCAACTCCTTTCCTCAAGGAGATTCCAGCAACCTTGTACAGAACAAAGGTTCCTCCAATATGGCGGTTCTGGCTGGAACTTCTGAACAGCGGGATGATCAAGGCACCTCCATTCCTCTGAAAGAGACAAACGAAACACCACTTCAAACATCTGCAGAAGATTTGCAAAGAGCTTCTCTTCAAAAGTCCCCTCTTGAAACCCTTCAAGAGGACCCAAAGGACACTCAAACTGAAGGAGAGAAAGCTGATTCTGGCCAAAGAGACGAAGAATCTGCAGACGAAGAGTCTGAGGAGGAGGATGCTAATGATGGTTCGACTGCTGGGACGGAGTCCAATGCAAATAGCAGTGAAAAGGAAGACATCGAAGTGGTGGACTTGGATGATGATGAAGAAGATCACGAGCACGAAACGAATGAAGGGGATGGTGACACAACCAACAAACCTATAGAGGTTGAAATGGACGTGACTCCCCTACATGTGGAACTCCCTCAATCCTCTTTGTCTTGAATGACTGACGAGGAGCTTGCACTCCTGAGACGAAATGACCCTATTGGGTACATGAAGGCAAAGCTGGCTCGAAGGGACTTCCCACTTGCTAGGGCTGGCACAAGTTCGACCAGCTATCCTCTTCCCACAGATGAAATAATTGTACTTCTTAATAAGATCAGGAAAACAATTCTCAATGTGGATATATTCGAAGTGCTCAAACAAGATAGCACTGCTTGCTATACTATGAAGGAGTTGCTTACAAAGGTCAATCTTGCTACCTGCTCCTTGCCAGTTAGTACTCTCTTGTTCAATCTTCAGTCTTTGCTGGACAACGTAACTTGTTACCTTCTCCAAGATGAATCTGCTGCCAAGAAGGTTCAAGAAAAACGCATTGCAATGGATGCTGCTTATGAACAAGCTTCGAAACTCTCTCAAGAAGCTGAGGATCAAGCTATGCATCTAAAGCAGGCGAAAACTGATTATGAGGATCGAGCTGAGTCCATACTTCTTTGGGAAAGGCAGATTCTGGAACTTCAACAGAAGGTTAAGGAGGCTAAAGAACAACAAATGGCCTTCGAAACCAATACTGTTGGTAACCAATTCGAAGAGCTTCTCAACCAGGGGCTTGCAGAAATGGAAACTGCAGAACAACTTAAAGGAGAAGTGGCAACCTTGGAAGGAGCCAGGCGTTTCGCTCAGCAGAGACTTGAATCTTTTCGAAGCACTTTCAACCGATTGAAAAATAATTCTTATTTCTAAATTTCAGTGTTTATTTGACTACAATTTGGTTTCTTGTATGTAATATTCGAACAACGCCATTTTGGCATCTTATCTTGCCATTTTGGCCTTTTATAATATCTTGGTTACGTTGTTACTATTCGAATCTCCTGCAGGCGTGGCTTATATTTCTTTAAATATTTCCCATTAACCTTTAGGATACGCTTATCATCCACCAGTTCTTCGATTTCGTATGCATTGTTTGAGAATACTTTTAATATTCGAAAAGGTCCTTCCCAATGAGGTGACCATTTACCTAATGCTTTATTTTTCTTGTCCATGGGCAATATGACTTTCCAAACTAAGTCATTAATAATGAATACTTTTTTCTTCACCCTTTTGTTGTATGTTCTGGCCACTCTTTCTTTTTGTCTCATCAAAATTTCAAATGCATGTAATCTAATTTCGTCCAACTCAACTAATTCATTCATCATCATTTCCCAATATAATGCAGCTGGGATTTCGTTTTGTCTCTGAATTCGAACTGACTGTAGATGAATTTCTACTGCCAGCACTGCATCATGACCAAATGTGAGTTGGAAAGGCGTAGTGTTAGTAGCTTCCTTAGGAGATGTTCTACAGGCCCATAATATTTGGTTCAAAGTTTTGTGCCAGTTTCTTGGCTTTTTACCAATATGTTTCTTGATTAATCCTATTATCACTTTATTGGCTGCTTCGACTTGACCGTTTGCTTGAGCATAATATGGCGTTGACGTTAGCAATCTAAACCCCATTTCTTGGGCGAATTCTTGCATCTTTCTACCAGTAAACACATAGCCTTAGTCTGTGGTTATGCTCTCTGGCAATCCGAACCTATAGATAATGTGCTTCTGTATAAACTCAATAATAGCCTCTTGATCAGCAACTATTAGTCGTATAGCTTCGATCCACTTGGTAAAATAATCTATTCCTACCAAGATATATTTCTGCCCTTTGGACGAAGCAGGATTTATTTCTCCTATCAAATCCAATGCCCATCCTCTAAATGGCCATGGTTTGATGATCGAATGCAACTCACTTGCAGGGGCATGTTGAATCCCTGCATGTTTCTGACATTCCTCACATCCTTTAGCAAAGTCTATGCAATCTTTGAGCATGCTAGGCCAATACAAGCCGTATCGAAATAACAGCCATTTCATTTTATGGCCTGCTTGATGTGCCCCACATGCCCCATTGTGGACTTCTGACAATGCTAAGTATGCCTCACTTTCTCCTAGGCATTTCAATAATACGCCCTCTTGGGTCTTTTTAAACATTTCGTTCCCCATGAGGAGATATGACAATGCTCTGTATTTTGTCTTTCTATCCACATTCAGAGTTGGGTTTGCTAAATAACTCATCAGTGGACTTCGCCAATCTGCATCTGACAAAGTGTTTATGGCTAATATTTCGAATCCCTGTTTCTCAGCATATCCCAATTTCATACTTTCCAGATCCGATGGTGTGAATCTAGTAGCCATAACTCTACCCCTTAATTAAACTAAATCCTTAAAGTTCCTGGTAGAAACTTTATAACCCGAAGCCAACTGTGCTAAGTCATTTGCTTCTTGGTTCTCTATTCTTGGTATGTGTTGAATATCCATGTATTCAAATTTCCTTAGTAGCCTATTGACTATGACGAAATATATCATCAAGTTTTCCTTTATGCACTTATATTCCTTTGTAATTTGTTTGACCACTAATTCTGAGTCTCCTTTAATTTCGACTCTAGTTGCCCCCAATTCCAACAAAGCTTCAAGTCCAACAATGAGCGCTTCATACTCAGCTTCGTTGTTCGAGCAACGAGGACCCTCTAATTTATACTTGAATTTTGTTGGAATTCCTTCAGGAGAAATTAGAAGGACTCCAACGCCACTTCCATTCCTGTGGGTTGAACAATCAAAGTACAATTTCCATGGTTGTATTTCGACGTAACTCATGACAGTCTGCTCAACCAGAGAATGGTCCACAATGAAGTCAGAAATCACTTGACCTTTCACAGCTTTTAAAGGCATGAAAGTCAAAGAATATTCCGTTAAGGCTAAAGCCCATTTACCAACTCTGCTATGCATTATTGGTTTTGAAAGCATATGTTTAATGACATCGAAATGAGATGAAACATAAACATCAACAGGGTTTATATAATACTTGAGTTTCATACAAGAGAAATACAAACAGAGACATAGCTTTTCTAAATTGCTATATCTGGTCTCTGCATCATTTAGTACTCTACTTAAATAGTATATGGCTCTTTCGATACCATTGCTATCTTCTTGTGCTAACATACTACCTATACTAACTTTAGAGGCAGATATGTACAATCTCATGGGCTTCCCCCATGAAGGTGGAGACAAAATAGGAGGCTGAGAGAGGTATCTTTTTATCCTGTCAAATGCCTCCTGGTGGGCTTCGTTCCATTCGAAGGCTTGGCCTTGCTTTAGACGACGTAACGAAGAGAAAGCTTGGGTTCTTCCACTCAGGTTCGAAATGAATCTTCTGAGGAAGTTAATTTTCCCTAGCAGAGATTGCAACTCCCTTTTTGACGTAGGTGCTTTCGTCTCCATTATGGCTTTGGTTTTGTTCTGGTTGATTTCAATCCCTTTCTTGTGAACCACAAAACCAAGAAAATCTCCAGCCTGCGCAAAAAATGCACATTTAAGGGGATTCATCTTTAAGCCATGTTTTCTCATTCGCTCGAATGATTGGCTCAAATGATGCAAATGTGTTTCTGCAGATATAGATTTGATGACTATGTCATCAATATACACCTGCATGAAGGTTTCAATGAAATCATGAAAAATTGAATTCATTGCCCTTTGATAAGTTGCCCCAGCGTTCTTTAAACCAAAAGGCATCACCACCCATTCGTAGGTGCCTAAGGCTCCTGGGCAACGAAATGCTGTCTTTGCAACATCTTCTTCAGCAATGAAAATCTGATTATACCCAGAGTATCCATCTAACATACTCAAGTATTTGAACCCTGCAGCAGAGTCTACTAGCATTTCTGCCACAGGCATGGAGTATTCATCTTTAGGGGTTGCAGTGTTTAAATCCCTAAAATCTATGCAAATTCTTAAAGAACCATTTTTCTTAATAACAGGTACTATATTTGCTAACCATTCGACGTACCTTGTTGTTCTGATGAATTTGCAACGCAGCAACCTTTCGATCTCAGCTTTAATCTTTGTGAGAACCGCTGGTGCGAATCTTCTGGGAGTTTATTTTATGGGCTTCTTGCCATCTTTGATTGGCAGTCTGTGTTCGACCAACTCCCTCTTTAAACCAGGCATCTCGTCATAATCCCATGCGAAGCAATCTTTGTTTTCCTTGAGGACTTCGATTACTTCCTTCTTGAGGCTTGGGCTAAGTTTTGCACTTATGTAAGTTATTCTTTTCGTTTTTTCATCCCCTAAGTTGACTTCTTCGAGTGGATCTTGTGCCAACATTTTGGCACCTGAGTTTATGGGGTCCCTTTCGAAGCCTAAGGGTTCTTTATCGTAGATGGCATCCAACCTTTGATCCATCTCAAATTCTTTGAAGGGTGAGCATTTCGAGCCATCCCCACTTACTTCGTTCATCTTTACAGTTAATTTGTTTATTTCAGCCTCTAAGGCCGCTTTTGATTCGTTCTCAGCCATATAGGCCGAAATCCTTCCGAAAAAGGTGGACTCAGTCATGGATAAGGTTGTCGAAGTCCCAGCCTGCTGGCCGTTTTCGTATAGTGATTTCGACTCCCTCTTCTTCACTGATTATTGTTCTATCCCAGTAAAGGCCATCATGGCGAAGGGTCATGTAGTAGTGGGCGTTTCTGGTTTCGTTAATCTCGTCATTTGGAACACACGGAGCAATCTTTGCCAGATTTTTATCATAATCCCTCTTGTCAACTAAATTGACTGTTGACATAAAGTAACTCTGGTCTGCTTCGATGTTTTCCACTATTCCATCATCTCTCCACAGAACTAGTCGCTGATGCATTGACGAAGGAACTGCCCCTACGCCATGGATCCACTCCCTTCCCAGCAATAAGTTATAGTTGACCTTGGCTTCGATCACCATAAACATGGTGGGCCTACAGCTTGAGCCTATTGTCAATTCCAACTAGACCACTCCCAGTGTTTTGCCCACTTTTCCTTCATAATTGGACAGAACCATATTATGGGGCTTAATGTCTCCTCCGCGGATCTCTAGTCTTTTCAGCATGAAGTGGGGTATCAAATTGACTGCAGCACCCCCATCCACTAGAACCTTGTTCACACCATGGGCACCAACTTTTGCCCGAATAAATAGTGGCTTAAGATGGTTCTTCATAGCAGGTTCTGGACGTTCGAAGAACGCATTTTTCTCCTCGACAGCCCCATTGTCCATCACATAGTAGCACACAGGCCTATGCTTCATCAAATCTGTGGTATCTTCTTCCTCATATTCATCAATTTCGGTTTCCTGCCCAAATTCACAGGGAAGCACAGATACCACGTTACAATTTAGGTTGAATGAAGACTCCCCCTCCGATTCGAAGTTATCTGTTATCATATCTTCGTCCTCTTCTGGGCCTGGAGTGTATTCCTTTGGTTCATCCCGTTGCACTTCAGAGAAAAGCTTCCTATTAACTGGAGGTTTGTCTTCAGTTTGATTTTTTGGTGTGGGTTTATTGGTGCTAGATTCACCTTGGTTCTTTATTGAAGTGACCCCTTTGTTTTCCACAGCTTCCCTCTCAGCCTTTCGAATCCTTTGTTGCCTGCGCCACTGGGATCTTGACATGGGGTTCCTTCCTTTGTAGTTTTCTAATCTTACCTCCTCCATTTTTGCTATGTTGAATTGCCTTCTGTATGTCATAGCATGGCGTGCATTTCGTTCGGTGTTTCTCCATCTGTCTTTGCCTTTGTCATTTCTGACTTGCAACCATCTATCGGTTGGCACTTCAGCAGGGAGTTTGAAAGTCACTCTTCGAGCAGCCTTGGGGTGAGGGCTATCAGGCCTTCGTTGTTTGTGTCTGCTGTCGAAACGTGGGCCCATTTGGACAGTTTCTTGATGGTTCCAGCAAGGGGCGAAGGGAATCGTTTTGAAAGCTCTGGCCATGCTTTGATCATACACGACAAAACACCTTGGGCAAATCAAGCACTTGGTTGCCCCGTTGTAGCAGCGAAACACAAATTCCAGCAAACTTTCTCCAGCCTTAGGATAACACCTGAACAGCTGGTTATCCTGGCGCCAGTTGTTGCCAGTTCGAGTCCTCTGTACCCTCTCGAAATTCGCAGTGATTCTCTGATTGCAAAGGATGCTGCACCTAGGGCACAATATCATGCCTGTATCTCCTTTGTGGCATGTCATGAGGTAATCCTTGAGACTAACATCTCCAGCGTGATTAGCCTCCATTTTATACTTCTCTTTTTCTAAGTATTTTTCTACCTCCTCCATCTCAGAGCGAGGCCTCTCCATATCCACCATATTTATTTCAACATCTTCCCCCTTAGCTTCATCATCTCCCCATCCTGTGGGCTTTATATCCTCAATGTGAACCTTCGAACTCTCCGGGGCAGAATATTTGACCAAATAGTCAAATTTTCCACTGGGTTCCCCTAGAGTGTCCCATATTTCCTTCTGAGGGGAAGTTGGCTTCGTGATTTGGACTTTCTCCAATTCCAGCCTCAGGCCTTTAGTGACCTGTGTTAGTTCTTGGTTTTGATTTTCCTGGCCTTCAGTAGCCTGGGTTTCTTTTGCAACAGCCACAGGTGTTGCTTCAATCGGAGTCTCTGGTATCTTCTGGATGTCTTCAGTGACCTCTTTATCGACTTCGACCATCACCCAGCTTTCAGTTTCAGTACCTTTCTCTCCTGTTGGGGCATCGCTTTGGTCAGCTTCCACCATGTTAATCTCTCCAATGCATGCAGGCTCGGAGTAGTTGGTGTCTGCGACGTCCAAGGGATCTTTGTCCACTTTCATCTTTGCCTTATCAGCAAACTTTAGTCTGCCATCTTTGATTGCATTTTGAATTAGGTCCCTGAAAAGAAAACATTGTGAGGTTTTGTGGCCTAGGAAACTATGATATTTGCAAAATCCTCTCTTCTTTCTCTGATCTAAAGGAGGTATTTTGACATTTGATGGCACAATGAGTTAGCCATCTTTGACAAGTAAATCAAAAATCTCGTCACATTTAGTGACATCGAAGGTATAAACCTTCTTTGGGAACTTGTCACTTTTCTCATTTTCAACAATCTCTTTCCCTTTTGTGGGAACCAATAATTTGCAGGAGTATGGTGGAGCCTGTTTTAATTCAGCGAGGTCGATTTCGACCTCTTCGAATTCGAATTCAGGATATTCTTCTGCTTCCTCAGTTCCAACATAGGAGATCCTTTCTTTATTGTTATTCTTAAAGACTCTGGCCTTTTCGGCCTTTAGCCTTTCGACCTGTCGAACCCTATCGGCTAACTGAGCCATGTCCCTCAAATATTGGGTGTCTAGTTTCTTTCGAATAGAGTAATCCAAACCACCAGCGGCCATTTCGACTAACTCATGTTCAGGCACTACTGTGTAACATCTGGATTTCAAAAGCCTAAATCTATTCAGATAATCATCTATGGGTTCGGTGAACTTTCTCTTGACACTGGCTAATTCCTTCAAGCTTATTTTTGACTGTCCCATGTAAAATTGTTTATGGAATAATCTCTCCAAAAGAGCCCAAGTATCAATGGACCCAGGAGGCAAAGTGGTAAACCATGTGAAGGCGTTTTTAGTCAAGGAACTTGGGAAATATTTGATCCTGAGATATTCATTATTGGTTATATCTCCCGCTTCGGTTAGATATCTGGCTATGTGTTCGACTGTTGACTCATTGGTATCTCCAGTGAACTTTGTAAATTTAGGGACTTTATATCCCCTTGGTAAATCAGTATGCATTATGCAATCTAATATAGGGGAAGCATAATTTGGCCTTCTCATTCCTGTGTTGAGGCCATTCTGGGCCATGACTCTCTCTATCATGGTGGTTAGATTGTTTTCTGCCAAGATGTTATCATTTCGAATTCTATGAACGACTGCATCAGCATCTTGATTTTGACCCACCATGACAACCCCCCTAGGTTGTTCTTCTTGAAACTCTGGGGCTTCTAGCCTTTCGACCCTTGCCCCTGGTTCCATAATTTCTCTTTGTGGGTCTGGGATTATTGGGGCTTCTACCCTTGGTGCCCTTGCCCCTAAGTTAACTTCTTCTCTAGGTGGTCTATAAACTGGGTCGTTAGCAACTTGTTCCATAACAGGCATGTTTGCTCGAAATCCCGCCTGATTCTGCCTACGCCTTTCTGGGGGAGCGAAGAAATCTGCTATTCGACTCATGTTGTCAGCGTTTTCCCTGTTTGTCACAGTCACATTTTGTACTATTGGGGCAAATATTTCCTGCATAGTTTGTGCTAACACCCCTATCATATTATGGTTACTGTCATCCATCAATTGCCTAAAAGCCAACTGGTTTTCTGTGGTCAAAATAGGCATTGTGCTATAACCCACTGACCCTTGGTTATTTGTCATAAACTGATTCGCCCCAGACCCAGACCCTAATTATGGTGATGAGTTTGATATGGAATTGTGTAAACATGCCATAAAAGATGTTGGCATTCCATAAGGGGAATTTCTGGTTCTATTACCATCGAAACCGGGTGGTCTAGTTAGTGGAGTGGAGAAATGGGATTGTGTCCCTGATGGTGGAACAAATCCCCCAGGATAACCAACGGTTCTAGTATTTCCTAAGATCGAACTATTAGTTGATATGCCACTTACTCCATTGGTGGCTATATTACTGGTTGAGGATGCAACAGACTGTGCATTCGAAGGGATCACATTAGATGTTCCCATCGAAGTGGACACATTAGTACCTGTTGTATGTGGGGCATTTTGTTCCCCTTGTTGATTGTCAGAATTAGACATCTTGTTCAAACGTTTTCTTCTGGATAAGGTTTGGTTGCTGTTGGTTATTCTACCACTTCTTAGGTTCATAAAATAACAAACTTCTTAGGTTCCAACGTTTTTATAATGGTTATGTCTCAACAATCTTTATTTCTAATGTCCAATTATTGGTCCCACCAGGTGTGCCAATTTGTTTCCAGTGATTTCTGGTAAACAACCGCTAGTCTTCCAAACTATCGAATAAACTTACTGACTGTTATTCAATTTCTCTGGTAACTCGCAGGATCGACTAGATTGATCCTAGGACTCATTGGTCATTAGGGTAACTCTCATGATCGAACAGATATTCATGGTTGGTGTTTGAGTGTTGTGTAGGTGTTTGACTTATTTCGATTTCTCTCTTACAGATCTAAAGGTGTAATCAAAATATATGTGCGCGAAACTAACTTGCATGAATAAATGTTAATTGTAAAGACATGTAAAATTGCATAAAAGGCAAGTAAATGGCTTCGAATTATAAAAACAGTTAATGTAAAAGATGCTCTGGAACGTAAAAGATTCGAAATATGAAGAAAGCGTTTAATGCAAGAAATCTGTAAAATGACTTTAAGTAAAAATAGGCATTCGAAGGATAAAACTTGAAGATAAAGGCATGAAAAGTATGACAGTTTTCTGAAATGTAAAGTGTTTGAAATGTAAAGAAAGCATTAAAATGTAAGGCTTTAATGAAAGATTTCGAATAAAAAGACTTTAAATGAGAAAACTTGTAAATGGTATTTGGCAGAAAGATAAAGGAAAGTACTGGAAATGACAAAAGGTTTTCATTGAATCATAAACATGTGGTGCTATCATACGTACATTGCTCTTGCATTCGTTTCCCTAGCCATGTGGTAATTTGAATGTTTACTGAGTATTTAGTACAATAGATATGACACCCGAAATCCTAATATTAAGACTTCTATTTATACTACTTCGACCATAACGGTCTTGCTATAAAATTATGCCACGTTCAGAACATGCAGAACAATGCCTCTCTCTTGTTTCCACGTGTCTCTAAATGCTCCAGCACATAAATTTCAAACTTCGAATGTCCCGCTTTCATTTGAATTTCAAATGTTTTGGTACTTCTCCGCTTCGAACGCACTTCTCAGACAAAACCTTGTTGTCGTTTCGAGACTTCTTTAGATATGTTCCCATAATTGCCACTCGAAGCTCCAAGCTTTGATATGCTTATTCGAAACACTGCTTTTGCTACTTCGAAACATGACGCTTTGTTTCATTTCGATCGAAACGTCCAATTCACTTGGCTTCTAATAATATTATCAAAATCTTCAGCCAACAGATATAGGAAGGGGGGTACAAATTTGAATTGGGGATTATTTTGCAAGAAATTAAATTCTAAATTATTACAACCAAATCGAATGTACAAGGCATAATATTAAATATACAATATCTTAAATGAATACAATAAATATTAAATAAGGCATATTATGCAAAAATGTTTTTATGTATGACAGAGTCTTTTTAATGTGAGATGTAAATAAAATAAAAAGTTAATTTCAATTATTTATTATTTAGGGCAAAAACCCTAATTTCTTAAATAATTTGTATTATTTATTATTTACATACAATAATGTATTAATTTGTACAGAAATATAAGTATATTGAAAAAAAGTATTTTTAGTATGAAATATTAATAAAAACAAAAATGTATTATTTTTTGTGTTTTTTGTCCTAATTATTTAATAAAATATGTATGTATATATTAAATATATTAAGTGTATGTAAAAATAAAATAAATTATTTAAAAAAAATGTGTATATTCAAGAAAATGTTTTCAAATGTAAATAAAAATAATAAATGAAAATAAACATATTCTTACATTATTTTTAGGTTTTAATAAAAAAGAATATAAAACATTTGAACATTTTTTATACTAGTAATAATTAAAATAAATTCCAAATAAATACAAAAATTTATGAAAATAATTTTTAAGTATTTTTTATGTTAAAAAATAAAATATCAAAATAAAAAATGTAATAAAAATGCAAAAAGGACAAATGTACAAATAAATGGGCCAGGGGGTGTAAACTGAAAATGCATGTGTTAGGAGTAAAAACAACCAAGCCCAACCCAATCAGACTTCATCTTCTTCCTCTGTTCAAACCAAAACGCGCGCTTTGTACAGAAAATGCTATCTCCTGATTCTTTGATTTTTTGACAAAACTCATAACATGAAACTTATAGAGCATCAAACAATGAATCCAACCATATAAAAAACTTAAGCTAACTCTCAAAGACCAGAGAGAATTTCTCTGGCCCTAATTCTTAACCTAGTTTTTTCAGAAAGTTTATGAACAAAATTCTCCTAGCACGATTAATATAAATGAAAACTAAGCACATGTATAGTTTCAGGGCTATGAATACAACATCTTTCATTCACAAACCTAAGTCTAATTATTCCTAAATAGAGAGATAGAAGTTCATGAAATACCTGTTTCAGTTGACTTTGAGCTGGACAATGCATCAACTTCTAAGGGTGCTTGAGGTTCTTTTGAGCTTGCCTGAGGTCCAAGGAAGCTTTCCCAACACTTGGCTTGTTTTGTAGTAGCCTGAATCGTGCTACAAAACTCAACCTGTAAAGCTTTGAAACAAAAATGGCAATGTGTGTTAATGGTGTTACAACAACTTGTGGATGATCTGGATAGCTCAGGTATGTTGGTTGGAAGGTGTTTGAAGTATCTTTGGGCAAAACGCACGATGGAATTTGATGATGGCTTGTAAAATGAAGAACTGACCCTGTTTTGCAAGAAAATGGGGGTTTTGTGCACTAGGAGTTTTGAGAGGAAAATGGGTAGTGTTTATGGCTTGTTAGGAGGTATCAAACTTGTTTACAATGTTTGTGTAAGTTGGTTTTATCAGATGTCCAAGATGGCTTGTGTTTTGCAAGTTTTCTTCTTCTTGAAGCAAGAGTGTGTATGTTTTCAATGCAGGCCTGTACAAGTCCTATATTATGCTGAATACTTTTCCCTTGGTTACTGGAATTGGTAGATTTGATCTTGCCTCAGAGATATGGCCCCATGCCTCAAGGATCTTGTTTTGACATAAAGTGAAGTTTAAGCAAAAATGGCATTGTTACTTTTTCCATTTAAGGCTTAATCTAGTGTATAATACCCTAATGACCAAGACAATACCTTAGTTCAATGGATATGAATTAAATTATGGAGTACAAACTGGTTTTGAGGCCTGTAATTGTGAACCAAGCTAGCTAGATCAGATTTGCAACTTGGTATGAACATGTATTGGCCATGGATCAAAGTGAGTTTTTGCCAACTTTAAGCATTCGATTCTACCTAACCACAAGGGTGTTTGAGGAGTTCTTGGACAATTTGGAAAGCTTGCAACATGTACCATAATCCATCTTTGAAATGCAACTTGAAACTCCAAGTGGAACTATGTGAAAAATGTCCAAGAAGATGGGTCAAAATCCTGCCTAAACTAGGGCAAAATTTCTCTAAGTTAGAAGTTTTAGATACCCTTGTTCCAAAAATCATAACTTGAGATACAAGATTCTTTTGAGAAAACTTTGTGAATCAAAGTTGTATACTTTGTAATGGCCTACAACTTTCATGTTGCAAGTTTTGTTTGAATCCATTTGAATCTTGGTGAAAAAATGGGACAGAGTTAGGAAAAAATAAGAAAATTTCATAACTTAGAAAATTTCTAAGTTATGAAATTTTTCCATTTTAAACCCTAATTTGCATTTTTGGGTTTCTTGATGAACAAGTTTCATAATTTGACATGTCTTGATGAAAAATAACTCTTGGCACTTGATTTTGACCAAAAAGTCAAAGTTTGACTTTTCAGTGTACAGTCAAAGTTTGATCAGTTGACTGAAAAATTCATCTGTTAATCTTATGTATTTGAGATCTTTTGAACTTGTTGAATGGGTCAAAACAATTTTATTGAGTCCTTGAGTCCATGTTTGAGCTTTATTTGCCATTGGTTAGGTTAAACAGACAAAAATTGCCTTTGTACAGTCAAAAACCTAAAAATGACCATTTTGCCCTTTTGATGATCTGATCAAATTTCTTGTGGAATTGGGATCCAAACTTGATCAAATGGTTCATATGAGTTCATAATGTTGATGCGGGTCAAATTTCATGAGGTTTGACTGTCAATTGGCCACAGTTGACTTTTTCCCCAATACAGCTGATTTCTAGGTCAACTGTCCAATTGACTGGGCAAAAATTTGAATCAAGGCTTGAAACTTGGTATGGACAAACTTATGAGTCCAACATGAAGTATGAAAGTCACTTTGGGCATTGTAGGTCAAAATATCCCTGTGCAAACTCAAACCCTAATTTAGGTCAACAGTGCAAGGAGGTGTCTTGAGCAGAGCAAACCCTAGCTTGATCTTGAGTTCCAAGAGTCTTGTGATGAGAAATGTTGATGAATATGGGAGGGAAAATTTTAGGGTACAACACTGAGGACCGTAGAACCCTTAACCCATCTTGTCCTTTTAGGTGTAGTGCAAAAACTATAATGGAGTAATCCATAAATCATTGTCACGCGATGCTACACTCAGACGAGTTTTTTCCTGAGAATATTCCTAATTACCGAGTTAATCGAGATGTTGGTAATATCCAAAGGAAGGATGTAGACGCTGGGATACTTTTAAAACCTTGTTTGGTAGGTGATAAACTTTTAGTCCGTACCTTGTGGGTACTTTCGACATCATGCTCGTGACTTCAAACCTATGAACCCCCCCCCCCCCCCCAATGATTGTGATCTTGTGTGTGATTGTTGCATCATGCAATCATGCACCCATGAACATTCTTTAAAACAATTGTTTCAAGGGACTTAAAGTTAACTTTTTTCAAATATCTCAGGTACTTTTTGAGCACGGAATATGGAAAAAGAAAGACTCGGAAGTACAATTTCAAGGATCTTAAGATAGAGGAATTGATGATTTTGATTCCAGAGATCGAGAGCTCTACATATTTGATTCAAATAACCCTTACCAATAAATTTTTACTACTGATTTAATTTTTGTACTACAAAACAAATAAAATACAAACAAAAAAAGAGGAATTGGGGAAAAATTATGGTTCACATTATGGATTTTCATCTTATCTCATGAAAATGAAACCTTCTTCACTTCTCAAAACAAGTGGCCATCATCTTCTTCCTTCAACCTTCCCAAATGTCTCTGCTTCAATCTCTTTCGCTCTCCTCTATTTCAAACGCGTCACTCTCCGACTCACCTTTGAGGATTCAAACCTCATTGCCATCAACTTTGGATCAACGTCTCTTCTGCTCTTCATCATTAAATTCAGAGGCCACGACGACTCAACCTTCTGTTTGGAGTTTTCTCTTTGTCGATTCGCTCTAATCTCCTTCGCTTTCCTATTCACTCGTTTCGAAGTCATCTTCGTTTGTCTCAATTTTTCTAATCCTCAAACTAATCGAATTCCTCAAATACAAACCAAATGAATGTCTAATGTTTGAGTGAATCAGAGATCTTTCTACGAATTTAGGACTCAATGGTAGCTACAGTTTACGACAATATTGGAGAAAGATGAAAACAAAACACAAAGACGATGATGTACCTTACCTGTAAAGCTCATGAAGGTGCACGAAAATGAAATCCAGAGAGAAGGTTCCACATGTACGAAATTATCCCTGCTTTATTTTTCTTCTTATGATCTGCTATGTGTATTGTCGTGTTGTTGTTGTTGTCGTGATCTGAAGTGTGGTGAACTTGATGCTGAAGTGATGATGATGCTCTTTACTGTATGAAGCAGGTTGCTACATATGTGATGTTGATCGAAGTAGTGAAAACCAGATTTATGAAAATTCTGACTCTGAATGTTCTCAAAGGTGAAGATATTCTCTGGTAACTTCCTTTCTTCTCTACTTGATTTCATCTACCTTTCTCTGCAGAATTCTGAAATACTTCTGTGTAATTTTGCTATGTGTGACTTGAATCGCAGATCTCTCTGAGTTTTATGTTGTGTGTGTGTTGCAGTAGTGAGTTATTGATGACTGTGGATCGAAATTCAATTTGCAGGTTTGGTCGGAAATTCATGCAGGTAGAGGTTTGGATTATGAAGTAATGGTTTGTGGTTATGGGGAGTGAAATCAGTGAGGTTTTGGGTGGTGGAGTGAAGTCGAAATTGGAAGAGGTATGAAGTATAAGGAAGGGTACGAAGGAGTATGTTAAAAACGATATGGGGGAGTTTGAGGATGGATTATGGTGAATAATTTGGAGAGTTTTACAGAGTTTATTTAGGTTTATATTTTTATGTTTCTTGTGTGATTTCTCTGTGTGATTTTAAAGAGAGATGTATGAAGTTTTTCTAGGGTTTTGGCAAGTGCATTGGTCTCTTTTTTTTCTCTGGTTGAAGTCACAATTTATAGAGCAGAATGATAGCATTTAGGGGGGAAAATAGGATGAATTTGAACACTTTTGGTTAACCGTCTTGTGGCTTTTTGATGCAATTTGCTTTGCCTATTTTTGTGCAAGGTTGCAGCGGGTTGGACTGTTATGTTTGGTTTGTTTTGACAGGTTTTTTGGGCTATTCTTACAGGTTTTTGACAGGCTTATGCAGGGGCTATTTTATGCAGAATTTTGGACTATATTGGTTTGTATTTAGACTAGTGTAGCATTGGGAAGTAGCATGATAAAGACAAGGCAGCTTGGTGCAATTTTTACAGGTTTTGACAGCAACTACAGCAAATTGTTGGTGTTTTGGACAACAGCTTTATGGTGAGTTGGACAACAAGGTTTTTGGAAAGGTATTGGGGAAAGGAAAATTGGAATGAAGATGTTTACGACATTAGAATTAGACTCTTTGATAAATTTTCATGTATTCTATTTATATTTCAAAATGTAATAACATGATAATTTGTAACCACTTCATTTTGAATGAATGATTCATGAGTAGACCTTACTTTTGATCAAATATTGCCAATTTTGAACATGAAATTGTGTGAACTTTAGTTTTACTTGAAATTTTGAATGAACATTGAATCTTGTATTGAACTCTTTGAATGGATATTGAAAAACATGAATGGGATTGAATGATACTTAGATAAAGTCAATGGATGAAATCTTTTGTAACAAGATTGGATGGAATGATGAGACTTTCAAAATTCATGAATTCCATGTTTCCTTTATTTTCCAATTAACTCTCCAAGATTTGAATTCAACATTTGTACATTATCTCATAATTTCATAGGATTGTGCTCGAAATAATCTTGTATGTCATGCCCGACTCAAATGACCATTAACTGCCAAACTTGAATTCAACCTCTTGCGTGAAGTTGAAAAAGAACAACTTATATCGTAATAAATTTTTCTCAAAGTATTGTATATCAAACCACGGTTGATTGGAGATAGTATACATGAATCCATGTTTCTTATCTTAACCAATGTCTTATAACCCGGGCAACTAGAAGCAAGCTTTTATCACAAGAAAACCTTAGCCCTGATGCGTATTAACTGATGATCTTGGTTGAAGCCCTAATCGAAATTGATGAACGTGAGCATAAGAAAGTGTATCATGACTCACGAACCATAGAAAAATATTCTTTTCTCTAGTCCAGGCCTTGATAATAATTACAGTTTGTTGTACCCCAAAATTTGCCCTCCCATATTCTTCAAAGTTTTGACAAGCATCATCTCAATTTGCTCAAGTCTACTCAAGAGTTGCACAGTCAACCATCCTCCTAAGCCAGTCAAAATTAGGGTTTTGGTTCTTGCAAGGAAGTTGAGGTTTTCAAGGGCTCAATCAAGTCCCACATGCCTATAAACATTGTCAAGCATCTACATCCTAAGTTTCAAGGCTCACAGCATCAAGTTGCACAGTCAAAAGCCCTAATTGCTTCACAATCAACTGTAGGGGTAAAATGGTTATTTGGCAGTCAAAAGTAAAAAAATTTGGTCAACATCTTATTTTGAAGCCACAATCATCATTTGATCAAGTCTTGATCATGATTCCACAAGAATGGCACAAAAATTATCAAGAGGCAAAAGTTTCCATTTTTGGACAGTTGAAAAGTCAACTGTAACTTGACCAAAGCATAACGTTTTCATGGTTCATCAGAAATATCCCATCCAATGCTCATTTTGAAGGGGATGACATTTCCTACAACTCATCTTCACATTTCAAGTCCAAGAAATGCTCTCACAAAAAGTTATCAATTTCAACATTATAGGTCATTTTCAAAAGTCAACAAAAAGGCACTTTAAGTCAAAGACCATAACTTGATATTGGTAAATCAAAATGACATGGGACCAAAGGCATTAGTTAGAGGACTTCAAGACCTTTCCAAAATGTCCAAGAACATGTTCATATGATCAATATTGAGCAAGATATGCATTGGAGAAGTTGGGAAATTTTTGTGAAATGGCAAAAGTCAATTATCCTTGAAACTTCAATTTTTGACAAAAGGGCCCACTTTCTTCCACTTGATTCAGCCTTGTCATGCCACCCACGTGTCCCATGATTAATTTCAAGACCAAATATTTATTTTTTCATTTTTATTTAATTTTTATGGATTTAATTCATTTTAATTCATAATAATTCAAATAAAAATCTAAAAATTAATTGAATGGCATCTTTGAGGTTTGAATGGCTTTCATGTGTCATATTCCACATACCAAATTCGTGCCAAGCTCAATTATGCATAGAATTCAAAATTTGAACAAACTTAGAAAGTCCTTTAATGGTGGTTATGAAGAATCCCAAAAACTTAATTGCAATGGATCATTGGCTCATAATGTGACCTAATATCATTCACATGTACATATGCAAGAAACCAAAGCCTCATTCACAACCAGAAACACTGCACAAACGGCTAAACCAATTCCAAAAAAACTCAAGAAAATTCAAAACTGAAATCAACCTTCCAGCATAATTCAAAGCCTTAGAGTGATCCAAACACCTTGTTGGACCTTCCAGGAACATTTTGCAATCACAAACAAGCTCCAACACTCAAAGAATCGCCCACCACAGTCGTACGGTTTGCACATATTTTTTTGAATTACATCTCATTATTCATGCGCGTTTGATGTGTTTTGTTGATTGTTTCATGTTCATAGAACTCACAGGAAGCTAATGGTGTGGTCCAATTGTCTTGAAACACTCTGAAACCAAAACCACCATGGATAAGATTTAGGGTTTTCAAGCTTTTGAATTAGGGGTTTCTCATATAGGAAAAATTAGGCTTGGAAAGACCTATGGTTGAACTCAGGGGATTGAGACGAACATGTTGATACCCTCGCGCCCAATTTATCTTGCACCCATTTCTATTTGCTATTTTTGATAGTTGCAGGTTGTGGGGGTTTAAAACCCCCGCTAATTGTTGTGTTTTACATGCATTTCAGTGAAGAAGATGATTAGGTGTTGCAGCATGATTGGCCGGTTCAAATAAATAACGCGCTTTATTTTTTTTCCAAGAGATGCATTAATTTACTAATATAATATTTATTTGTTATTATTATTTCAATTAAGACAATTGGCTCAGTGGAAGGACGCGCTGGCAATGATCACTGGGGCCTGGGTTCGATTCCCAGGTCCCCCAAATGCTTATTTCCATTTTTTCTATACATATTCCTATGCAAGCTTCCTGAAGGGCTTCATCATACACCTCACCAATCCATGCGCCACATGTCCATAATCATGGATCCAAAGGCCACAAAATGAAGGAACACCATGCTCCCCAGTCAAGCCAGCGTGGACAATTCCAAAAGTCAAACAGGCTTCAATGCTATTGGGCCAAAATTGCTTCACTAAACCTCCCAATGGTCCACTAACCCCCTTGGTTTTACTATTCCTTTTATTTTCTTTTTTTTATTTAATTCTTTTAATTTATTATTGTTATTTGATTAATTAACAAATTAATTTTTTTTATAATAAATCCAGAAAACCAAAAAAAACATTTTTATTATTTATTAATTTATTTTGTAAATAAATTCTAACATTAATTAATTTAGTTGTGTAATTAGGACAATTTTAACATTTTTTTTAATAAATAAAATTAATTTAGAGTTAGGTCTTTCACTTTCAACTTTTAATTCCTTTTCTTTTTATTTCATTAAAAACATAAAAAACAAAAAAACTTTTTTTTCTTTTAAATAATTAATTAGTTAATTAGGTTTAATGTTTAATTTAATTCTAAAAAGGGTCAAAACCCTAAGACGTTCCCGATTCAATCTTCTTTCACGCTTTAATTTCTTTGGATTATATTTATGTATCTGTACAGAATATGTAATAGTTAATTAGGATTTTATCACCTTATTTAAATTCTCACACTTTATTTTCCCAAACGGGTTTTTGTTTTTGGCGATGTATAGACCCGCGCCTTGTAATAGCTAGATTTATCTTCCCGCAATTTATTTTCCGCACTCCTAACTGTTAATTATGCCTGAAAGAATGTATGAAAAATAAAACCAGTCTGTAGCTCACAAATAACATGTACAAGATAAACAATAAACATGAAAACAACACACAAGCACATGCCACCCCTAGGGTACGCCTCACTGGTTGCCTTGAACATGGTCATCAAGTATAGGGTGTCTTAGAGGTCGCCCTCCTGTCTAAGATCCAGTTGCCTCGAAACGGTTGCCTCGGATACAAAGGATCTATGACATTATGGTTACTTCTAGGGTATCCTACTATTGCTTCGGTGACCACATTGTCCCTTATAATCGAATTGACCCGAACAAACTCCAACGAGGATGCTACCTATCTCTCAATGGTGGGATAACACTATCTAAAGGACTCTTATACAGCCTAATTCCTTATAGTAGGTAGATTTCTCTTAAGTACTTGCTCTTTTCAAACAAACAAAAACAATTCTTCACACCAACACTTTCTAAAAGTTTTCAAATAAATTTTTCATACACTCTTGAGGACAGATACAAGAGTTACTTAGAAATTTTTCAAACGAAACTTTTTCAAAACCCACACACACTTGAAAAGAAAACAAATCTTTTGAAAACATAAGAGAAAGTACCTAAGAGCCCATGGATAACCATGGACAGAAAGGGTGCTAACACCTTCCCTTTCTATAAATCTACCTCCCGAACCGAGAAACATTCTCAAAGAAGGAATTTTGCTGTGCTTTTGTCCTTTCCATGTTGGAGAACATAAAAGACGGTGGCGACTCTTGCTTACCGCGACATTTCGCGAAACCAGCTAAAAAACAGTCAGTTCTATTCCCACCGATCACACAGTTTAATAAATTAAAGTTCAAGTAGTTGATGGAAGATCTCAAGTGAACTCAAACCTAATTTATGAAGAAATTGTCCCCTGATGATAAAGGGACACAACCCTTTATTTTATAGAGAATCCCAAACCAAAGTGAAACCCTAATTCGTACCAAACACTGCTTCTTGATCTCATGCCTCATTGAATTAAGGGATGATATGTGAATGACCTAATGAAAATGATGCAAATGAAATGCAAAGCCTAAGCCAGATAAAAGTGAAAAGGTAGGACAAGTTTGGGGTTTGACAATATCGGGTTGGTGCATCGAACAAATATAGAAAGACATTGAGAAGGTTGGCAGGTAGCTTTTTCCTCAATGAAGATGTGTTATACAAAATAAATTATGACATGGTCTTGCTTAGATGCGTGGATAGACATGAAGCAGACATGTTGATGCATGAGATCCATGAAGGTTCCTTTGGTACCCATGCCAATGGAAATTCAATGGAAAATAAGATTCTTAGGGAAAGTTACTATTGGCTGACAATGGAATTTGACTATTACAAATTCGCGAAGAAGTGCCATAAGTGTCAGATTTATGCTGACATGATTCATGTGCCTCCGACGCTTCTCAATGTTATTTCTTCTCTGTGGCCTTTTTCTATGTGGGGTATTGATATGATCAGAATGATTGAACCCAAGGCATCGAATGGACATCGTTTTATCTTGGTGGCAATTGACTACTTTACCAAAGTGGGCGGAAGCAGCTTCCTATCCTAATATCACCAAGCAAGTGGTAGTACGCTTTATCAAGAACAATCGTATATGCCAGTATGGTGTGCCAAGAAAGATTATTACTGACAATGGTTCAAATATGAATAACAAGATGATGATAGACCTTTGTTAAGAATTCAAGATTGTCCATCATAACTCATCTCCTTATAGACCTAAGATGAATGGGGTTGTTGAAGATGCTAACAAAAACATTAAGAAGATCATCCAAAAAATGGTTGTTACCTATATGGATTGGCATGAGGTGCTCCTTTTTGCTCTGCATGGGTATCGTACATCCGTTCTCACTTCAATAGGGGAAACCATGTTCTCCCTTGTGTATGGTATGGAAGGAGTGCTCATGTCGAAGTTTAGATTCCCTCTTTGCGTGTAATAGTAGAAACCAAATTGTCAGAGAATGAGTGGGTCCAGAACAAGTTTGACCAATTAAATTTGATTGGAGAAAAGAGAATGAAGGCATTGTACCGTGGTCAGTTGTATCAAAAGAGAACGAAGAAATTTTTTGATAAGAAGGTCAAGCCTCGTGAATTCAGAGAAGGTGACCTCGTGCTCAGAAAGATCATGTCTTTTAACACTGATTCTGGGGGAAAGTGGACTCCAAATTATGAAGGCCTGTATGTTGTCAAGAAAGCCTTCTCTAGCAGTGCATTGATTCTTGAAAATATGGATGGCGAGGAGTTCCCACGTTCCATGAATGCTGACGCAGTTAAGAAATACTTCGCCTAAAGAAACAAAAGAACAACTCGCTAAGTTGAAAACTCTAAAGGGCGGCTTAGGCCAAAAAGAGCGTCTCGGTAAGCTGAAAACCTGAAAGGGAGGTTTAGGCAAAAGTAAGAGAAACATTTCCCGCTAGGTTGAAAACACGCGAGGGAAACATAGGTAAAAGTTAGGGATTTCTTGGAAAGTAACCGGGTCAAACAAGACTTGATCATTGAAGTAACAATCTTCTCGAATCCTCATCATACTTTAACTGAAGTCTCTGCTCAAGAGTTCAAAGTTGTTAGGGAGAATATTGGACATTGTATTTTAATGTATCTTTTCCATATATTACAATTTTCTAAACTTTGTAATCATCCATTGAGTCTCTCCAATCACAGACTACCATTCTATTAATAAAGTTTGAGCCTTTATCATATCCTTTGTAGTTCTTATTTTATTCTGTTTGCAAAATTTCGTTTATTATTGATAATAATTGTCAAAACAAAAAGATTTAATAATAAAAATGTTTTTTGAAAATAATTTTCAAATTACTTTTTACTTCAGATTGTGTGATTCAAGTAAAACAAAATTAGTGATTCCAAGGATGGACGAACTCCAAAATATTGAAAAAAAGATTCCCGGAGAAAGCTTTCCCAGGTTACTCATACTGATATATGCATGACCCTCTTGTGTTTCTTTCCTCAGAAAGATGGGTTCATGCCAATTGATATATGGTGCGATGTTGGGCTTGTAATCCCATTTTCCCTATTTAAGTCTTGGTTCATATTTTTTCTCCAGGTCGATTATTGTGTTTTTGGGTTTGCATGGTTTGATGCCTCTATCCCAGATTCGTCAGTCAAGACTTAACACAATTTTTTTTCAATCGAGTAGCCTGAAAAGGGCAATATCTTTTCTAAGGAGTGTTGAAAGAGCTATCAACTTTTTGGGTTTTCTCTCACCAAGTGTTGAGTTTTATTTAAAGTCCCCATAATTTTGACTTCTTACTGTATTATTTAACTTCTTAGATCCCCGAGTGAAGTCGAGATGATGCTTCTCTATGAAAGTTTTTATCCCCATAAAGTTTCATATTTTCTCTCTAGAGAAGTTTTGTGTAACCCTTATTATTGATATTGAATAATGTATTTGGGATCCCTTTGACGATGTGATGTTGTCCTCCCCAATAAAGTTAGCACGAGATCCCTAGTTGAAGTCTCAGCGATGTGGTTTTCAGCTTCCGTAGTGAAGTCATTATTATAATCTCCAGCAGAAGTCTAGACTATGAGGTATTGTCTTACCTAGTGAAGTATGTATGATGCTCCCCCGTGAAATCTAGAAAATGATGTTACATCCCTACAGTTTTTTTGGTTCGTTGCTATCAGATTGTGCTTCGACTATTATTCAAACCATATTTCTTCCTAGTGGAGTTAAGCCGTGAAGTAGGAATTTATTTCCTCAGTTGGTTCTTAATCTTTTATGGAATCTTCATCCTGGATGTGATTTAGGCGAGTATTGACTTTACCCAAGTTGGTTTTGTCAGGTTATTCCTAATTATGTATGTTTGTTTTGTCAGCATGTACATGATAACATTCATACGTTCATACATACATTATGCGTAGTTGAATTAAAATCCATTGCTCATTTGAATTCATTATTGTTTTTGTTAGCATATTACCCTATTCGCAAAGTTATGTTACCCTCTCTCCAATAGATTCTTAACCTTAAGCAGAAAGTGTATATCCTTTCAATTTCCCCATTGAGTTATCCCTCGTGGAAGAATTTTGTTTTAGCCTTCCTATTCAGCTCATTATCTGGATGGAATGTGTGATGCGGTAGGAGAACTGACTTGAGGGTTTTGCGTTTTATCGCAAATGTTGCGGTTAGCAAGAGTCGCCACCGACTTTTCTTTTATCCAAAAGGAAAGGTGAAAAAGCACATGAAAGACCTTTGAGATGTTTTTTTGAGTTTGGGGGGTAGATTATGAAAAGGGAAGGTATTAGCACCCTTTTTATCCATGGTTTTCCATGGGCTCTTAGTTACTTTCTTAGATCACTTGCTTTTTTGTTTGAAAATGTGCTTGGTGTGGTTTTGAAAGTATTTTGTAAAAGAGGCCATTCGTTTAGGCAATCTTTGTAATGATTCTCGTTCGTAAGAATGTATACAAAGATGTTTGTCTTTTGAAAGTTTTTTCAATGTTTGTAAGATGTTTTTGAAATGTGTGTTTGTTTTGAAAATAGCAAGGATAGTTGTTTTGAAATAGAGCAAGTAACTAGAAGTAATCTACCTACTCAAATGTCTTTCTTGTACATTTTCTATTCCTTTGACATTGTCATCTTACCATTAATTTGATAAGCAACCCTATCTTTGGATGTAAATGGGACGGGCGTGGATCATCATATAACCATGATTAGCAATGTTTTCAAAGTATCTTAAGTATCTTAGCATTTTTTAGGGACCAAGACCATTTTTATAAGGAAACCTTGAATAGCGTCATCGATGGACTATGATCTTGTACTTGTTTGTTTTGCCAAGATACTTCGCATGCGTAATATGGCCATTTTTTAGGCAACCAAGTGGAGAAACCCTAAGGATGCTTGTGTACAAGTGTATCATTTTCATGCTTTGGTTTTATCTTGTATTTAGGGTTTTCTATTTTTCTTTGTTTCGATCTTATCATACAAACCCTAATTATTAATCATGACGTGTAAAGCGGTAAATTGCGTAATGTAAATATTACTAAGCTATTACAACAATTTTATGGGAGGGGGGAATACAAATTTGAATGGGGATTTGCAAAAATGTAAACCTAAATAAATTATTACAATCAAATCGAATTTGTACGAATGAGAATAAATAAAATACAATATTTAAGTATGCAATATTACATACATGCAAGAAAAAGATTTTTTTTTGTTTTGTTTTTATGTAAAAGAAATTTTAAATCTAAACCTAAAATTATAAGGAAAAGAAATTAATTTTTAAAAGGGAGGCTTAACCCTAATTACTATTTCAAAAGAAAATAAAGTTCTTATGTATCATTTTTTATGTATTTTTTATACTAAAATAATAAATAATATTGTATATAAAAATATAAAGTTTTTATATATGCAAAAATAAATATGTATAAGTATGGGATGAAAAGGAAATAAATAAAATAAACTAAATATATTTTAATTATATTTCACAAGTTTATTAAGAAAATACATGATATATATTAAAAATAAAATATATTTTTATGTGAAAAACAAACTAAAACAAAATAAAAATGCAATATTATTAATTTATATTTTTTTGGATTTTTATACATTTAAGAAAATAATTAATAAAAATAAAACAAATAAAATAAAAAAATAAAAAGAGTTGGCAAAGGGGGGTGATGTAGAAAAACTAGCAGCAATGTGTTAGTAAAAATACTAGGCCCAAAGGACTAAGCCCAAACCTGCAAAAAGATAACAAAGCTGAAAAATGGAAAAATATGGAAAACAAAAGTAGCGCTCAGGTTCGAACCCAGGACATGGGTCTCACCAGCGCGCTACTTTGTCACTGGGGTGGCTATACATCCATTGACTTAAGTGAAGCAAAAATAATATAACATGAAACAAGTCCTTGCCCTGTACTTCATCTTCTTCCTCAAGCTTGGCCAGATGTCCTGTAACTCTCTCATTCTTCCATGAAAATGAAAACTCATAACATGAAAGTTGTAGTATTTGATCTCACGATTCTAATCATATAAGTTATGTAAGCTAACAATCAAAGATCAGAGAGAATTTTAAAAGCCCTAAATTTAAACCTAAATTTTTCAAAAACTTCAATTTCTAAATTCTCTCAACTCAGGCCAAATAAATGTAAGATAAAGATATATACAGTTTCGTTGCAATGAGGGCTACATTATTTATTCACAAATCGTGGCCAATGGTTGCCTGTATAAGGAGATAGAAGTTGAGATTTTACCTCCTTCAGTTGAAATCGTGGATGGAACTGGAGTGAGTTTGATGGAGGCCTGATGCTTGCTTGAGCTTCCTTGAACTTCCCTGAATGTATTCCCACCCTTGCCTTTCTCTGAAAGTGCCTGAAACTCCTTGGCCAAGTCAACCTGCAAGCTTTGAAAACAAAAATGGCAGATGATGGAGAAGGGGTTATAGTACAGGGATGAAGGTCTAGATTAGTTGGATATCAAGTAGGTAAGGTGTTTTGATGATCAAGAATGGAAACGCACGAGCCAAATGAGAGATTGATATGCTTATGCCAAAACTGCAAGTTTTGACAGTTTTCTGGTGTTTTTGAGATTGGGAGTGTTTCAGGCTTCAACTAATCGTGTGTTGTGTTGTATCATGTTTGTATATTAGTATAGAATCAGTTTCATGTCAATCCTCCAACAGATGTGCCAGTTCTAGCCTTTTGGCAACCTTTCTTGCTTTTGAAGCAAAGTGAAGGGACAAGGCTTGCCATGCTTGTACTTGCTTTCTTAGGGTTGGTATATATTTGTACAAATTGCTTTAGGCCTTTAATATTTGTATGTGCAATGGAGACAGGTGCAATGCTCAAGATTTGGAAAGTGGCAAAAGTTGAGCTTTTTTCAAAATGGCAATGGTCACTTTATGCCATTTATGGAATTACAACTTGGGTAATGGCTCTAGGGCTTGGGTCAAAGCTTTATCAACTGAGTATGAATAAAATAAGGAGTAAGGAACAAGCTTGGGACCTGTAAAGTATGGATTAGGCAGCATAGGTACTGATTGGAACTTTATTCTTCATGAAATGGCTTGGACAAAAAGTGAGAAAATGCCAACTTCATATCTTCGATTCTCCCTACTCAAAAATGATCTTGAAGAGTTATTTGACATTTTAGAAAGCTTTAAATATTCTCTATAACCCATATTTGAAATGAATTTTGAGATACCTCTTGGAACTAGGTGAAAAATTGCCATGAAGTTGGGTCCAAAACCTGCCTAAATTAGGGCAAAATTTCACTAAGTTATTTAGTTCATGACCATGTATTCATAAATTTATATCTTGAGATCCAAGCATCTTTAGGGAAAAGTGTGTGAAGCAAAATTTTAGATTTCATAGAGGTCTACAACTTTCATGTTGGGAACTTCCTTTGAATCATTATGCATCATGGTGAAAAAATGGTCTAAAGTTGAGATAAAATAAGAAATTTTCTATACTTAGAAAAATTTCTAAGTTAAGAAAATTTTCAAATTTAAACCCTAATTTTAAAATTTGGATTTCTTGATGAACAAGTTTCATATTTTGACATGTTATGATGAATTGTGACCCTTGGCACTTGATTTTGACCAAAAAGTCAAAGTTTGACTTTTTAGTGTACAGTTGACTTTTGATCAGTTGACTGCAAATTTCATCTGTCAATCCAATGAAATTGAAATGTTTTGAGCCTTGTAATGAGGTCAAGATGATTCAATTGAATCCTTGAAATCGTGCCTTAACTCAATTGGTCATTTGCTAGGTTAAAAATCAGAAATTGCCCTTCCTTAGTCAAAATCCTAATTTTTTACCATTTTGCCCTTTTGGTGATTTGATCAAATTTCTTGAGGAATTGTGATCCAAACTTGAAAAAATGATACATATAAGCTTAAAATGTTGATGTGGATCAAGAATTATGAAATTTGACTGTAAATTGGCCATGGTTGACTTTTTCCCCAATACAGCTAATTTTTAAGTCAACAGTCTAATTGACTGATCAAAAATATGGTTCAAGGCTTGAAACTTGTCATGAGTGATCTTAGGGGTCCATAATGATGTTTGAAATTCATATGAAGCATTGATAGTCCAAAAATCCTTGTGCAAACTCAAACCCTGATTTTGGGTTATCAGTGTAAGATGAGATGTCTTGAGCTGACCAAACCCTAATCCAGTCTTGAGTCAAAGGAACCTTGTGAGAAAAGTCTTGATAAATGAGAGGGCAAATTTTGGGGTACAACAACTTCCCTTGTTCAATCTTATTAAACCTGAAGAGTTAGATTGACGAGTTTTGTCATTCGTGACTCGAAGGTGAAAGATGATTGGACACTAGAGTGCCCATAAATTTGCACTCGACAATGTGTAGTTGAGGGAATGGGCTTAAAGATGCCATTTGGAGAAGAGATAGAATCTTGTTGGAGATGGGCTTGTAGATGCCATCCAAGAATGTTTGTTGAATTGTAAATTGCAAGCTGAAAGAATGAGTATCAGAATGGCATCCGTGTCTGGAGCGTATCCATATTGTATCTGAATGAGTATCAGAATGGCTTCCATGTCTGGAGCGTATCTGTACTGTATATGAACTTGAAATCTGAATGAGTATTAGAATGGCATCCGTGTCTAGAGTGTATCCATATTGTATCTGAATCTTGAAATCTGAATGAGTATCAGAATGGCATCCATGTCTGGAGTATATCCATATTGTATCTGAATCTTGAAATCAGAATGAGTATCATAATGGCATCCGTGTCTGGAGCGTATCCATACTGTATCTGAATGGGCATCAGAATGGCTTCCATGTCTAGAGCGTATCTGTACTGTATCTGAACTTGAAATCTGAATGAGTATCAGAATGGCATCCGTGTATGAAGCGTATCCATATTGTATCTGATTGCACATTGTTAATGGTAGTTATTTAACCTTATCCTGAAAAGGGTAAAATGTTAGCTGAAACACAAAGTTATGCTGCATGAAATGTATGATGCAATGTATTTGTTTTATCAATGTTTATGATATATGGATGTACTGTATGCGTATGTAAGGTGATTTGTTGTATTGTTGCCTGATTGATGAAAATAAATTCCTGAATGCTGATGAGGATATGTGGATTCTTCATGCCTTGAAGTACTGACAAATAATTCCGCTTGTGAGAGCAATGCCACATACTGCTTTGAGGAATTCTAAGAAATTTGACGATCTCTACTGGGGATTAATAATTTAAAGTTTTAGTTCCGCTGGGGACCTAAATGACGTATTGTGAGGATTGCTTATGGAATAGCCTAGAGACGTTTTTCGGCTCTTTCAATCTATCAGTAATTGTCTTTCTCATTTTGTTTATTTGTAAACAGTAATTATGTTCAAATGCATATGTTCATTAATGAGTCATTGGACGTTTTTGCAAATAAAACACAAGTGTAAAGAAAAGACAAATAGTTTTTTGTACTTTCAAAGAGATATCTTTGTATTGACTTTGAATAAGTATTTTGTACAAAGGAGACAATCATTCTAGTAAGAGAATGCTGCCATAAAAAGCAAGAAAAACTTTATACAAAGAAAGATAGCTATGTGTGATAATCCCATGGGGTTTCCATTCTACTATAGCCTTCGTATCTCCGGATATCTTGTCTTTTTGTTGCTTCGTCCGAATATGATTGAATTGATCAGAGACTCCGAGTTTGTCAGTGGAAGTCAAAAGGTTGTCCTCAAAGTGATCCGACGGGACATAGTCATACGCTTTAATTCCCTAAATTTTACCCAGACCACCCTTTCGGGTTTTCAGTCCACCAGGAAACCCTTTTTTGCCCAAGTCGCCCTTTCGGGTTTTCAACTTGCCGGGTGTACAAATTTTTTTATTTTATCCCTAATTTTTTCCCGAACCTTTTTTTGGTTCGCCGGGATGCCCTTTTTTTTGCTAGGTGTGTCAACCTAGCGGGTCTCTTATGTGTAGTATCTTTTGACTATGTCTGTGTTTGCAGGGTGTGGCTGGTCATCGTCGTCCATGGTGGTTAAGATCATTGCCCCACCGGAGAATATGTTCTTGATTACAAATGGTCCTTCATAGGTAGGAGTCCATTTGCCCCTGGGATCACTTTGTGGTAAGATAATGCGTTTGATCACTAGATCTCCAACTTGATATACCTGGCATTTGACTTTCTTGTTGAAAGCCTTGATCATTCGTTTTTGATACATCTGACCATGGAAAACAGCAGTAAGTCTCTTTTCATCAATTAAGTTTAGTTGATCAAGTCAAGTTTGGATCCAATCGTCCTCATTCAAACCTGCATCCTTCATAATTCTCAAAGAGGGGATCTGGACCTCAATAGGAAAGACAGCCGCCATGCCATAAACCAAAGAATAGGGTGTTGCCCCAATTGATGTGCGAGCCATGGTACGATACCCGTGGAGAGAACATGGTAGCATCTCATGCCAGTCCTTGTAGGTGACTGTCATTTTTTGTATGATCTTTTTAATGTTTTTATTTGCAGCTTCAATTGCACCATTCATCTTTGGCCGATAGGGGGACGAATTGTGATGTTGAATCTTGACCTGCTCGTATAAGGCGGTGATCATAGTATTGTTAAGGTTGGTACCATTATCAGTGATGATACTATCTAGGATACCATACCGGCAAATGAGATTCTGCTTGATGAAGCGGGCAACAACATTCTTAGGAACGGATGCGAAGGAAACTGCTTCGAACCACTTTGTAAAATAGTCAATGGCCACTAGAATGAAACGGTGTCCATTGGAGGTTGTAGGCTTGATCTCTCCAATCATGTAGATTCCCCACATAGCAAAGGGCCAAGGAGCCATCAAGACATTAAGAGGAACCAGAGGTACTAGCACCTTGTCGGCATAAACTTGACACTTATGACAAGTCCGAGAGTGTTGATAGCAATCCGCTTCCATGGTAGACCAATAATATCCTGCCTGTAGGATTTTCTTCGCCATCGTATGCCCATTGGAGTGAGTGCCAAAAGTACCTTCATGTAATTCAGCCATGATCTTTTCAGCCTCAATCTTATCCACACATCGGAGCAGAATGGAGTCATGGTTGCATTTGTACAGGATGCCATTACTCAAGAAGAACTTAGCAGAGAATCTCCTTAAGAATTTTTTATCATTGATTGAAGCTCCTTTTGGATATTCCTGAGCCTCGAGATACCTCTTAACTTCATGAAACCAAGGTTGGTCCACTACTTCTTCAGTATTAATCTCATGACAGTGTATTGGTTCATCCATTTATTCAATGGTGGTCTAGGAAGCCTCGTTATTCCAATTAAGTTTAAACATAGATGACATTATGGCTAGAGCATCTGCTAGCTGATTTTCTTCTTGCGGGAAATGCTCGAAGGTAATCTGTTCAAAATGTGGTAGCAATGTCAAAACATGTTCTTTGTAAGTGATAAGGTTTGGGTGCTTAGTGTCCCACTCTCCCTTTATTTGACTGACGACTAAAGCTTAATCTCCAAACATATCTAAAGATTTGATTCCCAAGTCTATGGCAGCCATGAGACCAAAGATGCATGATTCGTATTCTGCCATGTTGTTCGTACAGTTGAAGCAAACTTTGGCATTAAAGAGAGTGTTACACCCTTCCGGAGATATGAGTACAGCGCCGATACCATTACCAAGTGCATTGGATGCCCCATCAAAGAGCAGGGTCCATCAGGGTCCTTGTTCAGGTTTGTCATATGGTCTGATTTCTTCACAGTTGTCTAATGTCATGATGTCTTCATCCGGGAATTCAAATTTCATGGACTGATAATCTTCTACAGCTTGATGAGCAAGATGATCAGCTAGCATACTGCCCTTTATAGCTTTCTGGGTAGTGTACTATATGTCATATTCTGTTAGGATCATCTGCCATCTAGTTATCCTTTCAGACAGAGCAGGCTTTTCAAAGATGTACTTTATCAAATCTATCTTAGATATCAACAAGGTAGTATGAGTCAACATGTACTGTCTTAGCCGACGAGCAGCCCATGCCAGAGCGCAGCAAGTTTTCTTGAGCAGTGAATATCTGGTTTCACATTCGATAAACTTTTTGCTCAGGTAGTAAATAGCATGCTCTTTTCGTCCAGACTCGTCATGCTTCCCCAATACACACCCCATTGAGTTCTCTAAAACGGTCAGATACATGATCAGTGGTCTTCCCTCGACTGGTGGAATTAAAACAGGAGGCTCTTGTAAGTACTCTTTGATCTTGTCAAAAGAGATCTGACATTCATCATTCCATCTGACTACTTGATCTTTCTTTAATAGTTTGAAGATTGGCTCACAAGTAGTTGTTAGATGAGAAATGAATCTGGCAATATAGTTCAGGCGTCCCAAGAATCCTCTGACTTCCTTCTCAGTACGAGGAGCAGGCATTTTTTGTATCGCTTTAACCTTAGAAGGATCAACCTCGATGCCTCTGTTGCTGACAACAAAACCTAAGAGTTTACCGGACCGGACTCTGAATGTGCACTTGTTTGGATTCAACCTTAGCTTGTGCTCCTTCAACCTCTCAAACAACTTCTGCAAATGATCAAGGTGCTCCTCCTTAGTTTGTGATTGGGCTATCATGTCATCTACATATACCTCTATCTCATGATGTATCATATCATGAAATAAGGCTACCATGGCGCGTTGATAGGTTTCCCCAACATTCTTCAGTCCGAATGACATCACTTTGTAGCAGAACATTCCCCACTGTGTGACAAATGTAGTTTTCTCCATGTCCTCAGGTGCCATTTTAATTTGGTTATAACCTAAGTATCCGTCCATGAAGGAAAATACTCTGTGCTGGGCCATATTGTCAACCATGATATCGATGTGGGGAAGTGGAAAATCATCTTTAGGGATGGCCCTATTCAAATCTCTATAGTCCACACACATTCGTACTTTGCCGTCCTTTTTAGGCACGGGAACAATGTTGGCAACCCACTGGGGATAGGAAGTGACAACTAAGAATCCAGCATTAAATTGTTTCATGACTTCCGCTTTGATCTTCTCTGACATGTCAGGTCTCATGTGGCAGACTTTTTGTTTTACTGGTGGACAGTCTTCTCTTGTGGGCAAACGATGTACCACGATGTCTGTATCAAGTCCTGGCATGTCTTCGTATGACCAGGTAAAGATCTCAACATAATCGTGCAATAGCTGAATTAGACGCTCCTTGACACTCGGCTCTAGATTTACACCCACCTTGATTTCCTTTTTATCTTCCTCGGTACCCAAGTTGATTGTATCCAACGGTTCCTCATGAGGCTGAATAACTCTTTCCTCTTGTTGTAGTAGTCTGGCTAATTCCCCTGGTACTTCACAATCTTCCTCACCTTCGTCTTCGGCTTGGTAGATTAGATCTTCAGAGTCACTAAGGGCCATAGCAGTATCGTTACCCATGGGATCCGGAATGGAGGGGTACCTGCATTTGTGAGTGTAGGTGTATGTAAGGGTATAGCCATCTTTAAACAATAAAATGTAAAAAAAAAAAAGACAATGAGCACAAAAGGTTTGTATGTGGAAAAACGTCCATGATTCATTGAATGTCATATGAAGATGAAATAAGAACCCTTACAAATGGACCATTGTGCCTCGGGTAAGACACAAGGTTTTTAATGTGTGAATTGTTTGTGAATATTATAAGTCCAACAGAAATGTAAAAGATAAATTACTGAGAGATGAAAGTTATTGGGACAAAGTCTCTAGCTTCCCAATTGCGAAGTCATCCATTGACAGTAGGAAATATCCAATCCTCCAAGCTGCCATCTTCTTCACCATCTTCCACTGTGTTGACCTCTTGGTTTCTAATCTTCAGAGGCGGCACTCCAGCACGGGCACGACGCACATCCTTCTGAGCATTTGAAGTAAACCCCAAGCCAAACTTGTCAGATTTATACGGAATGTTTGGAAGCTGTCCCCAGATGGTGCATCCACCCTCCTCTACTACTACCTTGGCGTCCTTTAGGGATGACATCCGAAGCGGAGGTCTTGTGATCTTGGGGATTTGGGATACCGTCTTGGTTACTGCTACCTCTTGAGAGACTTCTTCGAAATGTTGAAAAGGAGTTTCAATGAACTCGCCATCCAACTCCACATACCGGAAATAATTTAGATGGCTAATCATGTACTCTTCCTCTCCGTGGATAATGATAATCTTTCCATGGACCGGGTACTTCAGCATCTGGTGCAGTGTAGAGGTGACAACACCGGCATTATAGATCCAGGGCCGTCCTAGCAGACAGGAGTAAGAGGGGCAGATGTCCATTACATTGAAGGTTGAGTTGAAATTCTGAGTTCCCACCTTTATGGGGATGTCCACCTCCCCGTGGACCATCCTCTTTGAGCCATCAAATGCTCTTACGACTGTGTTACTGGGTTTCAATGTCATTCCTTTGCAATCCAATCTGTCGAGATCTTTCTTCGGTAAAACGTTCAAAGATGAGCCAGTGTCCACCAAAACATGGGCCAGAGTCGTTCCTCTACACTACATAGAGACATGTAATGCCTCGTTGTGCTTTCTCCCTCTTGGTATCAAATAAGCATCAGAGAAGCCTAGGCCGTTATCAGCTGTCAAACTAGCCACATAATCTTAGAATTGGTCAGCAGACGTCTCTTGTGGCACATGGGCTGTCTTCAGGAACTTCACCAGAGCTTTCGCATGTGTCTCAGAACACAGCAGCAATGCTAGCATGGAGATCTTGGAGGGAGTTTACCCCAACTGTTCAACCACGTCATAGTCACTCTTCATTATTATCCTCAGGATCTCCTCCATTTCCTTCTTGGAGGTTTTGGGGACAATCAGTGGTTGATCCTTCATCTGGATAGGCTCTTCTTAAATACTTGTTCCTCGAATTTCAGCAGTAGAAGTTTCGGTAGGGATAGCGGCAGGGGTTGTGTCATCTTTGTTAACAGGAGCACTTGTAGATATGATTATTGGTACGGAGGTAACCTTCGGAACAATCACGGGTCTAAAAACTGCCTTTGGAGGGGCAATCTCTGGAGAGAAGATTTTACCGCTACAGGTATTCTTACTGGTTCCGACAATATTGCTAATGTCGGGGTCTTCTTCTTTGGAGCTTATTTCTTCGGCGGCCAGCCCATCTTGTTTGATACCATGGTAGTAGATGTCTCAACCGTAATTCCACGGTACTGTTTTGTATGATTCATACGGGACCGGCCCGAGCATTGTGATTATAAGAGGAGTAGTCTTTGGAACCGATGTAATCCTAACGGGTCTTTTGGGGACCCTGGAAGGATTGGCGGAGATGGTTATGATTAAAATGTGTTCAACAGGAATAGGTGAAACAGGAGAATTTTCTAACAGAATCTCTTGGTTGTCTATCAAGCTTTGAATGCCTGTCTTCAATAGAGGGCAAACAGTTGGTGAGGATCAGCAAAGATGGTAGTCTTCATTACAACTTGGGAATATACCAACTTTCAACAAGTTTATCTTAATGATTGGGAGCAGAGTCAAGAGTTCATCCACTGTGGTAACAAACAAATCTTCTTCGATAGCATTGGAATTGTGACCATGCCTAGGCATAGGAGAGGAAATGACGTTTGGTTTCTCGAGCGCATCAAACTCAATTTCTTTTGCATCTATAAGGTCTTGGATTTTGTTTTTCAAGGCCCAACAGTTGTTAGTTTCGTAACCTGGACTTTCAGAATGATATGCGCATCTGGCATTTGGGTGATAATGAGGGGACGCCGTGTTGGGATTCTTTGGAGCTTCTTTTAAAGTTGCTAGATTAGATTTCAGAAGATGTGGTAAGACCTGGGCTAGAGTCATACTAATTCAGGTGAATTGCTTCTTGGTTGATCAGATGTATGCTTTGGGATCATAACGGCCCCTACCATTGGTCGGTGCTCAGCTCTCCCTTGGTTCCTTTGTGGATAAACAACATATACCTCCTTCTTTCCGGTGAAAGGCTTCCTCACAGCTGTAGAGGCAGATGAATCCTTCGGAATCTTTCCACTTTTTATGCCAGCCTCCACCCTATCTCCAGTTAATATTAACTCAGTAAACCCAGCAGATGAGCTCCCAATCAAATGATTGAAGAAAGGGCCCGACAGAGTGCCTAAGAACATATCCACTAACTCCCTTTCAGACAGAGGGGGTTGCACTCTCCCAGCTAGGTCTCTCCATTTCTGCGCATAATATTTGAAACCCTCATTTGAAGCCATAGCCATACTTTGAAGTTGAGTATGGGTTGGCTCCAAATCTGCATTATACTGGTATTGTTTATAGAAAGTTGCGACAAGGTCTTCCCAGTTGTGGACGTCGGCCCTTTCTAATTGGTAAAACCAATCGAGTTGTGTTCCGGATAAACTATCTTGGAAAAAATTCACCCACAGGTCTTTATCGGTAGAGTGCAGCTGAATCTTTCTCACGTATGATCGGAGGTGCATTTTAGGACATGACACCCCATCATATTTTGCAAATAATGGCACTTTGAACTTTGGTGGGATCACAATTCCCGACACTAGCCTCAATTCTTCAAAGTCTAGGCCTGGTACCCTTTGTATTTCCATAGCGCTTAAACGCTCTTCAAGATGTCTGTACTTATCATCAGCCGGAGGGTACTGTTCCTCAGAGCAGTCTTCCTCTTCTTCCTCCTCTTCATATTCTGATGGAACTGTCGTTTCTTTTCCTTTCCCTTCCCCTTCATCAGATGTTGCTGTAAAATTCAAGGTTCTTCTGGTTTGTCCTTGAAATCTTCTCCCCATGATTACAACACCAGTTGGTTTCTTCTCTTTCTTCTTTTTCTCTTTTGCCAACAGAGTCTTCAGCTCTTCTTGCCCTTTGGCCAGGGTTGTGAGTAATTGTTGAAACTGCATGTTTTGAGTCTGAAGATCTTTGACTGTATGTTCGAGATCCATCTTACTGAAATAAACAGTAGAGAGATGAGGAAACTTGTTGCAAAAGACTTGTTTATGTTATGATGAATGATATGTATACATGCGGTGCTTTCAAGGATTTAAAAATTCAAATTTGTTTTAAACAAAAAGAAACACACGTTATATTAATAAAATAGAGTTTGAGTACATCAATGCCCCTTGGGAAAAATAATACAACACTCTGAGATAAAAAATTAGTGCGCATCCTCTTTGGTGCTATGTAGGCATTTAGAGTCTGCTCCTCATGAAGTTGCCTAGTGAGTTCCAAAACCTTCTTCTCGCTTGTGTAGAATTGGGCTTCGAAAGTATCTCGCTCTCCTTTGAGCTGTATCCAATCCCTTTGTAGGTCTTCAAGAGATGTGGGCATGTCAGGATGTAGGATAGTGTATGGAACTTCTCCTTCCTTAACAGGCTCAATAATCACCGGGAGAATGGAAGGATAATGCATTATAAGACTTTGAGCGCGGGTTCATACCCACTTGAGGTAAGGCTCAAGAGGGATGGAATTCTTGTGTCCCAAAGTCTTACTATCCACCTTGTTTAGCATCCTCCAAGCTCGGATGAATCTCCGGCGAAGACCTTGATCGTCGTTGTCATAGTCGAATACTAAGCCTTGAATCAGCATCTCATGTGGGCCATCCCTTCGGGCATAACCAAACTGTCTTAGAGCTAAGCATGGGTTGTAGGTGATTCCTCCCCTAATGCCAAGTAGAGGGACATTAGGGAATTCCCCAAAACGGTCAACAGTGATAACATTCTCTTTGGATCGAGAGCACCAATGAATATCTAAATGTTTGAGCGTCATTAACCTTTGTGACCACCTTAATCCTTGCTCATTATTTAAGATTGATTGGGGAAGATGAGAAATAAACCATCTTGCCAGGAGGGAAGTGCAACACATAAGGACACCTCTTTTCCTCATTGTACGAGTGTGAAAAGAGTGCAGGATATCCCCTAGTAATGTAGGCACTGGATTGCGTGACATGAAGATTTTGACGGAACTCACATCTATGAGTTGGTCAGGATTGGGGAATAAGACCATCCCATAGATAAGAAGAGCCACAATTTCTTCAAATGCTTGCAAGTCTAAGTAATTCCAACAACTTTGGGCTTTCTCAAATAAAGACTTTGCTAAGAAGCCTTTGACACCACTTCTAGTTTCCCAATGGGTTATGACATCAGATGAGTGCAAGTGCAGAGCTTGAGAAATCTCTTTTGGCTTTGGATCTCTTTCCGTACCGTTGAAGGGTAGTTGATTGTGAATAGTAATCCTCAAGAGTTGAGAGAATTCTTCCAAAGTAGGTACAAGCTGATAGTCAGGAAATGTGAAGCAATGATGCAAAGGATCAAAGAATTGGAAGAGCACTTTCATCATATCCTCCTTTGTGTTGGAGGTGACCAAGTTGAGTAGACGACCATGTCTCTCGGTGAATGGAGAGTTCTCAGGGATCCTTGAAGCTAGCTCCTTGAGTTATGGAGGAATTCTTACAAGATTGATTTGGATAGTTTTCCTGCGAAGTGAATCCATATCCTACAAAACAAGAACAAAGATGAATCTCCAAAATCCTTGAAATGGTTAGTGAATGCATATGATGTTCATGATGTCCATGATGTTATGCACAAGTATGTATATACAAGAAAATCAAACAAGTTCTTAGTTTAGGATTGCATGGGGTTTTATAGGTAAGTACCCTCTTGGAGTTTAGTTGGCTCAATCTGTCCTAATAATAGTAATCGGGTTCTAAGGAGTTCAATATCACTGGATTGTTTCCTTGGTCATTGTTTCAGCTCAAGCCTCTTTAATGGCGACCGAAATATCCCAAGAAACCAACCCTCAATGAGTGTAGTATCGAGTATCTACCAACTTTAGACTATACCAAAGCCGATCATCTCACTACATCATAAAGGCCAAGTTGGTCAAGTGAAGGGTTCTAGAAGTTCATTAGTGCTTCATGACATCACTCAGCGGCCCCATATTCTCTTTGATTGACTCAAAGGCTACCGGTACCCATAAATATGTCACACTAACATAGCTATTGCTTAGACCATATCGGTATACCCCTCACAATTTCCACAACGTATTGCTATTTACCTATAATGTTTCCCAAATCCGTGTGGAGGATTCAAACCCAAACAAAGAACCATAATGTAAAGAAAACAAATCAAACAATGTAAGCAAATAAATGTGATCTAAACCTTAAGGTAACCCCACTTCTATAATAGGTCCCTAGCAGAGTCGCCAATTCTGTGATGCGGTGGGAGAACTGACTTGAGGGTTTTTCATTTTATCGCAAATGTTGCGGTTAGCAAGAGTCGCCACCGACTTTTCTTTTATCCAAAAGGAAAGGTGAAAAAGCACAGGAAAGACCTTTGAGAAGTTTTTTTGAGTTCGGGGGGTAGATTATGAAAAGGGAAGGTATTAGCACCCTTTTCATCCATGGTTTTCCATGGGCTCTTCGTTACTTGCTTAGATCACTTGCTTTTTTGTTTGAAAATGTGCTTGGTGTGGTTTTGAAAGTATTTTGTAAAAGAGGCCATTCGTTTAGGCAATCTTTGTAATGATTCTCGTTCGTAAGAATGTATATAAAGATGTTTGTCTTTTGAATATGTTTTCAATGTTTGTAAGATGTTTTTGAAATGTGTGTTTGTTTTGAAAATAGCAAGGATAGTTGTTTTGAAATATAGCAAGTAACTAGAAGTAATCTACCTACTCAAATGTCTTTCTTGTACATTTTCTATTCCTTTGACATTGTCATCTTACCATTAATTTGATAAGCAACCCTATCTTTGGATGTAAACGGGACGGGCGTGGGTCATCGTATAACCTTGATTAGCAATGTTTGCAAAGTATCTTAGCATTTTTGAGGGACCAAGACCATTTTTATAAGGCAACCTTGAATAGCGTCATCGAGGGACTATGATCTTGTACTTGTTTGTTTTGCTAAGATACTTCGCATGCGTAATATGGCCATTTTTTAGGCAACCAAGTGGAGAAACCCTAAGGATGCTTGTGTGCAAGTGTATCATTTTCATGCTTTGGTTTTATCTTGTATTTAGGATTTTCTATTTTGCTTTGTTTCGATCTTATCATACAAACCCTAATTACTAATCATGGCATGTAAAGCGGTAAATTGCATAATGTAAATATTACTAAGCTATTACAACAATCTTATGGGAGGGGGGAATACAAATTTGAATGGGGATTTGCAAAAATGTAAACCTAAATAAATTATTACAACCAAATCGAATTTGTACGGATGAGAATAAATAAAATACAATATTTAAGTATGCAATATTACATACATGCAAGAAAAAGATTTTTTTTTTGTTTTGTTTTTATGTAAAAGAAATTTTAAATCTAAACCTAAAATTATAAGGAAAAAAAATTAATTTTTAAAAGGGAGGCTTAACCCTAATTACTATTTCAAAAGAAAATAAAGTTCTTATGTATCATTTTTTATGTATTTTTTATACTAAAATAATAAATAATATTGTATATAAAAAATATAAAGTTTTTATATATGCAAAAATAAATATGTATAAGTATGGGATGAAAAGGAAATAAATAAAATAAACTAAATATATTTTAATTATATTTCACAAGTTTATTAAGAAAATACATGATATATATTAAAAATAAAATATGTTTTTATGTGAAAAACAAACTAAAACAAAATAAAAATGCAATATTATTAATTTATATTTTTTTGGATTTTTATACATTTAAGAAAATATTTAATAAAAATAAAACAAATAAAATAAAAAAATAAAAAGAGTTGGCAAAGGGGGGTGATGTAGAAAAACCAGCAGCAATGTGTTAGTAAAAATACTAGGCCCAAAGGACTAAGCCCAAACCTGCAAAAACATAACAAAGCTGAAAAATGGAAAAATATGGAAAACAAAAGTAGTGCCCAGGTTCGAACCCAGGACATGGGTCTCACCAGCGTGCTACTTTGCCACTGGGGTGGCTATACATCCGCTGATTTAATTGAAGCAAAAATAATATAACATGAAACAAGTCCTTGCCCTGTATTTCATCTTCTTCCTCAAGTTTGGCCAGATGTCCTGTAACTCTCTCATTCTTCCCTGAAAATGAAAACTCATAACATGAAAGTTGTAGTATTTGATCTCACGATTCTAACCATATAAGTTATGTAAGCTAACAATCAAAGATCAGAGAGAATTTTAAAAGCCCTAAATTTAAACCTAAATTTTTCAGAAACTTCAAGTTCTAAATTCTCTCAACTCAGGCCAAATAAATGTAAGATAAAGATATGTACATTTTCGTTGCAACGAGGGCTACATTATTTATTCACAAATCGTGGCCAATGGTTGCCTGTACAAGGAGATAGAAGTTGAGATTTTACCTCCTTCAGTTGAAATCATGGATGGAACTGGAGTGAGTTTGATGGAGGCCTGATGCTTGCTTGAGCTTCCTTGAACTTCCCTGAATGTATTCCCACCCTTGCCTTGCTCTGAAAGTGCCTGAAACTCCTTGGCTATGTCAACCTGCAAGCTTTGAAAACAAAAATGGCAGATGATGGAGAAGGGGTTACAGTACAGGGATGAAGGTCTGGATTAGTTGGATATCAAGTAGGTAAGGTGTTTTGATGATCAAGAATGGAAACGCACGAGCCAAATGAGAGATTGGTATGCTTATACCAAAACTGCAAGTTTTGACAGTTTTCTGGTGTTTTTGAGTTTAGGAGTGTTTCACGGTTCAACTAATCGTATGTTGTGTTGTATTATGTTTGTATATTAGTATAGAATCAGTTTCATGTCAACCCTCCAACAGATGTGCCAGTTCTAGCCTTTTGGCAACCTTTCTTGCTTTTGAAGCAAAGTGAAGGGACAAGGCTTACCATGCTTGTACTTGCTTTATTAGGGTTGATATATATTTGTATAAATTGCTTTAGGCCTTTAAGATTTGTATGTGCAATGGAGACAGGTGCAATGCTCAAGAATTGGAAAGTGGCAAAAGTTGAGCTTTTTCAAAATGGCATTGGTCACTTTATGCCATTTATGGAATTACAACTTGGGTAATGGCTCAAGGGCTTGGATCAAAGATTTATCAACTGAGTAAGCATTAAATTAAGGAGTAAGGAACAAGTTTGGGACCTGTAAAGCATGGATTAGGCAGCATAGGTATTGATTGGAACTTTGTTCTTCATGAAATGGCTTGGACAAAAAGTGAGAAAATGCCAACTTCATCTCTTCGATTCTCCCTACTCAAAAATGATCTTGAGGAGTTCTTAGATATTTTGGAAATCTTGCAATGTGCTATATAACTCATCTTTGAAATGAATTTTGAGATACCTCTTGGAACTAGGTGAAATATTTCCATGAAGTTGGGTCCAAAACCTGCCTAAATTAGGGCAAAATTTCACTAAGTTATTTAGTTCATGACCATGTATTCATAAATTTATATCTTGAGATCCAAGCATCTTTAGGGAAAAGTGTGTGAAGAAAAATTGTATATTTCATGGAGGTCTACAACTTTAATGTTGGGAACTTCCTTTGAATCATTATGCATCATGGTGAAAAAATGGCCTAAAGTTGAAAAAAAATAAGAAATTTTCTATACTTAGAAAAATTTCTAAGTTAAGAAAATTTTCAAATTTAAACCCTAATTTTCAAATTTGGATTTCTTGATGAAAAAGTTTCACATTTTGACATGTTTTATGAATTGTGACCCTTGGCACTTGATTTTGACCAAAAAGTCAAAGTTTGACTTTTCAGTGTACAGTTGACTTTTGATCAGTTGACTGCAAATTTCATCTGTCAATCCAATGAACTTGAAATGTTTTGAGCCTTGTAATGAGGTCAAGATAATGCAATTGAATCCTTGAAATCATGCCTTAACTCAATTGGTCATTTGGTAGGTTAAAAATCAGAAATTGCCCTTCCTTAGTCAAAACCCTAATTTTTGACCACTTTGCCCTTTTGGTAATTTGATCAAATTTCTTTAGAAATTGTGATCCAAACTTGACCAAATGATACATATAAGCTTAAAATGTTTATGTGGATCAAGAATTATGAAATTTGACTGTAAATTGGCCATGGTTGACTTTTTCCCCAATATAGTTGATTTTTAAGTCAACTGTCCAATTGACTGATCAAAATTATGGTTCAAGGCTTGAAACTTGTCATGAGTGATCTTAGGGGTCCATAATGATGTTTGAAATTCATATGAAGCATTGATAGTCCAAAAATCCTTGTGCAAACTCAAACCCTAATTTTGGGTTATCAGTGCAAGATGAGATGTCTTGAGCTGACCAAACCCTAATCCAGTCTTGAGTCAAAGGAACCTTGTGAGAAAAGTCTTGATAAATGAGAGGGAAAATTTTGGGGTACAACAGAATGTGATACCCTTTTGAGCTTATTCCTCATTTGGTGTTGTCCTAGTTGTTTGATTCACGTCGGTCTATTTCTGGTTTGAATTTGTGGTCCCCGACAACATTATTATTCTGATTTCTGCAGGCCTTAAGCCTTGGTTTGAGAAAATGTGCATTTACTTTGGCACTAGAAGACTTTATCTCCTTAGCATGAATATATTGGCATTCCCTATAGAAGTCATATTTCTTTTCCCAACAGGCTTCTTATAACAGCAAGTGGATGGTCTCATTATTTGAGTAACCTGTACTTCCCCAGTAAGTTTTTTAGTTCCCAGAGAAGATTAATTTTATTTACTTCGATGAATGGTAGTCTCTTCATTATGGGAGATAGTTTTTTTTTGAGATTTTTTACTCCGATGAATTGTAGTCTTGTCATTATGGGAGATAGTTCGTCATTGAGATTCACTTTGCTCTAAAAAAGTTCATTTGTTTCCAGTTATAAGTATTGATGTTAATCGTTTGTTTCCAACCCTAATTTTTGTATTTACCGGTATTATCTTACCATTTCTATTCCCTGTGAGTCGATGTTACTTTTTTCTATCTTCTCTGTGAGCGGATTGTTCATATTTATCTGTCGATCATTGTCATCCATTAATTTCTCCTTATTATTTGAGTTGATGATGCCTTATCTCCTGCTTGGGCTTTACGCCAGTAGAGTTGAGTCTTTTGTTCCCCAATGATTTATTTTCCTGTTTGGACTTTCTTTTGATCCTTTATTTTATTTCCCGCATCCCTAGTGGTGTCTTGTGTCTCCTCTGGATTTTTTTGTTTGCATGCATGATCATAAACATTTCATGGCATCTTAGGGCCAAAAATAGGTCTTGTTTTATATTTAAGTATCTTCAGTCGCATCGAGACGAAGATTTTAACCTTCGTATCTCCAGATAGAAGAAACTTAAACAAGGGAAGCTGTTATACCCTAATTTTTGCCCCTAATATTTCTCATCATCTCATATCATCAACACACCAAGATCACACATTAGGGTTGGTTCTCCCTATCTCCATCCTATCTTTAAGTTTGCTCTTGAGGGATTACCAAGCACCTTGAAGTGTTTATCTTGTACATGTGTTCTATGAACTAAACATCAAAATATGTATATATGTTTCTTTAAATGTTCATATTGTAAGGGTGATACATTTGCATTCATCTTACCATCTAATCTAGGGTTGAGGGTTAGTTCCCAATCAAATTACTCTTTAATGGATTGCAAGAGCTCAAGTTTCAAGGCTATATCCATGATGTCAAAGATTTGTCGTTCAAATAATTCCCTCACCTTATTTAAGTCAAACTTTCCTCAAGGTTGGTGTTGACATTCATCAAAGAGATAGGTTCATGTGTTTATTTCCATGTCTTCTTCAACAAGCTTCATTAAGACTTAAGCTCCACTTTTTTGAGTGTGCGTCAAGATGATATCATTTCAGGACATATTATGATTCATGATGTTTTTTTTTCAAGAGAGATCAAAATTTTCAAAGTTTGGTTTAACAAGTTTTGACCTAATTGAGAAAATGCTTGATTTAGTGATCACAAGTGCAAAAATCTCTCAATTTTCAACATTTTTAGTTGTTTATTTTTTATATGGATTCTTACCATCATCAACAACAACCTCTTTTAATGTGACAAGATCCAATTGTGAAAGAAAAATCATTAAAAGATGAAAGGGGTTTCAAGTCATTTTTGGCACTCTTTGAGCTAGGGTTTATTGACTTCTAAGGACCATATCTTACTCAGTTTTTGTGATTTTTGAGTGAATCCAAAGCCATGATTCTCTTTAAAGGATCGTTAACAAGCTCTCTTCATAAATATAAGGTTGATTTTGAATGGAAGATCATTAATGATTGAGAAAGATTACAAGTCTCCATGAAAGGCCTTCGAATTTTAGGGTTTGACTTCAAATGATCATAATTTGGTCAATTTTTATCTCATTGAGCCCATTCTTTTTCCAAAATGATCTTAAGAGTGTGAAACTCAACTCTTATTTTATGTGAAAAGCTTGAAAATGGTTAGAAGATGCCTTAAGAGTTCAAAATATTATAGGTCACTTCATGGATTTCCATCAACTTCACAAGGTCATAACTCTCTCAATCTTTTGAGTTTTTGGATGATTCAAGTTTCACAATACTCTTTAAGAAGTCTACTTCATTCCATATTTATTGAATAAAACATAATTTTTAATGGAATACCATGTTTGAAAGCAAAAGATTATAAGTCACTTTTGAACTCAAAACTTGAAATTTTTCGAAGTCCATAATTTAGTGTGTTTTTCACGATTTCAATTGATCATAACTTTTTACTCGAGAATCCAAATGCTATCTTTCTTGTCACATTTTGAAGTTTGTGGTGGAATCTTTCCATTGCAAAAAGAATGAAATCATAAAGCCCTTTGAGTTGTGTGCGCCATGGATTCAAAGTTGGCACCTTGAAATTGATTTTGTCAAAACAGTCAGATTTTGATTTTCATAATGTGGCTTCTAAACATTAATTTTGTGTGTTTTTTCTAGTTAAACATGTTTAAATAAGTTGTTAAGGCTGCAATAAAGATTAAAACGCAAGAAATGACTGAGTTTTGACAACTTGCAAGTCACACTTTTGTCATGATCAGGGTGTAAGTACGAAGTGTGCCAAAGAGGGGGGGTGAATTAGGTACTTTAAAAAATTATGGTTTTAGTGATGATGGTTCTTATTTTTCCTGGTTAATGGTGAGTTTAGGATAGCGTAAAATGCAGAAAAATAAAGAGACACGGGCGATATATCCTGGTTCCCCTTACAGTCCGAGAGTACTCTAGTCCCCTTTCAACATGAAAGAGATTTCCTTATTGTGGCAAACTTAAACAAGAACTACCAAACAACCAAGAACAATACTCTTTGACCAAGAACAATCCTCTTGGATTTTCACTATGTCAACTATGAGAACAATCCTCTCAAAGTGACTACACTTGTAACCAACAATCCTGGAAATACAAGATTTCAAAAAACACTTAAACTTATTTCCAACAATCCTGGAAAAATAAGTAACTATCAATATTTGAGTTTGAGTGAGTTGAGTAGTATTGATCACTTGGAGTGATTTAACAATGTATGATCTTCTCTTCCAATAATATTATTGTACAATGACTCAAGATATAATTGCTCAAAGTTTTCTGTTTGATAATGTATGAAAATGTGCAGAAAACTTATGCATGAAAGTGAAGGAATGCTTGAGTTTGTATTTTTAAAATTCAGAAAATATTTATGGAAGATGTGTTTAAACAGATTTTGAAAATGAATATTTATATGCTCATAACACCCTTTTGAAACATCATGAAGTTCTGAAAATGTATCATGAACAAATGCCAAGTTTGATTGAAAGGTTTCAATGAAAATGTATGATGAATTGGCATGTGAAAAGCTGCTGTTTTTCAAAATCATGCAGCATGCAATCGATTGCACCCTTTGTGTAAATCGATTGCAAAAGGTTTCAACAGCTATATTTTCAAAAGTTTTAAGTGTGCAATCGATTGCACTAGCAATGTAAATCGATTGCATGTAAAGTCAGTAGCAAAAAGTAAGTGAGTGCAATCGATTGCACAAGCAATGTAAATCAATTGCACTGAGAAACAAAAGCAAATGTTTTGAAAATTTTAAGTATGCAATCGATTTCACAATAATGCAAATTGATTTCACAGAGAAACAAAAGCAAAAGATCTGAAAAATTGGAGCATGCAATCGATTGCACTAAAATGCAAATCGATTGCACTCAAGTGAAAAATGAAATTTTAACTTTGAAAAACTTGAGTAATGATTTTTAAACATTTCTTTTTCATTATTGAGCATCTATATCTTAAGATCAAAGTAAGTAATATTATTAGACCTTGAAAGTTGTTGAGAGCTTTGAACTGAAGATATTGTCCTTAGATGCTTTGAGCTTGATCATAAATCTTTGTCTTCTTTGTCAATCATGGTTTGTCTTCATCAAAACAAAAGCTCATTTGAGAAGCTTGATTTTACACAGGGTGTGCACGATTTCACTTGATTGTTTATCATTCACCCTCTCTCAGCATTGCATCCGCTTCTCTTATAAATACAGACCCCATTCCACTCATTTTCGCAAGCTTGGACAGCAAAAATCACCCTTCCAAACTCTCTATTTAACTCATAATTATGTAACTTTGAATTTGGTTCTACAACCTTTGTCAATCCATTTTATTTGCTAATTCTTCATCCTTGAACTTTACTGAAACTAACAGAAGAAGTACCAAGCCCTGAAGTGTCTTAATTCGTGTTAGCCAAGTCAAGTTTCAGAGCTCTGAATTCGAACTTCAACATGTAGATTCCTTCATCAATTCTCTCAAAATTTGTTAGTACAATAAAGCTCTCATCACTCTGATACTCATTGTATCCTTTATTTTCAACTGGAAGTGAGTTTTGATCATGAATTTTCAAATCATTATTCAACTTTTTTCTTCTGGTTTTCTTCAAATCGACTGAGCTACAAATCATATAAATTTTTCGCGAGGGTGCCATTGAAATCATCTTGAAGAGACGAAACGAATGACACCAGTCTGAGCTCTTGATTTTATAGTTTGTGAGACATGCGATTTGCGTGGCTGGAGGTTGAAGATAATCAACGTGTCATCTCTCAACCAATGACAATGCGCCTCTTGGTTTTTTCAAAATTGTTTTTAATTAATGATCTGGTGGGTTATTTACTAATGCCCGTGATATGCACAACACACAAGATCCTTTGGATTTGGTTACTAACGTGTTTTGACATTGATCCAATGGTCTACATCATTTTGGTTTTATTTTTATTTTCTGATTTTATATTTTAATTGTTTTAAACTTCTAAAAACCATAAAAAATTCATTTCAAGTTCTAAAATTTTGAAAAAAATTCTTAAAAATACTTTCGATTTTTATCTTTTTGATTTTTATTTTTGCACAATTTTATTTTGTGATTAATATTTTGTGAATTGATTAAAAATATTTTCCTTAATTTTTAAATTCTGGAAAAATTATGGAAAGATCAAATAACCTCTTGACAAATATTGGTGACCTCTTTTTATTTATTTTTTTTTTATTATTTTACTATTTTTTTATACAATTTTTGGTTTATTTTGCATATTTTCTTTAAATTTTAAAATTATTTTCTGACTTTAAAAAATTCCAAAAAAATTTGTCAACACTTATTAACTCATGTTTGACTTATGACTATTTTTTAGGATTCTTATCTGGTGTTTTAATATACTGTGTATTTTACCAAATATTTCACTTTTATTAACTATTTAAATATTATTTGGTCCTTACCTTGGTTTTATTTTGGCACAAATTCCTCAACCTCATTGGATGTTGGATGTTGATAGGTTGAAAACCCAAATCCACCAAAATGGATGAAAGATGTTGATGATATTTGAAAACCTAATTTCATCTTATACATCCCCTCCCTCTTCATCTTATCCTCTTCTTACTTGTGCTACATGTTGTTGGAGAATGATCTACATATCATTTCTCTAACACGTGGTACATAGATTACTATTTACTGGCCTCAAAATAGGTGTGACTTCTATATAAGTCCACTTACGATTGCTTAACATAGTGCTAAATTTGTCCTGATTCGAGAAATGATCATCCGTGGCCCAAACCCATGTTTGCAAGACCAAGTATGTTAATTTGAAACCTTTGATTCAATAACATTGAGGTTCATTGTTAGGAGGCTTTGATATTATCAATCCTCTAATAAATTTTCATGAATTTTGGTCTAAGAGGGTCATTTAAACATCATTGATCATATATGCTTACCTTGAGTACTTGAAATGAATGATATACTTGACAAAAAGCAAATGAAACTTCATGTCGAGAAGCTTTGATTTTATCAATCTTCTAATGAGTTTCAAATGCAAGTTTCAAGATGGTCATTCAACTAACCTCTAATTTCTAATTCATTAACAATTGACTTTATCTTTGTGCCTTTACTTTGTGCTTTTACTTTATGCCCCCTATTTTTATGCCTTTACTTTTATGCACCATTTACTTCAGCATTTACATTTCATGCTATTTTTTACCGTTCTTCACTTGAGCATTTATCTTTTATGTCATTGCTCATTTGAGCTTTCTTTTCTTTTTTTTGAAGACACTTAATATCAAACTTGAACATTAAATAAATTTAAGGTTACTTGTACTATTTGGTTACTATCCTTTGATACCCTTGAGACCTTGTGACTCTAATTGTTATTTTGTCTGGAGCTCATGGGGTTTACCGCAAGACATTGGGTTGATTTTCTTTGTATGCAGGTTATTCTGATTATGTGATTTGTCTATGATTGGGACTTCATATGTATACAATTGTTACTCTTCCCAATTTTTTAGAAGACTTAATGCATCTGAAGCTTGGTATTCTTAAGAGGTTTAGTATCTTCGCTTGCTTGGTTTCAATCCAAAGGATGGGAATTCTGCATTGACTCTTTATGTCAAGTGTTGGCTTCTTGTTGGTTAGAGGGTTATTTTCCCTAGATTTTACCTTATTCTTTAGGATAGTCCCTTCATCTCCTCCCATCTTCTTTAATTTCAAAATCTTCTCCCTCCTTTTCAAAACTCTTCTTGTTTTCAAAGTTGAATCGCTTTCATAATAAATTTGGACTTAGGTCCATGCATTTTCAAAAATATTTTCTTAATAAAACTTAAAACAACTTAATCATAGTTTGACATTTTTTGAGAAGACTAAAAGTCAATAAATCTCATTCAAAACATTTTTCCACTTTGGCTTTTTACTTTAAAATTTTCTCAAAAGATTAGACTCTTGTCAATCCTTGTAGTGATTCAAGCTACTATACTTCTATGATATGTAGCAAAGTAAAATATTTTCCACTTGGTTGTTGAGTGAGGCTTTGTTGATTTTAAAGTCCAAGCTATATCCTCCATTTTTAGATGATGCAAATTCTCCTTTCTCATAATCGTGGGTAGTAAGTATGTTTTCCAATCAGATATGACGATGATGTCCCATCTCTTAAAATTAACCAACACACTTGTTTTAAAAAAAATTTAAAAGGTGAACTACGAGTACCCTGATCCCCTATTACAGGTGGTATAAGGAACTAAAGATTCACAACCACGACGAGTGCAAAATTGTAAAAAATACTTCTTTTATCATCTTCACCATCTATTTTTCTATACAACATTTATAGCCAAAATACACAAATTTTTAAAGAGGTTATTGCGGAGTACCATAGATGTTTAGGGTGTTAATACCTTACCTTTGCATAACCAACCCTCGTACCTAAATTCTCTCCCCCTCTTTTTAGAGTTATTCTCTATTTTCCCATTTCCTTTGGAAATAATAAAGCGCGGTGGAGATTTTTATTTGATATGTGCGAGTTAAGTCAATCCAATGGCTTAGTATCTACATTTCTACCGCTACAGAACCCCATATTTGTATATAATGTTCTACTTGATAAATAGAGTAACCACTTGTCTTATCACATTTGCGTAGGAGGAAGCTTCAATCCACTTGGTGAAGTAATCAATGGCGACTAGTGTGAATCGGTATCAATTAGAAGCCGTATGTTCGATCATTCCTATCATATCAATTCCCCACATCGAGAATGGCCAAGGTGAACTCAGAACATTCAGAGGAGTTGGTGGCACGTGCATTTTGTCAGCCTAGATTTAGCACTTGTGACATGTCTTCGTATAATGGTAGCAATCAGCTTCCTCATAAGCCAATAATTATCTACTCTCAAGATTTTCCTAGCCATGGCATGTCCATTTGTACGAGTCCCGAAAGTTCCTTCATGGATCTCTTTCATAAGTGTATCTGCTTCACGTTTCTCCATGCACTTGAGTAACAACATATCATAGTTTCTTTTATACAACACATCACCATTTAAAATGAACTTCGCATCAAGCTTTCATAGAGTTCGCTTGTCAATTATTGAGGCATTTTCCAGATATTCTTATTTCTCCAAATAACTCTTGATGTCATAGAACAAAGGTTTGTTATCTAGCCCTTCTTCAATGGCAAGACAGTGTGCAGATTCTTCAAAAATGTCTGATCGTGATGCACGGTTTATGATTTGGCCAAGTTACCTTGAACATGGCTGACAAAGTTTCCAAGGCGTCTGCCATCGAATTTTCTTCTCGCAGAATGTGAGTGAAAGTGATCTTAGTGAATTCTTTAGCTAGCTTTAAAACATGATCCTGATATGGGATAAATTAGGGATGTCGAGTGTCCTATTCACCGTTTACTTGGTATATGACCAATGATGAGTCTCCATACACTTTAAGGTGTTTAATCCTTAGATCAATAGCAACTTCTAGACCCAAGATACAAGCTTTATATTCAGCAACATTATTGGTACAGTCAAAACATAACCTTGCAGTATAAGGTTTATGGAAATTATTTGGAGAATTCAATATTGTCCCAATACCTTGTCCTAGTGCGTTTGAAGCACCGTCAAACATGAGTGACCAACATGCCCCTGGTTCAGGTCCTTCATCGGGTGCCAATATTTTGTAGTCACCTATAACCATGGCATCTTCGTTTGGAAAGTCAAACTTTATTGGTTGATATTATGGAAACGAATGATGAGCTAGATGGTCAGCTAATATACTACCTTTGATGCCATTTTGAGTAACATATTGTATGTCATACTCGGATAGTAACATCTGCCATCTGGAAATTCTTCCTGTAAGAGCTGGTTTTTTGAACACATGCTTCGGAAATCCATTATTCCTATTAACCACGTGGTGTGAGTTAACATGTACTGTCTTAATCGTTTAGTAGTCCAGACCAAAGCATAAAAAGTATTCTTGAGGAGTGAGTATCGAGTTTCGCAGTCGATAAACTTCTTTCTTAGGTAGTTGATTGCATACTCTTTTCTACTTGTTTCATCGTGTTTCCCCAATAAACATCCCATAAATCCTTCAAGCACTATTAAGTACATAATAAGTGGTCTTCCCAGAACTAGTGGCATGAAGATTGGTGGCTCTTGTAAATACTACATTATTGTTTAGATAGTTGTCTAACAGTCATCATTCCACTCTAATGTTTGATCTTTTTGAAGTAATTTGAATATAGGCTTGCACGTAGCAGTTCGGTGCGATATGAACCTTGAGATGTAGTTCAATCATCCTAAGAAACGACCAACCTCTTTTTCTGTCCTTGGATCCGACATTTCTTGTATAGCCTTTACTTTGTCGGGATCCACCTCAATACCTCGCTGACTTACAATAAAACCTAACACTTTGCCTAACCTGAAACCAAATGTACATTTGTACGGATTCAGCCTTAGTTTGAGTTTTCATAGACGTTCGAATAATTTCTACAAGCGAAGGATCTTCTCCTCCATATGGGATTTTGCAATCATGTCATCCACGTATACCTCAACTTCTCTATGGATCATGTCATGAAATAACATGACCATTGATCGTTGATAAGTTTCCCCTGCATTCTTTAGACCGAAGGGCATCACTTTGTAACAGAAGGTGCCCCAAGGGGTGATGAAAGTAGTTTTTTTCATATCTTCGGGTGCCATTTTAATCTTATTATAACTTGATAAACCATCCATGAAAGAAAACATCGAAGCTTGAGCCATATTTTCCACCAAAACATCTATGTGAGGTAATGGGAAATCTACTTTGGGACTTGTTTTATTCAGATCCCGATAGTCTACATACATGCGTACTTTAGCGTCCTTCTTGGGCACTGGCATGATTTTAGCTATCCAAGGCGATTAATCTACCACGACCAAGAACATTGCATCAAATTGTTTAAGGACCTCTTCTCGAATCTTGTCAAACATGTCTGGACGAGTTCTTTTAAGTTTCTGTCTAACTGGAGAACAACCTTCTTTGAGAGGTAGTTTGTGCACTACGATATCTGTATCTAATCCTAGCATATCTCTGTAAGACCATGCAAATATGTCAATGCACTCATGAAAAAGCTTGACCAACCTTTCTTTGACGCTTTCCTCCAAGGTTACCCCTAGATAGATCTCTTTTGGATCTTTTTCTATGCCAAGGTTGATGATCTCAATAGATTCTTGGTATGGCTGTATATTATCTGCTTTTTGCTCTATTACCCTTGACAGTTATTTGGAGAGTTCAATATCTTCTTTATCTTCCTCCTCGACTTGGTTAAAAAGTGCATCAAAATTATATCATACAACAACAATAACATTATCGGTGGGTTTAGATGCGGATCTGCACATTTTATCATGTTTTGGTACATTTTAGAATGTGATTTGAAAATGTATGAAGAAAAGTATTGCCATTTTTGAAAAGGAAATGAAAATGAAAAATTAAAGACAGGGATCTTAATTGAATGCAAAACATAAATTTTATTAATTGAAAATACTGTTTGAAAACAAATGGGGGTCCTTACAAGCTACCCCTATTCCTCGGGTGTGACATAGGATCTTTTAAAAATAGAAAAATTACTTTGGACAAAAAAAGATCTCTAGAATCCCCACAGTTGTCCAATTTTTGAGTTCTTCGCCTGGAACACATTCATGGATGAATTTGTATTCTCCTTTGGTGTTTCTCTTGTTGAATATCATTGCTAATTTCCCACCATGCTCTACTCCTTTGTTGATGAAGGTTTCCAGGATGGGAGGAAATTACCCTTTGCATTTCAAAGTAGTCTTTAAAGGTTTGTAGCCCAAACCAAAACGATATTTCTCCTCAAGTACCTCTACAAGTTTACCCTAACCTTTTGAGGTAAGATCTCCCATCGCAGTTTGTAAATCTCTCCATGAAGTCATGGTAGTTCCCAGTTTCTTGATTTTCTCCATCGGTAGGGTTACCATTAAAACGACTTCTAGGGCTGGGAACAATGTTTCCACACATCCCTAATATGCACCGATATATGTATATGACTTTAATTGGCTTACAAATATTTTCTCCTCACCATCGATCACAACCAACTTTCCTTCAATAAGGAACTTTAATTTTTGATGCAAGGTTGAGGTAACAGCCCCTGCCCCTTGAATCAAAGGTCTCCCGAGCAAGCATGTATGTGTTGGTTCTATATCCATCACCTAAAATATAATGTAGAACATATGTGGGCCGATCTTGATAGGAAGATCCATTCTTCAAACACTAAACTTTGAGAACCATTGAAAGCTTTAACTATCGTAGAACTTGGCCTTATGACAACATCGTCTAGCGTTAGCTTCATCAAACTGGTTTTTGGTAGCACGTTGAAGGCGGAACATGTATCAGTGAGCACCATAGATAGGTTGGTTGTTCCTATCTGGATAGATATATATAACGCCTTGTTGTGAGATCAACCTTATGGAGGCAACTCACTATCATTGAAGCCTAAGTGTGATCTAGATGTTAGATTCACTACAACTCCATCAAATTGATTTACTGTAATCTCCTTTGTAACATGGGCAAAACTTAGAATCTTCATTAGAGAGTCTCGATGCGCTTCTGAGTTGATGAGCAACGAGAGTATTGAAACCTTGGTCGGGGTTTGGTGTAGTTGATCCACCACCCTATAATCACTTTTCTTTATTATTTAAAGAATTCTTCCGCCTATTGGCCAGTAAAATTCTTACTTGGAGGTTCTTGTTCTTGACTTTTCTCCACCATAAATTTTCCTTTATCCTTAACCACGGTATCATCTTTCTTTTGTTGTTCGGGACCGTATTTTCGACCGCTGCGGGTCATGCCTCCTGTCCCTGCTATATTTGTAATTGCAAGTCCTTGGCTAGTTGATGGTTCACATGCTTGTTTTAGACTATTAACATAGACAGTAGTATCACAGTTCCACGACACGGCTTTGTCACTTTCATAAGGAGTGGGGGATGGCCCCCTAATCACCATTGTAGTCTTCAGGAGTATCGGTATCCTCAGAGTCTAACGTGGTATCGTCACTGGTGCTTTTGTTGTACTTGATTCTCCTAAACGATTTACAAGAGTTTTCTTGGCAAGAATTGGCCCTTGACAAGGAATCACCAATCGCTTCTTTGTACTTCTTTCAATTGCAGCTACATATAATGTTTCATGACATTGCCCGATTTGGACTATCCCCTGATCTACCAATTTCTGTAAATTCTTCTCAAAAGCATCATTATGTTCCAAAAGGAAACCATGTTCAAACAAATATTCCTTCAAGAGATCTATCAGAGTTTTTACCCGTTTAGTTCTCCCATAATCAGTGACTATCTCAATTGCATTCACAGTTGGCTCGCTATGCGGGGGCATGGGGTTTGTCTTGATATTAGGTTTGTCAAAAGTGATTTCTTGAGAGTCCAAAAAATATTGCACCTTATGTTTGAAGGCCCAACACTTCTCTATTGTGTGCCCCGAAGAGTTGGCGTGATATTCACACCTGGCGTTTTCAACATATTTTAGTGGGAGTGACCCAATTGGAGAAGCTAATGGCTTCAGCTCTACTAAAGATACCTTGAGTAAGTGTTGTAGTAGTTGACTATGAGGCATGGGGAGAAGATTAAATCTTCATTGAGTCCTTTCAAACCTATTTTGTTGTTGTTCTCGCGGGATTACCAGTGATTGCTGAGCTTTAGAAAGTGATGCAATAACATTAATTTCCCCTTCCTTCTTCTTCGAGAAGTTTGTAGTAAGCATCTTTGGGTTATAAGGGGTAGTGGAAGATTCCCCTTATATCTTTCCACTTTTCACACATGCTTTAATTATTTCTCCAATTGTCACCAAATCAGAAAATTCGGAAGAGACGCTTCCTACCATTTTATCATAATATAGGCCTTGTAGCATACTCATGAACATATCGACCAATTCCTTCTCAGGGCGTGGTGGTTGTACTCAAGCGGCCATTTCTCTCCATCGTTGCGCATATTCTTTAAAGGAATCATATTTCTTTTGAGATAAGTTCTAGAGTTGCATGCAATTAGGATCCCTATCCAAGTTGTACTTGTATTTTCTCAAGAAAGCGTCAGCAAGATCTGCCCATTTTTGGATATGGACTCTCTCCAATTGCATATACCAATCTAAATATGCCCCACTCAAACTGTCTTGAATATAATGGATCATCAGCTTATGATCTTGATCATTGGCATGCATTTTTCTGAAGTACATGCGTAGATGGTTCCTTGGGCAGGTGAGTCCCTTATATTTTTCAAAGTCAGGTACTTTGAATTTTAGAGGGATCACTACATATGTAACTAGACCCATTTCGAGAGCATTGACGTCGAAAGCATCGTAGCCTTCCATAACCTTCAACCTTTCTTCAAGAGCTTTAAACTGATTGAGTGCCATAGGATTTTCAGCAATGTTAGTATAGGCAGTCCTTTGAGGCACTTGGTTGATGCCTTCCAAGTTGCGGTCTCCATACTATAGGTCTATGTAGTTATCCCCATTGTGTGGAATATTGATTGGAATCTGTAAAGTATGAGATGCCCTTACCTTTGGAGGAGGTGGGACAAAGCCTTTGGTATCAGCTTGCTCAATCTCTTGCTGAGCCATTGTTGACTTTAGAGGTCCTGATTATGGTTCTTGTCTTGGTTGGTGACCACTCGATGCACCAATAGTCTGGAATACTTCTTCAAAGGCTACCTTGGGAATCTGATCTTGTCTTTCGATGATGTTCTTCAAGTCTAGAAGAACTTGACTCATGTCTCCTTTCATTGAGTCGATGTTACCCTTCACTTGTTCCAAATTGTTTTGGAAGGCGGCTTGATTATGTTTGATCTGTTCCATCACTTTCTTTTGGTGAGCTTTGGTTTGATATGGAGGTCAGAGAGGTGGTGCTCATTTACCAATGATTTGATAGGAGATGATTTTGAAAATGTGATTTTATGTATGAAATTTTCTAAATGTGATGCTTGTGAATGAATGGATGTGTACGAATATGCTAATATTTTACGTCTTATTCACATTGGATTTCCTCTTTTATATACTTTTTTTGTATATATATATTGTACGTTTTACTTTATACTGGTGAGTATCTCAAAACAAATACACAATTTGAATGTGAAAATGAAAGTGCTTTTATTAAATAATAACCATCTTTGAAGGGAAATACAATCCAAATACTTAAATTGGAAATACTGAAAGCGGGAAATCAAAACCAAATGTTGAATACTAAAATAAATAAAAAAGGAAAATATAAAATCTCCTAAGCACGCTTACGAATCTCTACCCTAAAACCATCAACCATTCCTCTACAAAGCTTGAAGAAGTCTTCAACGTCCTTCAGAAGAGGGACCATTATAGCTTCTGCATCTCTCAAACTTCTAGGGATGTCACCAATATGATTTTTCACCAAAAATTCAAGCCTTGCATGCTTGTCTTTGTACCTCAGATACTCCTTGTATAGTATTAGGATTATAACCTTGTTATTTCTCCCACTTCAGCAATCTTCACATATTTTCCTTCCTAATACATCTTTTCAGCCTTCATCTCATTATAGAGTACCCTTTGAATGAGGAAGTCTTTTTGGAGTCCTTCCAACTCTTGAGAAACTTCTTTATGCTCTTCTTTCTTTTGGGAGAGAAGTCTTTCTGCCCTCATTTGCTTGAGGCATTCTCCTACATATGATTCTTGGCTATCTTGGAGTCTTATAGTGAGATACTGAATTTTCTCTTGTTGTTCTAGAGCACCTTCTACTAGGCCTTGGATTTGGGCTCTCAGATTCTCTTCAATCTCCTTTTTGTCTTGTAGGGATTTTTCATACCACCTATTTAGCCTCCCAATTTCTCTAGCAACATTATCCAAACATTGGTTGTAGGAGTCCAAGTTGAAAGTAGCACTCAACAACCCTTCGATCGAACGCTATCGTTTAAAACTCTCCTTTTAAACACCTCGCAGTCTTTTTGAATCTGTTGATCTTTTGACTTAAGCTCTTGTTTCAATTGTATTATCTCCCTAGTAAGGTCATGGAGGCTATGCTCCAATCCTTATTTTTATGTTTGATCTTGATCCAGGGCTTCCTTCAAGTTTTCTATCTCTTTTATGGACACTGGAAGAGGATCTGGCACATCTGGTGTATAGGTAGGATCAACGATAAAGGGTACTTTAACTATTTTCACCATTTCTAAAACCCATTGAGTATAAGGCTCTTTCGCCACAACATTCTTTCTTCTGAATCCTTTCTTATGAACTCTATTCCAAGCTCGGATGATCTTTTTAAGTAACTCTAGGTTATTTTTACACGTGTCATGAAGAACTAATTGTTGAAGTTTCTCGTCGGAAGGTTTATCTTCCAAAGGGTATCCAAGTTGGTGTAAAGCCAAAATGGTATTATAGTTAATACATCCTCTTGACCCAATCAATATAACATTGGGAATGTCTCTGCGGTTAATAATAATTTCCTCTATCTTCAGTTTCCTTGAGTACCATAAAACTGAATCAGTTGTGAGAACCCTTAATTTTTGGGACCATTGATCTCAGATTATATTTCTAACGATATAGTCTTCTTTGTAGAGATGAGTGATAAGCCATGAATATAAGATATGGATACAATAATTCAACACGCCTCTTCCTTTTTCAGAACGGGTATGAAGAGCATAATAAACATCCGCAAGTAAAGCAGGAGTAGGATCAACATTCAACACCTTTACAACCCAAAACACACTAATAGCCACAGGATATATGTAATCCACAATATACGGAAAGAGAATCAAACTGTTGTACCTCAAAATTTTCCCTCTCATTTATCAAATATTTTCTCACAAGATCTCCTTTGGTTCAAGACTGCAAAAGGGTTAATCAGCTCAAGACACCTCCTTAAGCACTGATGACTAAAATTAGGGTTTGAGATTGCATAAGGATAATTGAATTTTCAATGCCTCATATGACTTCCAAGGATCATTATGGACCCCAAAGATTACTCATGTCAAGTTTCAAGCCTTGGATCACATTTTTGCTCAGTCAATTGAGTAGTTGACCTAAAAATCAGTTGTATTAGGGAAAAAGTCAATTGTGGCCCATTTACAGTCAAACTTCATAATTTTTTATCCACATCAACATTATAAACTCATATGTATCATTTGATCAAGTTTTTACTATAATTCCTCAAGAAATTTGATCAAATCATCAAAAGGGCAAAATGGTCAAAATTAGGGTTTTAACTGAGAAAGAGCAATTTTTGATTTTTTGACCTAGAAAATGGTTAATTGGTTTGAGGAATTATATAAAGAGTTAAATTGCATCATTTTGACCTAATGGCATGACTCAAAACATTGTTCAAGATCAATTGGTTGATAGTTGATTTTCAGTCACCTGATCAAAAGTCAATTGTACACTTAAAAGTCAAACTTTGACTTTTTGGTCAAAATCAAGTGTCAAAGATCACAATTCATCAAAACATGTCAAGATATGAAACTTTTTCATCAGGAAATCAAAAATTCAAGATTTCATTTTGAAAAGTCAAAGTTTTCAAACTTCGAAATTTTTCTAAGTGTTGAAAACTTCATATTTTTTCACAACTTTGAGCCATTTTTTCACCATGATGCAAGATGATTCAAAAGAAACTTTCAACATGAAATTTGTAGATCTCCATGAGATCTACAACATTTCTTTACACAACTTATCCTAGAAATGCTTGGATATCAAGTTATTAATCCATGAAGTCATGGTCTTGAAACTAAACACTTAGTGAAAAAATTTCCCTAGTTTAGGCAGGATTTTGACCTAACTTCATGGTAATTTTTCATATAGTTCCAAGTGGAATTTCCAGAAGTGATTCAAATAGGGGTTGTAAATCATATTACAAGCTTTCTAAAATATCCAATAACTCCTTGAGATCATTCTTGAGCAAGGAGAATCGAAGAGAGGAAGTTAGGGTTACAAACTAAAATTATAGGTCATTTTCATGATGAACAAAAATGCAATTTCAATGTTAGGCTGCATAATCTTGCTTTGTAGGACTGATAACTTGTGTATATATCCATCATTAATGGATTACATAAACTTTTAAGCTTTAATCCAAGTGGTTTAATCTTTATCCAATTCACATTTCCATTAATGGCACAAAGTGAACACTTCCATTTTGGAAAAGCAAGCTTTATGCACAAAGTCAATTCTTGAGCCTCTAACTTGTTCCCTCTGATCATAATCCATCTACAAATTCAGAAGCAAGTGTGTTTAAAGCATAACCACTCTATCTTAGCAAGTACACAAAGCTTTGAAACTTGGATTTCTCAAAAATCACATGTTATGCTTAAACTTGTGATTTTGAATTCTGATCAACAACAAGCTTCCAAACTTATTGCTTATAAATAGAGGCACTATTTGTGAGCTAGAACATGAGCTGGAGCACCCTGAAACACACATAAGCTCTCTCAAATCAGAAATTGCCCAAAAACTCCATTGTTGCACAGTTTTTGACCTTGAACACCAAACTCATATTTCCCTTGTGCGTTTCTTAGCCTTTTGGTTCCCAAAGCTTCCTTACATCAAATAATACTCATCTACATCCTCATTCCAGAACTGTTATACCATTTACCATAACCTCCATAACCAAAAAACAGAGTTTGCACATTGACTTCTCCAAGCCATTTCAGCCACTCTCAACTCAAGCAAACCATTGCATTAGCTTCCTGGGAACTTGAGGAAGCTAACCTGATCATCGCAGCACCTTGAATCAAGCTCATTTGCATTTCACGATTTCCAGTTTTGAGGTATTTTTCTTGAACTTCTATCTCATTACTTAGGAATTGTTAGACTTGCATTTGTGAAGATAAAATGTAGACCTCATTTCCCTGAAGCTGTACATATCCTTAGTTTTCATTTACATGGCTTGAGCTTAGAGAATTTTAAGTTTGAAGTTTCTGAAAAAATTAGGGTTCAAATTAGGGCCAGAGAAATTCCCATTTATCTTTGATCTATAGCTTTAGTGGTTTACATGGTTAGATTCGTGAGGGAAAATAGCACAATTTTCATGTTTATAATTTCCATTTTTGTTGAGAAATGAATGAGATACAGATGGTCTGGCTGACTGAAGGTTGAAGATGAACTACAGGTCATGGAGATGTTTTACATTATGTATTTGTACTTTCACATAAGTTAACGGATGTATAGCCACCCCAGTGGTAAGGCAGCACGCTGGTAATCAAGAGGTCATGGGTTCGAACCTCAGCGCGCTGCCTTTTGCTTTTTTTTTCACATTTCCTTACATTTTTTTTATTCTTGCAGCGCCTGGGCCTCCAAATGTTTGGGCCAAACTTTTTTGCTATTTTTTAACCCCCTGCCTTGTTGTTTACACCCCTGGCCCATTTATTTTCTTTGTTATTCTATTTTCTTTATTTTTTTATTTTATTTTCATTTTACATTTTCTTTATTATTATTATTATTATTATTATTATTATTATTATTATTATTATTTTCATTAATAAAAAATCCAAAAAAATATTTATATTTTATTACTTATATTTATTTAGTTTATTTTTTTTCTTCACAAAATTAAAAGAACAAAAACATTTTCTTTAATAAATCAATTTCTTTTTTTGAATACTTAGATAATAAATCTTAATTATTATTATATTATTTTCTTGTAAATTAAAATTAATTTAGAACTTAGGACTTTATTTTATTTACTAGTTTGATTAAATTCACAAATACCCTAAAAAACTTGTTTTCTTTAAAATAATTTATTTTACTAACTTAATCATAATTTTCTTATTTTTGGTTAATTATTTTATTTTAATTAATTAGGTTAAAAAACCCTTTTCATGAAAAAACAAACAAAAATCACATTTCTTCTTACATTTTTATCTTTATTTTTGTATATTTATTCAAATTCAATATGGTTGTAATAATTATTTAGATTTAATTCCTTGCAATTCCCCATTTGTAATTTGTACACCCCCTCTCCTAAATGATGTAATAGCTTAGTATTTTTATTTTTCTGCAATTTTAATGCTTTATATACAAATGCTAGTAATTAGGGTTTTGTATAGAAAGATTAAAACCAACAAATAGAAAACCCTAATTAAGACAAATTAAGCATGTAAACCAATACACTTGCACACATACACCCTTAGGGTAAACCCACTTTGTTGCCTTACAAAAATGGCCATATTATGCATGTGAGTTATCTTAGCAAAAACAAGCGAATACAAGATCATAGTCCCTTGATGACGCTATCCATGTTGCCTTTTAAAATGATCTTAGTACCTAAAGAAAAAGCTAAGATATCTTACAACATTGTTAATCATCGCTATACGATGACCCATGCCCGTCCCTTTTACATCCAAAGACAGGGTTACTTACCAAATCAATGGTAAGATAACAATGTCAAAGGAAAGAGGAAATGAACATGAAAGACTTTTGAGTAGGTATAATGTTCCTAGTGACTTGCTCAATTTCAAAACCAAAACATCCTTGCTATTTTCAAAACACCAACACTTTTAAAACATCTTTCAAACTTGAAAACATTTTCGAAAGATCAAACACTTTGTATACATTCTTACGAACGAGAATCATTATAAAGTTTGCCTAAACGATGGCATCTTTACAAAATACTTTCAAAAAAACCACACAAAGCACATTTTCAAACAATAGCAAGTGATCTAGCAAGTAACTAAGAGCCCATGGAAAACCATGGATGAAAAGGGTGCTAGCACCTTCCCTTTTCATAATCTACCCCCCGAACTCAAGAAACAATCTCAAAGGTCTTTCCTGTGTTTTTGACCTTTCCTTTTGGATAAAAGAAAAGTCGGTGGCGACTTTTGCTAACCGCAACATTTGCGATCAAACGCAAAACAACCAAGTCAATTCTCCCACCGTATCACACAAACCAAACCTATTCTTTCTTATTAGCAAAAGTGGGAGCTTTACCTTCCAAGTACTATCTTTTAATTCCTTGAACTCCGCCATCTTTCTTGTAATTGAGCAACATGTCAGTAAAGGGTATTCCCAATACTTTAGCCAAATCTCGGACATAAATATACCCAATCCATTTGTAAGGTTCATCCTTGATTCAAAAGAAATCCAGGATCCTATCAAATTCCTCCAACGTAGGTGCTAACTGAAAATTTTGAAAAGTGAAACATCATAGTGGGGGGTCATAAAACTATGCTAGGGCAATAACAACTTCTTCTTGTACAGTCACTTTGGTCAACTCAAGTATGTCTCCATAGCATGGAACAAACATTTTCATAGCTTTGTCAGTCAATTTTCCCATAATTAGTTTTGTCTTCTACATATCAGGAATCACAATGCTAGCTCAGATGGTTTGTTTCTTATTGGTATTCATTTTTAAGATACTCACCAACATCTTTGATTATTTTTTCCTTAGAAATATTGTGAATAAGACAACATAAATGCAAAAAATAATAATGAATATTTGAAATGTAATGATGCGTGTATGCATGGTAATGTAACATGGTAGTGAGATTTGTGAAAGGTGTCCTAAGTATGTAGGTTCCTAATTTAGTCCTACGGATATTATACCATCCCCGTAAGGTGGATAACACTAGAGGGAAAGGCACACGAGTCTCTCTTAAGTGGGGCCTCTTTGTAGTCTGAGACTTTCGTTACTTAGGTCATACAAGGTCTCTCCATGAGATTTTGTTTTAGGGTTATACAAAGAGTCATTGACCAAATTCCGAAGTCCTAACTCTTAGAGAGTCTATCCCTCTAAAAGGTATTCCTTCTTTGGAATTCAACCGAATCTAGGAAAAGTCGTCACAAAAGCTCGTAGGGGTGTTTAACCCTCTTGGTCAATAGAAAATCCTTCTTTCTAAGGTTTGATATAATTTAGAATTTAAATCCCACCAATAAACATGATAATAATGAATGACATGAATAAATAAAATAAACAGATAATCATTTATAGAAACAAAATTTACCAAAAATAGAAAATACCCAAGAAACCCTAGACCTAAAAAAAGGGAAGACTCTAAACCCTAGGATTGTGTCCCCAGCAGAGTCACCAGTTGTTGTAATCAGCGGAAAATAACAAGTCGCCACCATTAAATTTTATCCTGAGGATGGGAGAATAATGGGTAACCCTAATTTTGTTAGATGTTCTAAATTCGTGATTCGGTTAGATAAAGGGAAGGTGTCAAGAATCCTTCATCTCCCTTGTTCTCAAGGGGCTCCGCAGTTAATATTAAATATATCCACAATCTTTTTTAAAAAAAATTTTAAATTCGAATTAAGTTAGTAAAAAATTTTAGTATTTGATGGGTTAGATATCTTAGAATTGCATGGTGCAATATGGAAAAAAGGAATTTAAATGCTTGAAAATATTTAATAAAACGGGAAGAAAAACATGGTTATTTTTTTTAGAAAATATTTAATAAATAATTATTTTTTTATTATTAAAAATATATTAAACATTTTTAATAATAACCTAATATTTATTTATCAAAATATTTTATGATAAATGCAAAAATATTTTAACGCGTAATAAAAAATTGGTAAGAGAAAATTTAATGATTATTAATGCATAAAGAAATAAAGAATAAATAATTGAAAAAAACTAAAATAATTTAAACAAAATAATTGAATAAATAAATTATTTAAATAAATCATAGGGAGGGTGTATTTTTAGTTCAGTAGTAAAATCAGGGAGATCTGGATAGCATGGGCTTAAGCCCAATGGTTGCTTGTAACCCAATGGCGCAGGGGGTGTGTAAACTTTGACTAAGGTAGTAAAGAGAGGGTGTCAATATAACAGGTCTCAGCCTAAACAGACTTTGGGTTTGTTTGGAATACGTGTGGTAGGGTGAATGGATATATGGTGAGCTATGGCAATCTGACGCATTTATATGATCTAACAGCCCTCGGGATCTAGTTCTGGAGCATTGATTTAGTGGTAATCAAAATGGATGGTTGATATTCAATGTTGATTGAGGGAATATTATAGCAAAAGCGCATGGAATAAATCAAAGCAAATAGATCGTGTGGCCATCGTAAGGCCACGCGTCTAGCATCAACAAGTGGAGGGAGTATTCTAAATGCGTAGCCATGATCTCCATGCTTATTTTTCACTCTCCTTTCTCTCTCTAGCCAAACAAAACACAAACATTACAAAAGTTTAGAGAGAGAGGCTCTAGCCTCTCTCTAGAAACCCAACGACCGGAAATTGCCATGGCCAGCAGCGCCGCCATGGGCTTCCCGTAGCAACCCCTTTGACCACCTTGAAACCTAGTTCCTGGTTGATCTTCAACTGGAGAACTCATATCTTCAACCAACATCGCCGTCTGGGTTTATCCCTAAACCTAGATTGATGAAGATATTCATTCAACCTTCATTCCAACCCCAGTCTCTTTTCTATCTTCATATGGGTTTGCATGAACCCTATAAAGATTCAAACCATAACCCTAACTCTTCATCCAAACCCCTAAGAACCCTAACCCACTTCCAAACCCTAACCCAAATCATCAAAACCTAACATGATCGTATTCTAACCCTAACTTGGTCACCAAACCCTTTGTTGTTTTACCCTAACCCTAACCCCTAATCAAAATCAAAAAACCAAGAAACCGCAATTTAGACCAAAAAAACCCATAATCCAAACCCCAATCATATGATTATAAGCATCAACAACAATAATTTAAATATCCTAACAGCTAAGTCTCGGGTTTACTTGGTCCTTGCCGTGAATCTTCTAGTTTTTCTTTTCTGCTCTTTTTGATTAATTTTCTAATTCCTTCTTTCTTCTTCTTCACAGCTATTAAAGTTGGAGGCAAAGCTTTGAAGAACTTATAGTTTCATTTGTGAAACCCAAGTTTTCAAACAATGAAGAGCTTCAGTTGTGTGTAAGGGATTGGTAGAAGCCATGAAGAATCTCCAAGGGTTTTTCGTGTGTCCAGAATCAATAGTTTTAGGTTCTATTTATAGTTTTTAGGAATTGTTAAATTAGAATTTTAGTTAACTGATTTGCAGTTTCATTGTATGATTTGTATGATTGATTCAATCAGAATGAGTTTAGGATTTGATTATATTTTCATATGTAATTAGACTTAGGGTTTTATGAAGATTATTATGTGAACCAATCTGTGTGTAAAGTGCATTGCAGTTCTGATAAACAAATTTTCCAATCAAATATTGAATTTAGATCTGATTCACAAATATCCAAAATCTGGGCTTTTAGCGACTTAGGGAGTAAGAAGGCTAATTTGGGCGCAGCTTGCAATTTAGGGTTTCAAAACCCTTCTTTGACTTAGTCAACAAAATTTCAATAATAATAATAAAATAAAAAGTATTAATAATATAAAACAATAAGCTATATAATTAGAGGGAGTTGACTCCGGGTCAACCCCTCTTTAATGTATTATTCTATTATTATTTTTATCAAAACCAAAAATAATAAAAATAAACCAAATATAGCATATGTTGACTTCTAGTCAGCAAAAAAATAAGATTGGGCCTTTAATATCTATTTGGACTCCAAATAAACCCAAAAATATGAAACACAACCCTCCCTCTCTAAATTAAACTCTAAAGATAAAAATAAATAACTAATACAATATAAATATGAATTAACTATAATAGAACCAAAATTTAATAAGAAAAAAATGATCAACCATAAATATTGGTCATCAGTACGAATAGGGAAAAATTGGGATATGACACAAGTCAAGTTTGTGGAGATTTTAAATCAAACTCAACACAAGGCGAGAGAAAACCCAAAAGTTGACAGTTGTCTCAACACTTCTTAAAAAAGATACTGGCTTTGTCTGGCTACTTGGGGAGCACACAGAAGCAATGATGTCATAACTGGCAAAGAGTAATATCATGCAGGAGATTCTCCATTATGAAGGGAGATGGAAACCAACAATTGAGTAGAATATTCACAACATTATAATCTTTGTTTGATCATAACCAGCCTAGGGAAAGAATCACACTTAGTTGGAGATATATGAATCAAGACTTAAATGGGGAATATGGGATCACAGACCCAACACAACATAACAAATTGGAGGAAACCCACTATCTAAATAACAACTGTGGGGAAACTGTGTACATAATATGCAAGAGTAACTAGAAGAGGTTCCTTGAATGAGAAGGAGAAAAAATATACGCTTTGGAAATCGTCCATTCTTTGAACAACTTCTTTTATCCCTTTGACTCACAAATTCTAAGTAAAAACATTTTGCAAATTTTTCAAAAACATGATTTATTATTAATTTATTTAAGTCTTTTTGTTTTGAAAATTACTATCAATAATAAATGAAATTTTTGTAAGCAGAATAAAATAAGAATTGCAAAGAATTGGATAAACGCTCAAACTTTATTAATAGAATGGTAGTCCCCAAATTGCGTAACTCCATAGATGATTACAAAGTCTGAAAAATGGTAAATACATGGAAAAGGTACATTGAAATATAATAACCACTATACTCCCAAACAACTTTGAACTTATGTGCTTAAGCTTCAGTTAAAGAGTGATGATAATTTGAGAAGGTTGTTGCTTCAATGATCAAGTCTTTCCTCATGCAGTTACTTGCCAAGAAAGCCCTAAATTTTTCCTAGATTGCCCTTGCGAGTTTTTAACCTACCAGAATAACTTATTTTGCTTATGTATCTAACTTTTTCCTAGACCACCCTTTCAGGTTTTGAGCTACTGTGATGCTCGTTTTTTCCTAAGCCGCCCTTTCAGGTTTTCAACTTCGTGAATTATTCTTTTATTTCTTTAGGTGAAGTATTTCTTGACTGCATCAACATTCACGAAACATGGGAACTCCTCACCCTCCGTTGTTTCAAGAATTAATGCACCTCCAGAGAAGACTTTCTTGACAACATATGGGCCTTCATAATTGGGAGTCCACTTGCCCTTAGAATCAACATTAAAAGACATGATCTTTCTGAGCATGAGGTCATCGTCTCTGAATTCACGAGGTTTGACCTTTTTATCAAATGCCTTCTTCATTCTTTTATGATATAATTGACCATGGTACAAGGCAGTCATTCTCTTTTCTTTAATCAAATTCAACTTGTGAAACTTGTTTGGACCCATTCAACCTCTGACAACTTGGTTTCCATTGTCACACACAAAGAGGGACTCTTAACCTCGATGGGGAGCACTGCTTCCATGTCATACACAAGAGAGAAAGGGGCTTCCCCTGTTGAAATGAGGACAGATGTACAATATCCATGTAAAGAAAAGGCAGCATCTCATGCCAATCCTTATATGTAACAACCATCTTTTGAATGATCTTCTTAATGTTATTATCAGCAGCTTTGACAGTCCCATTCATCTTAGGCCTGTAAGGAGATGAGTTATAATGGATAATTTTGAATTCTTCAAAGGTCCTTCATCATATTATTATTCAAATTTGAGTCGTTATTAGTGATAATCCTCTTGGCACACCATACTGACAGATAAGGTTGTTTTTAATAAATGGCACCACTACCTGCCTAGTCATATTAGCATAAGAAGTTGCTTCCACCCATTTTGTGAAGTAATAAATTTCCATTAAATGAAATGATATCCATTCGAAGCCTTGGGTTCAATCATCCCGATCATGTAAATACCCAACATAGAGAAAGGCCACGAGGAAGAAATAACATTGAGAGTAGTTGGAGGCACATGAATCTTGTCAGCATAAATATGACACTTATGGCACTTCCTCGTGAATTTATAACAGTCAGATTCCATTGTCATCCAATAGTAACTTACCATTAGAATCTACTTTTCCATTGAATGTCCATTGGCATGGGTTCCAAACGAACCTTCATGGATCTCATGCATCAACATGTCTACTTCGTGTCTATCCACGCATCTGAGCAAGACCATGTCATAATTTCTTTTGTACAACACATATTCATTGAGGAATAAACTACTTACAAACCTTATCAATGTCTTCCTATATTTGTTTGATTCCCCAAATGGGTACTCTTAAGTCTGAAGGAAGTGTGTGATATCATGATACCAAGGTTTATCATCTGATGTCACCTCTGCAGCAAATACATGAGCTGGCCTATTAAGGGTTGGATCGTAATCTGAGGTAAGTCATTCCAAGAGTTTAATTCGTACATGGAAGACAATGTTGCTAAAGCATCTTCCATCTGATTCTCGTCTCGAGGAATGTGATGGAGTTCAACTTTATTGAAGAAAGTTAACAACCTTCTTCATAGTCTTTGTAGGGAATCAATCCAGGACGAAGAGTCTCTCATTCTCCTTTAATATAATTTATCACTAAAGCTAAATCACCATATACATCAAGAATCTTAATTCTAAGATCTATAGCCTCTTCAAGACCCATGGTACATGCTTCATATTTTGCCATGTTATTGGTGAAATCAAATGTCAACCTTGCAGTGAAAGGGATATGAGAACCATGGGGAGTGATAATCACATCACCAATTCATTTACCATAAGCATTCACGGCTCTATAAAATACCATACCCTATCAGGATTCAGGATTTAGACCTTCCTCAGGCAATGGTTCATCACAATTTTTAACTTTCAAATACAGCATATCCTCATCACAGAAATCATACTTAATAGACTGATAATTATCAACTGGCTGGTGAGCAAGGTATTATGCTAACACATTGCCTTTAATAGCCTTCTGAGGACGATATTCAATGTCATATTCAGACAATAACATCTTCCAGTCGAAAATTCTTTTAGTAAGAGCATGTTTTTCAAATATATACTTAATTGGATCCATTTTGGATAAACCTAGTATAATTCAACATATACTGTCAGAGACGCTTCGTAACCCATGCAAAACACAACATGTTTTTTCTAGCATGAAATAATGTGACTCACGGTCAATGAACTTCTTGCTCAAATAATAAAGTGCGTACTCTTTTCTTCTTGTTTCATCTTGTTGTCCCAAAATACAACCCATGGAGCTATGCAACACAGTCAAAATACATAATCAATGGTTTTCCTTGAATAAGAGGGAGAAAGATATGAAGTTCAAGCAGATACTCTTTAATACTTTCAAAAGCTTTCTAATAATCGTTTATCCATACACAACCTTTATCTTTATTTAGAAGTTTCAAGATTGGTTCACAAGTGGCAGTCATGTTAAAGATGAATATTGAGATATAATTCAAACGTCCAAGGAGGCCCCTGACTTTATTTTCAGTTCTTGGTACAGGCATCTCTTAAATTACCCTAACTTTATCAGGATCAACCTTAATACATTTATGGATAAAAATGAAACCTAGCAACTTTCCATAACGAACACCAAAAGTACATTTATTCGGATTCAAGCGGAGAAGATACTTCCTCAAACGCAGAAACAACTTCAACAAGTCTTCTAAATTCCCTTCCTCATTCTGAGATTTAGTGATCATATTATCAATATATAACTTAATTTCCTCATGCATCAGATCATGGAATAGGGTTATCATAGCCCTCTTATACATTTCACCAGCATTCTTCAACCCGAAGGGCATCACTTTGTAACAGAATGTTCCCCAGAGTGTGATAAACTTTGTTTTTTTCATGTACTCAGGAGCCATCTTAATTTGATTGTATTCGGAAAATCCATCCATGAACGAGAATACTTTGAATTTTGTTGTTCTATCAACCAACATATTAATATGTGGCAAAAGGAAATCATCTTTTGAACTAGCTTTATTCAGATCTCTATAATCAACGCACATGCGGACTTTCCCATATTTTTTTGGAACTGGGGAAATATTGGCAATCCACTGAGGATACATTGATGTCACAAAAAACTGGTATCAATCTATTTCATAACCCCCTCTTTAATCTTCACTGCCATGTCATGATGAGTTCTTATTAACTTTTATTTGATAGGTGGACATTCAGGCTTCCAACGGCAGGAAATGCTCCACAATATCAGTATCCAACCCAGGCATTTCTTGATAAGACCAAGCAAATATGTAAACATATTTCTTTAATAAATCAATCAACCTGGTCTTCACATCGGGGTGAAGTAGTGCCCCAATCTTGACTTTCTTCAAATCCTCCTCAAAACCCAAGTTAATAATCTACAATGAATCTTTGTATGGATGAATGGTATTCTCCTCACGCTCAAGAAACCGAGAAACCTCTTATAGGATTTCAGTAAACCGCTCTTCTTCGTCCACGTACGCAGGAAATTCAAAGTTGGGAGAGGGTGCAGAGTCATTGTTTTTAACATGTTTTTTAAGTAATATGTACATATGATTATGCTTGATTTTAGAAACTGGTAAATGAAACAAGTGATTATGCATTTTTATTTGCAGTTATCATTTATTTTGAAAGGTTGTTTTTCTTATTACCATTTTTCAAGAAAAAGCAGAAAATGAAAACACAATTGGAAATCCAAAACAACTTTTATTAATGATTTTAAAATTCAAAACAAAAGACGGGCCCATACAATATTGCTTTCACCTTGGGCAGAGTGGAAGGATTTTGAAAAACAAGCAAAGACAAATTACTTTGAAATGTTAATGCAACTGTGAACATCAATAGTGATCCAATTTTGGACTCTCACTCCATGCGTCACAAAATTCGACATCTCCTACTCTGGCTCATCTCCAATGATAGTGTCAACCTCTAGAGTAGTTGGATGGAGATAACCCGCATTGTGTAAGAAATATTGATGTGGATAGAAGGAGGACTTTGGCTTCACCACTTCATTATTATCCTTATTTAGAGAGAAACACATACTTGTCTTGTTTTTATTCACTGGTGGATCAATAATCTGACCCCACACACTGATAGGGCCTTTCTGAACCACTTGTTGTGCATATCTAAAAGAGGTAATAGAATCTTCATTCTTATTTATGTTATCAATAAACAAATATTGGAACTTATTTCCTATAGCAGCTTCATCAGCTTCTATAACATTGAAAGAAGATAAATAGGATACCAACAAAGCTTGTTCACCATTTACAATCACTAATTTTCCTTCACAAATTTCAGTTTCTGATGTAAGGTAGATGTAACGGCTCCGACCTCATAGATCCAGGGTGATCCCACAAATATTTATAGGTTGGGAAGATATCCATGACTTGGAAGGTTATTTGAAACATATGTGGACCTATGTATATGGGCAAGTCCACCACTCCGATGACAGATTTCCTTGAACCATCGAAAGCTTTAACTACGATACCAGATTTCCTTTGCAAGAATACTATTTGGTATCACATTCAGAGCATAGCTATTATCTATCAGCACATTAGACAAGGCGTCATCTTTGAATTTTAGAGATATGTGCAAATCCATATTATGATTTCTCCCCTCATCAGGAAGTTCATCATAACTAAAACTCATATTATTGCAAGCCGTGATATTTCCCACAACACCATTAAATTGGTCAATTGAGACATCTTGTTCAACAAAAGCTTGGTCCAAGACCCTCATCAGAGATTCTTGATGAGCTACAGAATGTTAGAACAAGGTTTGGTTCGGCAACTTTATCTCTAAGTTTTAATGATAACAAATGAGTATGTTTATATGAACAATTTTGGTAATCTAATGATTGTTATTTTGAGTATTTAACAGACATGTTTTGCTTCTGATGAAAGGCGCTGCCAAGACATTAGAAGAGAATAAGTTCCTCTTTTAGGCTACACAAGTTCTCATGAATAAAAGCAAAAGCTTCATAACACTTTGAAGTTTTGACTCGGATACTTGTCTAAGAAACCAAGTTATGAAGATCAAAAGACATAAGTTATAACTGAAGTCCAGATGTTGAAGACTTATGTTTCTGAAGACAAAGGGTTCTCAAGACCAAGTGCTGAAGATTCTGATAGACGAAGTTCTAAAGATTCTGAAGATTTGAAGTTCTGGTAAGCCAAGTTTCTACAATGGGTTCTAAAGACCAAATGTTGAAGATTCTGAAGATGCAATTCTCAAGACTCTGAAGACTTGAAGTTCTGAAGACCCAAGTGTTATTCTCATTTTTCCAACGCATGCTCAGAAGCTTCTAACGTCAGAAGAAAAAGAGGATAAGATTATATGGTACAAAAAGTACATGGTACAAACAAAATGTTTCATTCCACTACCATAAAGGACAGACGTTATGTACGATCTTGTCTCCCACGTGATTGCTCAAGTTTCCAGCTTTTCGGAAATTCCAAAAATACCCTTCGACGGTTATAATACTTTATTGGCTATATAAAGGCTTGATAATTATGAGAGGAAGATGCCAATTCACGTTGATACACTTTCTATTAAGATTGTTCATACGCTTTAATATTTCTCTAGTCTATGTTCTAAAATTATTGTTTACATATTCGCTTGTGTATAAGCATAATTTCTTGTAAACAAACTTTGTTCAAATAGTTGTTTGATTTTCCTTAATGGACCAGTTGGTCAGAATCCTTGAGAAGTATAAGATTAGTGTGTCTTAGAGGTTGGAACGTTAGTCACTTGCAGTTATCTTGTGCATTGTTATAATCTGTTTGATTATTGGATTAAGTCCTTGTTGAGAAAGGAAAAATCACCTTGGCGGATGGACTAGACTAGCTTGATAGTTTTCAAGTGAACTAGTATAAACATAACTTTTTATTTCCTTCTTGCATCTTATTACTATTATCACTAAGTAAAGTAACTTGTTACAGTTTAAAGGGGATTTTAAAAGGATATTATTTGTGGTTTAAAACCCAATTCAAACCCCTCTTTCTTGTGTTTTTCACACCTTCGGTTGGCATCAGAGCTCCAGTTCTGAGGAGTTGATAAAAAGATTGAATTTTTACCAAGCACCTAATAGTGTTTAATATCAATTCAGATTGTGTGAAAAACAATGGCAAATAAAGTTAATAATGCTATTGTAACTTATGATAATAGGGATAATGATAGAGATCAGTATAGTGTTAAACCCCCAATGTTTGATGGAGAAAATATTGACTATTGGAAGGACAAAATTAAAATTTATTTTCTTGGATATGACTTAGATCTATGGGATTTTGTAGTTGATGGCTACACTCACCCAGTAGATGATAAATGTATAAAGATTTCCAGGAGTGCTATGACAGATGCTCAGAAGAAGGTTCACAGAAATCATGACAAAGCAAGAATAATTCTTCTAAGTGTTATTTCTTATAATGAGTATGAGAAGATCACAGATAGAGAGACTGCAAAGTATATTTTTGACTCTCTTTAGATGACTCGTGGAGGCAACACTCAAGTTAAGGAGACAAAGGCTCTGGCCCTAATCCAGAAATATGAAGCCTTCAGAATGGAAGATGATGAATCTGTGGAAGCGATGTTTTCAAGATTTCAGACTCTTGTTGCAGGACTCAAAGTTCTGAATAAAGGATATTCTACGGAAAATTATCAGAAGTCTTCCTAAGAAATGCAGACCAAAGGTAACTACTTGAGGAACTAATTAATTCTTTAAGAAGTCATCAGATAGAGCTTAAGGAAGATGGACCTCAGAAAAGAGTTAAATATGTGGCTTTGAAGACTAAGTCTGGAAAGATCAAGGCTTTTAAAACAGAAGAAGAATCAGAAGGTTCTAAAGAAGATTCAGATGAAGATGAACTTTCTCTAATATCCAGAAGAATAAGTTAGATATGGAAACACATACAGAGTAAGTTCGGAGGATCAAAAAGAATAAACCGTAGATCTGAATCTACATCTGGTCAGAAGAAAGCTTCTGGAAAAGAAGTTACTTATTATGAATGCAAGGAGCCTAGATATTATAAGAATGAATGTCCAAAGCTCAAGAAATACAAGAAACCTAAGAAGGCATACAAAGCCAAGAAGGGTCTCATGGAAACATGGGATAATTCAGAGTCAGAAGAAGAATATTTTGATGAAGAACATGCCAATGTAGCATTCATGGTAAAGGCCAGAACAAGCAAAGAAGTATCAAAGGATGAACTGAAACTTGATGATGTGTAAGAATATGATGACGATAAAGAGGTACTTTCTTCCTTATCTCATTCTGAACTTGAAATTGGTTTATCAGAACTAATGAAAAGGTATCAATCTCTTCTAAGTAAACACAAAACTCTAAAAATAATTTTGTAGTTACTTTTTAGAACTCTACTAAAATGAGCAAAACCTTTCTGATTTAAGTGGAAAATTATTTATTTTAGAAAAATCAAATATTTCTCTGAAAAGTAAAGTTTCTAGATTAGAAGAAGAGATTATCTCTAGTACATCTATTACTGATGAAGTAATCAGAAATGATAGAGCTTTTCAACACATCCTAGCTAAAATCATAGATAGAAGAAAAATGGAACAAAATTAAAATGTCCAGAAAAAGAAGGTTATGATTCCATTGTAGCACAACCACAGACACAGAAGGAAACTTCTAAGCCTAAATATCATGCACAAATTCCACTTGATTATCCTGTTGCACAAGATTCCAAAGGGGTCAAAACCTTTGGAAATGATAACAAGAAAGGACCCAGAAAGTGGGTACCTAAGAATCAGATAATCTATGTTGCAGATTTCATTGATGGATCCACTGAAACACCAGTCATGGTACCTGGACTGTGGATGCTCGCGACACTTGACAGGCGAAATTCATATGTTCCAAGATTTGGAAATTAAGCCTGGAGGTCTTGTTGGTTTCGTAGGCAAACATAAGGGAAAGATCATTGGCTCTAAAACTATTGGTAATGGTAAACTTCCTTCTATTAACAATTTTATTTTATTCCAGGGTATGATGCATAACTTCTTGTACATTAGACAACTTAGTGACAATGGTTATGATGTCATTTTCAATCAAACGTCTTGTAAAGTTGTTAGTCAGAAAGATGGCTCAGTCTTGTTCAATGGTGAGAGGAAGAACAATATTTACAAAATCAGATTATCAGGTTAGAAAAATTAGAATGTAAAATGTCTTCTGACTATTCAAGAAGAGTAATGGATCTAACACAAATGTCTGGGCCATGTTATCTTGAGAAAAATATCTTAACTAAATAAGTTTGGATTAGTCAGAGGCTTGCCCAATATGAAGCATACTTCAAATGCTCTTTGTGAAGCATGTCAGAAAGGAAAATTTTCAAAAACCGATTTTAAAACTAAAAAGATTGTTTATACCTAGAGGCCATTGGAACTTCTTCAAATTGACTTGTTTGGACCAGTGAAAACTGCTTTTGTGAGTGGAAAGAAATATGGACTTGTCATCATTGATGATTACATTAGATGGACATGGGTAAAATTATTGAAACACAAGGATGAGTCACATTCTTTGTTTTCTTCTTTCTTCTCCCAAGTGCAAAATGAAAAGAATTGCAAAATAGTCAGATTTAGAAACGATCTTGGTGGCGAATTTGAAAACAAATATTTTGAAAAACTTTTTTATTCTAATGGCATAATCCATGATTTCTTCTGCCCTAGAACTCCACAAAAATGGGGTTCTATAGAGGAAAAATAGGACATTGCAAGAAATGGCTCGCACCATGATCCAAGAAACTCATATGGATAAGCACTTTTGGGCAGAAGCAATAAATACAGTATGTTATATTCAAAATAGAATCTCTATAAGACCTACTTTGAGTAAGACTCCTTATGAATTGTGGAAGAATAGAAAGCCCAACATGTTGAATACTAAAGAGAATCTGGGCAAGTTTGATTCCAAAGAACAGAAGTTTTTTTTTGTTAGGATATTCTAAAAGATCAAAAGGTTTCAGAGTCTATAACACAAAATCAAGAATCATGGAGGAATCAATCCATGTCAGATTCGATGATAAGCTTGACTATGAAAAGTCAAAGCTAATTGAAAAGCCGTCAGATGTGAAGATAATGTTTGCAGAACCCAAGGAGAAGATACAAGAAGATAAAGAATCAGAAGCTCCTAATTCTGATATTTTTGTTGTTCTTTCTAATAATCCTCAACAAAGGAAAAGCAGAATCTCATCATCTCTTCCTAAAGATCTAATTCTGGGAAACAAAGATGCTCCAATCAGAACAAGACCAGCGTTCAAACCTTCTGAAGATTACGAGACTCTAAGTTAAACCAAGGTATTGTATTTCTTTCAGAACCTCAGTAATCAGAAGATGTTTCAGAAAGAAATGTCTCTGATCAGATGGAAACCTTTTGGTCAATCAGATTTTAAGGATATCAAACTTGTTACCTAATTAGATGTAGTGATTAACGCATGTAACCTTTGGTTATTCTTAATCATCACTCTACCTAGGCTACGCATTGGCAGTAATTTTTCTTGGAACTGATTAAAATCATACTTATTACTTTCATTTAATGCTCCTGATAATTATATCTATATGTGTTTATTTTTATTTATTTTCTCTCGCCTTTAAAACACTTTATACAATTCCACACACAACCTCACTTAACTTCCCACACTTGTTAGAAACCCTAAACCTCTCTTATCTCAATTGTTCATCATTTTCTCTCGTGTTCATCATCTTCTTCAAATTTTCTTCATCAATGTTCTTCTTCTTCAACAATGATGACCCCTGATCAACAAGAGGCTATTAAGTTTGCAAGTGAAGTGGAACAAGTTATGAATCCAACTGTTTTGTCATCATCAATTGTTGCTCCATCATCCTCAACTGTGGTTCTATGATCTTCAACCGTTCCTCCATCAACTTCATTTTGTCCTTCATCATCCTCAAATTACACAGAAAAGTTCTCAAGTTCATTGCATTCTGAAACCCAAAGAGATGAGCATTCTTAGAGAACTCATGGTTGATTTTGACAACCTAGTTGTAAATGGGTGTGACCTAAAGAAGAAATTAGGTGCGCAAGGCTGGGAAACATATTTGAAAACCCTTCATGGTCCTGTCTATGGGGAGCTAGTGAATGATTTATGGAAAATGGCTGATTGTGACTATCTTCACATTGTCTCTGATGTGATTGGGCAAAGAATCACCATTACTGAAAAATCTATTGCAAAACTTTTGGGATTGAAGTTCTTGCAAGGAAAACATGTTTATGGAATGGATAACAAATCAAAGTTCGCAAAGGAGTCTCTTAACCAACTACTATTTAAGAATTATTCTGTTGAGAATATTGAGTACAAGAGCAAAGATCTTCATGATCATCTAAGAGTTCGGAACTAGATTATTCTGGGTTGCATAAACCCTAGACCTGCTTCAAGTTCTTTTGATTATTTCAACATCAATTAGAAGTTCATACTGTACTTTCTTCTAACAAAACAGAAGATAAACCTTCATTTTATTTTGCTTAATTATATGAGGGACTCTATCAAAAAGAAAAGAACCACTGCCAATCTAACCAAAAAGGTCTTACCTAATATTCCTTGTGGACGTCTTCTGACGGATATTTTTGTGGAAAGTGACTTAGTAAAGTTTTTTATTAAAGAAGCCAATTACACAGAGGATCTGGCTTTAAGCTTTGGAGATTCTTTCAATGAACAAACTTTGAAGAACGTGAGGATAATAGAGGAACTCACAGTGAAGCTTCTGATTGAGTCTTCTGAAAGTATTCATCATAGAAGAATTCCTATTGACAATTATCCTTTGTTCTCCAAGAAAGATCTTGTATCGAGTGTGGCTGCATATGTTTTGAAGATGCAACAAGAAGGATATGATATGTCTAATTTCAATTACTCGGATCTGTCTGCTGAGGGTGTTGATTGTTACTTAGGAAAAAGGAAGAAAAGTTATGATACTTCTAAACTTGAGAAGAAGAAGAAGAAGAAGAAGAAGAACAATAAGAAGAAGAAAAAGAAGAAGTTTGGCTTCCTTAAAGATGATATTCTGGGTACTGGGACTTATGAATATGCAAGTAAGTCTACTATTTATGGTTCTGATATTCCTGTTTTTGTTATTGTTTCTAATATTGTTAATTCTACTTCATCTATTCCCTACTCCATCTCACAAACTTCATCTCTTACAACTTTTTCTCTTCCACCACCCACAAATCTTATTTGTTTATGATAATGTTACCATATTGCCACCTTTAACAACAAGTGTTTCTGTTTCACCAACCACCGCCTTATCTACCATAATTGATCCAATTCCAATTATTTTTTCTCCTAATCCTATTCCATCTCTCGCTTACGAACATTCCATCGGAACCTATCCACACTTTTACATCTACAATAACCCATCTCAATGACTCACATAAACTCCTCATTATTCAAGTTTTGATAACAACCTTCATTTTTCCTTTTTCAACAAAGAATCCAATCTCCATGACATAACAAGTATTCATCTTGATCCACACTCTCTTTCTGATCAAGAAATGTCTGAAAGGATAATTTCTAATACTTTTGAAGCTATTGAAATTCCCACAACTGAACCTTTTACATGTTTTGATCTCTTTGACATATCTGAACAACCTTATCACAAAATCCTCCTGAATAAACTTCTGAATCAAACCATCCTGAACCAATCATAGCTTTAGTAGTTTATGAAAAACCTGCTCCAAAAACCTTGGATGCATGCATTAACATGTTTAGAATCAAGGCTAAGAAAAAGGTTGCAAAGCTAATGGCAGAGACAAGTACTAGTACTAAGCCTGTTGACATGGATGTTTCATGGAAACTGTTTCAGAGGTGGATGTCTTTTGAGTTTGAACGAATGCAATCCTTTTCTGAAGCATCCAGAGTTTGGGATGTTCAGATGGTGATAGAAATGGAAGAAGCAAGAGAAAGAGTCACACTGTTGCAAAGAGAAGTAGAAGCTAGAGCGATAAAAGAGGCAGAGGAAGCCATGCTTAAAGCTCAAGAGGTAGAAGAATCCAGAAAAGGTGAAGAAGCCAGATTGGCTAAAGAGGCTGAAGAAGCTAATAAAGCAAGATAAGATGTTGTAGTGGTATCTTCTTCTGATTCTACCATTTCACATCTTGAAACTGCAATTGGTAAAATCAGAGAAGAACAACAGATTTTCAGATAGAGCATCACTCAACAAAAGGTCGTGAACAAGAATGTTCAGAGTATGCTAAAGTTGATTCTTGAAAATATATCTGCTCCAACACCTCCTGCATCTGGACCCTAGGCTCTTAGGATTTTATTTTACCTTTTTCTTTTGAACCTTAGAATTCTTGATTTTTATGTTTTGCTTCTTATGTTTTCTTTTCTGACTTATGATCTTCTAATTCTTAATGAAGTTTATTTTGGTTTATCACTTCTTATTTTACTTGTTATTTTACCTTTTTGATTATGACAAAAAGGGGGAGTAAATAACTGAAAGTAATATTTTGATTCTGATAATCAAATTCTGGAAAACATCTCTGAAAAGAGTTGCTTACATTCTAACCCAGTTAAACTTATGTTTCTGTTAGAATTGTTTTCTTTTTCAGGAATTATGAAATCTAATTAAAGTTAAGATTTGAAAGTGTTAAACAAGGCTTTTGTCTAACTTTCAGATTCAAACCCTGAGAAGTTCTTAAGTTCATAATAAGACTATTCATAACCAGGCTATGACTTGAGAACCTAGAATATATCTTTGTGACGTTAAAGTTTCAAGTCCTCAATTGGCATGATTGGTATCAAGACTCTCAAGATCTCAATATCTAATCTATCATAACCAGTGGGAGTTCTACTCAAATGGTTTAAAATCAGGATATTTGATCATCATCAAGTCTTTGAGTCAGGGGAGTTTTCATATAAAGGACAAGTGCTTCTTACCCTTCTTATTTTTTACATCCTTTGATTATGTACAAAATTGTGTCATCAAAATACATAGTTTTCTCATCATCAAAAAGGGGAGATTGTTAGAATAAGATTTGGTTCTGCAACTTTATCTTTGAGTTTTGATGATAACAAATGAGTATGTTTGTATGAACAATTTTAAAACTCTAATGTTTGTTATTTTGAGTATTTAACAAATAGGTTCTACTTTTGATGAAAGATGTTTCCAAGACATTATAAGAGAATAATTTCCACTTCTAGGCTACACAAGTTCTGATGAACAGTGGCAAAAGCTTCAGAAGACTCTAAAGTTGTGACTTTATTACTTGTCCAAGAAACCAAGTTCTGAAGATCTGAAGACAGGAGTTCTAACTGAAGTCTAGATGCTGAAGACTTATGTTTCTGAAGAAAAAGGGTTATCAAGACCAAGTACTGAAGATTCTGATAGGAGGAGATCTGAAGATTCTAAAGACTTGAAGTTCTGGTAACCCAAGATTCTACAAAGGGTTCTAAAGACCAAGTGTTGAAGATTCTGAAGACACAAATCTAAAGACACTCTGAAGACTTGAAGTTCTGAAGAACCAAGTGTTACTCTCATTCTTCCAACGCATGCTCAGAAGCCTCTGACGTTGGAAGAAAAAAAGGATAAGATTACGTGGTACAAAAAATACATGGTACAAAAAAATGTTCCATTCCACTACCATGAAGGACATACAATGTGTACGATCTTGTCTCCCACGTGATTGCTCTAGCTGCCAACTTTCTTGAAATTCCAAAAATACCCTTCAATGGTTATAATATTTTATTGGTTATATAAAGTCTTGAAGAATATGAGAGAAAGTTTCCAATTCACGTTGATACACTTTCTATTAAGATTGTTCATATGCTTTCATATTTCTCTAGTATATTGTTGTACCCCAAAATTTGCCCTCTCATTTTCTCAAGATTTCTCTCACATGTGTGATCACAAACACCTATTTAAAGGAAAAGAGAAAAAATGAAGAAAAAAATTGAAGATGTTAATGTGCCTTTCGAAAAGATAAAATTTTTCTTCAAATCCACATTCTTCGATTGGATTTCTGGCCTCTTTCGATGCAAGCTTGGCTTGCACCCTTCGATTGGGCGTTGCCTCTAAAACGCTGGCATTGATTCACAAGGAAAAAATCCTCATGTAGCCTCCTTCTATTTAAAGAGGAAAAGCCTCTTGTTTGGCTTCCTTTGATTCGAGAGGAAAAGGCCTCTTTTCTGGTTTCCTTCGTTTGTGCCCTTTACCTCCTGCATGCTTTCTTCGTTTGGGCGTACGTCTTTCTTCAATACAAACTTGGGCTTACATTCTTCGTCTGGGCGTATGGCTTTCTTCAATAAAAGATTGGGTTTACATTCTTCTTTTGGGCTTGTGGTTTCCTTCAAATGCAAGTTCGTTTGGCCATATGGACCTTTGGCAGGAAAGCTTTCGTTTGAGCAAAGGCCACATGCATGGTTTTTTTGAAATCACAAAGCAAGGGCCTCCTGTAATTCTCCTTCGACTCATTAGCCTTTGGTTTTGCATGTTTTCCAAACTCTCAAGGCATACTTTTCCCTTTATGATAGCGCCCCAAAGCAGAGACCTCCTGCATGCACCCTTTCGTTTGGCCATGTGACCTATGGCAGGCAAGCCTTCGATTGGACAAAAGCCACCTTCACACAAAGCTTCGATTGAAGTTTTTATTCCCTTCGAATCAGCATATTTCAAACCCAACTCTGGACCCTTCGAAGAAAGTTTGGTCAAATATCATAGCCTTACCCTCCAAATCCTACTTGTCAGGCTATGTTGCTTCCAAATCTTTACATGATCAGAGTCTTACACAAAGGTTTGAAGCTTTGTCTACTGGATAATACCATTCTTGCTTAAAATAGAAAAAGGCTACGTATCCTTTTTTCATAAAGAATACTTTTATCACAAATTCAGCTCCCAATCTGATTTGTGTCTGAACGAAAAGCAGTATTAGAAGCACACGTCCAATCTCCTGCCAGCAAGCCCCCACTTGTACTGGAAACGTGGGAACAACGAAAAGGGACTAAACTTGTTTCATTTTCAACCAAACCATGGTTTTCTATCCTACAAACCTGGTTACTTCAAACACCTTCAACCTTTTCTCTATAAATAGAGAAGCATTTGCAAGCTAGAGGGGGACTCTTTTTTTTTTGGTGGAACGAATCTTCAAGAAATCAAAAACTCTCAAAAAGTCTCAAAAAGTCTCAAAAAACTCAAACACTCTTAAACACTTAAACACATATTAAAATTCAGAATCCAGAAGAAACAACACCCCTATTTCCTTGGCCCTTCAAATCCAAGAGAAACACAAAACTTGTTTTCTTGGCTCTACGAATCTAAAGAAACATAACATTTGTTTTCTTTTTCTCTTTCGAATCTGAAACCATCCCTCACATCTCCTGACCTTTGAATCCAGTACTAGAAGCATAACCCCCCATTTCTTCTCTTCGAATCCAGAAGCACTCAGGGAAGCCACTCGAGGTCCAGCACACGTTCCAACTTCAAACAAGGTAAGTCACTCTTAACCTTGAACCTTTTGTTTCTAGCATAAAATGTGAATAGTCTTTCCTTTCGTTTCAAAACATGTACATAATATTTTTCTTCTTTTCGTTTCCACATTTTGAGTTTGTTTTCATTGATACTCTTATGGCTTATTTTCTTTGTTTATTAAACATGCTTTAAGAACTAACTTGGCCATGAGACAATACTAGCATGACCTCAGGCCATGTTGCTTTTTTTTTAAATATCAAACGAAGGAAAACAGGAGGGAGGAAGTATAAAACGAAGCTTCAGGCTTCATCCCCTTACTGCTTCATATTCCAAATAAAGGAGCCAGAAGGGAGAAACGAAAGACACTCAAACTGATTCCCTGGACCAATCGAAGAAGGCAGCAAGGAGCTTGGCGTGAAGAGTGAACTTCATGCTGATTCCAGGCCCCTGTCGAAGTAAGCAGAAAGCCAGAATCGAAGGTTACATCTCATGCTTCAGGCTAAGCCCAAATCGAAGGGTGTGGCCTCACTGACTCCAGGCCCAAATCGAAGGAAGCCAGGAAGGGCAGAATCGAAGGGTTTTTTCTGCCTAGATCAAATCTTTCATTTTTCCTCCTTTTGTTTTTTTTTTGTCTTTACATTTTCTTGCTATTCAATATGGTTGTAATAGCGTAGGATTTATTTTTTGCATTTTTATTGCTTTTGTACAAATGTTAGTAATTAGGATGTATGGCAAGATAAAAACAACAAGTAGACAACTTAAAAATCAAAGACAAAATGCATGCAAATCAAACACACTATTCACATATGCACCCTTAGGGTAATCCCACTTGTTGCCTCGGAAAATAGTCATGTCCCTTAAATATGGGCGTTTTAGCAAAGACCCTCGATAAAAGATCGTAGTCCCTCGATGACCCTCAATGTTGCCTTCGATAAACGATCTAGTCCCTAAACGACATTGCTAAAACGTCCCATAGGTTGACTTCTATGACTATACAAACATCCCACGTCCGTTCCTTCACATCCAATGATGGGGTTTCTTACCAAATCAATGGTAAGATAGCAACATCTAAAGGAGGAGGAAAAGAACATTATACCTTTTGAGTAGGTAGGACGCTCATAGTTGCTCGCTTGCTCACAACAAAAACATTTTATACACCAACACTTTCGTTTGAAACATTCTCAAAATATAAAGCCTTTTTTATGCATTCTTATAGAAACGAGAACCATTACAAAGGCACTTTTCAAAATCACTTTCAAAAAACACATTCCACAAACACCTCTTTGAACTATTTTCAAAAACAACACTTTGTACGCGTTCTTATAGAAACGAGAACCATTACAAAGACGTTTTTTAAAATACTTTCAAAACCCACACCACAAGCACATTTTCAAACAAAAGCAAGTGATCTAGCAAGAAACTAAGATCCCGTAGATAACTACGGATGAAAAGGGTGCTAATACCTTCCCTTTTCATAACCTACCCCCCGAACTCAAGAAAATAATCTCAAAGGTCTTTCCTGTTCTTTTCCCCCTTTCCTTATTGGATAAAAGAAAAGTCAGTGGCGACTCTTGCTATCCGCAACAATTGCGATCAAACACAAAACACCCAAGTCAGTTCTCCCACCATGTTACAGAACTGGCGACTCTGTTGGGGATAATACTTAAAAATGGGGTTACCTTAGGGTTAGATCACCTTTACTTGCTTTTCATGTTTGACTTGCTTGCTTTACATTATGGTTCCCTGGTTGGGCTTATTTTGATCATCCACCCGGATCTGGGGCACCTTTTAGGTAAGTAGCAATAGATTATGGAAATTGTACAGCATAGACCGACACGGTTTAAGCAATGGCTACATTAGTGTGACGCATTTGTTGTTACCGGTATCCCTTGTGTTGAATCGAGGAGAATACGGGGCCTCTGAGCAGCATCATGAAGCACTAATTGACCTTAGAACCTTAATTGAAAAACTTGGCCATTAGGAAGTAGTGAGATAGACGACTTTGGTGTAAAGCTGAAGATTGGTTGATACTCGATAATACACTCATTGAGATCAGAATTTTGGTATATCTCGGCCGCAAGAAAAGATTGATTGTGCTGAGACAATGCCTAAAAGAAAGGTCAATGATATTGAGATCCCCTAGAATTTGGTTACTTTCTAAGACAAGTTGAGCCAACTAAACTTCAAGAGGGTACTTACCTACAAACTCCATATAAGCCTAAACCTAAGGACTTGTCTACTTTGTGTGTATATGACTATTTGTACATAACAACTTGCTTGCTTTGCATACTTGTACATAACATCATGACATCATATCATAAGAATTCTTACTAACCATTTCATGGATTTAGGAATTTATCTTTGCTTTGTTTTGTAGGCCATGAATCCTATCGGAAGGAATACCATCTGAATCAGCTCCGTGAAAGCACACCCTCAACTCCAAGAATTAGCATCAAGGGTGCCTGGAGATTCTCCCTTCACCGAGAAATATGGTCGACTTCTCAGCTTGGCTACCTCCAATTTCTAAGAAGAGATGATGTGTATGCTCTTCCAATTCTTTGATCCCATGCATCATTGCTTCACATTTCCTAACTACCAGTTGGTACCTACATTAGAAGAGTTATCTCAACTTTTAGGAGTGCCCGTGCTAGATCAAATACCTTTCACCGATTTTGAAGAGATTCCAAAGCCTGAAGTCATTGCCGGAGCCCTGCATCTGAAGAGAGTCGATATTATAGCAAATTGAGAGATAAGAAGTTGTGTTAAGGGTTTCCTAGCCAAGTTTATGTTGGAGAAGGCTCGTTCATTCTGGGAAGATATGGATTTTCAAACCTTTGAAGATGTCTTAGCCCTTCTAATCTATGGTTTAGTTCTATTTCCCAATCCGGACCAATTCATAGATGTGAATGCCATCAAGGTCTTCCTCTCTCGTAATCCTATACCTACTTTGCTTGGAGGCATTTTACAATGTTTCCACACTTGCACCATGAAGAAAATGGGTACTCTCATGTGTTTCATTCCTCTACTCGCTAAGTGGTTTACTTCACACCTACCTCGATCAACATTGAAGAACGAGCAAGGTTTGACATGGTCTCAAAGGATGATGTCCCTCACACACTCTGACATTTATTGGTGTTCTCGATCCTTGAAGGATACTACTATCATTGACCGTTGTGGGGAATTCCCTAATGTCCCACTCTTAGGCTTTAGGGGAGGTATCACCTATAACCTTCTCTTACATTACGACAATTTGGGTATGCATGAAGAGATGGTCCTCACAATGCACTCATCCAAGGTTTGGTATTCGACTATGAAGGCGACAACCGAGGTCACAGTCAATGGTTCATACGAGCTTGGAGAATGGTAAACAAAGTGGATAGCAAGACATTGGGGCGTAAGAACTCCATTCCTTTGGAGCCTTATCTTAAGTGGGTATGAACTCGTGCTCAAAGACTCGGTATTCCATACCCTGCCACTTTTCCTATCATCATGGAGCCTTTAGTTGAAGGGGATGTTCCTTATGTTATCCTTTATCCTACCATGCCTACTTGTCTTGAAGACTTACAAAGAGCTTACATCCAGCTGAAGGAAGAACGAGACACCTTCGAAGCCCAGCTCTACGCAAGTGAAAATAAGGTTCTGGAGCTTACAAGACAGCTTCATGAGGAGCGAAATCTGAACGCCTACATTGCGCCAAAGAGGATGCGTTCGACCTTTTTGTCTTAGGAGTTTATTTTTGCTTTATTTCCTCCTTTGTAAGTCCAAGGGGCATGGTTGTAATCAATCTAAACTTATTAATACAATTGATGTTTGCTCCTTTCTTGTCTAAAACAAATTTAAATTTTCTAAGTCCTTGAAAACATTGCATCCACATACCATGCAACATATCATGACAGGCTTTTCCCACACAGGTCTCTCATCTGCTTACTGTTTATTTCAGTAGAGATGGCTCTAGAGCAGACTATCAAGGACATTCATAATCAAAATGCTCAACTTCAAGAAATGTTCTTGAACCTATCCAAGGGGCAAGAAGAAGTGAAGGCATTCCTCACTACGGGCTTGACCATGAAGAATCCTGAGGACAACAGGGATGACCAGTTGGAGCGGCTACAAACTGAGATAGCCACAATGAAGATCCAGATGATGGGACAGATGGTGGGCCAAATGGCTCTTATCCAAAACTTGGCTCAAGGAAAATAAGAGCTGAGAGCCCTTGTCGACAAGCTTCATCAAGACGGATGCAACCACATTGAGGTAAATAGTTAGAATTGGGGATCGAATCATTAATTAGCCTCCGATGAGACAAGAAGCCAGTTTGGTGGAAAGCAGGCCTTTCCAAATTGTCGCAACATCACGAGCCCAACCACAACCTCGCCAATACAACAGGGTAATCGGTGTAAATGGATTCCATCCGATAGGCAGTATACCAAACTCGACATGCCGATATCGCAAGTCTTGCAACACATGTTGAAAATGAATTTGGTCACATTAAGGGATCCTCCTCAGAATCCTAATATTGCTTCGCCCCGTTACAATCATGGAGAAAGGTGTGCATATCACTCCAACAGTCCGGGGCACAATACTAATAACTGTTGGACATTGAAAAACAAGATTCAAGACCTGATCGACGAAGGAGCATTGGAGTTCACACAAGGCGGTCAACTGGGTCTCTTCTACCACCCCTCATGGGCATCCATATGAAGTGACGGTCTGGGCGAGGAAGTTTTCTATTTATTAGAATTTTCAGTTGTAATTTCTTTGTTTGCTTAAACACTTATCTTTATGTCAGACTTTGGTTACTCTCATTAATGCATTAAATATGTTTTTATAGAATTAATCCATTCATTTTCACTCTATTTAAACTATGCTTTTTACCCCCTTTATGATATTCAACTCTTGTTGCAAACCTTTAGAGGGAGGATGACGAAATAATGCCTTAATCTCATACAATATGCTTTTGGACATACCTTGCTGACCATATACAGGCGTTATTTCAATCCTTAAACACCAGAGTTATAAGAAGGATAATCCCTAGTCAACCCCTTTGAGCCAAAGAAGTAGGAGTTTTCTCTTTCACCTAAATTGAAACCTTTAATCAAAACCTGCGGCAGGGTAGTTTCTCAGTTAATTTAAACGCCCGATCAGTCGCTAACTTTCATTTCATATACAAAAAATGAAATCAAAAACTTCCCTCTGGAATCAAAAGACGGAGATGGTTCCCTATCGCATAGACAATCATTATATCTCAAAGGAAAAGGCCCACTAGGTCAAAACCTATGAAGAAGACTTAAGAAAAACTGGGGCATCCCACTGACTGTAATCTAAAAACAAGAACAGTCAGGCAAAAATAAGGGATAGTAAATCAAAAAAAGAGGAAACTACAAATCCTCAACAACGTGGAAAATATGGAAAAAATGACTGCCTTCCAATAAATAAACTTCCAAATTTCTAAACCATCACCAAAACATCATGCTAGAATTAATTGGAGAACAAACATATAATTAACTGAGTTTAGGGACTAAAGAACATCACGAAAAACGGGCGGGTACTAATACACTTTGAGCCTTATCCTTTGTTTCTTAAACCGTGAACCAGACCACACTACAACCTTTCAAAAGTCCTAATTGAAGCATGGGTTAGTTCGAAAGCATACTGTTACAAAAGGTATTCGGACTCCTGCAAGGCTTACTCTAAATCCTGAGTTAAACATTTTTACAAAAATCTTTTATCTGCTAAAATGCATTTTCAAAACTTCAAGGCAAGCATAAACTTTGCGTTATTTGAATATCGTTGTTTGCATATAGGTAATTGTTTGACATCGGAGAAATTCACACGTCGAATATCCAGCGAACGAAAGCTCTCTCAGTGAACAAAATCACTTCAAATGGGATGACATTTCCAATGAAAAATCTCCTATAAACAGGGGGGCACGGCATGGTCATTGTCTAGCACATCTGGGGAAGTCAAGTCAAGATTCCAAGAAAGCTTTCAAGAAGTGCTGAGTAACCAGGGGCAGGTCTGTATCTGAATCACTTGGGGAATTGAACATGATTTACAACAAAGGGTTACGTACAGTCAGACAAACATTTCCTGGCAATACTACAAACACCTACTACTAGGGGCAGTGACAAAATCCCCACAAAGTCCCTTTCATAGGGTGATCCCCAGCCAGAATTTCAATCTCTGAAAACTTCTCCCCAACTAAGTTGATATCAAGAACCCTCGAGGAGTTCTGCCAAAAGAAAACACCTCTCCAATAGATTGGCAACAAGGTTTATTTCCCTAACAAATGACAAGATTCCTCGGCTTGAATTTTCCTCTCAGACTATCACAAATCAAGGGACCACAACCCCTCTTCCCCAGTAGACTCTTCTACAATCCCCAATGAATTGCTGCAAAACCTGGAAGGCAAATAACAGTTAACTTCTTTATTCCCTAACAAGTTGTTAACTTCCTATCCCTTCCATCAAGAGATGATTCCCCAATAGAGCAACGGACCACTAAGACTCATAAACTCTTTTCCCCAAGCAGGAATCAACACTCTCCACAGAGTTTTCCTCAAGAAAAATAAACATTCCCCAATGGAGTTCTCCTCAAACAACAAAACAAGAATCCCCAACGGAAACATTCTAAAAAACAAGGTCTGGAAGGGTATGCATACTCTTCATCCCCAACGGTCGTCTGGGATTCAGCTTCCCAAAACTCGCCAATAATTGTCAAGGATTTATTTTCCAAGATAAAATTACATTCCAACAACATTTCATGCATCATACATGATAATTGCATACAACATAATCTCATTTATTTTGAGAACATCATTATACCATTTCATATATCAACAATAATTTTCAAATTGTCAGAGATTAATACATGAAAACAGACAGGACAAATATCTCTACGACCAACCTTTTCAACTTCCAAATTAATACCTGTAACAAGCCAGGAAAACTATCTTTGGACGATTGATTATAGATTAACACCTATAACAAGCCAGGAAAACTATCTGTGGATGACTGATTGTAGATTAATACCTGTAACAAGCCAGGAAAACTATCTACATGAAGAGATTGAAGATTAATATCTGTAACAAGCCAGGAAAACTATCTTTCTTTCTCAAGTCAGAGATTAATACTTGAAACCCGACAGGACAACTATCTCAAACGACCGAAAAAAACAAGTTCCAGATTAATACTTGAAACCAGATAGGAAAAATATCTGTGAGCGACTACACGGCCAACTGAAGTAATCCTACACAGGCTCCTTCTCATACACTCTTTTAGATACAGTTCAGATACACTTCAGATACATATGCCATTCTGATGCTCATTCAACACATTTCTCAAATACAGTTCAGATACGATCCAGATACGGATGTCATTCTGACACTCATTCAGCATATTTCTCAAATACAGTCCAGATACGATCCAGATACGGATGTCATTCTGACACTCATTTAGCACATTTCTCAGATACAGTTCAGATACGCTCCAGATACATATGTCATTATGACGCTCATTCAGTATGTCATTCAGATGCGAGTCTGATACAATCCATTTATGGATATTATTATGATACTCATCCCACTGTATATGTTGTTTCAGTATAAATCAACCAGAGATTTATTCTGATGCTTCTTCCATTTCTGCCAACAATCACTTTTGGGTGGCATCTATAATCCTATCTCTGATGACTCTCCATCATCTCTCCAAATGGAATCTTTAAGCCCATTTCCTACACAACCAACTACCACATCACCGAAAGCAAATTTCTGGGCACTCTAGTGTTCAATCATCTTCCACCTTCAAGTCACAAATGGCGGACTCGCCAATCTAACTCTTCAAGTTTAAGAATATTGAACAGGGGCAGCTGTTGTACCCCAAAATTACCTTCTCATTTTCTCAAGATTTCTCTCGCATGTGTGATTACAAACACCTATTTAAATGAAAAGAGAAAAAATTAAAAAAATTGAAGATGTTAATGTGCCTTTCGACAAGATAAAAGTTTGCTTCGAATCCACATACTTCGATTGGATTGTTGGCCTCTTTCGATGTAAGGTTGGCTTGCAACCTTCGATTGGGCGTTGGCCTTTGACACGCTGGCTTTGATTCACAAGGCAAAAAGCCTCCTGTAGACTTGATAACACTTACTTTACACTTGTTTTTTACTCTGATTTCACATGTTATTTAGGTTTTTTATTATTGTTTTCTCGTATTATGCCTATCTTTTGTTTCCTTTTCAGGTATTTCAATTATCTAGAGCTCCCCTGAAGAAATGAAGGAAAACAGGCTGAAAATGGGATTTTAGGTCAAATTTGCACTCATGGCGTCCACCATGGCGCCATCCATAGGGTAGGTCATGACGTGGACCACCTCCTGCTGACCTCAACTGCCACGTTTCCCACTTCCTTTCATTTACACCCATAGCGGGCACCATGGCCTCCATGGAGGGCGCCACCTTTGGACAATGTTTCCCCCCCCCCCCAAAAGGAGTTGGGGGGGTATTCTTGTGATTTTCTGCATTCTTCATGCTCTATAAATAGAAGTTCCTGATTTCATTTCAATTCACCCAAACTTAGTTGCAAACTTGATCTAACCATAGTTGTGAACTTAATCCATATAATTTCACCATTGTAAAGCGATAATTCATCACATCGGGGAATTATTGCACTGTTGATTGAGTATGTGATCGAGTTCGTAGATTGAGTATGTAATCAAGTTTGGAGCACTTCGGAAGAAGTTTATCCTGCCACATTTATTTTCAACTGCTGTTTATTTCCAGTCGCATTTTACTTCTAGTTTGTACTAGATTTAAAACCCCCCCGTTTGGAGAAAGTTTCTATTTATATTTCCCGCACCTGCTTTTACTTTGTTTATTTCCCGCACCTGTTTTTACTTTGTTTATTTCCCGCACCTGCTTTTACTTTGTTTATTTCCCGCACCTGCTTTTACTTTGTTTATTTCCCGTACCTACTTTTACTTTGTTTATTTTCTACACTACTTTTACTTTGTTTATTTCCCGCACCGCACTTTAAATTATTTACTTTCTCGCATGATTTATTTTAACATGTCTGTTTACATTCCCATGTCAGGCTGAACCTTATTGGGCTAGAATGTAAGGAATCTAGTTAGATCGATATTCTAAATAATGTGTCAATAGAAATGCTTATGGGCTATTTTGGTTTTTAATACGAGTTTTTTGTACTTTATTATTGTTGGGTAAGATCGAAAGCCGTCCAACCCTTTGTTAAACTCGGTTAGTTCTAACTGGTCAAAGGAAGCAAAAGCTCTTTGTCTGGTTAGTTAGGGATTTTTATTATCAAAGAAATCAATTTTGAAACTATTTTTGGGCGCGTTTATAGGGTTAAAGTTAGGTCCCCTTTTTATTAGAAATTCCAGATCAAAATATTTTCAACTTGGTCAAGTACTTTATTTCTTAAAAATAGGTTTATTACTTTAACGCAATGCGCGCATTTTTATAAGTGACGATAAGAAGGTCTGATTAGAGAGTAAACTCGGTTCTGATTATGCGAAAGCGACAGTTCCTATTAAACTAGTTCTTTTCTTTAGTAGAAAATATTTCCCTATAAGTAGTTCTATTCCTGAGCATTGCGAATATCATCTGATTATGTGAATTACATTCAACCCTGCTTTTATATCTGAAGTTTATTTCTCCGCACTTTACTTTCTTGCATGCTCAATTCCCTGTTTAATATTGACTTAGCTAAACACCGTAACAATAGGAAACGATAGATTGACGATTGGTCTCTGTGGATCGATAATATTTTATATTACTCTGACGAGATTCGTACACTTGCGAATACACCGCATCAAGTTTTTGGCGTCGTTGCCGGGGATCAATTTCGTTAAATTTTGCACCCTATAGTTGCACCGTCTAGACTAAGTTTTACAGTCTGGTTGATATGAAGATCTCGCAGCACCGGAACCTTATTCAATCCTTTAGCAGAACCTGAACGTTACATCCATTTTCTCCGTAGAATTAGAAAAACTATGGCCCATAATCGTAACCAAAGACCCCTTAAGGAATTTTCCCAACCTTCAGATGAGGAACCTAGTTCAAGTATCGTAAACCCAGCTATAACCACAAATAATTTCGAACTAAAACCCTCATTGCTACAATTGGTGCAACAAAACCAATTTGGTTGTCTCGCTACTGAGAACCTGAATCAACACTTAAAAACTTTTATATAATTAGCAGACACTTTAAAATGCAATGGTGCTTCGCCTGAGGCAATACGACTAAGATTATTCCCTTTTTCCCTTATAGATAAAGCACGAGATTGGTTGGATTCCCTTCCACCCAATTCAATAAAAACCTGGGAAGACCTTAGGAGAGTATTTCTCGCAAGATATTTTCCGCCCAGCAAAACTGATGTCCTTAGAAACTAAATAACTAGATTTAACCAAAACCTGGGAGAATCACTTTTTGAAGCATGGGAGAGATATAAGGACCTGTTAAGAGCCTGTCCACACCATGGCCTAGAACAATGGCTAATCATCCACACCTTCTATAATGGACTCCATTACAACACAAAGATAGCTATCGATGCTGCCGCTGGTGGCGCATTGATGAATAAACCTTACCTAGAAGCATGCGCCCTCATTGAGGACATGGCCCAAAACCATTACCAATGGGGAATAGAACAAGCTACGGTAGAGAAAAAGGAGACCCAAGGAGGAAAACATGAGATAAGTTCTCTAGACATGATGCAAGTTAAAATGGACGTTCCTGCCTTAAAATTTCAAAACGTGTCTCAAAACCCTAATATTGTAGCCGCAGTAGCTTCAGAATGCGAACTCTGTGGGACCCAAGGACATCAACCTACAGAACGTAACTTGTTGAATGGGCCTTGCTCAGACCAAGTAAACTACACCCAAGGAAACCCATTTTCAAACACTTACAACCCCAGATGGAGGAATCACCCAAACTTTTCTTATAAAAACAATAGCCCAATACATAACTCTGCACCTCTGAGACCTACAGGTTTCCAAGCCCAAAGACCAAATCAACCTATGCAAGTTGTGGCACCCAAACCAAACCTTGAGAAAATCATGGAACATTTCATTTCAGCTCAAACCCAGCAAAACAAAGAGTTCCTAAGTCAGAATATTCACGTAAACAAACTAATCACGCAATTAGGAACTAAGGTTGATCAGATAATTACGCATAACAAGATGCTTGAAACCCAGATCTCGTAGATAGCCCAAACACAAGCCCCACAAACTACACCTGGAGGACAATTCCATGGACAACCTCAACCAAATCCTAAAGGGCAAGCTAATGCCATTTCCTTACGAAGTTGGACTACTTACGATGGACCCAAGAATCCAGCCATGATTAACCCTCACAACCTAAGACAAAAGTTTTGCCTACAGACCAAGTGGAGGAACCAGAGGAACCCGAAAAGAAAAAAGAACTAGAATTAAAAGATAAAACTAATAAACCACCACCCCCGTACAAATCCCCGGTCCCATTTCCGCAAAGACTTAAACAAACCAAACTTGACAATTAATACCAGAGATTCGTTAAAGTTATAGAAAAACTCCATGTAGAGATTCCTTTCACCGAAGTCATCACTCAGATACCATCTTATGTTAAATTCCTAAAAGACATCCTGACCAACAAGCATAGACTTGATGATCCCAAACCTATCAAATGCAATTTTATTTTAGAAAATAAACTTGCTTAGAAAGAAAAGGATCCAGGAAGTTTTTCCATTCCTTGTATCTTAGGAAATCATACTATTTACAAAGCCTTCTTAGATCTAGGAGCTAGCGTCAGCCTTATGCCTTTAGCAGTTTATAGAAGGTTAAACTTAGGAGAATTGCAGCCGACTAAAATGTATCTCCAGTTGGTTGATAATTCAGTTAAGTATCCTATAGGTATACTTGAAGACATAACAGTTCAGATCGGTCAGCTATATATCCCAACTGATTTCGTGGTTATGGATATTAAAGAAGATGAAGAAATCCCAATCCTCTTAGGTAGACCATTCCTATCAACATCTGGAGCCATAATTGACGTTAAGAAAGGAAAATTAACATTTGAGGTGGGTGACGAAAAGATAGAATTTATTCTTTCAAAGTTCTTAATAGCACCAGTCATAGGAGATGCTTGTTATGCCATCGACGTCATTGACGAGTGTATATTGGAACTTAAGCAATAGGAATATAACAAAAATATCAAGTTACCTTCGACCCCCATTATGGAGGATGATGGATTTAAAACTTTAGAACCTTACATCGATGACGACCTCTATGAATGTTTATCTCTTACTCCCGATCCCATGCCTTGCCCTTTGAAACCATCTTTAGAACTGAAGGAACTTCCCGAGAACCTCATATACGAATTCTTAGATAAAGAGATGAATCGTCCTGTTATAGTTAACGCTATTTTAAGTCAAGACGAGACAACTCAACTCTTAGAGATCTTATGAAAATATCTCTCAGCTTTAGGGTATAACATCTTTAATTTAAAAGTAATAAGTCCATCGGTGTGCATGCACCGGATCTTGTTAGAGAAAAACTCAAAACCCTCAAGAGAACATTAAAGAAGAATAAACCATAGAAAATTAAACAAAGCAACCAAGAAGGATCATTTCCCTCTTTCATTTATAGATCAAATGCTCGAACCTCTATCCAGACACTCGCACTTTTGTCATCTAGATGGATACTCAGGATTTTTCTAAATACCTATTCACCCTGAGGATCAAGAGAAAACAACCTTCACCTGTCCTTATGGAACATTCGCCTATAGACGAATGCCCTTCGGACTCTGTAATGCACCTGCCACTTTTCAACGTTGTATGATGTCTATATTTGTAGATTACCTAGATGGAATAATGGAAGTTTCCATGGTTGATTTCTCGGTGTGTGGATTCGATTTTAAAGATTGTCTCTCCAACCTTGAAAAAATCCTTGAAAGATGCGTAGAGGTGAACCTAGTGCTAAACTGGGAAAAAATGCCATTTTATGGTTAATGAAGGTTTAGTATTAGGACAAATTGTCTCAGAAAGAGGCATTGAAGTCGATAGAGCCAAAATTGAAGTTATAGAAAACCTCAGCCCACCTAAAACCATTAGGGAGATTAGAAGTTTTCTTGGACATGCTGGTTTTTATCGGTGTTTTATAAAAGACTTCTCTAAAATAACAAAACCTTTGACTAATCTTCTAATGAAGGAAGTTGAATTTGTTTTTGACGAGAAATGTCTCGAAGCTTTTAAATTTTTGAAAGAAGCACTGATTTCAGCTCTGATCATGCAACCCCCAGATTGGACACAACCTTTTGAAATCATGTATGATGCCAGCGATTATACCGTTGGTGCTGTTTTAGGAAAACTAAAAGACAAGAAATTACATGTTATATATTATGCTAGTAGAACCCTAGATACCCCCAGCTCAACTATGCCACAACAGAGAAAGAATTACTGGCAGTAATTTTTGTGATAGATAAGTTTAGGTCCTACCTAGTTGGAGCAATGATCATTGTTTACACTGATCATGCTGCCATACGTTATCTATTAAATAAAAAGGACGCTAAACCTAGATTACTTATATGGATCATGTTACTCACAGAGAATGTTGTCGCTGACCACCTCTCAAGATTAGAACACTTAAAACCTGACTTATTGCCTATAAATGATGATTTCACCTATGACAGACTTATAGCTAAGACTGATGATTTCGAGCCTTACAGAGATAAAGATTTTGAAAATTTCAGTAATGAAGAGCGTATCTTGGTACGCTGATTTTGTAAACTACCTAGTTGCAGATATCATACCCCCTGATCTAAATTACCAACAGAAAAAGAAGTTCTTCAAAGATGTTAAACATTTCTACCGGGATGAACCACTCCTATTCAAGAGAGGAATAGATAATATTTTCAGGCGTTGCATCCCAGAAGAGGAAATATAGGACATCATCAGACACTGTCATTCTGTACCTTATGGTGGACATGCAGGTATATCTAAAATGCACTCCAAGATTCTTCAAGCAGGCCTCTATTGGACAACTTTATGGCGTGATGTTCATGCCTACATTGTCAAGTGCGATCGATGCCAATGCACCGGGAACACATCAAGACGTGACGAGATGCCAATGAGGAATATCCAGGAAGTTGAACTCTTTGATATTTGGGGTTTAGACTTTATGGGACCATTTCCACCTTCAATGGGAAATAGGTACATTTTGGTAGCTGTGGACTACGTGTCTAAATGGATTGAGGCTATTGCATCACCCACAAACAACACAAGAGTGGTAGTCAAGTTATTTAAGAATATCATTTTTCTGAGGTTTGGAACACCCCGTCTTGTTATAAGTGATGGAGGATCACATTTCATATCCAGAATCTTTGATAAGCTCTTGAGTAAGTATGGAGTAAAGCACAGAGTAGCAACACCTTATCATCCACAGACTAATGGCCAAGTAGAAGTGTCTAACAGGGAGATTAAACAAATCTTAGAAAAAAACTGTTTCAATTTCCATAAAAGATTAGTCTCAGAATCTACATGAAGCACTATGGGCCAACATAACAGCTTTTAAAACCCCTATTAGAACAACCCCTTACCAATTAGTCTATGGAAAACCTTGTCATTTACCCTTCGAGTTAGAGCATAAAGCCTATTGGGCCATTAGGACCCTGAAATTGGAATATTTGACTTCTGGTGAAAAGCGCATCCTTGACATTCATAAATTGGAGGAATTCCGCCAGTCTGCCTATGAGAATGCTATAATATATAAAGAAAGAACCAAAACTTGGCATGACAAAAGAATTGTAAAGAAATATTTCAATATAGGCAACCTTGTTCTCCTTTTCAATTCCAGGTTACAACTTTTTCCTGGAAAGCTACGTTTAAGATGGACTGGTCCTTTTGAGCTCTCTAGAATCCTAATATCTGGAGAATTCGAGATCAAGAACAATTCTTGTAGCCCATTCATGGTCAATGGGCAGAGGTTGAAGCACTACGAAGGAGGTGACATTCCCACTAACTACTCCAGCCATACTCTGATTGATCCACCAGTACCAGTTTCCGTTATATGAAGTTTACTCGTCAAGCTAACGACGTTCAACAAGCGTTGCATGGGAGGCAACCCATGGGTTTATTTTTATTTTTTGCATTTATTTACTTTTTCTTTATCAAATTTTATTTTTATCTTTATGCTACCATGCTTCACCCGCACACACTGCACCTTCTACTTCTAACACTTTTTCAGGTACGACTCCTGGCTTCTACATCACTGAAGAGATGTGCCGTGACCAGCTAGTCCAGGAGGAGAGAAGAGATGGTTTACTTTCTTCCATCCATTAGCAGCTGGAAGATAACATGAGTTTTATGGAGGCGTCATGACAACAGACGGACCGCTCTTTTCAAAGTCTTATGGAATCTCAATTGGAGATATCCTGTGAGCAACATAGGCAACAAGCTCAGTTTCAGAGGGACTCTTCCCTCATGGAGGCCACTCAAGGTTCCATTTTAGGTAACCTTCGTGAGATTCAGAGTTCACAGATTGTCTTGTCCTCCAGATTCAACCAGTTCGAGGCTTCCTAGAGCAGTCGTCATCGCAGCCGATCCCGTCATCCTAGACATTCACCGCAGGATGGTGAGGGACCCAGCCAACCTTAGTACTTTACCAAGTGACTCTTTCCTTATCTTATTTTGTAACATTGGGGACAATGTTCAATTTAAGTGTAGGAGGAAATTTACTCGCTTTATTTTTCTCGCTTTATTTTTTCTCGCTTCATTTTTCCTTTCATGCATTTTCCTTCTCGTTATTTTACTTCTTTATTTGCTTTTATTTGCTTGTTTGCTTTATTTTCAAAATAATACATGTGTTTTACGAGTCATATATATCTGTATGGTCTAGTGTATGTCCACTCTCACATTTCTTGAGCCTAACCGAATTTGTTTTTCTAAGAAAAACACTGTGTTTTGAACTTAGTTGGGCTATAAGACCTGGTTGAGATAGGATGTAGTATGACTTGGGAAAGCCCATTTGAAGCATCGGCGCCGTTTTTACACCTTAAGCTTCATAAATTTAGGAATTAGATCCCGATACCCCCTATGTCGTGGCCTTAAAATTTTCATTCTTAAATCCTTGAATAGTTTATCCTAGCTGTCAGCTCCGGTCTAAGCATACTCTACGTAGGGGACCGAAGAGAAGTGAATGATCTATATGCTATGTTCTTATTATAAACTACAATCCCGGGATAGGTGACCCTCATAAAGTCAATTAGCTCAACAAAAGTTGTATGTTGAAAAACAAAGCAAAAGCAAAAGCAAAAGAAGAAAAAAAAAAGAAAAAAAAATTTTTTTTACCCATCTTTAGTTGGTTCAAAGGTATCTGGTGCTGAACTTGGTAGGGAGGATTACGACCCGATCCCCCGCAACTATAAATGGGTCAATAAAAGGGGTTACACAAACTTTTTGTACCAGAGCCCTGTGTTTTATGATCAGAATCACTACCCGGTCACTTTACTATGAGCATGTACGAATAATGGGCTTAATGTGATTATGCCTGAATGAAAAAGGATTTGAAAAAAGGAAAAATATAGACCTAAGCATAGTGGCATGATATGGATTGGTTCGTAAAAGAACGAAGCTTATGTCTGTTTTACGGAAGAGTGTCACTACGATATCCTTGGTTTAAATCAATCAGTACCTATCAATACATCCTTGTTTTAATTCCAGAGGCCCCTTGCAGCCCAACTTGTTCACTAACACCGTTTGTCTTCTTAATCTATTTAGAGTTTTTGCTTGAGGACAAGCAAAGGTTTACGTGTAGGAGAATTTGATAACACTTACTTTACACTTGTTTTTGACTCTGATTTCACATGTTATTTAGGTTTTTTATTTTTTTCTCGTATTATGCCTATCTTTTGTTTCCTTTTCAGGTATTTCAATTATCCAGAGCTCCCCTGAAGAAATGAAGGAAAACAGGCTGAAAAATAAGAGTTTAGGTCAAATTTGCACTCATGGCGTCCACCATGGCGCCAGCCATAGGGTAGGCCATGACGTGGACCACCTCAACTGCCACGTTCCCCATTTCCTTTCATTTACACTCATGGCGGGCGCCATGGCCTCCATGGTGGGCGCCACCTTTGGACAATGTTTTCCCCTCCAAAAGGAGTTGGGAGGCATTCCTGTGATTTCCTGCATTCTTCATCCTCTATAAATAGAAGTTCCTGATTTCATTTCATTTCACCCAAGCTTAGTTGCAAACTTGATCCAACCATAGTTGCGAACTTAAGCCATATAATTTCACCATTATAAAGCGATAATTCTTCAGATTGGGGAATTATTGCACTGTTGATTGAGTCTGTGATCGAGTTCGTAGATTGAGTCTGTAATCGAGTTTGGAGCACTTCGGCAGAAGTTTATCCAGCCACATTTATCTTCAACTGTTGTTTATTTCCAATCGCATTTTACTTCCAGTTTGTACCAGATTTAAAACCTCCCCGTTTGGAGCAGGTTTCTATTTATATTTCCCGCACCTGCTTTTACTTTGTTTATTTCCCGCACCTGCTTTTACTTTGTTTATTTTCCACACCTGCTTTTAATTTGTTTATTTCCCGCACCAGCTTTTACTTTGCTTATTTCCCGCACCTGCTTTTACTTTGTTTATTTCCTGCACCTGCTTTTACTTTGTTTATTTTCTGCACTGCTTTTACTTTGTTTATTTCCCGCACCGCTCTTTAAATTATTTACTTTCTCGCATGATTTATTTTAACATGTCTGTTTACATTCCTGTTGTACCCCAAAATTTTCCCTCCCATATTCCTCAAAATTTGTCATGAATGATCTTCAAGTTGCTCAAAATGGCTCAAGGGTTGTACAGTCAAATCACCTCCTAAAGCAGTCAATTCAAAATTAGGGTTTTGGTTCTTTCAAGGAATTTGGGGTTCTCAATAGTTCAATCAAGTCTCATAGGCCTATATACATTCTCAAGCACCTACATGCCAAGTTTCAAGACTCATAGTGCCAATTTGCACAGTCAAAAGCTCCATTTGATCCACAGTCAACTACAAGGGCAAAATGGTCATTTTGCAGTCAAAAGTCAGAATTCTTGGTCAACGTCTTATTTTGAGTTCACAATCATCATTTGATCAAGTCTTAATCATGATCCCACAAGAATAGCTCAAAAATCATCAAGAGGCAAAAGTTATTATTTTTGGACAGCAGAAAAGTCAATTGTACTTTGACAAGGGCATAACTCTTTCATGGTTTGTCAGAAAAAATTCCATCCAAATCTCATTTTTAAGAGGATGAAATTTCCTACAATCCATCTTCACATCCCAAGATCAAGAAATGCTCTCACACAAAGTTATAAATTTTTACATTATAGGTCAATTTCAAAAGTCAACAAAAGTACACTTTGAGTCAAAGGCCATAACTTGAGATTGGTAAATCCAAATGACATGGGACCAAAAGCATTGGTTAGAGGACTTCAAGGGCTTTCCAAAATGTCCAAGAACATGGTCATATGATCAAAATTGAGCAAGTTGTGCATTGGAGAAGTTGGGAAATTTTCATGAATTTGCAAAAGTCAACTTTGCTCAAAACACCTTCTTTTTGCTAATGGGCCTCAAATCTCTTCTTGAAACTTCACCCATGACCTATGCACGATCCACCAAGCTGAATTGGATTTATTTTCTTAAATTTATTGATTAAATGGATTTTTAACATATATTAATTCATTTAATTAATTTAAATCATAAGAAAATAGAAGATTTGATTTTTAAATCAATTTGTGAACCAAATATGATCCAAATATGCTGACCAATTCGTGCACAATCAAAAAGATACAAAAAAATCCAATTTTGGCAACTTGTTCAATCATGAAAAATCAAGAATATTTGATTTATCAATCAAGGATTCAATCATCAATGCACATGGATATTGGCCCAGCTCTTGACCTAATTTGATTCTCTTATATGAAAGCAAGCAAACCATAACCTAATACACGACTGAAAGCTGCAGAAACGGCCATGTCAAATTCAAGAATTTTCAAGAAAACTCAAAACTGGTTCTTGCATTCTAGGCCAACTCAAAGCGTTTTGTCCATCCAAACACATTGCAGGAAGCACTAGGATTGATTTGCAATCAAATTCAAGCACCAAAGCTCAAGGAATCACGACATACAGTCCCACGGTTTGCACTTTGTAGCGATAAAAAATGTAGCTGGGTAAATCGGAGATCGAATTATCAATTAATTCGTCTCACAAAAGCAAGAGTCGCCACCGCGCTTTATTATTTCCAAGGGAAAAGGGAAAAGAGCGAAATAAAACCCTAAAGTATGCAATGTAAAATAATACTTTTAAAAGTAATGAAAATACAAGGCGTTTTGAAAAGAGATCTACGGTTCGGGGGTTAGTTATACAGTGGGAAGGTATTAGCACCCAATGCATCTATAGTACTCTATAGGAACCTTTTGAAATATCTGTTTTATTAAAACGTTCGTTTGATTAAAAATAAATTGTTTTGGCCGAAAAGGGGTACGGACGGGTTTTTTGAAGGTACGACGACCTAATGTCGAAGTTTTGGCTTAAAAGGTATAAGTTTTGAAAATATTGGATATTTGGGAAAAAAATGGTCTTAAGTTTTAATGAAATGCAAATGTTCGCGTGATTGGACTTGAGGACATGAAGTCAACAAATTTAATCATTTTTCCCTTGGATTCAGAAGTAAACAGAATAACCATGTAAATATAAAAATAATTAAACAGAAAATTATGCAGATAATGATACATAACCATAATAATGATTAAATAAACAGATTAAATGGCATGAACATGCATTTTATATTTTTTGTTTAATATTAAGGAAAAGAAAATGTTTTAATAGTTTTCATTTTTATGCATTTTTTTAATATGGACAAAGCATGAGAATTAATTAAAGAAAAAGATAAAATGTTTTTAGTTTCTATTTTTTATATGTTTTTTAGTATTAATATAAAATGTTATTTTTAAGAATCATTAAACAATTAAACTAAATTAAAACCTAAAAGCTACTAACTTAAGTCTAATTAAAAAGGGATACTAAAATAACTAAATAAACCTAAAGTTAAACTTAATAAACAATGGTCAAATTATTAAAATTGTTTTAATTAAATTACAACTATTTGATTAACTTTATTAACTAACTAAATTAATAATAATTCTAAAAAAACTAAGAAGAGAGAAAACAATAGGCAGAGGTGTGTCAAAATAAAGGGGGGGTGGATAGGCAAATAGCATGGGCCAAAGGTTTTGAGAAGGCTTAAACAGGGGTAACAAAAAAAAGGGAATGGGGGGTGTTAAATAAAATTCGTTGGGCTTAGGCAGGGAACCGGGTCAAGGTCCAACATTATTTCATAATTTGTTTTTTAGGGTTAAACATTGTTTGCTTAGTTTAGGGAAAAAGGGTTAAGGTTTTGCAGCAACGGTGCCGCTCGCTTGTCTTCTTCATTCTCATCTTTCTTCTTCTTTCGCCTCTGAGTCCCTTGCCACGGCCACCGGCGTCCTTAATACTTCTTCTTCCCTCCACGAGAAAGCTAGGGCGACGGATACAAAGTACCAATTTCGTTTTCTATTTCGTTAGGGTTTTGTTACGATTTGCATGTTTATGATTTTTCGTCTATTTGATTCTTATTTCAAATTATTATGATTATTTGAGGGGTTTGAAAGAAAGAGGAGGAAAAAAGTTACCCTTGGAGATGGAGGAGGAAGGTTGGGGGCGCGTAGGAGGCCAAGGCGAGGTAGACAGTGACGGTGTGATATTTGCTTGGTATCCTGGTTTGTCTTCTTTGTCCCTTTTGTTTAATGATGAAAACCTGAAAACAAACACTTTCTTCTTCCTCTTGCTAGCCTTTGTCTGCTTCACTTTTGCCTTTGAATACTTTTCTCTCTTCTTCTTTTGTTGTGATTTTGTTGCCTCGTTATTGGCCTATGATGAATGTTTGAGGCTTTATGGTATGTTGGGGTATGCTACTGTTGAAATGTTTTCATTTTGATTAGCTTTTCTTCTTCTTCTCTTGCTACTGTTGCTTTCAGTTGCCTTTTTTGTATTAGCCTGTGATGACTATCTCTGAGGCTTGATGGTTGCCTTGAACATTGTTTTAAGGTTTGAGTTGCTATGGTATTCTGGTTTTTTTTTTGCTTTGGGCGTGTATGGCTTTCTTGGGTGTGTATGGCTGGTTTATGCAGGTTATAGAAATAGGTTCACAGATTTTATGGTTTAGGCCATAAGGTTGTGTTTTGGTGAGGCTTTTACTGGTTCATGGTTCTTGACATGGTTTAAGGTTTTGAAATGGTTAAGGGTCTGGTTTTTTGAGACAGCAGGTTCTGGTTTTTTAGGCCATAAGGTTTTTGGTTCGTGGCCTTGAGACAGCAGGTTCTGGTTTTCTGGTTTATGCTGGTTTATTGGTTTTGATTTTGGTGATGACTTTACTGGTTTTGCTTCAGGTTTGGCCTAGCATGGTTTTGAGGTTTTATGGTTTTTAGGCCATAAGGTTTATGTTTGAGGCAGCAGGTTCTGGTTTATGAGACCTTGAGAATTTTGTTTTTGTATTTGTTTTGACAGTTTTCGAGTGTTTGAAAGCTTGAAGACAGGTTGTGAACTCTTGAATTTTTTGAAGGGTTTGGTCATGTTATAACAGTTGGTCTTGAGGCTTATGTTTGATGGCTCAGGTTTTGAATTTTTAACTATATTTCCTTTGATATTCTGCCATCTCTACTGCTATATCAGTTTGTCTCTATTCTTTTCTATGCTTATCTTTTCTCTACTGTATTGCTGCTGATTTGTTTGCTATCCAATTCCTGCCTAAGGCCAAAAACCTGTAAACCACACTCTTCCTCTTTTCTCTCTCTTAAGTACAATTGAAACATTAAAATGTTGTTATGTACTGTACTGTTCTGAAAAAGCAAACTGGAAAATGATGAGAAATGGAAAATACATTGCTTGCATATTGATTTTAAAACTGCATGCTCTCTTTGTCTACTGCATGGGAGCCTTATGTTTTGACTTCTTCCATACTTTTTTGGCAGTTAACGTTGCATTTTTCCTTGTGTTGAAAATTTGCATATGCTGTCTGCTATGCATTTTATGTTGATTTTGAAATATGTTGTTTTGACCAAAAATTGAATTTATGCATATTGGTTTTTGAAATAGGCAGTTTATTTTGAAATGCAATTTTGACAAGAGTGAATTTGTGCATATTTAAATTTGTGCATTCATATTTGTCAATAAAAATTCATCCCTTTTTGTGAACCGGGAGAAATCCCGTGATTTGCAAAAAGGGTAAAACTGATTCCAGCCGTTTGCTTTTAATGATGAACACTAAAATTAATTTCTGCTTTTAATTATATTTATTTCTGACTTTTCTTTTAATTCTTTGCAGGTAAAAATCAAATGGGCATTAAAGAAGCATTGGATAGAAGATGAAGATTTAGAATCTTAGAAAAATAGTTTTTATTTTACTTTAAACTTTTTATGTAATTGTTATTGTAAATATTTGCAAATAATACAGTATTTGAATAACAATTGTAATAATTAGAATAAAGATGAATAAAATTCTATTATTTCAGTTAATTCTTTTCTTCTTTCCAATTATTTATTTTATCATTTATAATTATTTAAATTATATAATAACTGAAAATAAATTTCAATTACTTAAATTCAGAATAATAAACAATTAAATAAACATCATTGATCAATAAACTTCTCTTCAATTATTTACTTCATTATTCATAATTCTCTAAATTATAATAACTGAAAAATGAAATTTCAACTATTTAAATTTAGAATGACAAATAATTAAATAAAACATTGTTGATCAGTTAATAAACTCTTCAATTATTTACTTCATTATTTATAATTCTCTAAATTATAATAACTGAAAATAAAATTTCAACTATTTAAACTTAGAATAATAAATAATTAGATAAACATTGTTGATCAATTAATAAACTTCTTTTCAGATATTTACTTTATTATTTATAATTCTTTAAATTATAGAATAACTGAAAATCAATTCCAATTATTTAAATTCAGAATAATAAATAATTAAATAAACATCATTTAAGCATTAATCAGTTAATAAATTTAGCGTTCAAAAATAAACAGCTCTTGACTTGAAAAAGTTATGAATTTTAAATCTGCTTTGAAAAATTGATAAAAAATAGGTCAAAACACTTGCAATGCAATGCTGCAGATGGGAGATGGTATCTTAGGTCAAAATTTAGGGTACAACAGTTGCCCCCTATTTAAGTTTCTTCTATCCGGAGATATGAAGATTAAAATCTTCGTCTCGACGAGATTGAAGGTACTTAAATACATAATACGCAAATCTTTGCCCTAAGATACCGCCATTATGTTTGATATGAATGTAGTGATTGAATTCGCAGAGAGAGCTTTCGTATGAAACAAGACAATGCTGGAGAAATCAAACACCAACAAAACACAGAGACATGGATTATACACTACTGGGGAAATGAGCCATCGATTTCAAGTAATGGACTCTTGACGGCGAATAAAATTGAGGGAATACGACCTCTGACCCTAACAAAGAAGGCATCTTGCATAGGCTATAAAACAGATTATTGACCCAAAAACATCAGTGAGCTCACAACTCAAGGTTAATGATAGACAAAAAGGTATCAATTTTGCTGATAATTGATTACCGACTTCGGAAGGTAAAGATTCATGATAAACTTCTCTGCGAGATTTCCCGAGATATACCAATTAATGTTGAGATATAATATGTTTGTTGTTGTACCCCAAAATTTGCCCTCCCTTTTCTCATTAATTTCTCATCACAAAGCCCTTGGAGCTCAAGATCTAGTTAGGGTTTCATCTGCTCAAGACTTCTCCTTGCACTGTTGACCCAAATTAGGGTTTGTGTTTGCACAAAGATGTTTTAACCTAAAATGCTTAAGATGGCCTTCTTGCTTCATATTGGACTCCCAAGTTTATCCATGTCAAGTTTCAAGTCTTGATTCCAAGTTTTGCCCAATCAATTGGACAGTTGACCAAGAAATCAACTGTATTGGGGAAAAAGTCAACTGTGGCTAATTGACAGTCAAACCTCATGAAAATTGACCCACATCAACATTATGAACTCATATGGACCATTTGATCAAATTTGGATCACAATTCCACAAGAAATTTGATCAGATCACCAAAAGGGCAAAATGGTCATTTTTAGGGTTTTGACTGCACAAAGGCAATTTTTGATTGTTTGACCCAACCAATGGCAAACCAAGCTCACATATGGACTCAAGGACCCCCATGGAATTATCTTGACATGCTCAACAAACTCAAAAGATCCCAAGTACACAAGATTGACAGTTGAATTTCCCAGTCAATTGATCAATTTTGACTGTATACTGAAAAGTCAAACTTTGACTTTTTGGTCAAAATCAAGAGTCAAGATTCATTTTTCATCAAAACATGCCAAATCATGAAACTTGTTCACCAAGAAATCAAAAAATGCAAATTAGGGTTAGAAATGAGAATTTTTCATAACTTAGAATTTTTCTAAGTTATGAAAAACCCTAATTTTTTCCAACTTTGCTCCACTTTCTCACCAAGATCTATTTGGATTCAAACAAAAGTCAAAAACATGAAAGTTGTAGCTTGTTGCATAATCTACAACTTTGATTCACAAAGTTTTCCCAATTGAGGCTTGTATCTCAAGTTACAATTTTTTGAATAAGGGTACTAAACCATCCTTAACTTAGTGAAATTTTAACCTATTTTGGCAAGGTTTTCTACCCAACTTCAAGGCCATTTTCCATACACTTCCACTTGGAATTTTAATTTGTATTTCAAATATGGATTGTAGTACACATTCCAAGCTTTCCAAAATGTCCAAGAACTCATCAAACAACCTCATAACTTGAGAGATTCGAATTTCACAATTTGGCAAAAACTCACTTTTGAATTGGTCAATTTACATGTTCATAACACTAGGCATTTTCAATCTCAGCTTGCATATCTTGATTACAGGTCCTTAAAACCATCCAACACTCATAAATTTAATGCAAACTCTTTGTGCCAAGACCATGTTCTATGGATTCAAGCATTGCATAGTAGATTTTTCCCAAAATAGATAAAGCACTTTATCCATTTTTGAAAAAAAGCAAGCTTTATGTCCAATTGAAAATCCAAGAAGTACAGTTAAGATCTCTTTGGCACAAGTTTAAGGATTAATCACACTGATCAAGACTGAGTTATGCAGCATGTTATGGGGGCCTCTAGCTGCCTAAACACCAACTTGACCTTTTCTTGCTTAAGTGCTAAGAAACATTGCATGGTACAACACAACTTTGATATCAGCTTACAAACCCTTAAGCAATTTTTAAAAACACATTCAAGACATCCCAACTGATCTAGCACATGACCCTAAGACCTCAAATACCTCTCCATTGCCATAATCACTCTCAAACTGCAGAAACAGGGCAGGGCCTGCAGATTGAACACCATCTCTCATTCCTTGCATGATTTCTTGACCAAAGCTTATCAAACACATTCCCTAGCATCAATGCAAGCTAACCAAGACCTGAAACACGACCTGTAATTCCTCTAACAAGTTCCACCATTTTCACTTTCTCATTTTGCAGTTGAAGTTCCACAGCTCGATTCAAGGTGTCTCAAGGCAAAGTAAACATTGGAACAACATCACCACACCTCAAGGAAGCTATACCAACCATCACCTTGCACTGAAAGCTTCCCCATTGCCAGATAGAACTTCAACCGAACAGGTATTTTGGTGAACTTCTAACTCTTAGTATAGGCATCATTAACTCTAGGTTTGTGAATAAGAAATGTTCTACTCATGCCCCTGAACCTGTACATGCTTTTACTTTTCATTTATTTTGCCTGAGCTATGAGAATTTAAGGTTTGAAACTGGCAGAAAACTTAGGTCAGGATTTGGGAATGTCAAAATTATCTCTCATTTCTGAGAGTTAAGATGAGTTTTTTATATATTTAGAATCGTGATTCAATGCTTAACATTTCTTATGTTGGAAGTTTGTGAAAAAAATCAAGGAATCAGGATGTTCGAATGGAGGTTCTAGCGCGCGTTTTTTTGAATAATTTTGTTCAGAGGTTGAAGAAGAAGCCTCATGGGTTGGGCCAGCTTTTGTATTGCTTTTTACACCATATTTTTTGATTCATCCCCCCTGAGCCCATTTGTTTGATTTAATGATTTTTTTATCTTTCTTTTTTATTTCTGACTCATTTATTTTTGCTAATAATGTTTAAAACTTGAAAAATCATTTTTACACCATTTTTGCATTTTTTAAGTATTTATTTGTTTATATGGACATTTGTACATAAATATATATATATATATATATATATATATATATATATATATATATATATATATATATATATATATATATATATATATATATACTATTATTTAGAAATATTAGAAAAAATAATGTAAACATATTATTTCTGATTTTTATTTCATTTTTCTCTTTTGGAAACATTTTGTATCAAAAAAATACTTTTTTATAAAAATTAAATATTATTAATTTGTACATATTTAATATATTTTTGTAAATAATATAAATATATATATATATATATATATATATATATATATATATATATATATATATATATATATATATATATATATATATATATATATATATATATATATATATATATATATTAGTACACTTAGAATAAAATACCCAAAAATATACATATTTTTATTTTATTAATATTTAACATTAAAAATACATTTTTACAAATATACTATATTTTTATTTTATTTTTGTATATAAATAGTGAATATTGTATATTTTGAATAAATAATGCATTTTATTTAGTAAATTAGGTTTTTGCCCTAAATATGAAAATACTCCAAAAATATTTTTTTTTCATTTTTATTTATTTGACATAAATAATACTTTTTTTTCATACATATAAAACCTTTTTTTGCATTCTTGCATATTTGTTTTATTTCTATTTAATTTGTGCAAATTAAATATCTTGTAAATATTCCAAATTGATGTAATAGCTAGGTTTAATTTTCTTGTCAAAATATCTCCATTTGAACCTTTGTATCCCCCTCCCCATATTATTGTGTTGTAATAGTGTAGGAATTTTACTTTTCGCACCTTATCGCTTTCTAAATATACCATGCTAGAATTAGGGTTTGTATGCAAATAAAAAGAACAAAATAGCTTGACCTAATTTCAAGATAAATAAGCATGAAATATGGACAACACATATCACACTTGCACCCCTAGGGTATTCCACTTTGTTGCCTTCAAATAATTGGGCCATATTGCATGTTAGGTTTCTTTGGGTAAAACAAACAATCAAATGATCATAGTCCCTCGATGACGCTTTCGAAAAGTTGCCTAAAATGATCAAGTCCCTTTCAAAGAAAGAATTGCCCAAAGACATTTAACACTATTGCAATTATGGTCTAAACAATGACCCGCGCTCGTCCCTTTTACCTCCTAATACAAGATTGTCCACCAAATACAATGGTGGAACAAAATTGTCAAAAGGTTTAAAACATAACAAAAATCTTTGAGAAAGCTTTAGGGTGGATAACTCTTAGGTACTTGTCAATTTGTAAAGAAAACACTCGCCTAATTTCAAACCACACTTCACAAACACTTTCAAAACCAACTTTCAAAAAACCTTGAAACATCTTTTCAAAAGACAAAACACCTTTTGTAAAACATTCGAGTAAAGAATTGTTACAAGGGTAGCCTATACAAGGAATCTTTTCAAAACATTTTCAAAACCACACACCGAGCACCATTTCAAACAACTGAAAACCAAGGCAAGTAGATCTAAGCAAGTACTAAGAGCCCATGGATAACCATGGATAGAAAGGGTGCTAATACCTTCCCTTTCTATAATCTACTCCCCGAACCCAAGAAAAATCTCAAAGGTTTTTGCTGTGCTTTTTAAACCTTTCCTTAGGATAAAATAAAAAGTCGGTGGCGACTCTTGCTCAACCGAAACATTTGCGAAAACAAACGCAAAACCATAGTCAGTTCTCCCACCGTATCACAGAACTGGCGACTCTGCTGGGGAATAAATTTTAAAAGTGGCGTAACCTTAGGGCTTAGATCACCCTCTTGCATGACAAATTGTTTGAATTGTTTGCTTTATATCTTGGCTCTATTGTTTGGGTTTACAATCCTACACCCGGATTTTGGGAAACATTCATAGATAGCAATACGTTATGGAAACTGTGTGGGGTATACCGACACGGTCAAAGCAATAGCTATATTAGTGCGACATATTTGTGAGTACCGGTAACCCTTGAGTTCAATCAAGGAGAGTACGGGGCCGCTGAGTGATGTCACTAAGCACTAATGACCTAGAACCTTACTTGACCATCTTGGCCTTTTATTAGGGGTAGTGAGATGACCGGCTTTGGTGCAGTCCGAAGTTGGTAGATACTCGATACTACACTCATTGAGGGTTGTTTTCTTGGAATATTTTGGTCGCTAGTTAAGTGGCTAAACCAAAACAATGAACAATGAAAACAATCCCGTGATATTGAGTTCCTTAGAACCCGGTTACTATTTATAGGACAGGTTTTTAAGCCAGCTACACTCAAGAGGGTACTTACCTATGAAACCCCATGCAAGCCTGAAACTAGGGTTTGGTGTGATTTGCTTGTACATATGTTTTGTGCATACATCATAAACATCATAAAACATCATATGCATTCACTAACCATTTCAAGGGTTTGGATCTTCATCTTTGTTTTTGTTTTGTAGGTCATGGAGATTCCTCGCAGAAACACCATTCAAGTCAACCTTGTGAGAATCTCTCCTCAACTCAAGGAGCTCACCTCAAGAATTCCGGAAAATTCATCCTTCAGTGAAAGACATGGTAGACTGCTCAGCCTAGTCAACACCAACATTGAAGAAGACATGATGAAAGTGCTATTCCAGTTCTTTGACCCTCTTCACCACTGTTTCACTTTCCCTGATTACCAGTTGGTGCCCACTTTGGAGGAATTTTCTCAACTTCTAAGAATCCCTATCCTTAATCAACTACCCTTCAACGGTACGGAAAAGGAACCAAAGCCGGAAGATGTTGCTCGAGCATTACATCTACAACCATCTGAAATCAAGGGGCATTGGGAAACCAGAAGCGGCGTCAAGGGATTCTTAGCAAAATTCTTGTTTGAGAAGGCACAAGAATGTTGGAACTCATTGGACCTACAAGCCTTTGAAGAAATTGTGGCACTCCTTATCTATGGGTTGGTCTTGTTCCCAAATCCTGACCAATTGGTAGATGTCAATGCCGTCAAAATCTTCTTGTCCAGAAATCCAATACCAACATTGCTTGGGGACATCCTTCACTCATTTTACACACGAACAATGAGGAAGAGGGGTGTCCTCATGTGATGTACTCCTCTCCTTGCAAGGTGGTTTATTTCGCACCTTCCACAATCTGTCTTGAAAAATGACCAAGGCTCAAGGTGGTCCCAACGGTTGATGACTCTTACTCACTCTGATGTACATTGGTGTTCTCGGTCAAGAGAAAATGTCATCATCGTCGATCATTGCGGAGAGTTTCCTAATGTTCCTTTACTTGGAATTAGGGGAGGTATCACCTACAACCCTTGCCTAGCTTTGAGGAAATTTGGATATGCACGGAGGGATGGCCCTCATGACATGTTGATTCCTGACCTAGTGTTTGACTTCGACAACGATGCGCAAGGACTTCGCCAAAGATTCATCAGAGCTTGGGGAAAACTCAACAAGGTCGATAGCAAGACTCTGGGACACAAGAACTCCATCCCTCTTGAGCCTTATCTCAAGTGGGTACGAGCCCGAGCCCAAAGTATGATGATGCCTTATCCTCATGTTCTCCCTGTGATTAAAGAGCCCGTCAATGAAGGAGAGGTTCCCTACACCATCCTACATCCAGACATGCCTACATCGTGGGAGGAAATGCAGAAAAGTTGGATTCAGCTCAAGGAGGAACGGAATACTTTTGAAGCTAGCTTCTACGCCAGTGAGAAGAAGGTTCTAGAGCTTACCCGCCGAATCCATGAGCAAGAGGCCCTCAACACCTACATCGCACCAAAGAGGATGCGCAATGTCTTTTTGCTCGTGAAGAGCTCCCGCTTGTCGTTTTCCAAAATAATAATAACGCACAAGTTGCTCGTGAACAGCTGCCGCTTGTCGTTTTCCAAAATAATAATAACGTACAAGTTGCTCATGAAGAGACCGCCGCTTGTCGTTTTCCAAAATAATAATAACGTACAAGTTGCTCATGAAGAGACCGCCGCTTGTCGTTTTCCAAAATAATAATAACGCACAAGTTGCTCGTGAAGAGCTGCCGCTTGTCGTTTTCCAAAAATAACTCGGAGGGAAATTGCGATGACACTGGCAGAGAATAAAATCTTCGTCAAAGAGAATCATGAATCCATCATTCCCTAGGAGATCACATACTTAAATGTGCAAAATAAATGCACCATTCGTCTAGGTTGCGACTTCACTGGGGAAAATCATGAGATAGCCTATGCAAGAGACAACAACTTCATCCAGGGATAAACTAGAGAGAAAACAGTCAAACAAGACTCCACCCAATGAGAAAGTAACTTGATTGGGGATTCATCCTATCCAGAAATGGACCGGGTAAGCTAAATCAAAAATCATCCATGAGGATTAGCTCAGTTGGGGAATTTAGAAAGGAAGCACATTTTCTGCCTAAGCTAACCTTCTATTTGGAAAGAAACTGTACCTTGTATTAAAAACAAAGTACAACCCAAAATCAACGGCAAATGTGAATATGCATGCGTGATGTAAGTGTAAATGAGTAAATGACTGTTATGCTGACAAAACAAACAGACGGAATAACTTGAAGACAATAAGATGTCATGACATAACAGATACTCGGCCAATCTTGAAAAAGACGGAAAATAACTGGAACTGGGAACACAAAGCAACGTCAGAGCGTATCACGCTACAAGGTTCAAGTCTTCTAAGGAGAAAAATATTCAAATCCAATCTTCTAATACCAATATACCACTGGCATGAGACGAAGCGTACCACACTTCAGAAATCTACTCAAAACAACGATTAACTGGAACAACTGGGGAGTCACCAAACTTAGTACTGCGAGAAACACAAGTTTAACACAACCAACACCTCATGACGATTTTGAAACGAAACATGTTCATCATGCAAGGATAAATTACTGTATTGTTTCGCATTTCATGGCTTTACCATCCTCGGAACAACTGTTGATATTCCTTTCATTATTCACGACACATTTTTAAAATAAGAATACCTTAAATAACTTTGTTTCAAATATTTCCGTAAAATTAAAATTTTGTCCACAAAAGGTAAAGGCTCAAATTTCATTAATAAGATGGTAGTTCGCTAACAATGCGACTCCAACGGTTTACAAAAGTTTGGGAAATAGTACATGAAAGAAAGGGTTACACAAAAAACAATGGTCACTATTCTCCCTAACAACTTCGAATTCCGAAATGTGTTCAAATGCCAAGACTGGTCTGACCAAAATCTTGCCTAAGCCGCCTCTTCGGGTTTTCAACTTAGCAAACTGTCAACTCAAACCTAAGCGAAATACTTCTTGACTGCATCGGCGTTCATGGGACGCGGGAGCTCTTCACCGTCCATATTGGTGAGAATCAAGGCACCTCCAGAGAAAACTCTCTTAACGACATACGATCCTTCATAATTCGGAGCCCATTTGCCCCTAGAATCAGGTTGGAAAGATAATATCTTCTTGAGCACAAGGTCACCTTCTCTGAACTCGCGTGGTCGAACCTTCTTATCAAAAGCCTTCTTCATTCTCTGCTGATACAATTGACCGTGACACAAAGTTGTCAATCTCTTCTCTTCAATTAAATTCAATTGATCATATCTACTTTGACACCATTCAGCCTCAGAAAGCTTAGCTTCCATCAACACTCTCATAGACGGAATCTCAACCTCCACGGGGAGTACTGCTTCCATACCATAAACTAGGGAAAATGGGGTTGCACCTGTTGAAGTTCGAACTGAAGTACGGTATCCATGCAGAGCAAACGGAAGCATCTCATGCCAATCTTTATAAGTTACCACCATCTTCTAGACAATCTTCTTGATGTTCTTGTTAGCAGCTTCAACCGCCCCATTCATCTTCGGTCTGTAAGGAGAAGAATTATGATGTTCGATCTTGAACTCTTCACAAAGCTCTCTCATCATCTTGTTATTCAAATTCGAACCATTATCAGTGATGATCTTGCTCGGGATACCGTATCGACAAATGATCTGATTCTTGATAAATCTGACTACCACCTGTCTGGTTACATTAGCATAAGATGCTGCTTCCACCCATTTAGTAAAATAATCGATCGCTACCAAGATGAAACGATGACCATTTGAAGCTTTGGGTTCAATCATTCCAATCATATCAATTCCCCACATAGAGAAAGGCCAAGGTGAAGAGATAACATTGAGGAGGGTCGGTGGCACGTGCATCTTGTCCGCATAAATCTGGAATTTATGACATTTCTTCACATATTTGCAGCAATCAGATTCCATTGTCATCCAATAGTAACCAGCTCTCAACATCTTTCTAGCCATCGCATGTCCGTTGGCATGAGTGCCAAAGGATCCTTCATGTACTTCTTGCATCAGCATGTCTGCTTCACGTCTGTCTACACATCTGAGCAAGACCATGTCGTAATTCCTCTTATACAAAACTTCTTCATTGAGGAAGAAACTACTTGCTAGTCTTCTCAACGTCTTCCTATCTTTATTGGATGCCCCAGGCGGGTACTCTTGAGTTTGAAGAACACGTTTAATGTCATAGAACCACGGTTTGTCGTCGGTGACCTCTTCTACTGAGAATACATGAGCAGGTCTGTCGAGGCGCATAACCCGGATTGTAGGAACATCGTTCCAATCATTCACTTGAAACATGGAAGACAAAGTAGCTAAAGCATCAGCCATTTGATTCTCATCTCTAGGGATATGATGTAATTCCACTTTGTTGAAGAAAGTTAACAACCTTCTAGCATAGTCTCTGTAAGGGATCAAACCAGGATGACGAGTCTCCCATTCTCCTTTGATTTGATTAATTACCAATGCCGAATCTCCGTAAATATCAAGAATCTTAATCCTTAGATCCACTGCTTCTTCGAGACCCAAAATACATGCCTCATATTCAGCCATGTTGTTCGTGCAGTCAAACTTCAATCTTGCGGTGAACGGGATATGAGTACCTCGGGGAGTGACGATGATTGCCCCAATTCCATTTCCATAAGAATTCACAGCTCCGTCAAAAATTAAACCCCAATGGGATTCGGGATCAGGTCCTTCTTCAGGTAACGGCTCTTCACAATCTTTAGCTTTCAAGTACATAACATCTTCATCTGGGAAATCAAACTTGATGGATTGATAATCGTCAATTGGTTGGTGAGCCAAATGATCGGCTAAAATACTCCCTTTGATTTCTTTTTGAGTGTGATACTCAATGTCATATTCAGATAACAACATCTGCCAACGGGCTATCCTTCCAGATAAGGCGGGCTTCTCAAAGATATACTTGATCGGATCCATTTTGGAGATCAACCAAGTGGTGTGGTTAATCATATACTGGCGCAGACGACGAGCAGCCCAAGCTAAAGCGCAACAGGTTTTCTCAAGCAATGAGTATCGAGACTCACAGTCTGTGAATTTCTTACTCAGATAATATACAGCATGTTCCTTTCTTCCAGTCTCATCTTGTTGACCAAGCACACATCCCATGGAATCTTCCAATATAGTCAGGTACATAATCAAAGGTCTTCCTTCCACCGGAGGAATCAAAATGGGAGGTTCAAGCAAATATTCTTTGATGGTATCAAAAGCTCTCTGACAATCTTCTGTCCACACACATCCTTGGTTCTTTCGGAGAAGCTTGAAAATTGGCCCACAGGTAGCAGTCATATGAGATATGAATCTAGAAATATAGTTCAATCTCCCAAGGAATCCTCTTACTTGTTTTTCCGTCTTGGGTGCGGGCATTTCCCGAATAGCTTTGACTTTATCAGGATCCACTTCAATACCTTCTTGACTGACAATGAAACCCAGAAGTCTTCCAGAACGAACACCAAAAGTGCACTTGTTGGGATTCAGACGGAGTTTATACTTTCTCAAACGCTGGAATACCTTCAATAAATGCTCCAAATGATCTTCTTCAGTCTGCGATTTGGCAATCATGTCATCTACATACACTTCTATCTCTTTATGCATCATGTCATGGAACAAAGCAGTCATGGCCCTTTGGTACGTTGCACCAGCATTCCTCAAACCAAACAGCATAACCTGATAACAAAATGTTCCCCACGGTGTAATGAAAGTTGTTTTCTCCATATCTTCTGGTGCCATCTTGATTTGATTGTAACCAGAGAAACCATCCATGAAAGAAAAGACTTTGAACTTTGCGGTACTGTCGACCAATACGTCAATGTGCGGTAATGGGAAGTCATCCTTTGGGCTAGCTCTATTCAAATCTCTATAGTCTACACACATTCGAACTTTGCCATCCTTCTTAGCAACAGGCACTATATTGGCTAACCATTGAGGATAGACCGATGTAACAAGGAAACCTGCATTAATCTGCTTTTGAATCTCTTCTTTGATCTTGTCAGCCATATCGGGACGAGTCCTTCTCAACTTCTGCTTAATCGGCAGACATTCAGGTCTCAACGGTAAACGATGCTCCATAATATCGTTGTCCAAACCTGGCATATCTTGGTAGGACCAAGCAAACACATCAACATACTCTTTGAGAAGCTCCAACATTTTCTCTTTGACCTCTGGGATAAGCAATGCTCCGACTTTGACTTCCTTCTTATCTTCTTCATCACCCAAATTGATCAACTCTACAGGTTCTTCAAACGGTTGAATAATCTTTTCATCATGCTCAAGTAAATGGGAAATTTCATCAGGAATCTCTTCACTATCCTCTTCTTCGGCTCTGAACACAGGGAATTCAAAGTTGGGAGGGGGCATGGGATCATTGTTTTCGATGGTTAAGTCATGGATTAATCTGCACATATGATTATGCTTTATTTTAGAAATCGATTAATATGAATGTTGTACAAATGAAATGAAATATTATTATATTTTCCTATTACTACCAATTAATTTTCATTACTATTTCCCAGAAAAATGTGAAAAATAAAACAGTAGTGGACAAAATAACATTTTTATTCATGAGGGAAAATACTTGAAACGAAAAGCCCAGACATTTTCTCTTTTGCCTTAGGCAGAGCAAAAGGATTTATTTTCATCATAGCCCGACACAAATATTTTTCGCCTTGGGCAGAGCGAAAGTTTTTTTCAAAAATAAAACAAAACATTACTCAGAAATGTGCATCACAATAGGAACATCAACAGCAATCCAGTTCTGGCAAGCCACTCCATGCGTCACAAAATCGGGTAAATCCTCTTCAGAATCGTCTCCTATTATAGCATCAACCTCAGGAGGAGTCGGATGGATAAAACCTGCGCTTCGGAAAACCTCTTGAATCGGACGAGTAACTACTTCCTGCTTGACTCTTGCAGACGCGGGATGAAAACCAAGACCTTCTCCAGACTTGTTCTCGGGCAAAGTCAACACCTGGCCCCAACCTTCAGCCGAACCACTTTCAACCACTCGCCGCGCATCCTCAAAAGAAGAAATAGATGTCCCTTGCTTCTTCACTTCATTATTAGCAACAGATAGAGCTTGGAATTGGGTTCCAACATCCTCATCAGCATCAATAAAAGAGAAAGATGACAAATGGCTTACCACCATAGCCTGCTCTCCACCAATCATTACCAGCTTTCCATGCCTTACAAACTTCAATCTTTGATGGAGGGTGGAAGTGACTGCCCCTGCATCATGGATCCATGGACGACCCAATAGGCAACTGTAGGCAGCACGAATATCCATTACTTGAAAAGTTATCTGAAAAGTATGAGGGCCAATCACTATAGGAAGATCCACTTCACCAATGACAGTCTTCCTAGAACCATCAAACGCTTTGACAATTACCCCACTAGGTCTCATGGGAGCACCTTGATATGAGAGTCGAGATAATGTAGTCTTGGGCATTACATTTAACGACGAACCTGTATCTACCAACACACTTGATAAAGTATCATTTCCGCAACTTATTGAGATATGCAAAGCCATATTATGGTTTCTTCCCTCCTCCGGAAGCTCTTCATCACTGAAACCAAGATTGTTACACGAAGTAATATTTCCCACAATTCCATCAAATTGGTCAACCGTCACATCATGATCCACGAATGCCTGGTCCAAGACCTTCATCAAAGCCTCTCTATGGGCACCAGAATCTCTCAGTAAAGCAAGAAAAGAAATCTTGGAAGGAGTTTGCAATAGTTGGTCCACAATCTTATATTCACTTCTCTTGATAAGCTTCAGAATCTCATCATCCTCAGGATGTGGGATAGGTTCATTGGATCGGCCTATCTCAACCCTTGGTTCAACATTTCTCGCTGGAATTTCTGCCGGTATAGGCCTCCTGACTTGAACTTCTGGTCTCTTCAAAGGTACTGCTGCAAAGACGCGTCCACTTCTCGTAACTCTACTCACATCAGCAATGTTAACTAAAGACGGTCTTTTTGGTATAGGAACTTCTACCCCATTCTCAATCATTGTGGCATTATACTTATACGGTACAGCTTGGTCTGAGTTGTAAGGCACAGGACCAGGTGGGTAAATGATCAAAGGATCAACAGGTGCAGTCTGACTGTCGTAGACGATCTCTACTGATTCAGGCAAATTGAATTGTGGTATTATAACATTCACTTCATCCTCCAGATCTCTGTCATATGTAATAGTGATAACTCTCTGGTCTAACAACTTTTGAATATCCTCCTTCACAATAGGGCAATCAACCTCTCTTGAAAAAAATTCACAAACATCATAATCATGCTGATGCCTAACAAAGGCAAGTCTTCTCAAACTCTGATGTAACCTGATCAACGACTCTCTTATGTGTTCAACTTGAAAAACTCGAAACTTTCCCGGACAACCTTCCACCATATTCACTGATGCTGCCCCATGTCGAGGCAAAGGATTATCTCTAACATTCGGGTTAACATCCTTGAAAGACAAGATACCATTCTTAATCAACCTCTGCACGTCAGCCTTTAGAGCAAAACAATTTTCAAGGTTGTGCCCCGGCGACCCTTGATGATATTCACAAAACTGATCCGCCTTGTACCACGGAGAGGTACTATTTGGTGCGACAGGAGGAGGCTTTGTCGTTATGAGGTTCTTTCTGATAAGAGCAGGGAACAATTCAGTATAAGTCATAGGAATGGCATCGAATTGCGGTTTTCTTGGTGAACGGTTCTGATTGTTGAATGGATAAGCTTGTTGTCGAGGCTGCTGCTGAAATGGCCGTTGTTGAGTTGGTGGGGTTTGATGAGCTGGGGTCATCAAAGCTGGGCGGACAGCCGGAGTGACTGCCGTAACGTGTGAGTAACCTCTCCTCGGTCTCCCTGGGAACAATGCGCTGACATCCTGTTCTTTTCTTTTCGGGAAAACACTTCCAAACTTCTTAGTACTGCTAGACAGACTTCCTTCTTTAACCAAACGCCCTTCACGAATCCCTTCCTCCAACCGCATGCCCATGCTTACCATTTCGGTGAAGTCACTGGGTGCGCTGGAAATCATTCTTTCATAGTAAAAGGAACCTAAAGTCTTCAAAAATATCTTCGTCATCTCTTTCTCCTCAAGAGGGGGATAGATTTGAGCAGCAATTTCACGCCACCTCTGGGCGTATTCCTTAAAATATTCTCTGTCTTTCTGCGACATCGCCCGGAGTTGATCCCTTTCTGGTGCCATGTCAACGTTGTACTTATACTGATGGACAAAAGCTTCGCTAAGATCGTTAAAGTTGCGGATCCGAATGCTGTCTAAACCCATATACCACTTTAGAGCAGCACCCGTCAAACTGTCTTGAAAATAGTGAATCAACAAGTCATGATCATCAGAATATGTAGACATCTTTCTCACGTACATAGTCAAGTGACTCCGAGGACACGAATCACCCTTATATCTTTCAAAGTCTGGCACTTTGAATTTTGCTGGAATCTTGACATTCGGAACTAAACAAAGGTCATGAGTGTTCTTCCCAAACAAATCCTTCCCCTTTAACACTCTGAGCTCCCTCTGCATTTCTTGGAATTGGTCTTGAAACTCTTCCATTCTATCAAAAAGACCCAAACTTTCAGCAGGCTCGGCAGGATAAGTAGGTTCATTCAAGTATGGCACGGAGTGAATCACAGGAGCGACAGTTGTCATTACCTGTTGTGGGAAAGGTGTTACAGACGGGATTACCGGCGGCATGGCGGTCGTCTCTGGTTGAGGAAGAGACAAAGTAGGTTGAAACAAAGGCTGTACGACAGGCTGATACCCCTCTGGCACAAAGTTGTAAGGCATTCCCCACGGGAAACCTTTTGGCATCTGATGTTGAAGCGGAGAGTTGATTTGAGTCACAGATGTTGGAACGGTGACAATCTCGGAAACCACTTTAGTTGAAGTCTGAATCTCAGCAGCTGTAGTCGATGGCTGATTCTGAGCAGCCACCAAACTTTCCACTAGCGCAGTTAACTTTTCCATCTCGATACGAAGGGTAGCAACCTCCCCGCGAAGCTCGTGGTTTTCCTGTTCCAGATCTTCCATCTTCCTCTGACGATTGGCTCGAGTGTCGTATCGATGAGACAGCTTGACAATCTATCGGAGTGGAAAAAGAAACAAGGATGAGACTCTAGAAAACATGTGAAGTGGAATGTTGGATGATGCATGATATGTGATGCAAATGATAATTCATTTTAATAGTTTTTCAAGGAACTTCGATAATTTCGCACACATCAATGGTAAAGGAATTTGGAACAACAAAGACTCATTCATTAATCAAAAGCGGTAAATTACAACTTACAACTTTGGAACAATCAAAACAATAAATTACACTTTGGGATAACAACCCAATAATAAAAGCAGTAAACTACAACTTTGGAACATGAAGCCCATAATAAAAGCAGTAAATTACAACTTTGGAACATGAAGTCCATAATAAAAGCAGTAAATTACAACTTTGGAACATGAAGCCCTTTTACAGAGTTTTACAAAATGACATCAGTAAAATAAAACTAAGAACTAAAGATCAGTCAGAATCATCAGATGAAGGACCAAATGCCAACTGTAACCAGAGCTTCCTGATCTTCTCTTCATAAAAGTCTTCCATCTCTTTCTTCTCAGCTACCAGTCGATCAACAATTTCCTTTTGCGGATTAGGAATGAGAGCAACGCTTACCGAACCTTCCTTCTTTCTCTTCCTTTCACTAGCATACTTCTTCAGTAAAGCATCCTTTTGACGAAGCTTCTCATCATGATCAATGAACTAGCCGTCTTGAATAAAGAACAAATCCTCCTTTTCCTTTAGTTGTCGATCCAGGACCCGATTCTCATATTCAGACATATTATACTTTTCTTTCCAAGCATCTCTCTCGGACTTCATCCTAGCCAGATTTCCTTGGTATTCTCCCATATTCTCGATAGGGATATCAACAGATGATGATGCAACGGTAGGGAATAAAGGTTTCTCAGGTTTATAGGGCATCTTGAGAGCACAATCCCTAGCACGGACCCACTGTAGGTAAGGCTCCAAAGAAACGACACCCCTATGTCCTAACATGTCTCTCCCTTTCCTATGGATGTGGCGCCAAGCTCCTTCGGTCTCCCTCTTAGCTGCCTGATGATCTTGTCCTTCTTGTAGAAAGAAACCACTCACATGGATGTTGTTTGGCTTGTCCCTCATCGGGTATCCAAACTGACGGCACGCGAGAACAGGATTATAGTTAATTCCACCTCTCGTACCAAGAAGAGGCACGTTAGGAAAAGCACCACAGCTATAGATGATCTTCACGTCATAGTAAACTCGATTATACCAATCAATGTCGAAATGAGTGAGAGCCATAATTTTTGGCGCCCAACGCGGCTCCTTCTCGAGATCCCAGAAAACATCAGACCTAGGTAGGTGAGAAACATACCACTGATACAGCAACGATGCACAACAAATAATCATTCCTCCTTGATAAGAGTTTCGAAGATGGATGGAGTAGTAGGTATCTCCTAGCAGCGTAGGGACCGGATTTCCGATCAAGAAGATTCTGATGGCGTTGATATCCACAAACTTATCAATGTTAGGGAACAAGAATAGACCATAAACGAGTAAAGCAAAGACGTCTTCAAAGGCAATAGTATCTTTTATCTCAGCGAAATGACGAGCTTTCCTCAACAAAAACTGCGCAGACAAACCTCAGATTCCCCCTTTTGTAGTCATGTTCTCCTCTATCTCTGATTTCTTCAAGTGGGTGATGGTCGCTATCTCGTGAGATTTGGGTTCCTCTTCTAATCCAGAAAAGGGAACACAGTCGGTGATTGGAAAACCAAGTATGTAGGAGTACTCTTCTAAGGTGGGCATCAACTGGTAATCCGGAAAGGTGAAACATCGGTACAAAGGATCGTAGAATTGGACCAACGTATTAAGGATGCCTTCCTTCATCTTGCGCTTCATGAGAGGTATAATGGACCCATACTTTTTCTGAAAATCCGCCGGGTTCTTGATCTTAGGAATCAAACTCTTCAGTTCTTCAATCTCGGGCTCCTTAAAACTAAAACTTCGAGTGTTTCTCCTTCCAAATTCCATAATAATAGTACCTGAGGTGTCTGCAAAATCATTCCTAAGTTCCTTGAAAAACAAGTTTTTACAAAAAAATTTGATGAATGCATGAATGAATGATAATGCAACAGTTACACACAAGTCCACAAACATGGGGTTCAAAGGTTCAACGTTTCAGCATGGAGTCGAGGGTAAAGCCCACCCAAAGGTATGTACTAACGGTTCAATCACACCTGTAAGACAAGGTTCTAAAAGTACCCAGAGTCTACATTCCTCCTTCGGATATTACCAACGTCTTGATTACTCAATAATTAGCAATATTCTCAAGAGAAACTCGTCCGAGCGTAGCATCGCGTAACAACTACTTCTGAATTACTCCGTTATAGTCTCCGCGCTACATCTAAAAAGGCCAACATGGGTTAGGGTTCTACGGTCCTCAATTTCTCTGGCTCCTAGGTCGAAAATAATAATTTCCTCCCGATTACTCGGTAAACAAATATTAAGTTCAAGAGGGCCTTCCATTGAGTGGGGGATCTCATGCCTCCTTCTTCGGGATTACTCCCTCAAAGTTAACATGACTGTACCGCCCGTCCTATTCTTAAGTGTAACTTAATCCGGGTATAGGATTCGTCCTTTGCAAAAAACCCAAACAACCCCAAATTTAAATACATAATCAAACAAATCAAATAATAATAAAACAGATAAAACAAACTAGGCTTAACCCACTTAGGGATGGACCAGCAAGAGGTCAATCTTTCCCCAGCAGAGTCGCCAATTCTGTAGCAATAAAAAATGTAGCGGGGTAAATCGGAGATCGAATTATCAATTAATTCGTCTCACAAAAGCAAGAGTCGCCACCGCGCTTTATTATTTCCAAGGGAAAAGGGAAAAGAGCGAAATAAAACCCTAAAGTGTGCAATGTAAAATAATACTTTTAAAAGTAATGCAAATACAAGGTGTTTTGAAAAGAGATCTACGGTTCGGGGGTTGGTTATACAGTGGGAAGGTATTAGCACCCAATGCATCTATAGTACTTTATAGGAACCTTTTGAAATATCTGTTTTATTAAAACGTTCGTTTGATTAAAAATAAATTATTTTGGCCGAAAAGGGGTACGGACGGGTTTTTTGAAGGTACGACGACCTAATGTCGAAGTTTTGGCTTAAAAGGTATAAGTTTTGAAAACATTGGATATTTGGGGAAAAAATGGTCTTAAGTTTTAATGAAATGCAAATGTTCGCGTGATTGGACTTGAGGACATGAAGCCAACAAATTTAATCATTTTCCCTTGGATTCAGAAGTAAACAGAATAACCATGTAAATATAAAAATAATTAAACAGAAAATTATGCAGATAATGATACATAACCATAATAATGAATAAACAGATTAAATGGCGTGAACATGCATTTTATATTTTTTGTTTAATATTAAGGAAAAGAAAATGTTTTAATAGTTTTCATTTTTATGCATTTTTTTAATATGGACAAAGCATGAGAATTAATTAAAGAAAAAGATAAAATGTTTTTAGTTTCTATTTTTTATATGTTTTTTAGTATTAATATAAAATTTTATTTTTAAGAATCATTAAACAATTAAACTAAATTAAAACCTAAAAGTTACTAACTTAAGTCTAATTAAAAAGGGATACTAAAATAACTAAATAAACCTAAAGTTAAACTTAATAAACAATGGTCAAATTATTAAAATTGTTTTAATTAAATTACAACTATTTGATTAACTTTATTAACTAACTAAATTAATAATAATTCTAAAAAAACTAAGAAGAGAGAAAACAATAGGCAGAGGTGTGTCAAAATAAAGGGGGGGTGGATAGGCAAATAGCATGGGCCAAAGGTTTTGAGAAGGCTTAAACAGGGGTAACAAAAAAAAGGGAATGGGGGGTGTCAAATAAAATTCGTTGGGCTTAGGCAGGGAACCGGGTCAAAGTCCAACATTATTTCATAATTTGTTTTTTAGGGTTAAACATTGTTTGCTTAGTTTAGGGAAAAAGGGTTAAGGTTTTGCAGCAACGGCGCCGCTCGCTTGTCTTCTTCGTTCTCATCTTTCTTCTTATTTCGCCTCTGAGTCCCTTGCCACGGCCACCGGCGTCCTTAATACTTCTTCTTCCCTCCACGAGAAAGCTAGGGCGACGGATACAAGGTACCAATTTCGTTTTCTATTTCGTTAGGGTTTTGTTACGATTTGCATGTTTATGATTTTTCGTCTATTTGATTCTTATTTCAAATTATTATGATTGTTTGAGGGGTTTGAAAGAAAGAGGAGGAGAAAAGTTACCCTTGGGGACGGAGGAGGAAGGTTGGGGGCGCGTAGGAGGCCAAGGCGAGGTAGACAGTGACGGCGTGATATTTGCTTGGTATCCTGGTTTGTCTTCTTTGTCCCTTTTGTTTAATGATGAAAACCTGAAAACAGACACTTTCTTCTTCCTCTTGCTAGCCTTTGTCTGCTTCACTGTTGCCTTTGAATACTTTTCTCTCTTCTTCTTTTACTGTGATTTTGTTGCCTCGTTATTGGCCTATGATGAATGTTTGAGGCTTTATGGTATGCTGGGGTATGCTACTGTTGAAATGTTTTCATTTTGATTAGCTTTTCTTCTTCTTCTCTTGCTACTATTGCTTTCAGTTGCCTTTTTTGTATTAGCCTGTGATGACTATCTCTGAGGCTTGATGGTTTCCTTGAACATTGTTTTAAGGTTTGAGTTGCTATGGTATTCTGGTTTCTTTTTTGCTTTGGGCGTGTATGGCTTTCTTGGGTGTGTATGGCTGGTTTATGCAGGTTATGGAAATAGGTTCACAGATTTTATGGTTTAGGCCATAAGGTTGTGTTTTGGTGAGGCTTTTACTGGTTCATGGTTCTTGACATGGTTTAAGGTTTTGAAATGGTTAAGGGTCTGTTTTTTGAGACAGCAGGTTCTGGTTTTTTAGGCCATAAGGTTTTTGGTTTATGGCCTTGAGACAGCAGGTTCTGGTTTTCTGGTTTATGCTGGTTTATTGGTTTTGATTTTGGTGATGACTTTACTGGTTTTGCTTCAGGTTTGGCCTAGCATGGTTTTGAGGTTTTATGGTTTTTAGGCCATAAGGTTTATGTTTGAGGCAGCAGGTTCTGGTTTATGAGACCTTGAGAATTTTGTTTTTGTATTTGTTTTGACAGTTTTCGAGTGTTTGAAAGCTTGAAGACAGGTTGTGAACTCTTGAATTTTTTGAAGGGTTTGGTCATGTTATAACAGTTGGTCTTGAGGCTTATGTTTGATGGCTCAGGTTTTGAATTTTTAACTATATTTCCTTTGATATTCTGCCATCTCTACTGCTATATTAGTTTGTCTCTATTCTTTTCTATGCTTATCTTTTCTCTACTATATTGCTGCTGATTTGTTTGCTATCCAATTCCTGCCTAAGGCCAAAAACCTGTAAACCACACTCTTCCTCTTTTCTCTCTCTTAAGTACAATTGAAACATTAAAATGTTGTTATGTACTGTACTGTTCTGAAAAAGCAAACTGGAAAATGATGAGAAATGGAAAATACATTGCTTGCATATTGATTTTAAAACTGCATGCTCTCTTTGTCTACTGCATGGGAGCCTTATGTTTTGACTTCTTCCATACTTTTTTGGCAGTTAACGTTGCATTTTTCCTTGTGTTGAAAATTTGCATATGCTGTCTGCTATGCATTTTATGTTGATTTTGAAATATGCTGTTTTGACCAAAAATTGAATTTATGCATATTGGTTTTTGAAATAGGCAGTTTATTTTGAAATGCAATTTTGACAAGAGTGAATTTGTGCATATTTAAATTTGTGCATTCATATTTGTCAATAAAAATTCATCCCTTTTTGTGAACCGGGAGAAATCCCGTGATTTGCAAAAAGGGTAAAACTGATTCCAGTCGTTTGCTTTTAATGATGAACACTAAAATTAATTTCTGCTTTTAATTATATTTATTTCTGACTTTTCTTTTAATTCTTTGCAGGTAAAAATCAAATGGGCATTAAAGAAGCATTGGATAGAAGATGAAGATTTAGAATCTTAGAAAAATAGTTTTTATTTTACTTTAAACTTTTTATGTAATTGTTATTGTAAATATTTGCAAATAATACAGTATTTGAATAACAATTGTAATAATTAGAATAAAGATGAATAAAATTCTATTATTTCAGTTAATTCTTTTCTTCTTTCCAATTATTTATTTTATCATTTATAATTCTTTAAATTATATAATAACTGAAAATAAATTTCAATTACTTAAATTCAGAATAATAAACAATTAAATAAACATCATTGATCAATAAACTTCTCTTCAATTATTTACTTCACTATTCATAATTCTCTAAATTATAATAACTGAAAAATGAAATTTCAACTATTTAAATTTAGAATGACAAATAATTAAATAAAACATTGTTGATCAGTTAATAAACTCTTCAATTATTTACTTCATTATTTATAATTCTCTAAATTATAATAACTGAAAATAAAATTTCAACTATTTAAACTTAGAATAATAAATAATTAGATAAACATTGTTGATCAATTAATAAACTTCTTTTCAGATATTTACTTTATTATTTATAATTCTTTAAATTATAGAATAACTGAAAATCAATTCCAATTATTTAAACTCAGAATAATAAATAATTAAATAAACATCATTTAAGCATTAATCAGTTAATAAATTTAGCATTCAAAAATAAACAGCTCTTGACTTGAAAAAGTTATGAATTTTAAATCTGCTTTGAAAAATTGATAAAAAATAGGTCAAAACACTTGCAATGCAATGCTGCAGATGGGAGATGGTATCTTAGGTCAAAATTTGGGGTACAACACACTTACAATTCCAAATCGTATCTCTTAATTCATACGCATTTAACATGTTTTTGTGATTGATTTGCATTGCTAGAGACCATACGAAGCTAATGGAATGATTGAATTGAACTATAGTGCCCTGAATCGAGAGATGCCATGATTGAATTTCTAGGGTTTTCAAGCTTTCAAATAGGGCTTTTCAGACCAGGAAAAATTAGGACCAATGGGATACATGGTTGAAATCGTGAGACCAAGACGAGTGGAACCCATACCTCGCGAAATATTTATGTTTGCTGTGGTTCTAATCGCTATTTTTCGTGCAGGGAGGTAGTGGAGGTTAAAAACCCCCGCTATCTGATTCTAATTATGCCGGACAAAGGTTGAAGACGCTGACGTGTGTTCATCTGATTCGTGTGTTTGAAAAGCGCGCGTTTTAATTTTTTATTTACAGCATTGTGATTTTTTTCATATATATTAATTACTTATTATTATAATATCAATTGAGGCATGGTGGTGTAGTGGCAGGGGCGAACAATCATTGAGCGCTGGGACCTGGGTTCGAATCCCAGGTCCCCCAAATATTTGTTATAATTTTTATCCAGGTGATTGCGTGTGATTCAGCGGGCATAGCATATCATGGATCTCCAAATCCCAAGCGCCAGATGGCCATCAGGCCAAATCTGATGGTCACAAGATGATGTCCACCGTGGGTCCAGGTCAACATATGCGTGGATAACTGGAAAAGTCAAACAAGCTGAAGCATAATGGGCCTGAAAATTGCAAAATACACCTCCAAAGTTGGCCCAAACCCCCCTGAGTTTGCATTTTATATTTTTCATTATTTATTTGCTTGATTTATTTTTATTATTTTTATTAATTACTGACCAAAATAATTAATATTTTTTCACTAATAAAAATCAGAAAACCTCAAAAACAATATTTTACTAATTTCACTATTTCATTATTTTTGTAAATAAATAAATAATTAATTAATTTAGTTTTAATTAGGTTAATTTTAACTTTTTTGCAATAATTTAAAATTAATATAGAATTAGGGTTTTTAATAACTTTTAATCATTTTATTTATTTTCCTAAACATTCAAAAAAAACCAAAAAATATATATTTCTTTTTTATTTAATTAATTAATTAGTCTAGGTTTAATTTAATTAAATGCGAGATAACAAAAAACCTCCTTCTTTAACAAAAAGGGTCAAAACCCTAAAAAACTCTCCGATTTAATTTTTTCTCGCGCGTGTGATTTTTTGATTCATATCTTGATCATATAATTGTAATTGCTCTGAGGATGTAATAGCTCTAACTTAGGACTTTTTACCGCTTTTATTTACTTTTCCGCAATTTACTTTTCAAGGGTTTGTTTTTGGCGATGTAAATACCCGACGCCTTGTAATAGCTTAGTTTTACTTTCCGCAATTATTAACTGCTAGATGTATGCTAACTAGGTTATGCATGACAAGATCTCTCTTAAATTAAAATCAACTGTAGCTCACCATGACATGTACAAAGATAACATAACTGAAACCTGACACACTCGCACATGCCACTCCTAGGGTACGCCTCACTTGGTTGCCTCGACGTGGTCATTGAGTATAGGAAGTGTTAGAGGTCGCCCTCCTGTCTAAAGATCAAAATTGCATCGTAATGGTTGCCTCGATAAAAATTATCTAAGACATTAGGGTTACCGCTAAGGCGTCCTAACATTGCTTTAGTGACCACATGTCCCTTAATCGAATTGACACGAAAACTCCAACGACGGTGCTACCTACTTCTCAATAGTGGGATAGCACTGTCTAAAGGACATTTACACAGCTTAATTCCTTTTGAGTAGGTAGAGGTTCTTGGGTACTTGCTCTTTCACAACAAAACAACTTTTTCGCACATACACTTTTCAAACAAAGTTTTCAACAACACTTCATACACTCTTGAGGACAGAAACAAGAGTTAAATCGAAGTTTTCAAACAAAACTCTTTTCAAAACCCACGAACACAAGAAAAGCAAAACTTTTTGAAAACACTTTGAGCAAGTACCTAAGAGCCCGTGGATAACCACGGATAGAAAGGGTGCTAACACCTTCCCTTTCTATAATCTACCTCCCAAACCCGAGAAACATCTCGAAAAGGAATTTTTCTGTGCTTTTGTCCTTTCCTTGTTGGATAAAATAAAAGGCGGTGGCGACTCTTGCTTACTGCGACATTTTGCGAAAACAAACGCAAACGCGAACCAGCATTCCAAAACAGTCAGTTCTATTCCCACCGATCACAGAACTGGAGACTCTGTTGGGGATTCCGAATAAGTGAGGTGTACCTTAGGATTAGATCACTTGTGTTTTCAATTGTATGCTTTGTATGCTTTAAATCTTGTGGGCTTGTATCGGAGTTTTATAGATCCTAACCCGGATCTGGGGATACCCTTTAGAAGTAGCAACAAACTGTGAGGGAACTGTGCGGGGTATACCGACATGGTTGAAGCAGTAGCTACATTGATGTGGCACTTTGGTGAGTACCGGTAACCCTTGAGTCAAGTCAAGGAGAGTACGGGGCCGCCGCGTGGTGTCGTGAAGCATCAATTGACCTTAGAACCTTACTTGACCATCTTGGCCTTTTTAGGAGTAGTGAGATGACCGACTTTGGTGCAGTCCGAAGTTGGTAGATACTCGATACTACACTCATTGAGGGTTATTTTCTTGGAATATTTTGGTCGCCAGTTAAGTGGCTAAATCAAAACAATGAACATAGAAAACAATCCAATGATATTGAGCTCCTTAGAACCCGGCTACTATTCATAGGACAGGTTTTGAGCCAACTAACTTCAAGAGGGTACTTACCTACGAACTCCATGCCAGCCTAAACTTAATGCTATATGTGTGACTTGTGTGCCTTAAAACTTGAACTACTTGCACATTCTTGTTATCTGACAGCGTGAGTTCCTTGCAGGTTTTGTTTACAGTCCTTATCCAATAATTTGGACTCATTGCAGGGTTTACTTACATCACTTCACGCATAGCATACACATCATAACATCATACCATAGCATTTCCTTAACCATTTCAAGGATCTCAAGGGTTTGTGATGCAGGTCAGGATGAACCAAATGTCTAGCAAGGGGCAAAGGGGATTTATTTTCCTCTAGCCAAGGTTGTTTGGAGATCAAAACATGATAACTTGAGTCAGGGGCTATGACCCACTCGATATGGTGAGCTTGACTCTTGAAGAAGGACTCTCAGCAACATGAAGTTCCTTCAATCAAACTGCAAAATTCAAATTCTAACAAGTTTCTTTGTTTAACCCACGAGATCCTTGAAAACATTGCATACATATATCATACATATCATTGCATTACAGGTACCATTACAGGTCTCTTATCTTCTTTGCTGTTTATTTCAGCAATCATCATGTCTACTGAACCTTCCACTGAGCAAGCTATCAAGGCCCTCCAGGCCCAGAATGCCCAGTTTCAAGAGTTGGTTATGAGCCTAGCTAAGGGTCAACAGGACTTGAAGACTCTGATTCTGAAAGAGAGGAAGAAGAAGAAGAAGAGGACTGTCCTGTTCAACACCGGACGCAGGTTTGGAAACGGGCTGCAAAATGAAGTTGATTTAACCACCTCATCTGGAGGGAAAGACAGTCCACAAGAGAGAAGGGTTCCTAGCCCCGTGGTCTCCGACAATGAGACGGATTATGATGAAGAACAGTACCCTCTTGCTAAGGATAGGTACAAATAGTTGGAGGACCGCTTGAGCGCTATGGAGATACAGAACGTGCCCGGGCTGGACTTCGGAGACCTAGGTTTATCCTCTGGGGTGGTGATTCCCCATAAGTTTAAGGCACCTGCCTTTTCCAAGTATGACGGAGCTTCCTGCCCAAAGTTGCACCTCCGATCATATGTAAGGAAGATCCAGCCTTACACAGCTGATAAGAATTTGTGGATCCATTTCTTCCAGGACAGTCTTTCAGGGACTCAGCTTGAGTGGTTCTATCAGCTGGATGGAGCCAGTATCCGTAACTGGGAAGATTTGTCTACTGCATTCTATAAGCAGTATCAATATAATTCCGACCTCGCTCCTACGCGTACCCAACTCCAGGGTATGTCAATAGGGACGGGTGAAGGATTTAAAGAGTATGCTCAAAAATGGAGAGACCTTGCCGGAAGGGTGCAGCCACCTTTGGCTGATCGTGAAATTGTCGATATGTTTCTGGGGACCCTATCTGGTCCATTCTTTAATCACTTGATTGGAAACTCTTCAGCCGGGTTTACAGACCTTATCTTGACTGGGGAGAGAATTGAAGCTGGCATCAAAAGTGGGAAGATTCAAGAAGCTACACCTTCTGATGCTCATAAAAAGCCTCACAGTGGGAAGAAAGAGTCCAATGTTGTGTACAGTCGAAAGAGCCGTCGTGACCAACACGTAGAGGCAGTCTTGATCTCTGGTTCTGCATCACACCAACAACAGCAAAAGGGAAATCAACGAAGGCCAGACGCGCCTAAAAGACAGTTCACCAACATCAACATGCCATTGTCACAAGCATTGCAGCACATGTTGAAGATGAATCTGATTACGGTGATAAACCCTCCTCCGAACCCTAAGACTTCTTCTCCTAACTACAACCCAGATGCGAGGTGTGCTTATCATTCCGGTAGCCCGGGGCATGATACTAACGATTGTTGGGCGCTGAAATACAAGATTCAGAATATGATTGACGCTAAGGACATCGAATTCGAGCCTTCTGAGACTCCCAATGTGATCACTGCTCCCTTGCCAAAACATGGCTAGGATTGAAAGCACTTTTGTTCATTTAAATTCTGAAATTGTATTTTTCTTTGTTTATTCAAACAATTATCATGTCAAACTCTTTTATTTCATTAATGCATTACACATGTTTGTTTTGAATTAATTGTTTTCACTATGCTTAAAATTGCTTCCTATTTCCTTTTTGTGATGTTCAAACTCTCGATTAAAAAATTCTAAGCCTTTTGAGGGAGGATGACGAAAACGATACCATGATCTTTACAGTATGCTTTTGAACAGACCCTGCTTATGAGGTACAGGCATTGTTTCAAATCCTAAAACAGTGGAGTTATAAGGAAGATAATCCCTAGTCAACCCCTTTGAGCCAAAGAAGTTGGAGTTTTTCTTTTCACGCAAAAATTAAAACCCTTAATTATAACCTGGGGCAGGGTTGTTTCCTTAGCTGATCCGGGTGCACAATGAATGGCATCAAAGAAGTCCTTCCAAAACAAAAGACGGTGATGGTTCCCTATAATCGTCAAGACAGGCAGTCATTATCTCTCAAAATAAAAGCCCATCAAGTCAAAACCTATGAAGAAGACTTACAAAACGGGGGCATCCCGCTGACTGTAATCACAAAAGAAACAGTTCAGGAAAAAAGATAGGGATAATAAAATCAAAAAGAAAGAGGTCCTACAAACTCTCAACAAAAATGACTGCCTGTTCAAAATAAATTGTCAGTATCCGAACCATCACTGGTATATCATAGCAAAGACTCAAACAAGATCTAATGCACGATTAGCTGAGTTTAGGATCGAAGAACATCACGAAGAGCGGGTGGGTACAAATAAATTTTGAGCCTTTATCCTTTGTTTCTTAAACCGTGAACCAGGCCACGTTATAACCCTTAAAAGTCCTAGCTGAAGCACGGGTTAGTTCGAAAGCATACTGTTACAAAAGGTATCCTGACTCCTGTAGGGCTTGCTGTAAAATTCTGAGTTGACATCACATTTTACAAAAAAAAAAAATTGCTTGTTTTATTGAAAACTGCATTTTCAAAGAACTTCAAGACAGACATAAGATTTGCATTCTTAAAATAACATTGTTTGCATATGACTATTTGTTCAACAGCAGAGAAATTCGCACGAAGAATATCTAGTGAACAAAAATCTTCTCAATAAAAAGAGTCACCTCAAGTGGAAGAAACACTTCCAACCAAGGGGCGGATATGATCATTGTCCATCATCTGGGGCAGTCAAGTCAAGATTCAAGGAATCTCTCGAAATGCCAAATAGCCAGGGGCAAATCTCCGCCTGAGTCACTTGGGGCATTAGACATGAACTCCAGCAACGAATCTTGCTTGATCAAACATCTTCTGGTAGTATGGCGACACAACACTACTGACAGTGATAACTCCCTGCACTCTGAGAGCGTGGACATAGTCAAAAAAAATACTACACATAATCAAAGACCCGCTAGGTCGACTGGCCTAGGCAAAAATAAGGGCTTCCCGGCGAACCAAAAGGGTTCGGGCAAAAATAAGGGATGAAAATGGAAAAATCTGTACACCCGGCAAGTCGAAAACCTGAAAAGGCGGCTTGGGCAAAAAGGGTATCCTGATGGACTGAAAACCCGAAAGGGCGGTCCAGGCAAAAATTAGGGATCAAAGTGTACGACTATGTCCCGTCATCCCGTCACTTTCCTACCAGAAGAAGATTTGTCAACCGGCAGTTATCAAGCACCTCATAGGCCTTCTTCTCCCGCAGAAACTGGGGCAATAAGAATTGTCCGAACTGTACAAGCTGCTCTGTCCTCCAGGTACAAGGTAGATTCAGTTGAAGAGTATGACCAAGATACCTTCACTCCCCGCAGAGTAAGACATTAATGGTAGCTCTCCCCACTGAGACTTGCAACTACGAAGGAATCAGCAATACTCTCCCCCAAGCAGAGTTAGTCCCGAAAAGGCTCGGTATTCCCAGAAGGTCTTAGTGTTCCCCAGTGGAGTATAAAGATATTCCCCAGCAAGCGTAAAGAGTATCCCCGGCAGTTTTAATATTCCTCAATGAAATATAAGAATGTTCCCCGGCAGAACACAAGATACCCCCAGCGGAGTTCATCATCAAAATCCCCAACAAAGCTTATCAACGGAACCCCCAGCGGAATTATCGTTACAATCTCAGCAGAGCATCTCTTCCCACAGAGTAATTCCCTGCAGAGTAATCTCTTCACCAAGTTTATTTCCCAACGGAGTCATCTTCTCCTGCAGGTTTATTCTTGCAACCATCTTCGTACATCATCCCCAGTGGAAACGAAGAATTTAACCATACTCTTCAACATCAGCCCAGGATTTAACAAACTCCCCAGCATTTGTCAAGGATTTATTTACCCAGACAAAAATACATTCATAAACATTTCACATTTCATACCTCCTATTTACATACATGATAAAGTGCACACGACATGATCTAATTTATTTTTGAGAACATCATGACATCATGCATTTCATACATCATGACATTGCATACAACTAACGTTTACCTTTTTCAGGAAACGGTCAACCAAAAGATGGCTACCATCAACCTTTTTAAGTCCCAGATGAATACTTGTAATAAGCCAGGAAAATTCTGTGGACGACTGACTGTAGATCAATACATGTAACAAGCCAGGAAAGTTATTTACATAAAGAGATTGAAGATCAATACCTGTAACAAGCCGGGAAGACCATCTTTCTTTCTCAGGTCAATACCTGAAACCAGACAGGACAATTATCTACTTGATCATCATCAGGCAACCCTACACCGGTTCCTTCTCTCTTTCAGATGAAGTTTCACACGGACTCATCATCAGGAAACCCTACACCGGTTCCTTCTCTCTTTTAGATGAAGTTTCACACGGACTCATCATCAGGCAACCCTACGCCGGTTCCTTCTCTTTCAGATGAAGTTTTACACAGACTCATCATCAAAGTAACCCTACACAGGTTCCTCCTCCCTTCCAAGATGAAGTTTTACATGGACTCATCCTCAGGCAACCCTACACCGGTTCCTTCTCATTTCCAAGATGAAGTTTTACACAGACTCATCGTCGGGCAACCCTACACCGGTTCCTTCTCTTTCAGACGAAGTTTTACACGGACTTATCACAAAGTAACCTTACTCAGGTTCCTCCAGAAGTTTTACACGGACTTATCGTCAAAGTAACCTTACCCGGGTTCCTCCAGAAGTTTTACACGGACTTATCACAAAGTAACCTTACTCAGGTTCCTCCAGAAGTTTTACACGAACTCATCCCAAAGTAACCTTACTCAGGTTCCTCCAGAAGTTTTACACAGACTTATCACAAAGTAACCTTACCCAGGTTCCTCCTTACAATTTCCCGACGTAGTTTTTACCCAAACTCCTTGCAAGGCAACCCTACACCGGTTCCTTCTCAATTTCAAATGCAGTTTCACACGGACTCATCATAAAGTAACCTTACTCAGGTTCCTCCAGAAGTTTTACACGGACTTATCACCTTACTCAGGTTCCTCCAGAAGTTTTACACGGACTTATCACCTTACTCAGGTTCCTCCAGAAGTCTTATACGGACTTATCACAAAGTAACCTTACTCAGGTTCCTCTAGAAGTTTTACACGGACTTATCACCTTACTCAGGTTCCTCCAGAAGTTTTACACGAACTTATCACAAAGTAACCTTACCCAGGTTCCTCCTCACAATTCCCCGACGTAGTTTTACCCAAACTCCTTGCAAAGCAACCCTACACAGGTTCCTTCCTTCCAAGATGCAGTTTCACATGGACTCCTCATCAGTCAACCCTACACAGGTTTCCTTCCTTCCAAGATACAGTTTTAGACGGACTCATCATCAGGCAATCCTACACAGGTTCCTTCTTTCAACTTACAAAATTACAATTCAACAAACAATCTCCAGATGGCATCTATAATCCCATCCTTCTACCAACAATCTCCAAATGGCATCTGTAAGCACATTCCCGGCATCACATTGCTGATACTACACCATGCGAGTGCAAATTTCTGGGCACTTGAGTGTTCAATCATCTTCCACCTTCGGATCACGAAAGGCCCGAAAGCCAATCTATATCCTCAAGTTTAAGAAGATTGAATAGGGGCAACTGTTGTACCCCAAAATTTTCCCTCCCATATTCCTCAAGATTTGTCAAGAATGATCTTCGAGTTGCTCAAAATGGCTCAAGGGTTGTACAGTCAAATCACCTCCTAAGGCAGTCAATTCAAAATTAGGGTTTTGGTTCTTTCAAGGAATTTGGGGTTCTCAATGGTTCAATCAAGTCTCATAGGCCTATATACATTCTCAAGCACCTACATGCCAAGTTTCAAGACTCATAGTGCCAATTTGCAGAGTCAAAAGCTCCATTTGATCCACAGTCAACTGCAAGGGCAAAATGGTCATTTTGCAGTCAAAAGTCAGAATTCTTGGTCAACATCTTATTTTGAGTTCACAATCATCATTTGATCAAGTCTTGATCATGATCCCACAAGAATATCTCAAAAATCATCAAGAGGCAAAAGTTACTATTTTTGGACAGTAGAAAAGTCAACTGTACTTTGACAAGGGCATAACTCTTTCATGGTTTGTCAGAAAAATTCCATCCAAAGCTCATTTTGAAGAGGATGAAATTTCCTACAATCCATCTTCACATCCCAAGATCAAGAAATGCTCTCACACAAAGTTATAAATTTTTACATTATAGGTCAATTTCAAAAGTCAACAAAAGTACACTTTGAGTCAAAGGCCATAACTTGAGATTGGTAAATCCAAATGACATGGGACCAAAAGCATTGGTTAGAGGACTTCAAGGGCTTTCCAAAATGTCCAAGAACATGGTCATATGATCAAAATTGAGCAAGTTGTGCATTGGAGAAGTTGGGAAATTTTCATGAATTTGCAAAAGTCAACTTTGCTCAAAACACCTTCTTTTTGCTAATGGGCCTCAAATCTCTTCTTGAAACTTCACCCATGACCTATGCACGACCCACCAAGCTGAATTGGATTTATTTTCTTAAATTTATTGATTAAATGGATTTTTAACATATATTAATTTATTTAATTAATTTAAATCATAAGAAAATAGAAGATTTGATTTTTAAATCAATTTGTGAACCAAATATGATCAAAATATGCTGACCAATTCGTGCACAATCAAAAAGATACAAAAAAATCCAATTTTGGCAACTTGTTCAATCATGAAAAATCAAGAATATTTGATTTATCAATCAAGGATTCAATCATCAATGCACATGGATATTGGCCCAGCTCTTGACCTAATTTGATTCTCTTATATGCAAGCAAGCAAACCATAACCTAATACACGACTGAAAGCTGCAGAAACGGCCATATCAAATTCAAGAATTTTCAAGAAAACTCAAAACTGGTTCTTGCATTCTAGGCCAACTCAAAGCATTTTGTCCATCCAAACACATTGCAGGAAGCACTAGGATTGATTTGCAATCAAATTCAAGCACCAAAGCTCAAGGAATCACGACATACAGTCCCACGGTTTGCACTTACAATTCCAAATTGTATCTCTTAATTTATACGCATTTAACATGTTTTTGTGATTTATTTGAATTGCTAGAGACCATACGAAGCTAATGGAATGATTAAATTGAACTATAGTGCCCTGAATCGAGATATGCCATGATTGAATTTCTAGGGTTTTCAAGCTTTCCAATAGGGCTTTTCAGACCAGGAAAAATTAGGACCAATGGGATACATGGTTGAAATCGTGAGACCAAGACGAGTGGAACCCATACCTCGCAAAATATTTATGTTTGTTGTGGTTCTAATCGCTATTTTTCGTGCAGGGAGGTAGTGGAGGTTAAAAACCCCCGCTATCTAATTCTAATTATGCAGGACAAAGGTTGAAGCACTGACGTGTGTTCATCTGATTCATGTGTTTGAAAAGCGCGCGTTTTAATTTTTTATTTACAGCATTGTGATTGTTTTCATATATATTAATTACTTATTGTTATAATATCAATAGAGGCATGGTGGTGTAGTGGCAGGGGCGAACAATCATTGAGCGCTGGGACCTGGGTTCGAATCCCAGGTCCCCCAAATATTTGTTATAATTTTTATCCAGGTGATTGCGTGTGATTCAGCAGGCGTAGCATATCATGGATCTCCAGATCCCAAGCGCCAGATGGCCATCAGGCCAAATCTGATGGTCACAAGATGATGTCCACCGTGGGTCCAGGTCAATATATGCGTGGATAACTGGAAAAGTCAAACAAGCTGAAGCATAATGGGCCTGAAAATTGCAAAATACACCTCCAAAGTTGGCCCAAACCCCCCTGAGTTTGCATTTTATATTTTTCATTATTTATTTGCTTGATTTATTTTTATTATTTTTATTAATTACTAACCAAAATAATTAATATTTTTTCCCTAATAAAAATCAGAAAACCTCAAAAACAATATTTTACTAATTTCACTATTTCATTATTTTTGTAAATAAATAATTAATTAATTAATTTAGTTTTAATTAGGTTAATTTTAACTTTTTTGCAATAATTTAAAATTAATATAGAATTAGGGTTTTTAATAACTTTTAATCATTTTATTTATTTTCCTAAACATTCAAAAAAAAACCAAAAAATATATATTTCTTTTTTATTTAATTAATTAATTAGTCTAGGTTTAATTTAATTAAATGCGAGATAACAAAAAACCTCCTTCTTTAACAAAAAGGGTCAAAACCCTAAAAAACTCTCCGATTTAATTTTTTCTCGCGCGTGTGATTTTTTGATTCATATCTTGATCATATAATTGTAATTGCTCCGAGGATGTAATAGCTCTAACTTAGGACTTTTTACCGCTTTTATTTACTTTTCCGCAATTTACTTTTCAAGGGTTTGTTTTTGGCGATGTAAATACCCGACGCCTTGTAATAGCTTAGTTTTACTTTCCGCAATTATTAACTGCTAGATGTATGCTAACTAGGTTATGCATGACAAGATCTCTCTTAAATTAAAATCAACTGTAGCTCACCATGACATGTACAAAGATAACATAACTGAAACCTGACACACTCGCACATGCCACTCCTAGGGTACGCTTCACTTGGTTGCCTCGACGTGGTCATTGAGTATAGGAAGTGTTAGAGGTCTCCCTCCTGTCTAAAGATTAAAGTTGCCTCGAAACGGTTGCCTCGATAAAAATGATCTAAGACATTAGGGTTACCGCTAAGGCGTCCTAACATTGCTTTAGTGACCACATGTCCCTTAATCGAATTGACCCGAAAACTCCAACGACGGTGCTACCTACTTCTCAATAGTGGGATAGCACTGTCTAAAGGACATTTACACGGCTTAATTCCTTTTGAGTAGGTAGAGGTTCTTGGGTACTTGCTCTTTCAAAAAAAAACAACTTTTTCGCATATACACTTTTCAAACAAAGTTTTCAACAACACTTCATACACTCTTGAGGACAGAAACAAGAGTTAAATCGAAGTTTTCAAACAAAACTCTTTTCAAAACCCACGAACACAAGAAAAGCAAAACTTTTTGAAAACACTTTGAGCAAGTACCTAAGAGCCCGTGGATAACCACGGATAGAAAGGGTGTTAACACCTTCCCTTTCTATAATCTACCTCCCGAACCCGAGAAACATCTCGAAAAGGAATTTTTCTGTGATTTAGTCCTTTCCTAGTTGGATAAAATAAAAGACGGTGGCGACTCTTGCTTACCGCGACATTTTGCGAAAACAAACGCAAACGCGAACCAGCATTCCAAAACAGTCAGTTCTATTCCTACCGATCACAATTCCCATGTCAGGCTGAACCTTACTGGGCTAGAATGTAAGGAATCTAGTTAGATCAATATTCCAAATAATGTGTTAATAGAAATGCTTATGGGCTATTTTGGTTTTTAATACGAGTTTTCTGTACTTTATTGTTGTTGAGTTAGATCGAAAGCCGTCCAACCCTTTGTTAAAATCAGTTAGTTATAACTGGTCAAAGGAAGCGAAAGTGCTTTGTCCGGTTTGTTAGGGATTTTTATTATCAAAGAAATCAATTTTAAAACTATTTTCGGACGCGTTTATAGGGTTAAAGTTAGGTCTCATATTTATTGGAAATTCCATATCAAAATACTTTTCAACTTGGTCAAGTACTTTATTTCTTAAAAATAGGTTTATTACTTTAACGCAATGCGCGCCTTTTTATAAGTGACTATAAGAAGGTTTGATTAGAGAGTAAACTCGGTTCTAATTACGCGAAAGAGAAAGTTCCTATTAAATTAGTTCTTTTCTTTAGTACAAAATATTGCCCTATAAGTAGTTCTATTCCGGAGCATTGCGAATATCATCGTACTATGTGAATTACATTCAACCCTGCTTTTATATCTGAAGTTTATTTCTCCGCACTTTACTTTCTTGCATGCTCAATTCCCTGTTTAATATTGACTTATCTAAACACCATAACAATAGGAAACGATAGATTGACGATTGGTCTTTATGGATCGATAATCTTTTATATTACTCTAACGTGATTCATACACTTGCGAATACACTGCATCAAGCCTCCTTCGATTCAGAGAGAAAAAGCTTTCTGTTTGGCTTCCTTCGATTCAAGAGGAAAAGGCCTCTTTTCTGGTTTCCTTTGTTTGTGCCCTTTACCTCCTGCGTGCTTTCTTCGTTTGGGCATATGGCTTTCTTCAATACAAGATTGGGTTTACATTCTTTGTTTGGGTGTATGGCTTTCTTCAATACAATCTTGGGTTTACATTCTTTGTTTGGGCTTGTGGTTTCCTTCAAATGCAAGTTCGTTTGGTCATATGGACCTTTGGCACGCAAGCTTTCGTTTGAGCAAAGGCCTCTTGCATGTTTTGTTTAAAGTCAAAGAGCATGGGCCTCCTGTAATTCTCCTTCGACTCAGAAGCCTTTGGTTTTGCATGTTTTCGAAACTCTCAAGGCATAATTTCCCCTTTATGCTAGCGCCCCAAAGCAGGGACCTCTTGCATGCACCCTTTCGTTTGGCCATGTGCCCTCTGGAAGGCAAGCCTTCAATTGGACAAAAGCCACCTTCACACAAAACTTCGATTGGAGTTTTTATTCCCTTCGAATTAGCATATTTCAAACCCAACCCTGGACCCTTCGAAGCAAGTTTGGGCAAATCTCATAGCCTTACCCTCCAAATCCTACTTTTCAGGCTATGTTGCTTCCAAATCTTTACATGATCAGAGGCTTACACAAAGTTTTGAAGCTTTGTCTACTGGATAATACCATTCTTGGTTAAAATAACAAAATGATACGTACCCTTTTTTTATAAAGGTTAATTTTATCACAAATTCAGCTCCCAATCTGATTTGTGTCTAAATGAAAAGCAGTTCCAGAAGCACAAGTCCAATCTCCTGCCAGCAGGCCCCCACTTGTATTGGAAACGTGGGAACAATGAAAAGGGACTAAACTTGTTTCATTTTCAACAAAATCATGGTTTTTTATCTGACAAACCTGGTTAGTTCAAACACCTTCAACCTTTTCTTTATAAATAGAGAAGCATTTGCAAGCTAAAGGGGGACTCTCTTTTTTTGGGTGGAACGAATCTTCAAGAAATCAAAAACTCTAAAAAAGTCTCAAAAAACTCAAACACTCTCAAACACTTAAACACATATTCAAACTCAGAATCTAGAAGAAACAACATCCATGTTTCCTTGGCCCTTCAAATCCAAGAGAAACATAACACTTGTTTTCTTGGCTCTTCGAATCTAAAGAAACATAACATTTGATTTCTTTTTCTCTTCTGAATCTGAAACCATCCCTCACATCTCCTGACCTTCGAATCCAGTACTAGAAGCATAACCCCCTGTTTCTTCTCTTCTAATCCAGAAGCACTCAGGGCAGCCACTCAAGGTCCAGCACACGTTCCAGCTTCAAACAAGGTAAGTCACTCTTAACCTTGAACCTTTTGTTAATAGCATAACATGTGAATAGTCTTTCCCTTCGTTTCAAAACATGTACATAACATTTTTCTTCTTTTCGTTTCCACCTTTTCAGTTTGTTTTCATTGATACTCTTATGGCTTATTTTCTTTGTTTATTAAACATGCTTTAAGAACTAACTTGGCCATGAGACAATACTAGAATGGCCTCAGACCATGTTGCTTTTTTTAAAATATCAAATGAAGGAAAACATGAGGAAGGAAGTATGAAATGAAGTTGCTGGCTTCATCCCCTTACTGCTTCACATTCCAAATGAAGGAGCCAGAAGGGAGAAAAGTAAGACGATCACACTGATTCCCTGGCCCAATCGAAGAAGGCAGCAAGGAGCTTGGTGTGAATAGTGCACTTCATGCTGATTCCAGGCAACAGTCAAAGGAAGCAGAAAGGTTGAATTGAAGGCTGCATCTCATGCTTTAGGCTAAGCCCAAATCGAAGGGCGTGACCTCACTGACTCCAGGCCCAAATCGAAGGAAGCCAGGAAGGGAAAAATCAAAGGGCTTTTTCTGCCTAGATCGAAGCTTTCATTTTTCCTCATTTTATTTTTGTTTGTCTTTACATTTTCTCGCTATTCAATATGGTTGTAATAGTGTAGGATTTTATTTTCTTCATTATTATTGCTTTTGTACAAATGTTAGGAATTAGGATGTATGGTAAGATAAAAACAACAAGTAGACAACCCAAAAATCAAAGACAAAATGCATGTAAATCAAACACATTATTCACACATTCACCCTTAGGGTAATCCCACTTGTTACCTCAGAAAATAGTCATGTCCCTTGAACATGGGTGTTTTAGAAAAGACCCTCGATAAAAGATCGTAGTCCCTCGATGACCCTCAATGTTGCCTTTGATAAATGATCTAGTCCCTAAACGACATTGCTAAAACGTCCCATAGGTTGCCTTCTATGATTATACAAACGTCCCACGCCCATCCCTTCACATCCAATGATGGGGTTTCTTACCAAATAAATGGTAAGATAATAACATCTAAAGGAGAAGGAAAAGAACATTAGACCTTTTGAGTAAGTAGGACGCTCATAGTTGCTCGCTTGCTCACAACAAAAACATTTTATACACCAACACTTTCATTTGAAACATTTTCAAAAGACAAAGCTTTTTGTACGCGTTCTTATAGAAACGAGAACCATTACAAAGGCAATTTTCAAAATCACTTTCAAAAAACACATTCCACAAACACCTCTTTGAACTATTTTCAAAAACAACACTATGTACGCGTTCTTATAGAAACGAGAACCATTACAAAGACGTTTTTACAATACTTTCAAAACCCACACCACAAGCACATTTTCAAACAAAAGAAAGTGACCTAGCAAGCAACAAGAGCCCTTAGATAACTACGGATGAAAAGGGTGCTAATACCTTCTCTTTTCATAACCTACCCCCCGAACTTAAGAAAATAATCTCAAAGGTCTTTCCTGTTCTTTTCACCCTTTCCTTATTGGATAAAAGAAAAGTCGGTGGTGACTCTTGCTATCTACAAGAATTGCGATCAAACGTAAAACACCCAAGTCAGTTCTCCCACCGTGTTACATATATGTTCTAAATTTATTTCTTACATATCCGATTGTGTAGAAGCATAATTTCTTGTAAACAAACTTTGGTCAAACAATTATTTGGTTTTCCTTAAGGGAACAGTTGGTCAGAATACTTGAGAAGCTCTAAGATTAGTGTGCCTTATAGATTAGAGTCCTTGTATTTCTAGGTCATAGCTATAAACTGATCACGATCGGGTGCCATATCCATATCATTGCAACACCAATCAGATTGTCTTGGAAAAAGTGGATTAGCAGGCGTAGGTCGTTAGTGTGAGTGGACATTTTTCTAACATACATCACAAGATCATCACGAGGAAAAGAATTGCCCTTATACTTATCAAACTTTGGAACCTTGAACTTAGCGGGGACCTTCACATTGGGAACCAAACAAAGATCACTAACATTATGCCCAAACAATTCTATCCCTCTAAGGGCCTTCATCTCTTTTTGAATTTCATTAAACTGATCTTGGAAATCATCAATTCTGTCATAAAAACCAAAATATTCACTTGGTTGAGCAGGATGGGAAACTTCAACAGCAAGAGTATAACCTTCAGGAACAAAACCAGGAGGCATTCCCCAAGGATAACCACGGAGCATCTGAAATTGAGGAGCATAAAAAACAGGAGCAGCAGAAACAGGTACTAACAGTATCCCAAAAATGAATATTGTCTTTTGTGGTTGAGTAGCATGAGGAAAAAGAGGTGGAGGAGGGGGTGGCTGATTTTGAGCAGCTACCAACAACTCTGCCAAAGCAGTCAAATTAGCCATTCCAGTTCTTAAGGCAATAAATTTTCCTTGAGTTCCCAATTCTCTTGTTCTAAATTTTCCATTTTATTTTTGTAGTTTGTCTGAGTTCTATAAGAGTGCGACAGCTTGCCGGCTGAATGAAGTAAGAGACATTTAAGACACTTGAGGAAAAACAGGAATGCAAAAATATGTGTGAAATGATGCATGATATGCAAATTATTTTATTTTGTTTATTTAATTTTCAAGGAACTTTAAACAACTGTAACAATTGCAAACATTAAAGGAATAAAACATTTTGAAACGCTGAATAATCTCATTTCATTAATAATTCTTTGAAGGATTACAACTTTGTACCATAAGTTTCACAAATTTTGAGATACAAGAGAAACAAAACTAAAATATATGGGTCCTAAGGAACCAGGGTTGAAGAAGATCTCGCTTCATGCTGACGCTTCCTTTTGAGCTTCCTAATTTGATCCTTAAAATTCTTGTTCTCTTCCACAAACTTCTCGAAGACTCCTTTCCATCCACCAGAAGAAGGGAATAAATGAGAATAGTCTTTCTCATTAGTATTTGGCTGAACACTAGAGGAAAATAAATCCTCTTGTTTCTCCATCATCTCTACAAAATTTGGTTCAAGAATCTCAATCAAATCATCTTTCTCATTTAGCTACTCCCAGAGTGCTAAATATCCAACATCCAAAGTCTGATATTTGTTCTTCCAAGCATCATTTTCCTTCTTAATCTTGGACAACGCAAGATGGAGCTCTTCCACATCAGTTAACGAAATAGAAACAGGTTCAGGAAAGATCAATGGTTCATGGTGAGGATAAGGAATCTTTAGCTTAATTACCCTTGCTTGCACCCATTCAAGATAAGGTTCAAGAGCATCATTTCCTCTCTTTCCTAATTCTCTTTTTTCTTTTCTGCGAATAGTAAGACATGTTTTGTTGATATTCTCTATGAATGCTCTATTATCTTCCCCTTCCTTGAGAAAGAAAGTTGTTAAAAGAAAGTTTTTTGGCTTGTGAAGCATAGGATAACCAAACTGACGACGAGCTATAATCGGAATATAATGGATACCTCATTTTGTACTAAGAAGAGGTACATTAGGAAACTCTCCACAACCCTCAATAATGGTTTTCTAATCATAGATAGGACTGGTCCAACAAACATCAGAATGACTAAGAGACATAATCTTCTTCCACCACTTCAACCCATCTTTAGTATCCCAAAAGGAAGCAGACTACGGAAAGTGTGAAATAAACCACTTGTATAGTAGAGCCGCACAACAGACAATCATTCCTCCACTCTTGGAATTCTTGTTATGGATAGAGTTGTAAGTCTCTGTAAGAGAAGTTAGGACTGAGTTTCTAATCAAGTAGATCTTCATGGCATTCATGTCAACAAAGTTGGGGACATTTGGGAATAAGACTAATCCATAGATAAGCAGAGCCAAAATAGTCTCCAAAGCATCCCTATTTTTGTCTTTAGCAAATTAATGAGCCATTTATATGAGAAAATTAGTAGGGAACCTTAGAATACCACTCTTAGAATACCTTATCAATCACATGCAATCCAATCAAGCAAGAATACTCTTTTAGAGTATGCATGAGCTGATAATCTCGAAATGTGAAGCAATGGTACAAAGGATTGTAGAACTGGACCAGAGTATTGAGAATCCCATCTTACAATTTAGAATCCAATATACCCAAAAGTCTTCCATAACGACCTACGAACTTCTAAGGACTAACCACTAATGATGCCAGCTTCTTTAACTCTCCTACCTCAAGTTTTCTGAAACTATACTTTTGGGTGCTTCTCCTTCCAACATCCATAATTAAATACCTACGATGTTTGCAAACATATTCTTTTAAGTTCCTTGAAAATTTGGTCAAAAGAATGCTCATGGATGCATGAACGCATGATGCAACAATCACACACAAGATCGCAAACATGGGGGTTCATAGGTTCGACATCACAAGCATGAAGTCAAATGTGCTATCCAAAAGGTATGGACTAATGGTTCAAACACCTGCATAACAAGGTTCTAAGGAAATCTAAGAGTTCTCGATCTTCCTTTGGATATTACCAACATCCCAATTTACTATGTAATTAGTAATATTTGTAGGCAAAACTCGTCTAAGTGCAGTATCGCGTGACAACTATATCATAATTGACTCCTGGATAGTCTTTCCACTACAACTAAAAAGGCCAATATGGGTTAAGGATTCTATATCTCTTGGCTTCTCGGGCTCCCAAGTTGAAAGTAGTAATGTTTTCACAAATTACTTGTTTAACAAATACTACCCCCAAAGGGGCCTCCACTGAGTGGGGGTTTTTTGAAATCAACTTACTAAGGACTTTCTCCATATAAGTTGAAGTGATTATACCACCTATCCTATCTTAAGTTTGCCGAAGTCCGGGTATAGGACTTATAAAGGACCACCAAGCACCTTAAAAACCAGAAAAATCTAGACATACAGGCATATATACAACAACAAATAATAGCACATACACAGAAACAAAGATAGGACCAATCCACTTAGATATTTTTCCCCAGTGAAGTCACCAATTTTCTGTAGCGGTAGAAATGTTGAGATTAAGCCACCTGATTGACTTAACTCGCAAAATCAGTGAAAGTCATTACCGCACTTTTATTTTATCCAAAGGAATGGGAAAAGAGCGAATAAACCCAAAGTAAAATAGAGATCGAGGTAAGGGAGTTGGTTATACAAGGGATGGTATTATCACCCTAAACATCTATGGTAATCTGCATGAACCTCTTTGAAAATATGTGTTTTTGGCTATAAAATAAATATTTAAAGAATATATGGTAGAGATGAGAAAAGAAGTATTATTTTACAATTTTTGCACCCGTCGGGGTTGAGAACCTTTTGTACCTATGTACCGCCTTTGTACAATAGAGGATCAGGGCACTCGTGGTTCTTCTAAAAAAAATTAAAAGTTGTGTGTTGGTTAATTTTAAGAAAAAGTTTTTAAAGCAGAAAGTCAAAGCGGCGAAAAGGTTTGAATTTGTTTTGTGTTTTTAAGTAATGAAGAAAAATCATATCTTGATTAATATTGATTTGATAACTTTATTAAGAAAATAATTTTGAAAATGCATGGACCTAACTCCAAGTTTTTTTATGAAAGCGGTTCAAGTTAGAAAACAATAATTCTTTGAAAAAGGGAGAAGATTTTGAAAATTAAAGAAGAATGGTAGGAGATGAATAGACTATCCTAAAGCATAAATTAAAGGCTAAGGTAAGAAAAGGTCTAACCAAACAAGAAGCCAACATTGGACATTATGAATTCAATGTAAAATTCCCATCCTTTGGATTAAAATCCACAAGTACTAAATAGACCATGAGCATACCAATCACCCATGTGAAAATAAATCAGAAGCAAAGAAGTATCAAAGAAAACCCAAGGTTTTAAAACCTAAAGCAAGATCTTCAATATTGAGTCATGTGCCATATAGATCACTTTAGGCTAACAAAATAACCCCTGCACACAAAAGATTTCCCAAGCAAAATAACAAAGAAATAACACAAGGTCTGAAGGTCTCAAGATCTCAAAGTATTGGGGAAAGGCTTCTAATCCTAAGTCCAAGAGGTCCACAACTCCAATATGTCAAGGATAGTAACCAATAGTCCAAGAAGAGCCTTAAGTCTTTTAATGTTCAAGTTGGTTTCTAAGTGTCTTCAAAAGAAAATAAGAGCTCAAATGAGCAAAGATAAAATGGCATAAAAATAAATGCTTAAGTGAGAAAAAGGCAAATAGCATGAAACGTAAATGCTAAAGATAAAAGTTCATAAAAATAAAATCATAAAATAAAAGTCATAAAGAAAATTTAATTGTTAATGGTTAGTAAGTTAATTGTTAATAGTCACAAAGTATGATCAACGATGATTGAATGATGATTGTTGCACCCAAAAATTTTCCCTCTTCTTTTTACCTTATATGGATTATGTTTCATCATTCACATTCATGCATCTGAGATAGGATCAAGGTACTTTTGTTCTCATATTCTTCTACAAGATGCAAAAAGGTGGTTGTGTTGACAATCAATGCCAAAAGGGTCTCAAGCCCTCACTCTTTGATTCACTCAAGCTACAAGGGTTTCTAGTACCTAAATACAAATCAATTGTCTCATTGGTTCTTCAAAAGATTGAAGATTTCAAGTGTTTTGAAATGAATCACCTTTCTCCTATTCATCTCTTGAAATTAGGGTTTTGGCCAGATGAAGTGTGTGGTGCTTGTATGATCCAATTTGTTTAAGTAATACCCTCTCATCATCATATGATACATCTTTATTCAAGGAGTTCTTCATCATGTTCCAAGGAGTTAGGGTTTTGAGATTGGATTATCACCTCCTAACACAAGCAGTCAAAATTAAGGTTTTAGTTTAAACCATGCACTCTCTGACGTTTGAGTTATAATTGATTTCAGGATTCTCTACATGTTTCTAAGTATCTATGGTTGAAGGATTGAGCATCAATTTTGATTGGAAGAAATTCAATTGATCAATTAAGGGTAAAATAGTCATTTTGACAAAAGTCAACAAAAGTCTAAGGTTGACCAAAGTGACTTTTGGTCAACAAGTAAGTCAAAGCTCATATTTTGATATCACATGGCCATTGGTGATAGGATATCAAGAGAATGACTGACTTTGGATATAACTTGTCAAATAAGTTATCTTTATAACTTAGAAAAATAATTTAAGTTATAAGATTTTGCATGTTCATTTATCACTCTTTGAATAGTCATAAATTTATCATCTTTGATTCAATTTGTGTCAAATTTATATCCATGGAAAGAGGAAGAAAAGTTCTTTAACTTTATCCTTGTGAACTCAAGACCAAAAAATGAAAGGATAAGAAGTTATGGAGCTTGGAAGTCGTGCACATTATAGGACACTTAGTGAAATTTTGAGGTATGGACATAAAATCTGAAATCTTCATGGCCAATTTTGAGGATCGAAATGGAATCAAATCAAAGACACATCAACATGAAAGTTGAAGATTGAATGTTTCTCTTCAATTATGGTTCAAGGTTTTTATTCATTTGGTTTATTAATGAGAGAGATGTTGATGTAAGGTTTTTTATGTTTGAAGTTGTAAAATTGCCAGCATGACAAGGCATCTCGCGTGCGTGTTGCCAGGCCAGCTCAAAGTACTAATTTTCATGCTAAATTTTAATCACCTTCTAAGCATCACTTGAATTTGCTTTCAACATCAACATTGTTGCACATTGTTGTACCCCAAAATTTGCCCTCCCATATTCTTCAAAGTTTTGACAAGCATCATCTCAATTTGCTCAAGTCTTCTCAAGGGCTACACAGTCAACCACTCTCCTAAGCCAGTCAAACTAGGGTTTTGGTTCTTGCAAAGAAAGTTGAGGTTTTCAAGGGCTCAATCAAGTCCCACATGCTCATACACTTTGTCAAGCACCTACATGTCAAGTTTCAAGGCTCACAAAGTCAAGTTGCACAGTCAAAAACCCTAATTGCTCCACAGTCAACTGCAGGGGGAAAATGGTCATTTGGCAGTCAAAAGTCAAATTTTTGGTCAACATCTTATTTTGAAGCCACAATCATCATTTGATCAATTCTTGATCATGATTCCTCAAGAATGGCTCAAAAATCATCAAGGTGTCAAAAGTTTCTATTTTTGGACAGTTGAAAAGTCAATTGTAACTTGACCAAGGCATAACTTTTTCATGGTTCATCAGAAAAATCCCATCCAATGCTCATCTTGAAGGGGAAGACATTTCCTACAACTCATCTTCACATTCCAAGTCCAAGAAATGCTCTCACAAAAAGTTATCAATTTCAACATTATAGGTCATTTTCAAAAGTCAACAAAAAGGCTCTTTAAGTCAAAGACCATAACTTGATATTGGTAAATCAAAATGACATGGGACCAAATACATTGGTTAGAGGACTTCAAGACCTTTCCAAAATGTCCAAGAACATGTTCATATCTTCAAAATTGAGCAAGATATGCATTGGAGAAGTTGGGAAATTTTTGTGAAATGGCCAAAGTCAATTATCCTTGAAATTTCATTTTTGACAAAAGGGGCCCACTTTTTCCACTTGTTTCAGCTTGGCCATGCCTCCCACGTGTCCCACAATTTATTTCAAGATTAAAAATTAAATTTCCCATTTTTATTTAATTTTATTTGATTTAATGCATTTTAAATCTTTAAAATTCAAATAAAAATCAAAGAAATTAATGGAGGGATATTTTGTGGTTTGAATAGCTTTGATACACCATAAAACATATACCAAATTCGTTCAAGACCTATTATGGGCATAAAAATTCAAATTTTCACAAGAATGGCAAGTTGTTTAAATGGTGTTCATGGCATAATCTCAAACTTCATTGCAAGGGTTAATGGCTCACATTATTGCTTGATTCTCATTCAAAGACATATATGCAAGCCTCTCATACCATAAACAAGGGCTAAGCATCTCTAAAACGAAAAAAACCATATTCAAACCATATTCAAAAAAATCAAGCAAAAAGTCAAAGTTGAAATCCACCTTCCAAGGCAATTCAAAGCCTTTTCTCGTTTCTAACACTTTGCAGGAACTCTCAGGAGTCTTTTGGAATCAAAACCAAGCGCTCAGGCCTAAGGAATCTCCCCACACGAACTCACGGAAACTAATGGCTTCCAAACAGCGTCCATCATGCATCTCAAGTGATCATCCTGCCAAGTGGCCACTAACGCCAATCTGATGGCTATGAGGCGTGGACCATGGTGTTCCCAGTCAATGCTTGCACACTTGATTCCAGTTTCAACAACACACCCCCATTCCTGGCCTAATACCCCTCCATTTGGGTTCATTTTTCTTTCTTTTCATTTTATTTCTTTAATTTAATTTCTAACCCCTTTTATTTTATTGGTTATTAGTAATTAATTTAATTAATCATTTTCATAAAAAACAAAAAATATAATTAACACTTTTATTATTATTTTTATTTTGTAAATAAATCATAATTGAACTAGTTTTTAATTAGGCCATTTGAACATTTTAATAATTAAAATAGATTTAGATTTAGGTTAATCTTTAACTTTGTTTCTTTTTACTTCTATTTTATTTCATAAAAAATATAAAAAAAATCAAAAAATATTTTCTTGTAATTAAAATAATTAATTAATTTTCAATTTCATTTAATTACCAAAAAAAAGACAAAAAAAAAAGTTAATTCCCTTTTCTTTATTCATGCGTATTTAATTTGTCCGATTATTATGTAATTGCTCCGGATATGTAATAGTAAATAGGACCTTTTACTGTTTTTTTATTTTCAGCACTTATTTACTTAAAACGGGTCTTTGTAAAAATTTGGCGATGTATAGACCCGCGCCTTGTAATAGCGTAGGATTTACGTTTCCGCAATTTATTTTCCGCACCCCCTTTAACTATTAACTTGTATGAAAGAATGCATGCCCAAATAAAATCAAAGCGTAGATCATTATAATGCATGACAAGATAAAACATAACTGAAAATAACACACAAATTCACACACCACTCTTAGGGTACGCCTCACTGTTGCCTTGCCCCTCGAAACGTGGTCGTCGAGTATAGGACGTTTTAGTAAGTCCTTATGTCCATGACCCATGGCATAAGGGTAGCTTCTAAGGTGTCCTACTGTTGCTCTGGTGACCATACTGTTGCCTTGCCCCTCGAAACGTGGTCGTCGAGTATAGGACGTTTTAGTAAGTCCTTATGTCCATGACCCATGGCATAAGGGTAGCTTCTAAGGTGTCCTACTGTTGCTCTGGTGATCACATTGTTGCCTTGCCCCTCGAAACGTGGTCGTCGAGTATAGGACGTCTTAGTAAGTCCTTATGTCCATAACATGATCCAGTTGCCTCGAAACGGTTGCCTCGGAATTAAAAAGGATCAATGGCATAAGGGTAGCTTCTAAGGTGTCCTACCTTAGCTCTGGTGACCACATTGTCCCTACAAACGAATTGACCCGAACACCTCCAACGGTGGTGCTACCTACCTCTCAATGGTGGGATGGCACTACCTTAAGGACTTCTACACAGTTTAATTCCTTAGGGTAGGTAGATGACTCATAGATGCTTGCTCTAATTCAAAACAAATCAAAATTTCTTTTCACACCGACACTTTTCAAAAAGCTTTCAAAAACAACTTTTCAAACACTCTTGACGACTGATACAAGAGTCGATCTGAAACTTTAAACGAAACTTTTTCAAACCCACTCACACTTTGAAAAGCAAACAAACATTTTGAAAACACAAATGAGCAAGTATCTAAGAGCCCATGGATAACCATGGATAGAAAGGGTGCTAACACCTTCCCTTTCTATAAATCTACCTCCCGAACCGAGAAATATTCTCAATAAGGAATTTTGCTGTGCTTTTGTCCTTTCCATGTTGGAGAACATAAAAGACGGTGGCGACTCTTGCTTACCGCGATATTTTGCGAACCAGCATTAAAAACAGTCACTTCCAGATCCACCGATCACAGAACTGGCGACTCTGCTGGGGAACAGTACCTTAAAGTAAGGTGTACCTTAGGATAGTTCATAACTGTGTTTTCAATTGTTGTGCTTTGTTTGCTTTATTATTATGGGTTGCATCGGAGTTACATAGATCCTAACCCGGATCTGGGGATACCCTGTTAGGTAGCATAAGCTGTGAGGGACCTGTCCGGCGTAGATCGGCATGGGTGAAGCAGTGGCTACATTGGTGTGGCACCTTGGTCTGTACCGATATCCCTTATGTTGCAACAAGGAGAATATGGGTCTTCTGAGGAGTCATTAAGCACCAACCGACCTTAGAACATTTAAATGACCCAACTTGGCCAATAGAACAGTAGCAGTATGCTACGCCCATTGAGGCTAAACTCTCGTGATGGTTCTGACCGCAAGAAAAGGTTGCGATGCTGGAGTTATGACCGATTGAGGGTAGTCAGTGATATTGGGATCCTCTAGAACCCGGTTACTTTTGATAGGACAGGTCTTAACCAATGAAACTGAAAGAGGGTAGTACCCAAACTTCATGCTGGCCTAAACTCTAAGGGTTGTCTTGTGTGACTTGTGTGCCTTCAAACTTGACTACTTGCATGCTTGTTATCTGACACTTGAGTTTCTTGCAGGCTTTGTTTACAGTCCTTAATCTGGACTCATAACAGGGTTTACCTACATTACTCCATGCATAGCATAACATCATACCATCATACCATTGCATACATCCTACATAAGGACTAATCCATTTCAAGGATCTCAAGGGTTTGTGATGCAGGTCATGATGTCTAGCAAGGGGAAAAGGGGATTTATTTTCCTCTAGCCAAGGTTGATAACTTGAGTCAGGGGCTATGACCCACTCGATATGGTGAGCTTTGACTCTTGAAGAAGGACTCTCCACAACCTGCAATGCCTTCCATCAAGTTACAAAATGCAGATTCTAACAAATTTTTCTTGTCTACCCCGCGAGATCCTTGAAAACATTGCATGCATACAAACACATCATTGCATAACAGGCACCCTTGCTACAGGTCACTTACCCTTTTTGCGCTGTTTATTTCAGCAATGGCTTTCCAACAAGATAACCAGGGTCTTCATGCTCAAGAGACTCAGTTCAGGGAGATCTTTCTAAGCCTATCCAAGGGGCAGGAAGAGTTAAGGACACTCCTCATGGGGACTTTAGCCAGGAACAGTGCTGAAGATGACAAGGACGAACGGCTGAAGCGTCTACAAGCTGAAGTAGATACATTGAAAGCCCAGATGCTGGGGCAAAGGGCTCTCATCCAAGGTCTAGCTCGGGAGCAAGAAGAGTTGAGGACCATGATCAGTCAGCTCCACCAAGAGAGACACCATATGAAGCAACCAGCCCAAGTCAGGGACCAGGTCTTTGATCAGCTTCCAAGAGGACAAGAACCTGGCATGGTGAAGAATAGAACTCTCCAAATTGCTACTACCTCACAGGTCCAACCACAACCTCGCCCAGAGCAACAGGTTGATCTGAGTAGGCCAAGCAGGTCCAAGAGGCAGTTTACCCAGCTCAACATGCCGTTGTTTCAAGCTCTGCAACACCTGCTGAGGTTGAATCTGATTACATTAAGGGCTCCTCCCCGGAACCCCAACACCTCTGCTCCTAACTATCATCCCAACAAAAGGTATGCATATCACTCTGATAGTCCTGGACACGACACTGCCGACTGCTGGGCTCTGAAGAACAAGATCCAGGATCTGATTAATGAAGGAGTAGTGGATTTCACCCAAGTGGGTCAAGCTGAGTTCTTCTTCCATCCCTACAAGATGCACCAGTTGAAGTAACAAGCCCCGAGACTAGAAGACTTTTGTTCATTAGAATTTTTCAAGTTATAATTTTCTTTTGATTGTTCAAACATTTATTCATGTTAAACGTTGTTATTTCATTAATGCATCGCATATGTCCGTTTTGAAGCAATATATTCGCATTCTCTATATTCAAACTGCTTTCATTTTTTGATGTCAACTCTCAATTAATAATTCTAAGCCTCTTGAGGGAGGATGACGAAAACGATACCATGTTCTACAGTATCCTTTTGAACAGACCCCGCTGATGAGGTACAGGCATTGTTTCCATTCCTAAACACTGGAGTTATAAGGAAGATAATCCCTAGTCAACCCCTTTGAGCCAAAGAAGTAGGAGTTTCTCTTTTCAAAAAAAATTAAAACCCTTTAATCATAACCTGGGGCAGGGTAGTCCTCTTAGTTGATCCAAGTGCACAACGAATAGCACCAACGAAGTTCTTACAAAACAAAAGACAGTGATGGTTCCGAATAATCATAAAGACAGGCAGTCATTATCTCTCAAAATAAAAAGCCCAATAAGTCAAAAAACCTATGAAGGAGACTTACGAAGCTGAGGCATCCCGCTGACTGTAATTCCAAAAAAGGAAACAGTTCAGGCAAAAAACAGGGATAACAAAATCAAAAAAGAAAGAGGTCCTACAAACCCTCGACAAAAAAAGGAAATGACTGCCTATTCCCAATAAACTGTCAATATCCGAACCATCACTGGAATATCAGAGCAAAGACTCAGACAAGGTCTAACGCATGATCGGCTGAGTTTAGGGTCGAAGAACATCACGAAGAGCGGGTGGGTACAAATAAATTTGAGCCTTTATCCTTTGTTTCTTAAACCGTGAACCAGGCCACATTATAACCCTTAAAAGTCCTAGCTGAAGCATGGGTTAGTTCGAAAGCATACTGTTACGAAAGGTATCCTAACTCCTTAAGGCTTACTGTAAAATACTGAGTTGACATCATATCTTTACAAAACTCACTTGCTTTTACAAAAAATGCATTTTTCAAAATTTCAAGACAGACATAAGCTTTTGCATTCTTAAAATAACATTGTTTACATATGACTAGTTATTTGAACAGCAGAGAAATTCGCACGAAGAATATCCTATGAACAAAAATCTTCTCAACAAAAGAGTCACCTCCAGTGGAAGAAACACTTCCAATCAAGGGGCATGGCATGATCAGTGTCCATCATCTGGGGCAGTCCAGTCAAGATTCGGAGAATCTCTCAAAAGGCCAACCAGCTTGGGGCAAATCTCCATCTGGATCACCTGGGGCATTCCGACAACGAATCTTGCCTGATCAGGCATCTTCTAGTGGTACGACGACACGACACTACTAACAGTGACAACTCCCTGCTCTCTGAGAACACGGACATAGTCGAAAAAATACTACGCCTAATCAAAGACCCGCTAGGTTGACACACCTAGGCAAAAATAAGGGCTTCCCGGCGAACCAAAAGGGTTCAGGCAAAAGTAAGGGATGAAATGAAAAAATCTGTACACCCGACAAGTCGAAAACCTGAAAAGGCGGCTTGGGCAAAAAAGGGTTATCCCGGTGGACTGAAAACCCGAAAGGGCGGTCCAGGCAAAAGTTAGGGATCACAGTGTACGACTATGTCCCGGCATCTCATCACTTGCCTGCCAGAAGAAGATTTGTCAAGTCGACAATCATCAAGCACCTCTACAGGTACCTTCTTCTCCCGCAGAAACTGGGGCAATGGGAATTGTCCGAACGGTACAAGCTGCTCTGTCCACTGAGGTACCAAGGTAAGTTCAGCTGAAGAACATGACCAAGTTACCTCCACTCCCCCATAGAGTAAGACAGGTTTCAGCAATACTCTCCCCGAGCAGAGTTGGTCTCCCATCAGCCCTGAAAAGGCACAGTATCTCCAGCAAGTCATCAACACTCTCCCCAAGCAGCATTAATCTACTGTCAGCCTTAAGGAAGTTGGGTATCCCCAGAAAATCTCAACATTCCCCAGCGGAGTACAGATATTCCTCAGCAAGCATCCCCGGCAGTCTTAATATAAGATTGTTCCCCGGCAGAATACCAGACACCCCAGTGGAGCCATTCCCCAGTACAGTCTCAAAAGTCTCCCCAGGAGAGTTGAACCGTCTCCCCAGTAGATTCTTGAAGCTTACCCCCAGTAGATTCTGGAAGCTTATCCCCTGCCGAGCAAACGCGTCTCCCCGGCTTTATTCAGAAGGTTACTCCTCACCAGAGCTTATAACTGGGTTATCCTCAGCTAATTACCACGGAAAGATCGTCCTCAGCGAAATTCTTCCTATCCCTAGCGGAGTTCATCAAAACTTCCAACAAAGCTTATCAACGGTATCCCCAGCGGAGTTATCCTCAACATCTCAGCAAAGTATCTCTTCCTACAGAGTAGATTCCCCGCAGAGTAATCTCTCCAACAAGTTTATTCCCCAACGGAGTCATCTTCTCCTACCGGTTTATTCTTGCAATCATCGTCCCCAGCGGAAACGAAGAACTCTCTTCAACATCAGCCCAGGATTCAACAAACTTCCCGGCATTCGTCAAAGGATTCATTTTCCCAGACGAAAATACATTCATAAACATCACATTGTCATACATCATAATACATGCATACACGCATCATATCACCCCAATCTCATCTATTTTTGAGAACGTCATGACATCATGCATGTCATACATTATGACATTGCATACAACTAACTCGTTACTTTTTCAGGAAAGAACGATCAACAGATAAAAGTCTTTACTGTTTGAGGTAGAAGACGTCCAAGATTCCTTCATCATTCTGCTGAGGTAGTAATCGCCCAAGGTTCTCTCATCGTCCCGTTGAGGTAGTAATCGCCCAAGGTTCTCTCATCGTCCCGTTGAGGTAGTAATCGTCCAAGGTTCTCTCATCGTCCCGTTGAGGTAGTAATCGCCCAAGGTTCTCTCATCGTCCCGTTGAGGTAGTAATCGTCCAAGGTTCTCTCATCGTCCCGTTGAGGTAGTAATCGTCCAAGGTTCTCTCATTGTCCCGTTGAGGTAGTAATCGTCCAAGGTTCTCTCATCGTCCCGTTGAGGTAGTAATCGTCCAAGGTTCTCTCATCGTCCCGTTGAGGTAGTAATCTTCCAAGGTTCTCTCATTGTCCCGTTGAGGTAGTAATCGCCCAAGGTTCTCTCATCATCCCGTTGAGGTAGTAATCGCCCAAGGTTCTCTCATCGTCCCGTTGAGGTAGTAATCGCCCAAGGTTCTCTCATCATCCCGTTGAGGTAGTAATCGCCCAAGGTTCTCTCATCGTCCCGTTGAGGTAGTAATCGCTCAAGGTTCTCTCATCGTCCCGTTGAGGTAGTAATCGTCCAAGGTTCTCTCATCGTCCCGTTGAGGTAGTAATCGCCAAAGGTTCTCTCATCGTCCCGTTGAGGTAGTAATCGTCCAAGGTTCTCTCATCGTCCCGTTGAGGTAGTAATCGTCCAAGGTTCTCTCATCGTCCCGTTGAGGTAGTAATCGTCCAAGGTTCTCTCATCGTCCCGTTGAGGTAGTAATCGTCCAAGGTTCTCTCATCGTCCCGTTGAGGTAGTAATCGTCCAAGGTTCTCTCATCGTCCCGTTGAGGGTGTATCTGTTGACAACTATTCTCCGGACTCGATTCCTGTATCTTGCCAGGGCACGTCTAAAGAGTTTAAAGATTCGATACCTGTATCCGGCCAGGGCACATCTACATAAAGAGTTTGAAGATCAACACCTGTAACGGGCCAGGTAATTATCTTTCTTTCTCAGGTACGCAAGTTCTCGCTAAGGAATCTTTTACGCGATCGACACTTAGATGGCATCTATAAGCCCATCCACTTACCAACAGTTCCAAATGGCATCTATAAGCCCATTCCCGACAAGGTTCTGTCACATCTCCAGATGGCATCTACAAGCCCATCCTCCTATCCACCATCTCTCCAAATGGCATCTGTAAGCCCATTCCCGCTGTCACACTGCTGATACTCAACTATGTGAGTGCAAATTTCTGGGCACTCTAGTGTTCAATCATCTTCCACCTTCGGATCACGAAAGGCACACACGCCAATCTACATCCTCAGGTCTAAGAAGATTGAACAGGGGAAACTGTTGTACCCCGAAATTTGCCCTCCCATATTCTTCAAAGTTTTGACAAGCATCATCTCAATTTGCTCAAGTCTTCTCAAGGGCTACACAGTCAACCACTCTCCTAAGCCAGTCAAACTAGGGTTTTGGTTCTTGCAAAGAAAGTTGAGGTTTTCAAGGGCTCAATCAAGTCCCACATGCTCATACACTTTTTCAAGCACCTACATGTCAAGTTTCAAGGCTCACAAAGTCAAGTTGCACAGTCAAAAACCCTAATTGCTCCACAGTTAACTATAGGGGCAAAATGGTCATTTGGCAGTCAAAAGTCAAATTTTTTGGTCAACATCTTATTTTGAAGTCACAATCATCATTTGATCAATTCTTGATCATGATTCCTCAAGAATGGCTCAAAAATCATCAAGGTGTCAAAAGTTTCTATTTTTGGACAGTTGAAAAGTCAACTGTAACTTGACCAAGGCATAACTTTTTCATGGTTCATCAGAAAAATCCCATCCAATGCTCATCTTGAAGGGGAAGACATTTCCTACAACTCATCTTCACATTCCAAGTCCAAGAAATGCTCTCACAAAAAGTTGTCAATTTCAACATTATAGGTCATTTTCAAAAGTCAACAAAAAGGCACTTTAAGTCAAATACCATAACTTGAGATTGGTAAATAAAAATGACATGGGACCAAATACATTGGTTAGAGGACTTCAAGACCTTTCCAAAATGTCCAAGAACATGTTCATAGCTTCAAAATTGAGCAAGATATGCATTGGAGAAGTTGGGAAATTTTTGTGAAATGGCCAAAGTCAATTATCCTTGAAATTTCATTTTTGACAAAAGGGGCCCACTTTTTCCACTTGTTTCAGCTTGGCCATGCCTCCCACGTGTCCCACAATTTATTTCAAGATTAAAAATTAATTTTCCCATTTTTATTTAATTTATTTGATTTAATGCATTTTAAATCTTTAAAATTCAAATAAAAATCAAAGAAATTAATGGAGGGATATTTTGTGGTTTGAATAGCTTTGATACACCATAAAACATATACCAAATTCGTTCAAGACCTATTATGGGCATAAAAATTCAAATTTTCACAAGAATGGCAAGTTGTTTAAATGGTGTTCATGGCATAATCTCAAACTTCATTGCAAGGGTTAATGGCTCACATTATTGCTTGATTCTCATTCAAAGACATATATGCAAGCCTCTCATACCATTTACAAGGGCTAAGCATCTCTAAAATGAAAAAAAACCATATTCAAACCATATTCAAAAAAATCAAGCAAAAAGTCAAAGCTGAAATCCACCTTCCAAGGCAATTCAAAGCCTTTTCTCGTTTCTAACACTTTGCAGGAACTCTCAGGAGTCTTTTGGAATCAAAACCAAGCACTCAGGCCTAAGGAATTGCCCCACACGAACTCACGGAAACTAATGGCTTCCAAACAGCGTCCATTATGCATCTCAAGTGATCATCCTGCCAAATGGCCACTAACGCCAATCTGATGGCTATGAGGCATGGACCATGGTGTTCCCAGTCAATGCTTGCACACTTGATTCCAGTTTCAACAACACACCCCCATTCCTGGCCCAATACCCCCCCATTTGGGTTCATTTTTCTTTCTTTTCATTTTATTTCTTTAATTTAATTTCTAACCCCTTTTATTTTATTGGTTATTAGTAATTAATTTAATTAATCATTTTCATAAAAAACAAAAAATATAATTAACACTTTTATTATTATTTTTATTTTGTAAATAAATCATAATTGAACTAGTTTTTAATTAGGCCATTTGAACATTTTAATAATTAAAATAGATTTAGATTTAGGTTAATCTTTAACTTTGTTTCTTTTTACTTCTATTTTATTTCATAAAAAATATAAAAAAATCAAAAAATATTTTCTTGTAATTAAAATAATTAATTAGTTTTCAATTTCATTTAATTACCAAAAAAAAAGACAAAAAAAAGTTAATTCCCTTTTCTTTATTCATGCGTATTTAATTTGTCCGATTATTATGTAATTGCTCCGGATATGTAATAGTAAATAGAACCTTTTACTGTTTTTTTATTTTCCGCACTTATTTACTTAAAACGGGTCTTTGTAAAAATTTGGCGATGTATAGACCCGCGCCTTGTAATAGCGTAGGATTTACGTTTCCGCAATTTATTTTCCGCACCCCCTTTAACTATTAACTTGTATGAAAGAATGCATGCCCAAATAAAATCAAAGCGTAGATCATTATAATGCATGACAAGATAAAACATAACTGAAAATAACACACAAATTCACACACCACTCTTAGGGTACGCCTCACTGTTGCCTTGCCCCTCGAAACGTGGTCGTCGAGTATAGGACGTTTTAGTAAGTCCTTATGTCCATGACCCATGGCATAAGGGTAGCTTCTAAGGTGTCCTACTGTTGCTCTGGTGACCATACTGTTGCCTTGCCCCTCGAAACGTGGTCTTCGAGTATAGGACGTTTTAGTAAGTCCTTATGTCCATGACCCATGGCATAAGGGTAGCTTCTAAGGTGTCCTACTGTTGCTCTGGTGACCACACTGTTGCCTTGCCCCTCGAAACGTGGTCGTCGAGTATAGGACGTCTTAGTAAGTCCTTATGTCCATAACATGATCCAGTTGCCTCGAAACGGTTGCCTCGGAATTAAAAAGGATCAATGGCATAAGGGTAGCTTCTAAGGTGTCCTACCTTAGCTCTGGTGACCACATTGTCCCTACAAACGAATTGACCCAAACACCTCCAACGGTGGTGCTACCTACCTCTCAATGGTGGGATGGCACTACCTTAAGGACTTCTACACAGTTTAATTCCTTAGGGTAGGTAGATGACTCATAGATGCTTGCTCTAATTCAAAACAAATCAAAATTTCTTTTCACACCGACACTTTTCAAAAAGCTTTCAAAAACAACTTTTCAAACACTCTTGAGGACTGATACAAGAGTCGATCTGAAACTTTAAACGAAACTTTTTCAAACCCACTCACACTTTGAAAAGCAAACAAACATTTTGAAAACACAAATGAGCAAGTATCTAAGAGCCCATGGATAACCATGGATAGAAAGGGTGCTAACACCTTCCCTTTCTATAAATCTACCTCCCGAACCGAGAAACATTCTCAATAAGGAATTTTGCTGTGCTTTTGTCCTTTCCATGTTAGAGAACATAAAAGACGGTGGCGACTCTTGCTTACCGCGACATTTCGCGAACCAGCGTTAAACAGTCAGTTCCAGATCCACCGATCACACACATAATCAGGGATTTTCCATTGATCACAAGAATTCCTCAAATGATTGAGAATTAAGGGAGAAATTTGTATAAGGCTGGAGAATTTTCTTAGGCACCATGTCTAGAACATCTAGTCAGATGTGTTGGCACTCAAAATCACCAAACTTGGGCTCAATTTTATGGAAGATACAAGCTTTTATTTTATTTCTTCACCAACATTGTTGTGCATTAATAGGGATTTCTAAAAAGCTAAAAATTCATCTCAAATGATTTTGAATTTTTTGTGCACACGATCCAATTTGCTGCATAAACCTTATCATATACCTCATACACACGCCTTTGATCTCATCTTCTTGCTTCTTATGGCCAAACCACTCACGCATTGCTCATGCTAATGTTTTGGCCTCTTTTCCAAAAATTGAAAAATTCTCTCCACCCACTTTTCCACCCCTTGTGCAAGACATCCAGCTCACCCCTCATGCTTTCCTCACTCATTTTCACTCCTTATTGCCTCACTAAAACACAATAGAAACACTCTCTTTTGCTCATGAAACTCATGCCCCATGTGATTGCATTTTGATCAATCTTTTTGAGCAAACTTGAAGTAACCATGGTTAATTTCTTAACCTCACTTCTCAGTGGATAAAGCAAGAGTTCTCCTCATTCATTTCACACACAATCAATTCACGCAAAGCACAAGCTGAATCTCTCTCTCTTTCTCTCTGAAATTGCTCTCAATTTTCCCTCATTTTCATAAGTCTTGGTTTTAGATTTTCCTTCAAGAGATCTTGCTTATTTGTTGCTAATTTTTCATATTGGAGCTTGATTATGTGATTTCGGTGTTTCTGAAGATCACAAGCACGATATGAAGAAGCCAGTGGAGCTGCTCCACTAGGTAAATTCTTCAAACTCCATGGATCTTTTTTATAAGCTTGAATATGTGCTTCCGGTTGATTTTAATTACTATAATCATGTTCATGATATTGTTAGCTGGCCAAACATTAGGTTTGATGTATACAATTGCGTGATTCTGAGCTTGCATCGTGTTCTAAATTTTGTTTGAAAATGTGTGAATCCATGAAAGTTTGATCCATTTTCTGTGAGAATTAGGTCTTGTTTGATGTAATTCTTGGTATCACTTTGTATATCTCCATGAGATCTACAACTTTGATTCAGATTCCATGAGATTTCATGCAGAAACGAGTTTGCTATGGGGATTTGAAGTTCACTGAACACACACGAGCTAGGGTTTCATTTGGTTGTTTAAATGAAGAAGATGCAATCTGATTGGTTGATTCAAACTCTCTGGGCCCCGTGCACGCTTTTTCTTTTATTTTATATTATTTTGAATTTTTTCTTCTTTTTCCCTCTTTTACTCAATCAACTTCATAATTTTTATTTTAAATATTTTTTTAATTTAAAAATTATATCAAAATTTGACAATGATCTTCAGTGAGTTTATTTTATTTCCATGATTTTTATTTCAATTTTTGAAAATCAGAAATGCATTAATTAAATTAATTATTTAAACGTGTTTTTCTTGTGAATATTTTTGTTTCATTTGATTTTATATTTTATTTTTGATTTTTCCTTCAACCTAAAAATCGTGCACAAATATGTTTAATGATCCTTATAATTTTCTTGAATTTTTGATGGTGTCTCATCAAACGGATTGGAATTTTAGTTTTGATTAATCAATATTGAAGTTAATTTCCTATTTTCCAGGGTTTTGGTTGATCGTATGCTAAGTTTGCCTTCAATTTCTAATATTCTTTGCCCCTAAATTCAAACTTTTTTTTTAATGTTCTTGGATGAATCAATGTCATGGAAACAATTTTTGTATAATTTTAAACTTTGATCTTATATTATTTACAAATATTTTGTTAAACACGTCTAGTTTGAGCACTTTGCTAACTAGTCTTGATGTTTGCAAATCTTTCTCTCATTTCTATGTTGATTCAAGAACTTTAATCAATGGTTCTTACTTTTAGAGACCTTAAGGAAGTTAGTATTGAATTTGTGTGAATTTACAAGTCTTCTTTCTATTTTTGATCCATCTTAGAAGTGAACTTGTCCATTGATTGTTCTTTTGAAAAATAGTGCCTTCACTTGGTAATTTTTGAACATGTTATGATGCTAACCTCTGGTCACATTATGGGTACATGTGTGCTTAAGGATCATATCAATTAGATTCAAATTATAGGCCCTTTAAAGTTCAATATTTGATTAATCCTTCTTGTGTACATTATGTACTTATCTTGTGAGACCCTAAGAGGTTTTGATTGGTCTCTTGAGCCAATTTTCAGGATCTTTTATGTGTGAGTTAATGATTTAGGGATGATAGGTTCAAGGATAGTCCCTTAAGGACTTGATAATCATATGAATTCATTCAAAAAATCCTTCTTTTGCCTTACTATTTTGAATTTACTTCTTTGTTGCTTGAGATACAAGGTATGCACTTGTGCAACCTATAAGGAACCAAATTCCTTCACTTATTCTCATCACATGTTAGGGGCTTGAGTTCATATTTTATGAACCATCCAAGTAATCTATCATCCCCCATTTTGTTTAAAAGTTATTTGTTCATCTTTTGAGATCATGGTTTAGGAAGATGCTTTTGTGCACGTCTACTTGAGTACAATTTATTAAAATTAATTAGGATCTCTTGAACTTTCTTCTAACCTCTAAAGTTCTTAAATTCTTTCATTCATAGCTTCTTGTATTATTTAATTGATATTTCATTGTCAATTCATCATAATGACAAGTTAGGAGCCACATTCTTGTTTTGACCTAGTTTGTGTGTAATGGCTTTTGAATACTCTAAAGGACCATGGGTCCAACATCTTTATGCTTAAGTATTAATCTAAACTATCTTCTTATCTCAATTCCTCATGATTCTATGATACTTTTGGTTAATCACTTACTTTCTAATCAACATGGTGATACTTTAGAAGCTACATTTTCTTTCTTATTTGTGTTTTGAGCATCACTGTTTAGTGATTACTTCATGAGCTTTTGTGACATGTCTCTTTAATGTATCTTGATTTTGGATACTTCCCATTACCTATAAGAATATTAACTTTGATCTATTTAGATAATAATTCTTATGTGTACTAGAGACTATAACTTTTGCTAGTTTGTCATGATACCATAACATGTTATATTGATGACAGTGTTTGAGGCTTCAAGTTCATGATGGATACTTTAAGAGGGACCTAGATACTTCCCCATGACCTATAAGTATCATTTTATTCCATTTTATATTTATCAATCTTATTTGGTTTAAGACAAGTATTATCCATCTTGGATGATGTTATTCATCAAGTTATATGACTTTGTTTGTGTATGAAGTTTTATCTTCTTCTTGGTTGCTCTTGAATCTTGTTAATTCTATGAATTAATTTAATGGAATTATGTTTGGTAAAACTAATATAGTAGAAATATGTTATATTGGGTGTGCTAACTTTCTAATAGGAACATGTTGAGCAAGAAGTCCTATCTTATGTTGAGACATGTTAAGTTGAAGTATTTCAACATCTGGAGCAACATGTCGGATGAGATGTCCTATGAGGAAGCATATGACATCTCGCCTAAGCTGAACTGGGATGTTATATTTTGTTAAGTTACAAAAACATAATATACTTTGAGGATAACAAAGTATCTATATTATCCTATGTGGCGATAATTCATAGGTCAAGAAGAATATTGACTTTCTAAATTTGGAGATAATTTAGGAAGATTTGTTTGAAGACCTTGATTGTAGCAGAAGTTACTGCTGATTGTTACAGCTGATATGCTGTATTTTGAAGGCCCAAATCTAGTTGGGTATAGGTTATAAATAGAAGCTTTGTAACCTATGATTAGTACCAGCGAAGAATTTAAAAGATATAATCATGAGGGTTGAGTTTGTTAGCCACTCTTAAGGAGAGTTGGTATGTGTGAACCTCTCGGGTTGTGAGATGGTCAATGTGTTCTCCTTGAAGTTGTGAAGCGAGAGTGAGTATTGTTCTTGGAGGAATATTGTAAGAAACTCTAATTTGTAGTCTTAGTCAAGAGTCTTGGCTAGTGATTATCATGGAAGTGTGTCTTCCTCTTTGTTCATAATTGTTTGTGTCCAATCAATGTATGTGATTGAGGAAGACGTGAAATTTTGGTGAGTCTTAGATAGAAGTCTAGAAAGGGTAGTTATTAGGTGATTAGGCCGTAAACTGGAGGTTTGTTGTAGGGTCTATGAATTGATACTATTTTAGTGGAATTATCCCTGGCTTGGTATGCCCCCAGAGTAGGAAGATTGTTCCGAACTGGGTTAACAATTATGGTGTGTTGTTTATGCTTTTCAATTCAGTTTTTATTATTAATACCTTGCATGTTTGTTTATGATGGATCAGATGTCCCAACATGTCATATGACATTTGAGTTCTGTCATACCAGAATTTCAATTGGTATCAGAGCAGACATCATGTCTGTCTCTGGATGAGATTCATGGGAGATACTTTCTAGTTATGTGAAAGGTAGAAGGTTTCTACAGAAAAGTTGTATGAACTTGGAGAGTTCATATTTTTGTTTGAATGGTCCCTATAAGTGGAGGATGGACTGTTCAATACAAGGTTGTGTTAGACCTATCTGTTGGTTTCAAGCGTGTAGCTTTGGTGGCAAGCTACTGTGTTTTTATTGTTTGATTTATTTTCAAACCTATGGTGACCTGTTGCATCTGAAGGATGATGTTGTGCAAGGGTTTATTTTGTGCCTGAAGAATGTTGAGAGCTTTGGTTGTTGTTTATTCCGCTGCATGGTATCTGATGTTACCCTAGGTATTTCTTGTGTCGCAAGTAAATAAATGGAATTAGGGTTTGATCTCCTTGGCAGGTTTGGTGTGTGATGTTGTAGTGTGTACAAGACAACCTCAACTAACTCTGTGAAGTTTCCAACGATACTTGAGTTGTATCCCTCAAGTCCACTCATAAAGGCAATTTTTATGAGTTTGTTGAATAAAGACTAGAGCCATTTATTTTGGCTTCTTGCAGAGCCTTCCTAATACTTGACCTAATTAGGAAAGTGACTATGAGTCTTAATGTTGTTTGGTATTGCTGAAGCTTGGAATATTTTTGAGGACCTTGAAGGTGATCAAGAGCTGGTTGTTTTCTAGAAGCAGTGTTTGGATTCAGAACCAAGCTTTGTTTTATGAGTTACAGAGGAAGGGAACAAATTTCCTACAAGATATCGGGACATTATGTCAGCAGGTGTGAAGATTCATGGTGCATAACAGATGTTCTGGGTGCTAAACAAATGTGTGATCGCATATGTTTGGAAATGACTCCTGATTTGGAAGAGGAGGCATTTGGGTTGTGTATCTAATATGTTTTATCGATAAAACATGTCTTAGATATATGGACGGGTTGAATGTTGATCAACCAAGTGGTTACTGAAGAAGTGAAAAACACAAGAAGGGGGGTTGAATTGTTGAAACTTGAAATCTAATGCAGACAACACGTTATTTTTATCCTGGTTCGTTTGATCTCAAACTACTCCAGTCCACCCGTCAAGGTGATTTCGCCTCTCTCCAACGAGGTCTTAATCCACTATATTCAACTGAATACAAAACTACTTTAACAACTGCTAAAGCCTTCTTGAGTCTAACCACAGACCGGTTTCTCAAGGAAATTCTTTTACAGATAAATGAACAAATGTGTTTGATGTTTCTAGAAAAACTATATATCACAATTGTGATAATACACAAATGAAGCTTATATGAAACTAGAATGCTAGAACTATAGAGTAAGCAGTTGAGAGCTTTAGCAAACTGAATGAGTGAGGACGAAGATGATTGGCTTATACGTGTAGGAGAATTGTAGAGTATTAGCCATTTCTTTTCTCACTGATTTGTTTAAATAACCTTGGAATAGATACGTTGCTGTCCATAATTCCATTTCAATGCTCATAACGTTCTTTCCATTTTGAGAAGATCTTTGTCTTGGAATAAAGTCGTTGGTAATTAATCTGCCTTGAATGCAGTAACGTTGACACATCAGAGTGTTCTTGGCTTTAGCTTATTCTGGCGTTTCTGAGTGCTGATGACATGGTTGTGTTCTTGATCAGAGTCAGAGTATGTTAAGCGCAGATTCTGTTCATCAGGCTTCAGCATAAGCACATGCTTTGATCTTCTGGTGCTGACATATCTTCTGATGCTGATGCTGATATTGATATTCTGATGTTGATTCCATCAAAGTTTCCTACGAATACACAGCATAATTTTGAGTAGCACATATGTCTTATATAAATCTCATAATTCATTTAATCTTGTATTTTGTTATTATCAAAACTCTAACTGAGGGTTGTAGAATCAAACTATGTTCTAACAATCTCCCCCTTTTTGATGATGACAAAAACCAGATTTTTTCAATTAAAATAAAATGATGAAAGTATCAGAGTTTAAGGATAAAGAGGAAACGGTATCAGAGATAATCAGATAGTGAGTAAAAAGTATCAGAGCTAAGAGGGTAAGGAATATAAAGTATCAGAGTAATGATGAGAAAAACTCCCCCTAAGTTGATTATTTCCCTTTGATTCCTTGAGACCTTGAGCATCAGAACTTTACTGAACTTTCTTGGAGCATCAGAATTTTACTTTATCAGAGTTCATCAGATTCTTTGTACCTGTAAGCTTTTCAGAACAGCAAATATATAAGAATGTTAGAATGTTTGAGACTTATGTCTCAATAATCCGTTATTGAAAAATATCATTCTTTCTCCCCATTTTTGTCAGTTATCAAAAAGCATAAATAATCAAAGTTAAAATGGTCAGTGTAAAAACACGTTTGTATTAAAACAGAAGCAATGATAGTTTAGAACAAGTAAAAATATTACAGAAAAACATGTAAAGAAAACAAGGAAAACATAAGAAAAATCTAAGAAGAAGGAGGAAGTCGTGTGAACAGAGCTTCCAACATGCTCTTGATTTGCTCGCTGGTTTCCTGTTGCTTAGATACCATGTTTGCTATAGAATCAATCTTGATATCCTGCTTGTCCATCCGTTCATTCATCAGCATATCAGATATCTTCAAATCCTCCAGAGCCTGCCTGTCAAGAGATGAAGCTTGAGGATCTTCAGATACAGGCTGCTTCTCAGAGCTTTCTGTAGTTTCTTCTGCTTGACCCAAATCTTCAGCTTGAATTATATGTTCTTCTGCAGGTTGAACTTGAGATGTTGGACGCTTTTCAGACCAAGGCACAAAGTCCAGATGGAGAACTTCTTCCTTCAGAAGCTTGCTCAGAACTGGACCTTCCATTTCCTTCAGCAGATTGCTGAAGTTATGTTGAGCCTGTCCATAGCTCTGGTTTCGCAACTTAAAGGTTTCAGCGCTTACCCATCTTCTGAATTGAGTCCAGAGGAGGTCTGATGCATCAGGATCAACCACTTCCAAACTTGCTTGTTTCAAATAAGTGATCCACTTCTACATATCTGTTTCAAAGTTCAATATGCTGGAACCAACATCTGGTTGTTTTGGTTTGAGGATGGCAGTTTTGTGATGTATTGCAGCAAGGCGTTCAAAGACTGTTAGATCAATGACTGTCTTGCTGTGGCTTTCTTTATTGGCTTTTGGTGAGGGAGTGGGAGAGTCAGAAATAACGATTGGACTTGATGGAGTATTAGGTGGAGTTGTTTCTGGTGAAGAGGGAAGTTGAGGAATATTAACAGTGGTACCACAGGGCAATTGGATGGCCAAAGGTTGTGGTTCAGGAGATTCAGAGGTTTGAGCCTCAGAATTTTGAGTCTCAGGTTGTGGAGATTGTTCATGTTGAGGAGAGGGTGGATTACTTTCTGGTTGAGGAGAGGAAGGTTGTGGAATTTCTGGTTCTGGTGTTGGAGAGAGTGGGGTTTCGGGTATTGGTGAGAGTGGAATGTCAGGTTGTGGTGAGATGGGAATTTCTGAGTTTGGATTTGGATTTTCTGTTTGGGGAGCGGAAGAGTGTTGGTCAATATCAGAAAGAACTTGAGCAAGTTCTGGTTCTGGTATGGTTGCAGTGTTTGGATTTTATGGTTTGGAGCGGGATCTTCTGAGGGTTAATGACTCAGAAGGGTCAAAGTCAATGTCAAAATCTTCAACGGTTTGGGGTGTTGGGATATCAGCTGGAGTTGGAGTGGGAGTAGGAATAGATGAGGAAACAGCAGTTGAATCTAAAACAGATATAGAAACATGATTACCTCTTTTCTTTGGAGTTTGTTGTGATGATCCTTCTAGAGCAGCTTTTCTCTTCTTTGTCTTCTTCAGAACCACCTCTGGTGCCTTCTGCTGAAGATCTTGAATGTTTAGATTGGGTGTTGTACCATCAGCTTTACAAGCATCCAAATATCTCAGAATTATTTGAGGCTTGGAGTCAATCTCTGAGAACATAGGGAAGTCATCCAGAGGGACTCTTCTGTTGGAGATTTCAGCAAAAGGAGTGACGCTGGGCTCCTTCTTAATGTTCTCTATCAGCTTCATCTTCTTTAGATTCTTGGCATTCAGTTGCTTGCCAACAGAAGGTTCCAGGGTGCTGATCTCTTGTGCCTCTGTCAAATGTTCAATCAGCCTATTCTCAGTCAGAATATCTGATATCAATCTTCCCAAGGGTATCCAATCCCTTTTAGTGCGTTCATCTTCTCTTGTCTCCTTGACGCTTGTTCTCAGATGGTTGAACAGAAGATGAGCTAGATTAATCTTTACCCTCTGAGAAATAAAATAGATCAGAAACTACTGATCTATGTTTATGTAATCAGGAGAGCTGGTAGGCTTCCTGTGGTTGAAACATCCCAGAATAATCTTTGCCCAAATTTTGTGCTTATCTCTCAAATCCCTTATCTTGCTGGAGGGAAGCCCCAGCGTGAAAATTTCCCTTGCTATAACAGCAACATCTGAGCATCTTTCTGCCATGTCTATACAGTGAATACCACCACCATTGTACCCAATGAGTCTTGCAATCAGGTCTTCAGTAATCACAATCTTCTTCCCCATGATGTAAGAAGTGACTTGGTGATTTGAGGAAGAGGCGTGAATCCAAAATTCCTTAACCAAGATAGGAAAAGTTGGACCCACCAGCCTGTCGAAATATTTCTCCCATCCTTGTGCTTGAATCTCTTCTGATAAATCAAAACCATTTTCCTTCAGACTGTTGAAATCCACTATTATCTCTGACAGAACTTCAAGGTTCTTGACTGGACTGAGTAGCGTTCTGAGAGGAACCTCATATTGCTCAACTGATGCATATTTCTGGGAACCTGAAGAGAGATTGCTGCTAGAAGCCATGTTCACACGAGGATTTTTGAAAAAGCTTTAAGGGGTTTCTTGAGAAAGAAGAACACAGAAAACAAAAGTATTGATTGAAAACGAAAGTTAGGGTAAAAGATGTGAATGGTGTGAATGGTGTTTAAATAGATTTCGAAAAAGTTTTTTTTGAAAACATAAACGCTTAAGAGAGAGAAATAAATCATGATTAATAGCATTTAATGATAGCTGATTTTAGGGGATTCAGAAAGATACTTAAACGGTTACCCATGACATGTGTCTCAATGCATCCAATCAGCGATTTGCCTTTTCAGAAGCGTGAACGCGTGTTCAGCCTCAGGAAATAGCTGATGACAGGATGACACTTGTTTGCTTGAGTGAACAGCACATCTATCTTTGAACTGAAGCGCTCAGATCTTCATGGATAGATTCTGATACAATCTGCATTTCTAAAATTCTGAAAGAGGATTGATCAGAAGTTCACATAGAACTAAATACAATTCTGAAGGTTAATATATAAAATTAAAACAGTTTTATTCTGGACAGAGCTTCATGCTGAGATGATTCAGAATGAAGTTGAACCTATCTTCATAAAGTGGTTTTGTAAAGATATCAGCCTGTTGTACCCCAAAATTTGCCCTCCCATATTCTTCAAAGTTTTGACAAGCATCATCTTCAAATGCTTCAAGATCTCTCAAGGGCTACACAGTCAACCACCCTCATAAGCCAGTCAAATTAGGGTTTTGGTTCTTGCAAGGAAGTTGAGGTTTTCAAGGGCTCAGTCAAGTCCCACATGCTCATATACATTGTCAAGCACCTACATGTCAAGTTTCAAGGCTCACAAGGTCAAGTTGCACAGTCAAAAGTCTCATTTGCTCAACAGTCAACTGTAGGGGCAAAATGGTCATTTGGCAGTCAAAAGTCAAAATTTTTGGTAAACATCTTATTTTGAAGCCACAATCATCATTTGATCAATTCTTGATCATGATTTCACAAGAATGGCTCAAAAATCATCAAGGTGTCAAAAGTTTCTATTTTTGGACAGCTGAAAAGTCAACTGTAACTTGACCAAGGCATAACTTTTTCATGGTTCATCAGAAAAATCCCATCCAATGCTCATCTTGAAGGGGAGGACATTTCCTACAACTCATCTTCACATTCCAAATCCAATAAATGCTCTCACAAAAAGTTATCAATTTCAACATTATAGGTCATTTTCAAAAGTCAACAAAAAGGCACTTTAAGTCAAAGACCATAACTTGATATTGGTAAATCAAAATGACATGGGACCAAAGACATTGGTTAGAGGACTTCAAGACCTTTCCAAAATGTCCAAGAACATGTTCATAGCTTCAAAATTGAGCAAGATATGCTTTGGAGAAGTTGGGAAATTTTTGTGAAATGGCCAAAGTCAATTATCCTTGAAACTTCATTTTTGACAAAAGGGCCCCACTTTTTCCACTTGTTTCAGCTTGGCCATGCTTTCCACGTGTCCCACAATTTATTTCAAGATTTAAAATTAATTTTTCCATTTTTATTTAATTTTATTTGATTTAATTCATTTTAAATCTTTTAAAATCAAATAAAAATCAAAGAAATTAATGGAGGGATATATTTTGTGATGATTAGCTTTGATACACCTTAAAACACATTCCAAATTCGTGCAGGGGCCTATTCCAAGCAAGAATTCAAATTTGACACAAAAATGGAAAGTTGTTTCAATGGAGTTCATGGCATAATCTTAAACATGAATGCAAAGGCTTAATGACCATTATTTGGATTGATACACATTTCATTACTATATATACAAGCCTTCCCAACCTCATTCAAAAAAATAGTGTGTGCAGAAACGGCCAAGAGCAAAACCAAAAATTATTCAAAAAGTGAGAGTTCTAAAACATAGTTGCGAGCATCTTCAGATCAAAACAAGCACGTGGTTCTATTCCTTGCCACACCTTGAAGCTCAAGCAACCTTTGCCAAGTCCTGAGGCTCATACCGCGCTGTAAGTTCTTCCCAGGTCCCTTTATAATTTCCACACTATTTTTTTATTGCTTTCATATGCAGATTCTCAAAAGAGGAACACTATAGACCTCATATCCCAACAAGCCAAGTGTCATCCAAGGCAGATCCAGGGGACAAAAAGAAAGGAACACCATGGTTTGGAGTCAAGCATGTTGTAGGCGATCAAAAAAGTCATACAGGCCTTGTTCAAATGGGCCACAATTCTCAATTCAACACCTCCAAATTTCAGCCCACACCCCCCTTTTGGTTTTACTTCCTTTTTTTATTTTGTTTTGTTTTTCTATTATTTTAATTTTTAACCTTTTTTATTTTTATTATTATTATTAACAAATTAACTTAATTAACATATTTTCATAAAAAATAAAAAAAATAGAATTACATCATTATTATTATTATTATTTTATTTTGTAAATAAATATTAACCAAAATAGTTTAATTAGGCAAGTTTAATTCCTTTTCTTAAATAATTAAAATAAATCTAGAATTAGGTAAAAATTAACTTTTAATTTTATTTCATTTCTTTTATTTCATAAAAACATAAAAAACAAAAAAAATATTTTCTTTTAATTAAATTAATTAATTAGTCATTAATTAGCTTTAATTTCACTTTAATTACAAAAAGACCAAAAAAAAAATTAATTTCTTTTCTTAAAAGGGTCAACACCCTTAGAACATTCCGATTCAATTTTTTTATTTCGCGCACAGTTTATTATTATGTAATTGCTCCGGACATGTAATAGTAATTAGGACTTTACTGTTTTTATTTACTTTCCGTACTTATTTACCAAAAACGGGTCTTTGTAATTTTTGGCGATGTATAGACCCGCGCCTTGTAATAGCGTAGGATTTATGTTTCCGCATTTTACTTTCCGCACCCCCTTAACTGTTTACTTGTATGCAAGAATGTATGTAAATAAAAACAACCCGTAGCTCACTAATTAACCAGACAAACATTAACTGAATACAACACACAAATACACACACCACTTCTAGGGTACGCCTCACTTGTTGCCTTCGAAACGTGGTCGTCAAGTATAGGACGTCTTAGCGGTCCTTATGTCCATGATCCAGTTGCCTCGAAACAGTTGCCTCGAAACAGTTGCCTCGGAACAGTTGCCTCGAAACGGTTGCCTCGGATTAAAAAAAGGATGAAGGACATAAGGCTAGCTTCTAAGGTGTCCTGTTGTTGCTTCGGTGACCACACTGTCCCTAAACTCGAATTGACCCGAACACCTCCAACGATGGTGCTTCCTACCTCTCAATGGTGGGATAGCACTGTCTAAAGGACTCTTACACAGCCTAATTCCTTAGAGTAGGTAGATTTCTCATGGGTACTTGCTCTTTCAAAAAAAACAAAAACAATCTTTTCGCACCGACACTTTCAAAAGGTTTTCAAACAAATATTTCATACACTCTTGAGGACAGATACAAGAGTTACTTTTTCAAAACGAAACTTTTTCAAAACCCACACACACTTGAAAAGCAAACAAATTTGAAAACATAAGAGCAAGTACCTAAGAGCCCGTGGATAACCACGGATAGAAAGGGTGCTAACACCTTCCCTTTCTATAAATCTACCTCCCGAACCGAGAAACATTCTCGAATAAGGAATTTTGCTGTGCTTTTGTCCTTTCCATGTTAGAGAACATAAAAGACAGTGGCGACTCTTGCTTACTGCGACATTTTGCGAAATCAGCTAAAAAAAACAGTCAGTTCTATTTCCACCGATCACAGAACTGGCGACTCTGCTGGGGACTATAAAAGTGAGGTGTACCTTAGGATTAGATCATACTTGTGTTTTCAATTGCTTTGCTTTGATTGCTTTATATTTGTGGGCTTTGCATCGGAGTTTGATAGATCCTAACCCGGATCTGGGGATACCCTTTTAGGTAGCATTAGCTGTGAGGGACCTGTCCGGCGTAGACCGACACGTGTGAAGCAGTGGCTACGTTGGTGTGGCACCTTGGTCTGTACCGATATCCCTTGTGTTGCAACGAGGAGAATATGGGTCTTCTGAGGAGTCATTAAGCACCAACCGACCTTAGAACCCTAAATTGACCCAACTTGGCCATAGAACAGTAGCAGTATGCTACACCCATTGAGGCTAAACTCTCGCGATGGTTCTGGCCGCAAGAAAAGATTGCGACGTTGGAGTTATGACCGATTGAGGGTAGTCAGTGATATTGGGATCCTCTAGAACCCGGTTACTTTTGATAGGACAGGTCTTAACCAACGAAACTGAAAGAGGGTAGTACCTGAACTTCATGCTAGCCTAAACTCTAAGGGCTCTGTATAACTTGTGTGCCTTCAAACTTGGACTAGTTGCATGCTTGTTATCTAACAACACGAGTTCCTTGCAGGTTTTGTTTACAGTCCTTAATTGGGACTCATTACAGAGCCTACTTACATAGCATAACATCATACCATTGCATACATCCTACATAAGGACTAATCCATTTCAAGGATCTCAAGGGTTTGTGATGCAGGTCATGATGAATCAACTGTCTAGCAAGGGGCAAAGGGGATTTATTTTCCTCTAGCCAAGGTTGTTCAGAGATCAAAACATGGTGACTTGAGTCAGGGGCTATGACCCACTCGATATGGTGAGCCTTGACTCTTGAAGAAGGACTCTCAACAGCATGAAGTTCCTTCAATCAAGCTACAAATCCAAACGCTGACAATTTTTTTGTTTACCCCGCGAGATCCTTGAAAACATTGCATACATATCATACATATCATTGCATTACAGGTACCCTTGTTACAGGTCACTTACCTTCTTTGCTGTTTATTTTAGCAATGGCTTCCCAACAAGATAACCAGGGTCTTCATGCTCAAGAGGCTCAGTTCAGGGAGATCTTCCTAAGCATATCCAAGGGGCAGGAAGAGGTGAGGACACTCCTCATGGGGAATTTGGCCAAGAAAAGTCCCGAAGATGATAAGGACGAACGGCTGGAACGTCTGCAAGCTGAGGTAGATACAATGAGAACCCAGATGCTGGGGCAAATGGCTCTCATCCAAGGCTTAGCTCGGGAGCAAGAAGAGTTGAGGACCATGATCAGTCAGCTTCATCAAGACAGATACAACATGAAGCAAACAGTCCAAGTCAGGGACCAGGTCATTGATCAGCTTCCGAGAGGACAAGAGTCTGGCATGGTGAATATTAGACCTCTCCAAATTGCTACCACTTCACAGGTCCAACCACAACCTCGCCCAGAGCAACGGGTTGATCGGAGCAAGCCAGACAAGCCTAGGAGGCAATTCACCAAGCTCAACATGTCGCTGTCTCAAGCTTTACAACATCTGTTGAGGTTGAATTTGGTAACTCTAAGGGACCCTCCTAAGAACCCCAACAAGACACCTTCAAGGTATAACCCCAACGCCCACTGCGCTTATCATTCGGACAGCCCGGGGCATGCCACAAACGACTGCTGGTCTCTGAAGAACAAGATCCAGGATCTGATTGATGAAGGAGCAGTGGAATTCACCCAAGATGGCCAGGATGAGTTCTTCTACTATCCCTGCAAGATTCATCACTTGAAGTGACTAGTTAAAATTAGAAGACTTTTGTTCATTAGATTTTTCAAGTTGTAATTTTCTTTTGATTGTTCAAACAATTATTGTCATAGCAAACTTTACTACTTTATCAATGCATCGCATATGTCTGTTTTGAATCAATATATTCGCATTCGCTATATGCAAACTGTTTTCATATTTTTATGATGATCAACCCTGGGTTAAAAATTCTAAGCCTCTTGAGGGAGGATGACGAAAACGATACCACAATCTACAGTATGCTTTTAAACAAACCCCGCTGATGAGGTACAGGCATTGTTTCAATTCCTAAACACTGAAGTTATAAGGAAGATAATCCCTCGTCATCCCCTTTGAGCCAAAGAAGTAGGAGTTTTCTTTTCGAAAATTAAAACCCTTAATCATAACCTGGGGCAGGGTAGTTCTCTCAGTTGATCCAAGTGCACAACGAATAGCACCAAAGAGGTCCTCACAAAGCAAAAGACAGTGATGGTTCCGAATAATCATAAAGACAGGCAGTCATTATCTCCCAAAAATAAAAGCCCAATAAGTCAAAACCTATGAAGGAGACTTACAAAAACTGGGACATCCCGCTGACTGTGATCATGAAAGAAACAGTTCAGGCAAAAAACAGGGATAACGAAATCAAGAAAAAGAAAGAGGTCCTACAAACCCTCAACAACAACAAAAAGAATGACTGCCTATTCAAAATAAACGGTCAATATCCGAACCATCGGGACAAAGACTCAAACAAGGTCTAATGCGTGATCCGTTGAGTTTAGGTTTGAAGAACATCACGAAGAGCGGGTGGGTACAAGTAAATTTGAGCCTTTATCCTTTGTTTCTTAAACCGTGAACCAGGCCACGTTATAACCCTTAAAAAGTCCTAGCTAAAGCATGGGTTAGTTCGAAGGCATACTGTTACCAAAGGTATCCTGACTCCTATAGGGCTTGTTGTAAAATACTGAGTTGACGTCACAGTTTACAAAAAATTCACTTGTTTTTATGAAAAAATGCATTTTCAAAAAAACTTCAAGACAGACATAAGCTTTGCATTCTTGATATAATACTGTTTGCATATGACTATTTGTTCGAACAGCAGAGAAATTCGCATGAAGAATATCTAGTGAACAAAAGCACTTCCAATCAAGGGGCACGGCATGATCATTGTCCATCATCTAGGGCAGTTAAGTCAAGATTCGGAGAATCTCTCAAAAGGCCAACCAGCCTGGGGCAAATCTCCATCTGGATCACTTGGTGCGTTGGACGATCAAACAAAGATCTTCTGGTAGTATGGCAACACTACACTACTGACAGGGGCACCTCCCTACATCCTGAGAGCGTGGACATAGTCGAAAAATACTACGCAAAATCAAATACCCGCTAGGTTGACACACCTAGGCAAAAATAAGGGCTTCCCGACGAACCAAAAGGGTTCGGGCAAAAATAAGGGATGAATATGGAAAAATCTGTACACCCGGCAAGTCGAAAACCTGAAAAGGCGGCTTGGGCAAAAATGGGTGTCCCGGTGGACTGAAAACCCGAAAGGGCGGTCCAGGCAAAAGTTAGGGATTAAAGCGTACGACTATGTCCCGGCATCTTGTCACTTGCCTACCAGAAGAAGATTTGTCAAATCGGCAGTCCTCCAGCACCTCTACAGGTACCTTCTCCCACAGAAGCTGGGGCAATAAGAGTTGCCCAAACTGTACAGCTGCTTTCCTCCAGGTACAAGTTAGATTCAGTTGAAGAATTTGACCAAGATACCTCCACTCCCACAGAGTAAGACCAGATTTCAGCAATACTCTCCCCGAGCAGAGTTTGGTCTCCCAATCAACCCTGAAAAGGCACAGTATCCTCCAGCAAGTCAGCGATACTCTCCCTAAGCAGAGTTGGTCTACTGTCAACCTCAAGGAAGTTGGTTTATCCCCCAGAAGATCTCAATATTCCCCAGCGGAGTATACAGATCTTCCTAAGCAAGCATCCCCGGCAGTCTTAATATAAGATTGTTCCCCGGCGGAATACAGACACACCAGTGGAGCCACTTCCCCAGTACAGTTCAAAAGTTTCCCCAGGAGAGTTGAATCAATCCCCCAGTAGGAAGCTTATCCCTAGTAGATTCTGCAAGCTTATCCCCTGCAGAGCACGAACGCGTCTCCCCGGCTTTATCCAAAGGTTATTCCCCACCAGGGCTTATAACTGGGTTATCCTCAGCTAATAACCCCGGAAAGATCGTCCTCGACGAAGTTTCTTCCTACCCCCCAGCGGAGTTCATCAATTACCTCAACAAAGCTTATCAACGGTATCCCTCAGCGGAGTTATCATCAAATTCTCAGCGAAATATCCCTTCCCCACAGAGTATTCCCCGCAAAGTATCTCTCCAGCAAGTTTATTCCCCAACGGAGTCATCTTCTCCTACCGGTTTGTTCTTGCAACCATCATCCCCAGCGGAAACGAAGAACTCTGTTCTTCAACATAAGTCCAGGATTCAACTTCCCGGCATTCGTCAAGGATTTATTTTCCTAGACGAAAATACATTCATAAACATATCACCTTTCATACATTTTGCTTACATACACAATGCATGCACATACGCATCATATCACACAAATCTCATTTATTTTTGAGAACATCTTAAAATCATGCAGTTCATGCATCATGACATTGCATACAACTGATGTTTTGCCTTTTCAGGAAAAAGGTCAATCCAAAGAAGGTTACTATCAACTTTCGCAATTCCAGATTCGATACTTGTATCTAGCCAAGGCATATCTACATTTCAGAGATAGCTTGGAAATGCTTCAGATATGGATGCTGTTCTTTTGCTTATTCAAGACTCCTTCTAGATATAGTTCAGATGTGACCCAGGCATGGCGACGTTCTGATACTCATTCCAGATTTCCTTTCAGAGATAGCTTGGAAATGCTCCAGATATGGATGCTGTTCTTTTGCTTATTCAAGACTCTTTCTAGAGATAGTTCAGATGTGACCCAGGCATGGCGACGTTCTGATACTTATTCCAGATTTCCTTTCAGAGATAGCTTGGAAATGCTCCAGATCTGGATGTTGTTCTTTTGCTTATTAAAGACTCCTTCTAGATATAGTTCAGATGTGACCCATGCATGGCGACGTTCTGATACTCATTCCAGATTTCCTTTCAGAGATAGCTTGGAAATGCTCCAGATATGGATGCTATTCTTTTGCTTATTCAAGACTCTTTCTAGAGATAGTTCAGATGTGACCCAGGCATGGCGACGTTCTGATACTTATTCCAGATTTCCTTTCAGAGATAGCTTGGAAATGCTCCAGATATGGATGCTGTTCTTTTGCTTATTCAAGACTCTTTCTAGAGATAGTTCAGATGTGACCCAGGCATGGTGACGTTCTGATACTTATTCCAGATTTCCTTTCAGAGATAGCTTGGAAATGCTCCAGATATGGATGCTGTTCTTTTGCTTATTCAAGACTCCTTCTCGATATAGTTCAGATGTGACCCAGGCATGGCGACGTTCTGATACTCATTCCAGATTTCCTTTAAGAGATAGCTAGGAAATGCTCCAGATATGGATGCTGTTCTTTTTCTTATTCAAGACTCCTTCTAGATATAGTTCAGATGTGACCCAGGCATGGCGACGTTCTGATACTTATTCCAGATTTCCTTTCAGAGATAGCTTGGAAATGCTCCAGATATGGATGCTGTTCTTTTGCTTATTCAAGACTCCTTCTAGATATAGTTCAGATGTGACCCAGGCATGGCGAAGTTCTGATACTTATTCCAGATTTCCTTTCAGAGATGGCTTGGAAATGCTCCAGATATGGATGTTGTTCTTTTTCTTATTCAAGACTCCTTCTAGAGATAGTTCAGATGTGACCCAGGCATGGCGACGTTCTGATACTTATTCCAGATTTCCTTTCAGAGATAGCTTGGAAATGCTCCAGATATGGATGCTGTTCTTTTGCTTATTCAAGACTCCTTCTAGAGATAGTTCAGATGTGACCCAAGCATGGCGACGTTCTGATACTCATTCCAGATTTCCTTTCAGAGATAGCTTGGAAATGCTCCAGATATGGATGCTGTTCTTTTGCTTATTCAAGACTCCTTCTAGAGATAGTTCAGATGTGACCCAGGCATGGCGACGTTCTGATACTTACTCCAAATTTCCTTTCAGAGATAGCTTGGAAATGCTCCAGATATGGATGTTGTTCTTTTGCTTATTCAAGACTCCTTCTAGAGATAGTTCAGATGTGACCCAGGCATGGCGACGTTCTGATACTCATTCCAGATTTCCTTTTAGAGATAGCTTGGAAATGCTCCAGATATGGATGTTGTTCTTTTGCTTATTCAAGACTCCTTCTAGAGATAGTTCAGATGTGACCCAGGCATGGCGATGTTCTGATACTCATTCCAGATTTCCTTTCAGAGATAGCTTGGAAATGCTCCAGATATGGATGCTGTTCTTTTGCTTATTCAAGACTCCTTCTAGAGATAGTTCAGATGTGACCCAGGCATGGCGACGTTCTGATACTCATTCCGGATTTCCTTTCAGAGATAGCTTGGAAATGCTCCAGATATGGATGCTGTTCTTTTGCTTATTCAAGACTCCTTCTAGAGATAGTTCAGATGTGACCCAGGCATGGCGACATTCTGATACTCATTCCAGATTTCCTTTCAGAGATAGCTTGGAAATGCTCCAGATATGGATGTTGTTCTTTTGCTTATTCAAGACTCCTTCTAGAGATAGTTCAGATGTGACCCAGGCATGGCGACGTTCTGATACTCATTCCAGATTTCCTTTCAGAGATAGCCTAGAGATGCACCAGATCTGGACGTTATTCTATTGCTTATTCAGATTCAAACTTCTAAAGTCAACTTAGAGATGCTCCATCCCGGATGCTATTCTATTGTTCAGTCCATATACGATCCAGATTCGGATGATATTCTGTTACTCATGCAGTATGGATATACCCCAGACACGGAGGTCATTCTACCATTTATTCAGATGTCAGCAATTAGACACAGACTAGATATGCTCCAGACACGGAAGCTATTCTATTTCTTATTCAGATTCACCTATCCACCATCTTTCCAAATGGCATCTATAAGCCCATTCCCGACAAGGTTCTGTCACACTTTCAGATGGCATCTGTAAGCCCATCCTCCTATCCATCAGTCTCCAAATGGCATCTATAAGCCCATTCCCGCTATCACACTGTTGATACTCTACTATGTGAGTGCTAATTTCTGGGCACTCTAGTGTTCAATCATCTTCCACCCTCGGATCACGAAAGGCACACAAGCCAATCTACATCCTCAGGTCTAAGAAGATTGAACAGGGGCAACTGTTGTACCCCAAAATTTGCCCTCCCATATTCTTCAAAGTTTTGACAAGCATCATCTTCAAATGCTTCAAGATCTCTCAAGGGCTACATAGTCAACCACCCTCATAAGCCAGTCAAATTAGGGTTTTGGTTCTTGCAAGGAAGTTGAGGTTTTCAAGGGCTCAGTCAAGTCCCACATGCTCATATACATTGTCAAGCATCTACATGTCAAGTTTCAAGGCTCACAAGGTCAAGTTGCACAGTCAAAAGTCCCATTTGCTCAACAGTCAACTGTAGGGGCAAAATGGTCATTTGGCAGTCAAAAGTCAAAAATTTTGGTCAACATCTTATTTTGAAGCCACAATCATCATTTGATCAATTCTTGATCATGATTTCACAAGAATGGCTCAAAAATCATCAAGGTGTCAAAAGTTTCTATTTTTGGACAGTTGAAAAGTCAACTGTAACTTGACCAAGGCATAACTTTTTCATGGTTCATCATAAAAATCTCATCCAGTTCTCATCTTGAAGGGGAGGACATTTTCTACAACTCATCTTCACATTCCAAATCCAAGAAATGCTCTCACAAAAAGTTATCAATTTCAACATTATAGGTCATTTTCAAAAGTCAACAAAAAGGCACTTTAAGTCAAAGATCATAACTTGAGATTGGTAAATCAAAATGACATGGGACCAAAGACATTGGTTAGAGGACTTAAAGACCTTTCCAAAATGTCCAAGAACATGTTCATAGCTTCAAAATTGAGCAAGATATGCTTTGGAGAAGTTGGGAAATTCTTGTGAAATGGCCAAAGTCAATTATCCTTGAAACTTCATTTTTGACAAAAGGGGCCCACTTTTTCCACTTGTTTCAGCTTGGCCATGCTTTCCACGTGTCCCACAATTTATTTCAAGATTTAAAATTAATTTTTCCATTTTTATTTAATTTTATTTGATTTAATTCATTTTAAATCTTTTAAAATCAAATAAAAATCAAAGAAATTAATGGAGGGATATATTTTGTGATGATTAGCTTTGATACACCTTAAAACACTTTCCAAATTCGTGCAGGGGCCTATTCCAAGCAAGAATTCAAATTTGACACAAAAATGGAAAGTTGTTTCAATGGAGTTCATGGCATAATCTTAAACATGAATGCAAAGGCTTAATGACCATTATTTGGATTGATACACATTTCATTACTATATATACAAGCCTTCCCAACCTCATTCAAAAAAATAGTGTGTGCAGAAACGGCCAAGAGCAAAACCAAAAATTATTCAAAAAGTGAGAGTTCTAAAACATAGTTGCGAGCATCTTCAGATCAAAATAAGCACGTGGTTCTATTCCTTGCCACACCCTGAAGCTCAAGCAACCTTTGCCAAGTCCTAAGGCTCATACCGCGCTGTAAGTTCTTCCCAGGTCCCTTTATAATTTCCACACTATTTTTTTTATTGCTTTCATATGCAGATTCTCAAAAGAGGAACACTATAGACCTCATATCCCAACAAGCCAAGTGTCATCCAAGGCAGATCCAGGGGACAAAAAGAAAGGAACACCATGGTCTGGAGTCAAGCATGCTGTAGGCGATCAAAAAAGTCATACATGCCTTGTTCAAATGGGCCACAATTCTCAATTCAACACCTCCAAATTTCAGCCCACACCCCCCTTTTGGTTTTACTTCCTTTTTTTTATTTTGTTTTGTTTTTCTATTATTTTAATTTTTAACCTTTTTTATTTTTATTATTATTATTAACAAATTAACTTAATTAACATATTTTCATAAAAAATCAAAAAAAAAAATAGAATTACATCATTATTATTATTATTATTTTATTTTGTAAATAAATATTAACTAAAATAGTTTAATTAGGCAAGTTTAATTCCTTTTCTTAAATAATTAAAATAAATCTAGAATTAGGTAAAAATTAACTTTTAATTTTATTTCATTTCTTTTCTTTCATAAAAACATAAAAAACAAAAAAAAAATATTTTCTTTTAATTAAATTAATTAATTAGTCATTAATTAGCTTTAATTTCACTTTAATTACAAAAAGACCAAAAAAAAATTAATTTCTTTTCTTAAAAGGGTCAACACCCTTAGAACATTCCGATTCAATTTTTTTATTTCGCGCACAGTTTATTATTATGTAATTGCTCCGGACATGTAATAGTAATTAGGACTTTACTGTTTTTATTTACTTTCCGTACTTATTTACCAAAAACGAGTCTTTGTAATAGCGTAGGATTTATGTTTCCGCAATTTACTTTCCGCACCCCCTTAACTGTTAACTTGTATGCAAGAATGTATGTAAATAAAAACAACTCGTAGCTCACTAATTAACCAGACAAACATTAACTGAATACAACACACAAATACACACACCACTTCTAGGGTACGCCTCACTTGTTGCCTTCGAAACGTGGTCGTCAAGTATAGGACGTCTTAGCGGTCCTTATTTCCATGATCCAGTTGCCTCGAAACAGTTGCCTCGGAACAGTTGCCTCGGAACAGTTGCCTCGAAACGGTTGCCTCGGATTAAAAAAAGGATCAAGGACATAAGGGTAGCTTCTAAGGTGTCCTGCTGTTGCTTCGGTGACCACACTGTCCCTAAACTCGAATTGACCCGAACACCTCCAACGATGGTACTTCCTACCTCTCAATGGTGGGATAGCACTGTCTAAAGGACTCTTACACAGCCTAATTCCTTAGAGTAGGTAGATTTCTCATGGGTACTTGCTCTTTCAAAAAAAACAAAAACAATCTTTTCGCACCGACACTTTCAAAAGGTTTTCAAACAAATATTTCATACACTCTTGAGGACAGATACAAGAGTTACTTAGAAATTTTTCAAACGAAACTTTTTCAAAACCCACACACACTTGAAAAGCAAACAAATTTGAAAACATAAGAGCAAGTACCTAAGAGCCCGTGGATAACCACGGATAGAAAGGGTGCTAACACCTTCCCTTTCTATAAATCTACCTCCCGAACCGAGAAACATTCTCGAATAAGGAATTTTGCTGTGCTTTTGTCCTTTCCATGTTGGAGAACATAAAAGACGGTGGCGACTCTTGCTTACCGCGACATTTTGCGAAACCAGCTAAAAAAAACAGTCAGTTCTATTTCCACCGATCACACAGCCCATTGATGGTCTGTATCAATAAATTGTAAGTTTAAGATTCCTTTCTGAATATAGTCCCTAATAAAATGATGTTTTATTTCTATATGCTTAGCCCTAGAATGCAAAATTGGATTTTTACTTAAGCAAATAGCAGAGGTGTTATCACAGAGGATAGGAATGTTACTCTCATATATCTGGAAGTCCTCAAGTTGACTTTTCATCCAGAGCATTTGTGTGTTGCATCCAGCTGCTGCTATGTATTCAGCTTATGCTGTTGATAGAGCAGTGGTGGATTGTCTTTTGCTGGACCACGAGATCAGATTTTCTCCCAGAAACTGGAAGCTTCCAGAAGTGCTTTTACGTTCAACTCTGCCTCCAGCAAAGTCAGCATCACAGTAACCTACTAAGCTGTAATCACTAGATTTTCTATAAAACAAACCCAGATTAGTAGTACCTTTCAGATACTTGAAAATTTGCTTAACTGCTGTTAAGTGAGATTCTCTAGGATCTGATTGGAATCTTGCACAAATGCATACACTGAATAAAATATCAGGCCTTGAGGCTGTCAGATAAAGAAGAGAACCAATCATACCTCTGTAGACCTTCTGTTCTACCTTTTTACTTACCTCTTCTCTTTCCATAATGCACGTGGGATGCATTGGAATCTTTGATGGCTTACATTCTGAGAGATCAAATTTCTTCAGAAGTTCTCTGACATATTTGCTCTGATGAATGTAAGTTCCTTCTGGGGTTTGGTTGATCTAAATGCCCAGAAAGAATTTCAGTTCCCCCATTAGGCTCATCTCAAATTCTGCCTGCATACACTTAGCAAACTCTCTTCCCAGAGAAGATTTAGTAGATCCAGATATTATATCATCAACATAAATCTGACAGACTAAAATGTCATTCTTAACTGTCTTACAGAATAAGGTTGTGTCCACCTTCCCTCTGGTGAATTCCTTTTTTAACAGGAAGTTACTTAGTCTTTCATACCAAGCTCTGGGAGCTTGTTTCAGACTATACAGTGACTTCTTTAGTTTGAAAACATATTCTGGATTTTTTGAACTCTCAAAACCAGGGGGTTGGTGCACATATACCTCTTCTTCTATATAGCCATTTAAGAATGCACTCTTAACATCCATCTGATACAGAGTGATGCCTTTATTAACAGCAAAAGAAATTAAAAGTCTGATAGATTCTAACCTGGCGACTGGAGCAAAGGTTTCTGTATAGTTTATCCCCTCTTGCTGACTATAACCTTGTGCTACCAATCGTGCCTTGTTTCTGATGACTTCACCTTGTTCATTCAGTTTGTTTCTGAACACCCATTTTGTTCCAATGACGTTGAATCCTTTTGGTTTAGGAACAAGATCCCATACGTCATTCCTTGTGAATTGATTCAGCTCCTCTTGCATTGCTAGAATCCAGTCATTGTCCAGAAGTGCTTCATCAATTGAAGATGGTTCAATCAAAGAAACAAGTCCCATGAGGGATTCTTCAGAGTTTCTGAAGCTGGCTCTTGTTCTGATTGGATCTTCCTTTCTTCCTAAGATTGTTTCTTCTGGGTGATCCATGCTGCTTCTGGATGGTCTTTTCTGAGGTTGATCAACAGAAGATGCTGGATTGCTTGCAGTGCCTCTTTCTGATGTTGAGGGAGTGTCTCTGTTAACAGCTTCTGATGACTTGTCTTCAGTACCTGTGAATTCAACTTCCATACCTGCAAGTAATTCATTCTGCTTTGACTTTTGAGAGTCAAGCTTGTCATCAAAACGAACACTGATTGATTCTTCCACAATCTGTGTTTCTGTATTGTATACTCTGTACCCTCTTGAGCGTTCAGAGTATCCTAACATAATACACTTCTGTGCTTTAGAGTCAAACTTGTTCAAATAATTTTTAGTATTCAAAATAAAGCAAGTACATCCAAATGGATGAAAATATGAAATGTTGGGCTTTCTATTCTTCCACAATTCATATGGAGTCTTTTCCAGAATAGGTGTTATAGAGATTCTATTCTGAATGTAGCACGCTGTGTTTATTGCCTCTTCCCAGAAGATCTTAGCAACGTTAGTCTCGTTGATCATGGTTCTGGCCATTTCTTGCAATGTTCTGTTCTTTTGTTCTACAACTCCATTTTACTGGGGAGTTCTAGGACAAGAGAAATCATGCAGAATGCCTTTGTCATTAAAAAATGATTCAAAATATTTGTTTTCAAACTCTCCACCATGATCACTTCTGACTTTGACGATTCTAAGATCCTTTTCATTCTGAACTTGGTTACAGAAGGTAACAAACACAGAGTGTGACTCGTCCTTGTGTCTTAAGAACTTTAGATTAGGAAGTCCTCTGACCAGATTGAGTTTGTTAATCTGAGATATTCTTCTCATACTAACATGCCCCAATATTCTGTGCCGGATCCATTGCTCATTGTTAATAGACAGAAGACACTTTACATTCTGACTTTTCAGTTCAGAAAGTTTGATTTTGTAAATGTTGTTTCTCCTCTTTCCATTAAATAGGATAGTCCCACCTTTCTGACTAACAACTTTACATGAATTTTGATTAAAGATTATATCATAACCGTTATCACTTAATTGACTTATGGATAATAGATTATGCATTAATCCATCTACTAATAAAACATTACTTATAGAGGGAAGATTTTTGTTACCTACTATTCCAGAGCCAATGATCTTTACCCTCTGATTGCCTCCAAAGCCTACATGGCCTCCAGGCTTAAGTTCCAGGCTTTGGAACATATGCCTTCTTCTCGTCATGTGTCGTGAGCAGCCAGAGTCCAGGTACCATGACTGGTGTTTCTGCTTTGCTGCTAAAGATATCTGCAACATGTATTATTTTATCCTTAGGTACCCATATTTTCTTGGGTCCTGATTTGTTAGTTTTACCAAAACTCTGGTTGAATTTTGGTTTGACAGAATAATTACTGCTAGTATATTTGATATCGTGTGTGTGCCCATATACCAAGTGAGAATCAAGAGAAGTGCGTTTTATCACTAAATCCATGGCATTCTTTGGTGTAGGTACCTTACCTTGGTATCCTATTCCTTTTCTGCCATTTCTGCTAACTCCATAGATCATTGAAGCCATTTTGCTTCTATCTATACTTTTAGCTAGAAACTTCTGAAACCTGTGATCATACTCCTTGATAATCTCATCAGCACTATTGGGAGTTTCAAGAATTGTTTCCTTCTGAGAGTTTTGTAATAAATTTTCTAATTTTAAAACTTTATCTTTCAACTCAGAATTTTCCAATTTGAGACTCTCAGTTTTATCAGAGTCAGAAACAAGATCCCTTTTCAGGTTTCTGAATTTGACTCTGATCTGCTGATATCTTTCCAGAATCTCATTAAGGCTTTCAGCTAGTTCAGCCTTAGTAAAATTAATAGCAAAGTCAGGAAATACCTCTTCTGTGTCTGATTTAGAGTCTGATTCAGAAGCTTCACTGTCTTCTGTTATGTTAGCCATGAGAGCTATGTTTTCTCTCTCATCATCTGATTCTGAGTCAGCTTCAGATGTGTTAGAGTCATCCCATGTAGCCATGAGACTTTTCTTCTTTTCCTTGCCAAACTTCTTTTTGGGCTTTTCCCTCTGAAGCTTTGGGCAATCACTCTTGTAGTGTCCTTGCTCGTTACATTCATAGCAGATGATGTCTTTGTTGGTTGGCTTTCTGCTTCCTGAAGAGCCTTCAGATCTTCTGTATCCAGAGGAGGGTTCTGACCTTCTGTATCTGGAGGAGGATTCATTCTGATTCTCTGATCTTATGGGATTCCTGAACTTTCTTTGCCTCTGCTTCCACAGTTGGTTTACCCTTCTGGAGAGGAGATATAGTTCATCTTCTTCTGATGAGGACCCATCAGAGGTTTCTTCAACAGCCTGTAAAACCTTGGAGTCAGATTTTCTGTTAGATTTTAAAGCTAATGGCTTACCTTGCCTTTGAGGTTCATCAGCTTCTAGCTATATCTCGTGACTTCTGAGGGAGCTGACAAGTTCCTCCAGAGAGATTGTATTGAGATCCTTAGCTAGCTTCAGCGCTGTGACCATTGGCCTCCACTGTTTTGGCAAGCTTCTGGTGATCTTCTTAACATGATCAGCAGTAGAATACCCTTTGTCCAGAACTTTGAGACCATCAACCAGAATCTGAAATCTTGAGAACATTGTTTCAATAGATTCACTTTATTCCATCTTGAATGCCTCATACTTCTGAATGAGCGCAAGAGCTTTAGTTTCTTTAACTTGAAGGTTTCCTTCATGCGTCATTCTCAGAGAGTCAAACATATTCTTCGCAGTGTCTCTGTTTGATATCTTTTCATATTCAGAGTAAGAGATGGCGCTGAGAAGAATAGTTCTTGCTTTGTGATGATTTCTGAAATCACACTTTTGATGATCAGACATTGCTTTCCTGTCAATCTTCTGACCAATTGCATTCACTGGGTACGTGTATCCATCAGTCACCATATCCCACAGATCAGCATCGTGGGCCAGAAAGAAGCTTTTAATTCTGTCTTTCTAGTAATCAAAGTTCTCTCCATCAAAGACTGGAGGTTTGCCACTGAATCTGTCTCTTTCTTCATTGTTGTCATTGCTGATGTTGTGATGTGTTCCTGCCATAGTGTTTTTCAACGTTGGATCTTGTACTGACACGGTTAAGTGTTATGAACTCAGAACCAGGCGCTCTGATGCCAATTGAAGAAGTGAAAAACACAAGAAGGGGGGTTGAATTGTTGAAACTTGAAATCTAATGCAGACAACACGTTATTTTTATCCTGGTTCGTTTGATCTCAAACTACTCCAGTCCACCCGTCAAGGTGATTTCGCCTCTCTCCAACGAGGTCTTAATCCACTATATTCAACTGAATACAAAACTGCTTTAACAACTGCTAAAGCCTTCTTGAGTCTAACCACAGACCGGTTTCTCAAGGAAATTCTTTTACAGATAAATGAACAAATGTGTTTGATGTTTCTAGAAAAACTATATATCACAACTGTGATAATACACAAATGAAGCTTATATGAAACTAGAATGCTAGAACTATAGAGTAAGCAGTTGAGAGCTTTAGCAAACTGAATGAGTGAGGACGAAGATGATTGGCTTATGCGTGTAGGAGAATTGTAGAGTATTAGCCATTTCTTTTCTCACTGATTTGTTTAAATAACCTTGGAATAGATACGTTGCTGTCCATAATTATATTTCAATGCTCATAACGTTCTTTCCATTTTGAGAAGATCTTTGTCTTGGAATAAAGCCGTTAGTAATTAATCTGCCTTGAATGCAGTAACGTTGACACATCAGAGTGTTCTTGGATTTAGCTTATTATGGCGTTTCTGAGTGCTGATGACATGGTTAGGTTCTTGATCAGAGTCAGAGTATGTTAAGCGCAGATTCTGTTCATCAGGCTTCAGCGTAAGCACATGCTTTGATCTTCTGGTGTTGACATATCTTCTAATGCTGATATTGATATTCTGATGCTGATTCCATCAGAGTTTCCTGCAAATACACAGCATAATTTTGAGTAGCACATATGTCTTATATAAATCTCATAATTCATTTAATCTTGTATTTTGTTATCATCAAAACTCTAACTGAGGGTTGTAGAATCAAACTATGTTCTAACAGTTACTTCTTCGTTTAGTTTAATTATGATCCAAGTTAGTTGAATTGAAGAGGCTGAGCTCGAGTGTCTAGTAGAGTTGTGTTATCTCAGCCAGGTTTCTTGTTTTATGGAGGTCAAGTTAATATGGAAAGAACATTCTCTCTGTCATCTATTCAAAGAATCCATATGCATGTGATCATGTTCAAGTGGAACAATGTTTGTTACATCAGAGAAAGATTTGTGTGGGTGTGCACTAACAACATTTTGTACTTCTACTAAGGAGGAGAATGTATCATTATCAAGATGTTCATAGCAGTTGTTGAAGAAGAATCCTTAGTCTGGAGTTGGAGATTCTTGAGATCTCAGATATAATATCTTGACATCTTTGTGTTGAGAATTTATTTTTCTCAACGTGCTTGACTGATGTTTCTCTCAAACAGGATGTGTCGTAACCCAAATTTGTCCTACCCCCAATGATTTCATCTTCCAAGATTAGAATAATAAAGAAGCGTTTAACTAATGGTGGTACAACAATATCTGATGGCCCATTCTTAATATTTAAGTCAATCAGGGGTGTATCTTTAATTCAGGAAAACATGACTTTCTAAATCAGAAAGACTCGCGTATCTGTGAATCCATTCGCGAGACATGTTGGCCATTGGCCCATGCGATTCGTAAATGGAAATTAATTGAGTAATTGTAAAATTCTAAATTGTTAAATGGTCGTTGGTAAAAGGGAGGTTGAAATTAAATTTGCACACCTTATTGCTACCGTCAAACTTATTTTCGAATTTGAGTGTTACAGATATAAAATTCCTTTGATTTAATTATATTAACATTCTGAACTTTTTATAAAAAAAAAATTTGCTTTCAAGTCTTGTTTGTAAATATAATAATTATTTGTATTATTTGTAAAAAAATAAAAAATAATTGTTCGCTATCACATACTTTCAATTAGCATTTTACTTTCGAATAAGTAACATAACATAGTTCGTAAGGGAGAAATATTGACAAGCAGAAGGTCACAAGTTTGAATCTCACTCCGTGTATTTTGGATATTTTTGTTGTTACTAACTTTATTTTCATTTTCTAAACCACAAAAATCATATTTTTATTATTAAATTGTTATTTTCGTATTTATTTATTTATTATATTTTGAAAATATTATTTTTTATTAAAATATTTATTTTATTTAAAAAATAGTCAAAATAAGTTATAAATAGATAAAATTTAATTTTGGCCTTTTATTCACTTTGGGCGAACTTTCTCCCAAGTTTTAACCTAATTTTGCTCTCTAAATAGGACTCATTGTTGTCCTAACAAGGGGGAGGAGAGATCCAGAAATATTCACGAACACACAAAATTCTAGGATTGCTGATTTTATGAGACAACAGTCCAAGAACAATTAGACTGATTCACACTTTGGTTTTATTTTTTCTTTTAAATTTCTTGTTTTCAAAATCTCTTTTACTATTGATGTTCTTGGCCGATGATTAACAAATTAGTTATTAGATAATCTCGTGTCTAAATTAATTTAACTTGAGGCCAATTAATTTCTCGACATAAATTTAATTATAGTTATTTATTCTTTTGCTTATATAAAATTCATACGAGTCTATTAACTACCACTCTCCCTAATATTTTCAACTCTGTACTAACTTTAACTTCAATTTTGGTGTTTCAACCACTCGAGTTGATGAGATGATATAATGGTGTTGTTTGTTTTCAAATTATTCTTAAACAACGTCCCACAACATTTGAACACAAAAATTTTTACATTTTTAAAATCAATTCTCACCCAAAGAAAACTTTTTGTTCCAGTCAAACACTTGAATTTATTTTCATTTTTTTTAGATCCTGCATGATTCATACAACAAATACTTACAGCAACAACACAATTATGTTTTCATTCACCTCCTGTTTCACGGTTCCAATTTCATTGGCATAACTACAAAACTCCAATCCACTCTTATTTCTTGTAAATCACTTATGTTTCAATAATCATCTCTGTTTACAAATTTTGACTGCAGATTAAAACTAACGGAGGAACAATAACGCGATTGTATCCCTCACCGGAAGACAATTGTATTTCATTCAGATTTTTCATACCTCTCTTTGTTAACTGATTTTCTTTTAGAGTAAGGGAGAAGGTGGAAAAGAGAGGAAGGAAAAGAAACTACAGGCCCACCGAGATGCAAATCTCCGCGCGACGCCCAATCCCACCACACACATCCGCTTCAATCTCCGACGCATCACCTCGCTGCCGCACCGAACCATCACTCCCCAGACCGCAAACCCGCTTCAACCGCGAATCGACCTCCGATGCTCATCCACCGGATCTGTGAGCTCCGAAACGCGATCCCAAACCGCAGGCCGCCGCCGATCTTACCATGTCCGACTACGGCCAGATCCACAGTGCACCTCCGTCTGTACATCCGCTGGAAGAGCTTTAACTCGAACAGGTTGTCGCCACCGGAAGCCAAAAAAATCGATTGCTGGAAGTTGTGGAGTTCTTGTTTATCTGGGAATCTCGCGGATGAAGAAAGAGACAATAGAAAAAGGTGACTGTGGTTAGAGTACCTCCAATGTGCAACTCAATTTTTGATTTTTTTTTGGATTTATTAAGCCATATCATTTTGAAGCAACTCATTCAATTTTCACTCCAATGGTGCAACTCTAAAGAACTCAAATTAATGGTGCAACTCAATTTTTAATTTTTTTTTTGGATTTATTAAGGCATATCATCTTGAAGCAACTCATTCAATTTTCACTCCAATGGTGCAACTCTAAAGAACTCAAATTAATGGTGCAACTCAATTTTTGGTTTTTTTGTGAGATTTATTAAGGCACATCATCTTGAAGCAACTCATTCAATTTTCACTCCAGTGGTACTACTCTAAAGAACTCAAATTAAGTCTCACATCTTTACTTTATATATTAATATTTTATTCATATTAAATTTTATTTGATTTAAAATAATTATTTAAATTTAAATTAATATAAAATAAATCAAATTAAAATTAAATATAAATTTTAAAATGATAATTAAAATTAATCTCAAATACATGACATATAATTAAAAACATTAAAAATAAATAATATAACAGAATTACTCAAATTTAATTTTCATAATTCTCATGTCCAAAAGGTTCCCAAATATGCTCAACTAGATCTCCTTGAAGTTGGCGATGAACTTGTTTTTCACGAAGACTTTCTCTTCTTTGTAGTTTTGTTGCAAGATTCGGATGAGGACCGTTAAATGTTTCAGTTGTTGAGTAGGTGTCATATACATTATCATAAGAGTAATCAAAATCACCTCCATATGTGTGGCGTTCGTCTTCAACAATCATGTTGTGCAATATGATGCAAGCATATATGGTATGCTTGAGGGTTTCCATATGCCAGGCATGTGTTGGGCCACGTATAATTGCAAATCGAGATTGGAGCACTCCAAATGCCCGCTCCACATCCTTTCTAGCTGATTCTTGATGTTGAGCAAATAGTTTTCTCTTTTCTCCCTGCGGCATTGAAATAGTCTTGACAAATGTAGCCCACTCAGGATATATACCATCCGCTAAATAATACCCCATATTATATGATGTTCCATTGATTGTATAGTTCATAGTGAGAGCATGTCCTTCCAAAATATCGTTAAACACACTGGATTGGTTTAACACATTAATGTCATTGTTTGAACCTGCAATACCAAAAAATGCATGCCAAATCCTTAAGTCTTGTGATGCCACTGCTTCAAGCATGATTATGGGCTTACCATGATCACCTCGGCAAAATTGTCCTTTCCATGCAACAGGACAATTTTTCCATTCTCAGTGCATACAATCAATGGAACCCAACATACCTGGAAAGTCACATGACTCTCCCATTTGTAAGAGATGTGCAACATCTCTGTTGTTAGGCTTTCTCAAATACTCTGCTCCAAATACAACATTCACGCCCCGAACGAATCTTTCTAAGAACTCAACTGAAGTGCTTTCATCGATTCGAACATATTCGTCTACACTGTCAGCAGGAGACCTATATGCCAACATACGAATAGCAGATGTGCATTTCTGCAATGGTGAAAGACTCATTTTACCAGTTGCATCGACCCTCATTCGGAAATATTCATCATGATTTTCAAGGGCGGCTACAATTCGAAGAAACACATGCCTATGCATTCTAAACCTTCTTCGGAATTGAACATCTGTGTATACTGGATTTTTCAAGAAGTAGTCATTGAATAAACGATTGTGCCCTTCTTCACGATTTCGATCTATCACTATTCTTCTCTTTGGCCTAGAGGTACTTCCAGATTGATGTTCCTTCTCGAGCATTGACTTTAGTAGTTCTTCATCAGTGTTGTCCATAAATTCTTCTTCAATCAAGTCCCAAAAGAGATCATCTGAACTGTCTGAATCCATTAAAGTGAGTGAAGAATGAAAGAAGAATGAGAGAAAAAAGAGAGAAGAATGAGAGAAGATTGAGAGAAGAATGAGAAAATAATGAGAAGAGTGGTCATTTATATAGTGATATATGAATAACGGCTAGTTTGAATAACGGCTAGTTTGAATAACAACATAATATTTATTATAAATTAAATTGGTACTAATGACCATTTTACATAGGTGTTGATACATAATAAGTACTACATCTTTTCATCATAACTAAAATCCATATTTTTTTTCAACTTATTACAATATTTTTCATGAATATCTCGTTGACTATCATTCATCATAGAAGTGTCTTTCGAGAGTAATTGCATTGCCTTATACTCCATCTCGTCCTCCTTACATTGAGCTAGTCTTTCCATTGCCGCTACTCTTTTATTCCATGTTTCTTGCACAACATTAGAAGGTGATTCAGATGCATTTTCCTTTGCCTTACTCTTTTTTTTTGCTGCTTGTTGTCCCATTGGACGCTCCATTGGTGATGATGAGTTAAACTCATAACTTGAAGGTGTCGCGAGGTTAGACGATGATGAGTGTGCCCCACTAGCAGAATTCTTTGTTCTTTTTGAAGAATTTTCGGTCGTTGCTCCCATCCATTTAGGTTCATCCTTTAATAATCGCCATGCGTACTCAAGATTGAATGGTGTACCTTCATCTTGAGCAAAAAATGCATATGCAGTAGCCAAGATATCTTTCTCCGAAGTCCCACTTTTCTTTCTATTAACAGCTTGTTTGTAACACCCAACAAATTTTTGAACCAAGCCATTTATTCGATGCCATCGAGATTTTAATTGCCCACGTAGCTTTTCCCGCGACTGTCCACGATACTCGTTATAATTGGTAGTGATTCTTAACCAAAAACTCTCAGCTTTTTGATCAACTCCCACAATTGAGTCCTTTGAAACATTGAGCTATGATTGGATAAGAAGTATATCTTCATCCCTTGAAAATACCTCTCGAGCTTTTTTTTTAACAGGGCGACTTTCTTCTTTTTCAATACCGACTTGAGTTGAAAATGGTGGAACTTGACTTTCGGACATAGACACAATCGGTGTTTCCGGTTCATGACGAAAAAATTTCATAGATGGTTGACCATATGGTGGAGTTTGGTGACGGAAAAAATGCGGCAGAGTGTTTTCGGTTGATGACGAAAAAAAAGCGGCGGAGTTTGTTGGCATCGATGGGAATTGAGAATTTTGAGGATTAGGATTTTAAAAATTTTGTATGAAATTGAACATAGATTGTTGATAATTAAATTGATTAGGATCCATTTGACCTAAACAATATTAATTTTGAAGTAAAAAGGTAAAAATTTGGGTAAAATATATTGTCAAATGAAGGCTAATGAGAATAAATTGTAAGAGAGAAAAATTAAAAATGAAGACCAAAGTGATGAAATTGTGAGAAAGAAATTCAAAATTTATGAGCAAATAAAAATATGAGAGAAATTTTGTGTGTAAAATTTTTCAAATAGAGGTATTTATAATAAGCTAAAGTTCTAAAAAAAATGAAGTTAGCCGTTGAAACAAAAAAACAACTATTTTTTAATTAATATTTTATTTGAAAGACCGTTAGAATGCACTTGCACAGTATTCCACCGTAATCAACTCCAACGGTATTTGAATTGAAATTATTGTTTGTCAGGCTGAAGGACAATTTGAAATACTCCAGTTGGAGTTACTCTTAGAGCATTCACATCCATACTACTCATATTAATAGTATAAGTGAGTCTCATCTAATATAATATATTACTTTACACTTCTCAATTATTTAAACCACTTAATTATATTTTCTAAATATCCATACTACTTACTTAAAACTCTAACATGGGTCCCACAAAATTACATTATGTTTTTTGGACGGTAACATGTTATTTGAAAATTTAATCCAACAGCTATACATGCTACAAAATAATATATTTATTAAAAGCTACGATCCCTTTTTTGGATACGGTGCCAATTAATACTACTATCATTTATCTTCTATTATCAATACTACTCTGACTACAGTAGTACACATAGACATAAGCCACAGCGATATTTATGCTCTTAGTTTCGATTTCTTTTAATATGCCGTGTCTTTGTTTTATTTTAATAAGTGTCAACTTGCTATTGGTGTTTGCTAAATAAGTCCAAGAAAAAAGAACATCTATTGAGAAAATGATGGACGAAATCGGGCGGTCGAATGGCCCTCTGGTGTTTTGTTTTTTATCATTCTTAGTATATACTTTTAATTACTTATTATAAGGCTTTACTCTAATTGGAACCTAAGCCTCTTTTCTCTTATGACATTATCTCTATTACTACTGCACCCCCTGTTTAACCATTAGTTTCTATATTTTTTTTCTATTAGTTCATGATTATTATTATTATTAATTTTTATGTGATTATTATTAATATTTTTTATTTTATATTATTATAATTATTTATTTCTTTTGTAATATTTATTATTTATATTATTTATTATATGTAAATTATTATTTATGTTAACAAATAAATCATTTTCATTCAAAAAATTCATATAATATTTATATTAAAATTTTTTTTATCATGCATTAATCAAGATTTTCGTAACTAATATAATTAAAAAACACAAACAAATCTCAAATTATTTTTGGCAATAAAACTAAGCTAATCAACAGTCTTTTTTGCAAATAGGGTTTCAAACCGATTTTGGCTTACTGCGCACTCAGTCAAAATCTCCGCAATCACTACTTCCGACCGAGTGGAAAGTGATTCAAGATATGTTTACAAACCCTCTAAAAGACACCAATCCATACGAACTACGAATTGGGACTCTGATTCCTCATAAGAGGATACGTAGGCACGCGATCTAAAATCGTGGCAAGTCTTGCTAATTAAAACTTAAAACCCTGTTTATCTCAAACCTAAATCCAGAGCTTAATATCCTTGTGAACAAGGTGGATGAAAGGTGCCTAACACCTTCATTTCGTCTAATTGAGTCCGTAACCTAGAATCTTTGTCCGCGAATTAGGGTTTTCTGTTAGGTTCCCTTCCCTAGGATAAAAACTAATAATGGCGACTCTTGATTTAAAAAACCAGTCGCAACATGATGGATGTTGTTTACTCTAACTTGATATCGTGTATCAAGTCTATGACAACATGGAACTATTGTTTCGATGAAGTGGAAGAAACATACAAGGGGTTATGTGCAATAGAGATGCATCAACCTGAGTTAAGTTAATATTCTGGAAAATTAACTTATAGTCATAGTGTTACTCAACCAGGTGTTTATTGGTATTGTCCAAGTTGCTTGGATAAGGTGTCTAATTGGTGGAGGATGAAGAATGGGAGAAACATACTTTTCTGAACATTTTGTTCATGGTATAATGATCAATAAATGGGAGAATCAAGAAGAATATTGACTTTCTAAAATTGGAGATAATTTAGGAAGATTTGATTGAAGACCTTGATTGTAGTAGAAGTTACTGCTGATTGTTACAGTTGATATGCTGTATTTTGAAGGTCCAAATCCAATTGGGTATAGGTTATAAATAGAAGCTCTGTAACCTAGGATTAGTACCAGTCGAGAATTTAAAAGATGTAATCATTAGGGTTGAGTCTGTTCGCCACTCTTGAGGAGAGTCGGTATGTGTGAACAACTCGGGTTGTGAGATGGTCATTGTGTTCTCCTCGAACCTATGAAGCCAGAGTAAGTATTGTTCTTAGAGGAAGCTTGTAAGCAACTCCAAGTTGTAGTCTTAGCCGAGAGCCTTAGCTAGAGATTGTCATGGAAGTGTGTCTTCTTGTTTTCTCATAATTGTTTGTGTCCTATCGATGTTTGTGATTGAAGAGGGATTGAGGAGGGCCTCATATCTAGGTGAGTCTTAGATAGAAGTATACCAAGGGTAGTGATTAAGTGATTAGGTCGTAAACTTGAGGTTTTTTGTAGGATCTATGAATTAATACTATTTTAGTGGACTTATCCCTGGCTTGGTATGCCCTCAAAGTAGGAAGGTTGTTCGGAAATGGGTTAACAATACTGGTGTATTATTTATGCTTTTCAGTTATGTTTTTATTGTTAATACCTTGTCTATTTGTTTATGTCGGATCAGATGTCCCCAACATGTCATAAGACATTTGAGTTCTCTCATACTAGAATTTCAAATCTCATCTTAAGTTAACTTATTATACAAGTCACACATTCCATAATACTTCAATTATGCTTTCATCATTTGATCTTTACTTGTTTAATTTGAACATGTTTGCTTGTCCTTTTGGTCACTTCCCTTATGTGCTATGTATACAACTTTCTCTCTTTACTTGTGATGTTTAAATGTATGATATTAGAGGATATTTTATACTGACCTATGTGATTTGACACCCTCTAATCATGTTCCCTCATCATCTATACCTTTCTTGTGCTTCACTTTCCTTTAGGAGTATGTTAGGGTGTGGTATTGACCAAATCTTGCACTAACCTTTGTATGTGCTTTAGTAGTGATACCTTAGGGATGTTTATAGGTCAATGGTGTGTGTTAACTTCTATATTTTTCTTCTGACTTCACTCTTACTTGACACATTATGCCATATTCAATTGATCACATAGTTGTTTTCACTTCACATCACAACTTTGATTGATGCTAGTTTGTGTACTTTGGTGTTTGAACCATGTTTTCAATGACTAATTGAACTTCTTCTTGACCATGAAGTTTGCGCTAATTATGTAACATGTCTATATTTACCTCTTCTTCTTCACATTACCAGTTCTTTTCCATTTTTTTTGCTTGCTAGCATTACATGAAGACTTATGTCCACTTAGGGTTGATTGTGATCCTTTCCTTGTATGAATTTGATGGGAATATTTCTCAAATGTGTTTATGTTATAATGATGAGTTTCTCATTTGTTCACTTATGACTTGTACACTCACTCATCCCTTTCACTTCACCTCACTTCCTTATAACATGATATGTTCGGCACTTGGCTCCTAAGTCTTCACTAGCTAGTGCATTTGCCTAATTGTTCTCTTTTATGGTTCCTACATCCATTACCTTGAAGCATGAAATTTAGGGATATCTCCACATCTTATTTGTGTCCTCTTGATGTCATGGTTTTCCACTTACTTGAGATACAAGTCTTTTCTTGTCACTTATCTACACTTCATCTCTTTCTACTATGCTTACTTGTTTTTTTAAGAGGATGTTTGTTAACATGTAATCTCTTGGTGATAATTTGTGATGTCTTATAGCATATTTAGACTTAGGTATCCACCTCTATTCTCTCATTTTTATTCATGTTTTGACATATGTTGAAGTTTTGTCTTCTAAATGCACACTTGCACTTCTACTTGTCTAATTAGGTAAATTCTTCTACTTCTTGACCCCATGTTGTTATGTTTAGGGTAGTCTAAGGTGTTTAACATGATAGAACCAGAACTTATGATATACATTGATGTGATTTTATATCATGCCTCTTTGATTTCTTATCATTGCTATCTTGCTTTCCTTCTTCACTTTTTTAAGTTTATTTGTGAGATCTCTATCTCTTTTGTATTTTACCACATTGACTTGTGTGTTTAATGACGTTTCATCATCCTTTTATTTTCTTTGAGACTTTATGTTTTTTCATCTCAATGCATGTTTTCGTAACTGAAAAAAAATAGCGAAAGTCACCACCATTAATTTTTATCCTATGGACGGGAGAATAACAGATAACTCTAGTTGTTAGAGATTCTAAGTTCGTAAGTCAATTAGATGAAGGGAAGGTGTTAGCCACCCTTCATCTCCCTTGTTCTTAGGGGCTCCAATTTTAGGTTTAAGAGTAAAAATGGGTGTTTGGTAGTTCATGTTTCTATATGTTGAGGATATGGTTTAATTTTTTAGTTGTGAACTTGCCTTGGTTTTAACTGTGTGCCTACATATCTCCTTGTGAAGAATCAGAGTTTAATTTCGTAGTTCGAATGTGTTTGGTTAGTTTTTTATGGCTTGTGGAAATATTTTGAATTCTTTTTTAACCTTGTTTGAGTTTGAAAATAGTGTAGTCGTAGACGCAGTTCGCAGTTAATATAAAATATATCCATAATCCTTTTTTGAAAATAAGTTGAATTTGAAATTAAGTTAGTAAAAAAAAAAGTTAGTATTTGATTGGTTAGCTATCTTAGAATTTATGATGCAATATGTAAAAAGAGTTTTGAATGATGAAAATATTTTATAAATAGAAAGAAAAACATGGTTAGTATTTTAAAAAATATTTAATAAACAACTATTTTCTTATTATTAAAAGTATATTAAATATTTTAATATTAATCCAATATTTATTTACTAATGATTTTATGACAAAATGTAAAAATATATTTTAATGCAACATGTTTAAAAAGTATGACATGAGACATTAAAAAAAAAAATTTAAATTAAGTAAAATTAATCAAATTTACGTCGGGGTGTAGAAAGTAAATCTGGAGGTGTAAATATGAAGGGGTTCAAGCCAAAATGCGCAGGGGGGGGGTGTTTTTTTGAACTGGCAAGTAAAACGAGGGGTGTAGTTAGAATGGGGCTTGGCCCAGAAGCTCGCGCAAAGGACCAAGAATGAACTCGGAGTTCATTTGGGTGTTATGTGGGAAGGTGCACACGTTATGGTGAGGGTGCAACATCCAATATGTTGCTTTCATCCAATGATCCCCATGATCCAGTCCTGGAGCGTTGGATCATTGGCCATCAAAATGGGTGGATGAGATTCAAAGTTGACTGAGGAAGTACTGTACACATAGCACAAGTGACTGGTTAACAGTCTCCTTATCCACGGGCTCTCAGGGAGCCACATGGCATGCATCTAGAGACGGGGGGAGTATTATATAAATAGAAATCTGAGCCTTGGCCTCATTTTTATCCCTCTCTTCTCTCTCTTCACAAAATGAACAAACCTTTGTTATAATTCTAGAGAGAGAGAGGCTATGCCTTCCCTCTAGAATTCGTGTGATCGGAAATCGCCCCGCCCTGGGCGCCACCAGACAGAAATCGCTTCCGCTGACGGTAGCTCCAGGGCACCACCAGCTTCAACATTAACCACCGTCCACCCTCATCCATAACTCAGATCTTGATGAAGATCTTCATACATTCATACCTTCTTCAACCCAAAATCCCAAACCCCTTCACAACTTCATCTAGGTTCGTTGGAACCCTATGATGACTAACCCTAACCCCAAAAAAGTTCATCCAAACCCTAACATTACTTCCAAATCATAACCAAATCATTAAAACCTAATATGTTCATCTTTTTGTATAATTTCCTCTTCTGGTTCCCCGATCTTCTCCTTCTAATATTTTCCTTATTTTCTCTTCGCAAGTACTATGATAAGGCTTAACTCAAAGAACTTGAAATTCCAGTTGTGAAACTCAAGTCTTTACTGATGCAGAGCTCTGGTGAAGGAGAGGGATGCGCAACAATAGCAAGGATCTCCAAGGGTTTTATGTATGTTGATTCCAATAGCTTAAGTCTAAATTTAAAGGCTTTAGGATTTGTTAGATTCGGAAATTAGTTAGTTGATTGGCAGTTTTAGGTTAGAAATTGGTTCAATCAGAATCAATTTTAGGATTTTATTTGAATGTAATTTAGAAAAATTTAAATTTTGTTAGAAATTAGAATTAGGGTTTGTGTTATGTATGTATTTGGACACTATTACATTGTAGATTCTTTCAATTTAATAAAAAATCAAATCTTTTGATCCAATGTAAGATTTCCATATTCAATTCAAAATAATTGTTTTTGGGATTTCTAAGTAGCTTGGAGAAGAAGAAGGTTTGCGCAACTTTTTGGGAATTATAGTTAAACCCTAATCTTGACTTTAGTCAACAAATCCCCAATGATAATATTATATGAAATATAATAATAACAATAATAAGAAAATAATATTAATAATAAAAAGTAAAATGCATAATCAGGGGCAGTTGACTCCGTGTCAACCCCTCCTTAATACTTGTATTTTTTTCAAAATAATAATGATATAACAATAGTAATGATAAATTAGAATAATTATAATATTAACTATGATAATGATTAATAATAATAATCAGTTTAATTAATCCCTAATGAAGAAGTGAAAAACACAAGAGGGGGGGGGGGGGGGGGGGGGGTTGAATTGAAACTTAAAAAAAAGCAGTAGACACGATATTTTTATCCTGGTTCATTTAATCTCAAACTACTTCAGTACACCCGCCAAGGTGATTTCGCTTCTCTCCAACGAGGACTTAATTCACTAATCAAATCTGATTACAATACTACTTTGACAACTGCCAAAGTCTTCTTGAGTACAACCACAACTCGGTTTATCTCAAGGAAAACTAGCTTAATTAAACGAGAATGATATATTGTGTGTTGTTGTTTTTCGTTACAAAAATTGTATCACTACTGTGATATATTACACAATTTGAGCGTATAAGTGAATATGAAAGATTCCAGCGTTTTAGATGTATGAACAGTAGTGTCAAAAATCGTGAGCGATTTGTCCTTTAATCTTGTTTATATAGGCGTGGAAATCTTGTCCAACATAAAGCGTGATAATGGACACTCAATTCTATTTCCATATTGAGAAGATTCTTGTCTGACTGAAGTCGTTGCATATGATACTGTCTTAATTGAAAAGTAACGCTTCAAAGCTAGAATCTTGCATGCTGCTTTTTCTTCAGAACATTGATGACTCAGAGATGTGAGGATCTGATGGTATAATAGACTTCTGTTAAGAATCAGAGTATCCTTTACTTTAGCACAGATTCTGATCATTATTCTTCAGAACATTCTGATTGCCTCAGCTTGAAAGCTTCTGTAGCTTAACTTCTGATGCTGTTTTGGTCAGAACTTCTGCATACAAAATAACACAAATTTAGAGTGCATATTTGTTCTTTGTGTTTGTTATCATCAAAACTCTAATTAAGGGTTGTATAATCAAACTATGTTCTAACAATCTCCCCCTTTTTGATGATGACAAAAACTAGGATTTTCAATGAAAGATAAGAACAAAAAGCTTAAGAGAGTCTCCCCATGAGTTGATTACTCAGATAGAGATGAGTTACTTCCCTGGAGTTCCTTCTCGTCAGAGCTTTTGATGCATCTCCTTCTGTCCTTATCAGAGTATATTCCTGTTCAAGCTTTTCAGAAAACATAGAGGTTAAAATATTCAGAATGTTTGAGACTTGTCCTGGTATACTATTATTGAAAATATCTTACGTTCTCCCCCTTTTTGTCGGGTATCAAAAAGCAATATAATCAGAGTCAAAAAGATGATTTATATTGAAAAACATAATGCAATGACATTTTTCAGAAACAAAGAGGATAAGATGAGAAATACAGATAAATAGTTTAAAGAAAATCTAAGAAGGAGGGGGAAGTCGTGTGAACAAATATTCCAACAAGCTCTTAATCTGAGTGCTTGATTCTTCCTACTTTCCCATAATATCTTTGATTTCTTTTGTTGTATCTTCTTGTTTATCCAATATATCCCTAATCTCTTTGTTTGTGTCTTCTTGCTTATCCAGTCTGGCATGGATTAAGGCATTCTCCTTCTCCAACTCTTCTAGAGTTTTCATGACTAGAGACGAAGCTGGTGTATCTTCAGGGGTTGCATGTCATTTAAAACACTCTGCAGCCTCTTCTGATTGAACAACTTCTTCTGTTGAAATTACCTTTTCTAGAGCAGTAGTTAGAGGATGACTATCAGAATCTGGTTCAATGGCTTCTGAAGTTTGGTGCTCTTTCCAGGGAGCGTTTTCCAGCAGAAGAATTTCTTTCTTGTCCCAGTGGATTAGAACTTGATCTTTGAAGGCTTTCAGCTAATCACTGAAGTTCTACTGAGCCCTTTCATAGCTCAATTCTTTCAGATGGGTTTCAGAGTTGAACCATTTTCTGAATCTTTCCCACGGAGAATCAAAAGCTGCAGGATTAGAATTCTCTTGACTTGCTTGCTTCAAAGAAGTAACCCATTCCTGTATTTTTGTTTCAAAAATCAAAAAATTTTTACCAACATTTGATTTGGTTAAGGTTAGTTTAGGTTTGGGGATGGAAATTTTGTGTGAGGTGGAAGCTAGATCGTCCAGCGCTTCTAGATCAATGATAGTTATGAGGTGGTCAGCTGGATGGTTGATAAGTGAGGGAGTGGAAGAATCATAAATCGAGATTGGTGAGTGAGTGGTGTTTGGTGGTGTGGATTCATATGGTGAAGGTATTTCTGGAATATCATGAATGGAGAGAGGTAAACGAACCATAAGGGGTTATGTTATTCCAAGAATTGGGGTAGTGGTATCAGAGTCTGTAAGGGAGTCTTCTGATTGGTCTGCGGTAGCTGTTGTATTTCCGGTTCAGGTATTTCAGAAGATAGATTTTCAGATTGAGGAGTGAAAGGGTTTTCATTTATTGGTTGGGGTGAGTTGAGGTTTTGATGTTCTGGTTGAGGAAAGTGTGGTTGTGGATTTTCTGGTTGTTGAGGTTGAGTGTTTGGATTTTCTGGGAGTGGTGAGGAAAAGTCTTGATCAAACAGTTCAATATCAGAGATAACTCTTGCAAGTTCTGGTTGATGTTGTTTTGGATTTGGATTGGGGGAGTGAGGTTCATTTAAGAAATTTCCAAGAGTTACAGATGGGTCAAACTCTATGTCAAAATCCTCAAATGTTTGGGGTGAAGGATTTTCTGTTGGTTGAGGGGGAATGGTTTCAGATGTTGGAATAGATATTGATTCTACAATAGAAACAAAAGATGTGTAACCTTTCTTTTTCGCAGCTTTGGGTGTCCTCTGAGAGGATCCTTCTCCTTCTGCCTTCCTCTTTCTAGATTTCTTTAGCACAACCTCTGGAGCTGGCTTGTGCAAATCTTGGATGTCGATTTCTGGTATAGTCCCATCAGCATTGCAAGCTTCAAGGTATCTGACTATAATCTCTGGAGAGGCATCTATCTCAGAGAATATTGGAAAATCCTTCAGAGGGATTCTCCTAGAAGTGATGACCTCATGAGAAGCAATTGTTGGTTCCTTCTTAATGTTTTCAATAATCTTCATTTTCTTCAGATTCTTGGCATTCAAAGGTTTCCCAACAGTTGCTTCAAGAGTACTGATTTCTTGAGCCTCTGTCTGATGTTCTATTAGCCTGTTTTCCGTTAGAATATCTGAAATCAATCTTCCTAGAGGAATCCAGTCCCTCTTAGTTATTTCTTCTTCTCTTGTCTCTTTCACACTTGTTCTGAGATGGTTGAAGAGAAAATGTGGGAGGTTTATTTTGGTCTTCTTTGCAATGAAGTATATCAGAAACAGCTGATCAATGTTGATGTAATCAGGAGAGCTTGTAGGCTTCCTGTGATTGATACATCCCAGAATTATTCTAGCCTAGATTCTGTAATGATCTTTCAAGTCTCTGATCTTGCTGGATGGCTGTCCAGAAGTGAAGATGACCCTAGCAATGGGATTTAGGTCAGAACACTTATCAGCCATATCAATGCATCTGACTCCGCCGCCATTGTATCCATTGAGTTTCCCAATTAAATCTTCTGTAATCACTATCTTCTTCCCCATAACATATGATGTGACCTGGTGGTTGGATGAAGTAGCATGAATTCAAAACTCTTTAACAAGAATGGGAAAAGTTGGACCCAACAGACGATCAAAGTATTTGTTCCATCCCTGTGCAGTTACATCTTCGTACAGATTAAACCCATTTTCTTGTAAGCTTTCAAAATCGACGATCAATTTACAGAGAACTTCAAGGTTGTCGACCAGAGTGAGTAGTGTTCTAATGGGATCCTCATATAGTTCAGTAGATGAAGAACCAGGAGCACTGTTGAGATTCTTGAGACTTGATGAGGATGCCATTGTTCATACGGATTCTTTGAAGAAAATTGATAGAAGGGGTTTTTTAAAAAAACTAGAACAAGAGAGAATATTGAAGGTGGTAAAATGTGAATGAATGAAATAGTAAATTGAGTTTATATAAGTTCTTTAGAAAATGTAATCAGTAAGAAATAGAAAATAAGTAATGATTATATTGAATTAATGAAACCTGAAATTGGGGGATTTAGAGAGATATTGAACAGATACCAATGACAGATGTATTAATGCATCCAATCAGAGCCTTGGCCCTTCAGAATTTGAATGCATGTTCAGCCTCAGAAGGTAGCTTGTGAGAGGATGACAGATGTTTCATGGTGTGAACTGCATGCCTCAATCCTTGAAATGAAAAGTTCAGATCTTCATAGATAGATTCTGATGCAACGGTACTGCTAACTTCTGAAGACAAGTTGATCAAATGTTCACAGAAAACAATAAAATTCCGAGGGTTATAATATGCAAATAAAACATTTTATTCTGGACACAGTTTCATGCTGAGATGTTTCAGAATGAAATTGAATCTATCTTTAGAAAGGGGTTTTGTAAACACATCAGCCCATTGATGGTATGTGTTAATAAATTTTAAAGTAAGAATTCATTTCTGAATATAATCCCTAATAAAGTGATGTTTTATTTCTATATGCTTAGCCCTAGAATGCAAAATGGGATTTCTGGATAGACATATGGCAGAATTGTTATCATAGAAGATAGGAATGTTACTCTCAAATATGTTGAAGTCTTCAAGTTGACTTTTCATCCAGAGCATTTGAGTGCCACATCCAGCAGCTGCTATGTACTCAAATTCTGCTGTTGACAATGCTATTGTGGATTGTCTTTTGTTGGTCCATGAGATTAGGTTGTCTCCCTGAAACTGGCAGCTTCCAGAAGTGCTTTTACGCTCTACTCTGTCTCCAGCAAAGTCAGCATTACAATATCCTACTAAGTTGTAGATTTTCTAAAAAACAAACCCAGATTAGTAGTACCTTTCAGATACTTGAAAATTTGCTTAAATGCTGTTAAGTGAGATTCTCTAGGATCTGATTGGAATATAGCACATAAGAAAACACTGAATAAAATATCAGGCCTTGAAGCCGTCAGATAAAGAAGAGATCCAATCATACCTCTGTAGATTTTCTGTTCTACCTTTTTACTTACCTCTTCCTTTTCCAGAATGCACGTGGGATGCATTGGAGTCTTTGAGGGCTTACATTATGAGAGGTCAAATTTCTTTAGAAGTTCTCTGACATATTTGCTCTGATGAATGTAAGTTCCTTCTGGAGTTTGGTTTATCTGAATGCCTAAAAAGAATTTAAGTTCCCCCATTAAGCTCATCTCAAACTCTGCCTGCATGCACTTAGCAAATTCTCTTCCCAGAGAGGGTTTAGTGGATCCAAAAATGATATCATCTACGTAAATCTGACAAACTAAAATGTCATTCTTAAATGTCTTACAGAACAAGGTTGTGTCCACTTTTCCTCTGGTGAATTCCTTTTCTAACAGGAAGTTACTTAGTCTTTCATACCACGCTCTGGGAGCTTGTTTCAGACCATAGAGTGACTTCTTTAGTTTGAAAACATATTCTGGGTGTTTGGAATTTTCAAACCCAGGGGGTTGGTGCACATATACCTCTTCATCTATGTAACCATTTAAGAATGCACTTTTGACATCCATCTGATACAGAGTGATGCTATTATTTACAACAAAGGAGATTAAGAGTCTGATAGATTCTAACCTGGAGACTGGAGCAAAGGTTTCTGTATAGTCTATCCCCTCTTGCTAACTATAACCTTGTTCCACCAGTCGTGACTTGTTTCTGATGACTTCTCCTTGCTCATTAAGTTTGTTTCTGAACACCCACTTTGTTCCAATGATGTTGAATCCTTTTGGTTTGGGAACCAGATCCCATACGTCATTCTTGGTGAACTAGTTTAATTCCTCATGCATTGCCAGAATCCAGTCATTGTCCAGAAGAGCTTCATCAATTGTTGTTGGTTCAATCAGTGAGACCAGTCCCATGAGGGATTCTTCAGAGTTTCTGAATGTTGATCTTGTTCTGATTGGATCATCCTTCTTTCCCAGGATCTTATCTTCTGGGTGAGCTATGCTGCTTTTGGATAACATTTTCTGGAGATGATCAACAGAAGGTACTGGAGCACTTGTAACATTTCTTTCTGAAGTAGTTGGAGCGTCTTTGTTGGGAATTCAACTTCTATATCTGCAAAAGATTTATTCTGCTTTGACTTTTGAGGGTCAAGCTTATCATTAAATCTAACACTCATTGACTCTTCAACAATCTATGTTTCTGTATTGTATACTTTGTACCCTCTTGAGCGTTCAAAGTATCCTAACATAATACACTTTTGTGCTTTAGATTCAAACTTGTTCAGATGATCTTTAGTATTCAGAATAAAACATGTGCATCCAAAAGGATGGAAATAAGAAATGTTGGGCTTTCTGTTCTTCCACAATTCATATGGAGTATTTTCTAGAATAGGTCTTATAGAGATTCTATTCTGAATATAACACGTTGTGTTACTTGCTTCTACCCAGAAGATCTTAGCAATATTAGTCTCATTGATCATGGTTCTATCCATTTCTTGCAATGTTCTATTCTTTCGTTCTACAACTCCATTTTTTTGGGGAGTTCTAGGACAAGAGAAGTCATGCGAAATTCCTTTTTCATTAAAAAATGTTTCAAATTTTTTATTTTCAAATTCTCCACCATGATCACTTCTGACTTTGACAATTCTAAGATCCTTTTCATTTTGAACTTGGTTACAGAATGCAACGAACACATAGTGTGACTCGTCCTTGTGTCTTAAGAACTTTACCCATGTCCATCTGCTATAGTCATCTACGATCACTAACCCATACTTCTTTGCACTAACAGACACAATTTTCACTGGTCCAAATAAGTCTATGTGCAAAAGTTCTAATGGCCTAGAGGTGGAAACAACATTTTTAGCTTTAAAGGCAGGTTTTGCAAATTTTCCTTTCTGACATGCTTCACACAGAGCATCTGAGCTAAACTTCAGATTAGGAAGTCCTCTGACCAAATTGAGTTTGTTAATCTGAGATATTCTTCTCATACTAACACGCCCCAATCTTCTGTGCCAGACCCATTGCTCGTTGTTAACAGAGAGAAGGCATTTTACATTCTGACTTTTTAGTTCAGAAAGTTTTATCTTATAAATGTTGTTTTTCCTCTTTCCATTAAAAAGGATAGTTCTATCTTTCTGACTAACAGCTTTGCATGAATTTTGATTAAAGATTATATCATAACCGTTATCACTTAATTGACTTATGGATAACAGTTTATGCATCAATCCATCAACTAAAAGCACATTATTGATAGAAGGAAGATTACCATTACCTATTGTTCCAAAGCCAATGATCTTCCCTCTTTAGTTCCCTCTAAAGCCCATGTAGCCTCCAGGTTTAAGTTCCAGGCTTTGGAACATATGCTTTCTTCCCGTCATGTGTCGAGAGCATCCAGAGTCCAGGTACCATGACTGGTGATTTAGCCTTGCTGCTAAAGATATATGCTACATAAATAATTTTGTCCTTAGGTACCCATATCTTTTTGGGTCCTAGTTTATTAGTTTTACCAAAATTCTGTTTGAATTTTGGTTTGACAGAGTAATCATTACTAGTGTATTTTAGGTCATGTGTGTGCCCGTATGTGAAGTGTGATTTTAGTGGTGTGTGTTTTATAACAAGGTCCATGACTTTCTTAGGTGGAGATACCTTACCTTGGCATCCTATTCCTTTTATGCCATTCATGCTAACTCCATAGATCATTGATGCCATCTTGCTTCTATCTATGTTTTTAGCCAGAAACTTCTGAAAGCTGTGATCATACTCTTTGATGATCTTATCAGCATTACTGGGAGTCTATGAGATTATTTCTTTCTGAGAGTTTTGTAAATCATTTTCTAATTTTAAAATATTTTCTTTTAACTCATAATTTTCTAATCTAAGACTCTCAGTTCTTTCAGAGTCAGAGACAAGATCCCTTTTCAGGTTCTTGAATTTGACTCTGATCTGCTGATACCTTTCCAGAATTTCATTCATACTTTCTGCAAGTTCAGCCTTAGTAAAATTGACAGTGAAATCAGGGAATACCTCTTCTGTGTTTGATTCTGAGTTTGAACCAGAAGCTTCACTGTATTCTGTCACATTTTCCATATGAGTGATGTTGGCTCTTTCATCATCTGACTCTGAGTTAGCATCAAAAGTGTATGAATCATCCTATGTTGCCATGAGGCTTTTCTTCTTCTCCTTGAAGAAGTCTTTTTGGGCTTCTCCTTCTGAAGCCTTGGACAATCACTTTTGTAGTTCCCTTGTTCATTGCACTCATAGCAGATGATGTCTTTGTTATTTGACTTTTTGTGACCTGAAGAAGCTTCAGATATTCTGTGTCCAGAGTAGGACTCAGACTTTTTGTATCTGGAGGAGGATTCATTTTGACTCTCTGATCTTCTCGGGTTTCTGAATTTTCTTTGTCTCCGCTTCCGCAGTTGATTGACCCTTCTGGAGAGAAGAGACAATTCGTCTTCTTCTGATGAGGATCCATCAGAGGTTTCTTCCATAGCCTACAAAACCTTAGAATCAGTTTTTTTGTTAGATTTTAATGCTAGAGGCTTACCTTGCTTTTGAGGCTCGTCTTCTTCTAGCTCTATCTCATGACTTATGGGGGAGCTGACAAGTTCCTCCAGAGATATTTTGTTGAGATCTTTAGCCAGCTTAAGTGCAGTGACCATTGGCCTCCATTGCTTGGGTAGACTTCTGATGATCTTCTTTACGTGATCAACAGTAGAATATCCTTTGTCAAGAACTTTCAGCCCAACAACAAGAATCTGGAATCTTGAGAACATTGCTTATATGGATTCACTGTCTTCCATCTTGAATGCTTCATATTTCTGAATGAGCGCAAGGGCCTTGGTTTCTTTGACTTGTATGTTGCCTTCATGCGTCATTCTCAGAGAGTCAAACATGTTTTTGGCTGTCTCTCTGTTTGAGATCTTCTCATATTCTGAGTATGAGATGGCACTGAGAAGTATTGTTTTGGCTTTATGATGGTTTCTGAAATCACGTTTTTGCTGGTCAGACATCCTTTTTCTATCAATCTTCTGACCACTTTCATCCAGAGGATGTGTGTATCCATCAATTACCATGTCCCATAGATCTGCATCATGAGCCAGAAAGAAGCTCTCAATTCTGTCTTTCCAGTAGTCAAAATTTTCTCCATCAAAGACTGGAGGTTTGCCGCTGATTTTTTCCTTGTCCTCATGATAGTCATTGCTGATGTTTTGGCTAGGCCTCACCATAGTGTTTTTTTCAAGCTTGGATCTTGTACTGACACGGTTAAGTGTATGAACTCAGAACCAGGCGCTCTGATGCCAATTGAAGAAGTGAAAAACACAATAAGGGGGGGGGGGGATTGAATTTAAACTTAAAAACAAAAGCAGTAGACACTATATTTTTATCCTGGTTCATTTTATCTCAAACTACTTCAGTCCACCCGCCAAGGTGATTTCGCCTCTCTCCAACGATGACTTAATTCACTAATCAAATCTGATTACAGTACTACTTTGACAACTGCCAAAGTCTTCTTGAGTACAACCACAACCCGGTTTATCTCAAGGAAAACTATCTTAATCAAACGAGAATGATATACTGTGTACTGTTGTTTTTCGTTACAAAAACTGTATCACTACTGTGATATATTACACAATTTGAGCATATAAGTGAATATGAAAGATTGCAGCGTTTTAGATGTATGAACAGTAGTGTCAAAAATCGTGAATGATTTGTCCTTTAATCTTGTTTATATAGGCGTGAAAATCTTGTCCAACATAAAGCGTGATAATGGACACTCAATGCTATTTCCATATTGAGAAGATTCTTGTCTGACTGAAGCCGTTGCATATGATACTGTCTTAATTGAAAAGTAACGCTTCAGAGCTAGAATCTTGCTTGCTGTTTTACTTCAGAACATTAATGACTCAGAGATATGAGGATCTGATGGTATAATAAACTTCTGTTCAGAATCAGAGTATCCTTTACTTTAGTGCAGATTCTGATCATCGTTCTTCAGAATATTCTGATTGCCTGATTGCCTCAGCTTGAAAGCTTCTGTAGCTTAACTTCTGATGTTGTTTTGGTCAGAACTTCTGTATACAAAATAACACAAATTTAGAGTGCATATTTGTTCTTTGTGTTTGTTATCATCAAAACTCTAATTAAGGGTTATAGAATCAAACTATGTTCTAACAACTAATACTAATAAAAATAATTAGAATTATACACAATGATATTTGACCCGGTCAAGTTTCAGAAAAATTGACATAGATCCCAAAATATACTATTGACAAGGGCCCTAAAATGTATGAGTCAGTTAGGCACAAAAACATACACCCTTTTGATAACGAGAAAACATATCATATAATTACCATGCTTTTTACCGATTTTATATTTCATTAAGTCGTCTAACCCCCGATTATTCCGAGATTATTTGTCTTTTTACAGGTATAACATTTGTCGACTCAAACCGATGGAAAAGGACAACATGAAGAAGGCTAGACAATAAACAAAGAGAAAAAGAATTAAAAAAAAATACAAAGTTTAGATTTTTGGAACAGTGACGGTCGTCACATCCTTGTGACGGGCGTAACACCCCCCAACATGAAGAAACGCTCGTCACACACCACTGACGAGCGCAATGCACTACTTCAGCGCATTACGACCGTCACCCACCTGTGACGACCGTCACGTGCGTGAAGGTGGACGTTATATATGGATTGAGACGTGGGCATTAAGGGAAGACTCGTTCTCCCTTTTTCTGCTGAGTCTCCTATTTTCCTGCCACCACTATTAGCGCTCCTATATTTTCTCCATTGAAGACTTCATCAAGAATTCTTAACTGCTGATTTTCCTATGCTATATATATGTGTACCAGTGCATAGTTCAAGGGTCGAAGAAATTTCCTCAGAACAAATATTATTTTCTTTTGCAGTTATTTTCCATTTTCCTTGTTTTGGAATATTGTTTTCACGTTCCTGTAATTTTCATTCAAAGTCTTAGTTTTTAGTTTTAAGTGTTAATTCTTCTTTCAAGAATTAACACGAATTATTTACTGCAAATCAAGCTCGAAGATTGGATTATTGTAATACTTCAAGATTACCATAGCAACTTTGATTCCAGGTTTTATATTGCAATTATTATTCATTTAGTTTTTATATTATGCCAATTGTTGCTATGAATTATATTTTGAACTGTATTGCTGTTAAGTTAATTATGTCTGGCTAAATTATTAATACCGGTATGTGACCGTAAGAACTGAAAGAATTCAGTGATACCTTGGCCAAAAATATTTATAAAACAATTTCTGGTTTCCAATTTCCAAGATTAATTTAACTATCCTTGTCACGAGAGTGAGAGGTTAATTAACACGATTTTGCCACGAGAGTGGGAAATTAATTAAGGCAAGAACCTACATGCGAGAGCTGGGGTTCAACCTAGATAGTGGTAACGAAGCATTGATTTTTAAATACACAAGAGTGTTTTAATAAATTAATTAAACTCAAATTGTTTTCAAAAAGTGTTATTAAATTTAAAGTGCATCCACTAGGTTTAGTAGCATGACTTATTTCATAAACACGAGAGTGTATGTCTCAGGTTTTTAAACAATTAGCTTTTACCGAAATACTTTATAGGCCAAGCGATTCACCGAATTCCCTAAGTCCGATTATCACATACCGGTATAACTAGTACTATTACTTTTAATTAAACTATTTCCCCCAAAAATCGAATATTCATCGCTTAGTTAGACAAACTGTAGCATTAGATCGTATGCGATTGATCCTCAGTCTCTATGGGTTCGATAATCTTTTAAAACTAGAACGACTGAACTGTATACTTGCAGTTAGTATCCCGACATACTCATAAAGTCCCGATCAAGTTTTTGGCGCCGTTGCCGGGGACTGGTAGTCAATTAATTACGATTCTTCTGTTGTGCGTTTAGACTAAGCAACAGATACCCTTTTTCGATTTGTATGCCAAGGACTCGCTCACAAGGCGAACCACTTGACAAATCGACGGACGAACCTAAACGCATTCTTTCCGTAAGACGTGCAGTCAGGGATTACTGTTTGAATCACGCTATTCCTTTACCCAAACTAGAAATCAAGATTGATTCTGAAACTGATTCTAATTCTTCCTCTGAAACCGAAACCAATCCAGAATTAGACATGGCCGAAGAACAAAGGACCCGTCCACTGAAGGAGTACACAGCTCCATCACAACAAGAACCCCATAACAGCATTGCTGCTCCAGCAATAAACCGAAACGATTTCGAGTTGAAACCATCATTGATATCAGCTATCCAACAACGCCAATTCTCTGGAGATCCTTCTGAGGATCCGAATGAACATCTTACAAAGTTCGTTCAATTTGCCGACACAGTTATAGAAAATGGTGTTAGTAAAGATGCAATAAGATTACATCTTTTCCCTTTCTCATTAAGAGATAGAGCTTGGGCTTGGTTGCAATCCTTGCCATCAAATTCCATCACTACGTGGGAAGGAATGAAGATTGTATTCTTGGCACGATACTTTCCCCCAAGCAAGACCGCTACACTAAGAGCCCAAATCAACGAATTTAGGCAGAAGGATACTGAATCGCTATTTGATGCATGAGAGCGCTACAAAGATATGATGCGAATGTGCCCACATCACAAATTAGAAAAATGGCTGATAATCCACACATTTTATAATGGACTCTTGTACAACACAAGACTATCTATAGATGCCGCCGCAGGTCGTACACTGATGGACAAGCCTTATGACGAGGCTAACCAAATCATTGAAAACATGGCTCAAAACCACTATCAGTGGGGAGGAGAAAGAACATTTGTGGAGAAAACTCAAGCCAAAGGTGGGATGTACGAGGTTAGTAGCCTAGATAAAGTTAATGCTAAGGTAGATGCTCTTACCCAAAAGATAGAAAGCTTGACCTTGCCTCCTGCAGCCACCGTGGCTGCAGTTACCCCAAGCTGCGAAGTTTGTGGAGTTCCTGGTCATGTTGGAACCAAATGTCAAATCTTAGCAGGAATATCAGCTGATCAGGTAAATTACGCCCAAGGAAATCCTTATGCCAATACCTATAATCCTGGTTGGAAGAACCATCCTAACTTCTCGTACAAGAGCAATAACGCTTTATATGCACCTGGCCAAGCACCTGTTGTACCTCCAGGGTATCAAAAACCCGCTGTTAATGTTCCTAACATTCCTAAGAAATCTAACCTTGAAATCCTAATGGAAAATTTTATCGCTAATCAAGCCCAACAAAACAAAGAATTCCTCAATCAAAACGTTCACACCGGTGAACAATTGAAGCTATTAGCAAACAAGGTAGATGCCCTAGCTACTCACAACAAAATGTTAGAAACCCAAATATCCCAAGTAGCACAACACCAAGCTAGTTCTTCCGCACCTGCTGGTACATTTCCTGGACAGCCACAACCCAATCCTAAAGGTCATGTAAATGCTATTACATTACGAAGTGGGACAGCCCTTGATGGACCGGTAGATCCTAGACTCCAAAACCCGACCATGTATCAAAAACCTGAAAAAGAAATGGAGAGGTCGAAAGATCAATCTGAAAATGTAGAGGAAGACGCGAATGAGAACAAAGAGGCCTCAGAAAAACCTTATGTGCCTCCACCACCATATAAACCACCAATTCCATACCCCCAAAGACTTGCAAAATCCAAGAATGAGGGACAATTCAAGAAATTTGTAGAACTTCTGAAACAATTAAACGTCACTATTCCGTTTACAGAAGCTATAACCCAAATGTCGTCATATGCTAAATTCCTAAAAGAAATATTGGCTAATAAGAAAAAAATCGTTGAAAACGAAACCGTCATGCTAACTGCCGAATGTAGCGCCATAATTCAAAATAACATGCCTCCAAAGCTAAAAGATCCTGGTAGTTTCTCCATACCATGTGTAATTGGAAAATCTTTCATAGACAAAGCTCTATGCGATTTAGGAGCCAGTGTCAGTCTAATGCCCTTATCTATTTGCGAGAAGCTCAAATTAGGCGACATGAGACCTACCAAGATGTCCCTATAACTAGCCGACAGGTCAGTCAAATTTCCTGTTGGTATGCTAGAAAACATTCCTGTCCGAATAGGACAATTTTACATACCGACCGAATTTATAATAATGGACATCAAGGAAGATTCAAAAATTCCCATCATACTAGGAAGACCATTTTTAGCTACTGCAGGAGCCATCATAGACGTTAAGAAAGGAAAACTTACCTTTGAGGTAGGAGAAGAAAAAGTAGAATTCATTCTTTCCCAATTCTTTAAAGCCCCTGCTATAGATGACTCATGTTGTCTCCTAGATATTATTGATGAATGTGTCAAAGAACTTGAATGCCAAGAGGACACCTATTCTGAGATGCTGAAAACCCAGACACCAACTATCCTCAAGAACGAAGACTGGAAACAAGAACACTCAGATGCCAACCTAAGCGAATGTTTAGCCTTAACACCCGATCCTGACCCAACTAATAAGAGACCTGGTATAGAACTTAAAACATTACCTGAAGATCTTAGGTATGAATTATTAGATAAAGAACTTGAACGACCAGTTATAGTTAATGCCAAATTAGGAGAGGTCGAAACCGAAAAACTTCTTAGTGTGTTACGGAAATATCCAACCGCGTTAGGCTATAATATCTCAGATCTCAAAGGAATAAGCCCTTCTCTCTGTATGCACCACATTATGCTGGAGGAGGACTGCAAGACTTCTAGAGAACATCAAAGACGAATAAATCCTATCCTAAGTGAAGTCTTTAAAAAGGAAGTGCAAAAACTTCTAGAGGCAGGCATCATATACCCAATATCAGATAGCAACTGGGTCAGTCCAGTTCACGTGGTGCCTAAGAAAGGAGGTGTTACGGTCATAACGAACACAAAAGGCGAATCAGTAGCACAACATACGCAGACAGGATGGAGAATGTGTATCGATTATAGAAAACTAAGCAAAGCTACACGCAAGGACCATTTGCCATTACCATTCATTGATCAAATGCTCGAGCGTTTAGCCAAACATTCCCATTTATTCTATCTTGATGGATACTCAGGATTCTTTCAAATTCCCATTCATCCTGATGATCAAGAGAAAACCAGGTTCACATGTCCCTATGGTACCTTTGCATACCGAAGAATTCCATTTGGACTATGTAACGCACCTGCAACTTTCCAACGATGCATGATGGCGATCTTCGCAGATTTTTTAGACGGAATCATGGAAGTATTCATGGACGATTTCTCTGTCTGTGGAGAGAGTTTCAACGGATGTTTAACAAATCTTGAATTAGTACTGAAACGCTGTGTCAATGTCAACCTAGTGCTCAACTGGGAAAAATGTCACTTCATGGTGAGACAAGGAATTGTGTTGGGTCACATTGTATCAAACAGAGGGATTGAAGTCGACAAAGCAAAGATCGAAATTATCAAAAACCTTCAACCACCCAAAACAGTTAGAGAAATAAGAAGCTTTCTAGGACACGCGGGTTTTTACCGACGTTTTATAAAAGATTTCTCTAAAATCACCAAGCCACTAACCGAATTATTAATGAAAGAGGCTGAATTTATTTTCGACGATAAATGCTTGAATGCATTCGAGACACTTAAAGAGGCCTTAATCTCAACACCTATTATGCAACCTCCTGATTGGAATTTACCATTTGAAATAATGTGCGATGCGAGCGATTATGCTGTAGGCGCAGTCCTAGGACAACGTAAAGAAAAAAAGATTCACGCTATCTACTATGCAAGCAGAACACTCGACCCCGCACAAATGAATTACGCCACTACGGAGAAGGAACTCTTAGCTGTGGTATTCGCGTTGGATAAATTTCGTTCCTACTTAGTAGGCGCTAAAATCATTATTTATACGGATCATGATGCGATCCAATACTTACTAAGCAAGAAGGACGCCAAACCACGACTACTCAGATGGATCTTACTCTTACAAGAGTTTGACTTAGAAATAAAAGACAAGAGAGGAACTGAAAACGTGGTAGCTGACCATTTATCGAGATTAGATGGAATCCAAATCGAGAGCGTTCCTATAAATGAAGACTTACCTTATGAACGCCTCATTGCTAAGCTAGAGATAAACCCTACCGACAGTTTAGATAGACACAATGAACCTTTAACAACTGCGGTAGAAAAAGCCATTTGTACTAACACCACATTACCATGGTACGCTGACTTCGTCAACTATTTAGTTGCCGATGTTTTACCACCCGATTTAACGTACCAACAGCGGAAGAAATTTTTCCATGATCTTAAACACTACTTTTGGGATGAACCATTACTCTTTAAAAGAGGCGCCGATGGTATCTACCGTCGCTGCGTTCCCAATGATGAAATAGACGACATCATTTCCCATTGCCATTCCGCCCCTTATGGTGGACACACTAGTACGTCGAAAACCTGTGCAAAAATACTACAAGCTGGCTTCTTTTGGCCTACCTTATGGAAAGACGTCCACGTAGCAATTATGAACTGCGATAGATGTCAACGCACAGGAAATATATCTAGACGCGACGAAATGCCTCAAAAAGGAATCCTCGAAGTAGAAGTTTTTGATGTATGGGGAATTGATTTCATGTGACCTTTCCCCGCATCTTTTGGAAATAAATATATTTTGGTAGCCGTCGACTACGTATCAAAATGGATTGAAGCTATCGCCGCACCCACAAATGATACACGTGTGGTACTAAAACTATTCAAGAATATTATCTTCCCACGATTCGGTGTACCAAGACTAGTGATCAGTGATAGTGGCTCCCATTTTATCTCTAGAATCTTCGAAAAGTTACTTTCCAAATATGGAGTTAAACACCGCATAGCCACACCATACCATCCTCAAACGAGCGGACAAGTGGAAGTGTCAAATAGGGAGATAAAACAAATCCTTGAGAAAACCGTAACTTCATCCAGAAAAGACTGGTCCTCTAAGCTAAACGATGCTCTTTGGGCATATCAGACAGCTTTTAAAACCCCTATCGGAACAACACCGATTAAGTTAGTTTATGGAAAATCCTGTCATCTGCCAGTAGAATTAGAACATAAATCCGATAGGGCCATAAAAATCCTTAACTTAAATTACAAGACTACTGGCGAGAAACGAGTGTTAGATATCCATGAATTAGAAGAATTGCGTTTAGACGCTTATGAAAATGCTAAAATCTATAAAGAACGAACAAAAAATGGCACGATAAGCGTATCTCGCGGAAAGACTTTAAGGAAGGAGACATCGTACTCCTATTCAACTCTAGACTGAAACTTTTCCCAGGAAAATTACGTTCCAGATGGTCCGGACCGTTCGAAATTAACAAAGTTTTCCCAAGTGGTGCGATGGAAATTAAAGGCAATTCTATCGAACCATTCATAGTTAATGGCCAGCGCCTAAAGCACTACTTTAACGTCGGAAATATAGACTACTCGACTTATCTTCAGTTAAGTGATCCGCCTACCCCAAATACCTAACTGAATAGGTATTAACTGTCGAGCCGACGACATAAAATAAAGGCGCTTCGTGGGAGGCAACCCATGTTTTACTTTAATTATTATTTTTTTCCTGCTTTAACATGCTTTTATTTTTCTTCTCTTTTTCTTAAACTTTAAAACATTTTCATGATTGCATCTCTTACTCCTTTCTATTTTTCTTCTGTTTTTATTTTTCCCTTTAATCTTTCTTTTTCTTTTTAATTTAACTTTGGCAATTTCTTAACCCGAAAATACTTACTTAATTTCTCTTTTTTCAAACATTTATTAAATATTTTCAGGGGGGTAATTCTTTTGCTTTCATATTTAGCGCTATGGATTGTGTAAACTTCATGAATGACAAATTGAGAAGCAAACACCAAAGAAGACGATTTGCGAACCTGGGTGAACGGGAGATGTGCCCTACTATCTACGCAGATGATCATGCTATGACCGCCCTTGGCATTCGTGAGAGTGTCATGTACTTGCTGCATCAGATTGGCTGGGACACTGCTCCTATCCAAAGACGGTTCTGTACCTACAAAAAGCTGACTCTTGAGTTCCTAAGCACCCTGAGCTTCATTCCAAATCATGGGATGGGATTCAACCGTGGGTTGATCACATTCAGGATGTTTAACATGGATTACACTTATAACCTACGGGAGTTTAGCCAGCTGCTTGGGTTCCCTTTTGGACCCGATGTTATCAGTATGACACAGGAGAACCTCTTGCCTGAATCTGATCTTGATTATTTCTGGGGAAGCATCGCTGGTATTAACCATCCTGAGCCGTCTGATCTTTACTCTGAATACATCCATAACCCGACTATCAGGTATTTCCACAAGATCATCGCCCACACCATCTTTGGCAAACAACAGAATGTCACATATGTATCCCGCGATGAGCTGTTTATTATGTATTGTGCATCCCAGAGCCGTCCGGTGAACGCTGCAGCTTATATGCTCGCTAATATGGAGCGTATCATCCAGACTCCGAATGCACCGATCTTGTTGGGTGGGTTAATTACCATGCTATCTAATGCAATTGGACTCTGCCGGCCTATGCTCGGATCAGCTCCGCTTTGTGGAATAAAGTCGATGGACATTGCCTTCTGTTTCAATACCAGCATGATCGGGAACCTTGGACCACATCAATTTGACCTGTTAGTTAATCATCAGATCGTCCACCAGTTTAAGCTTCCGGACCCTATCACCAGTGTGCACAACAAAGATAACTGGCTGTTTGACCTTCACCATCCTGTTTCACCGCCCTCCTCACCATCTACTGTGGACATTTATGAGGTTCCAAACACTACTAATGCTGATGAAGATCCTGCTACACTGCCAGGATACCATGAGTTCCCTGATCCTTGGGAACAGCAGGCTACTTCCACTAAGACCGCGACCCAGGCTTCTGAGGTTACACCACCTCCGCCTACTGTTACCCTTCACTCCTTACATGAAGCAATTACTGACATACGGGGCGAGCTGACTTCTCTCCGGGTGGACTTCATAACCTTCATGGACTTGGTGACTGATCAGTTGGACTACATGCATCAGCATATGTTTCCGCCTCCCCGTGGCTAGAGTTTCCATTATTATTCATCTCCTTCTCTCTCGCATTTGTCCATACAGTGGGGACACTGTTTAGTTTTAGTGTGGGAGGGATTATAGTTATTACTTTCATCATTATATCATTTTTTAGGTATTTCGAAACAATTTCTTATGAATTTATTCAATTATTTAAAGTACCAAGTTCATTTATTTATTTTCATATTTCCAGTTTACTGTGTACTTCCTTTTATTTACTGTTTATTGTTTATGTTTACTGCAATGTTATTACTATTTCGTTATGTACTGGTAACAAATATTACAAACTTTAATTATTAGATCATCTTCCTTTATATTAAAAACTCTTATTAATTAAAATATTTCAAAATATGAAGAAAAAAAATATACTTCAAACCTTATTCTCAAGAAAATAATAAAATATAAAAATATCAACACCCCAACGGTCCTGTAACGGTCACCTTATTTATGATGCTGAACGCGTCACGGTCGTCACACCCTTGTGACGAGCGTAACACGCCTTTTTGCCTCATGACGACCGTCACACCCTCGTGACGACCGTCATGCAAACAGTGTATCAGAACGACTATTAACAGAGAACCGTTCCAGCTTTCAACCATCCCCTTCATAAACCCACTTCCTCCATTGTTACCACATCACACGAAAAACTACCCACTCACTCCATTTTTCTTCTAACTTCTAAATTCCCAACACCAAATTACCATCCATACAGTACCCCATTTTCATATTCCCAAATCAAATTCTACCTACACCATGGCAAACAACCCACAAGCCCCCACCCTCACTTTCCGAATCGGCGAACAAGGAGAAAATCAACGAGAAAAGTTTCAGAAATTTCAACGTCGAGGTCTCCAACCCACAAGGTACGTTGACATCGACTGCCTAAGGAGTTTGGGACTACTCGACAGTGTCCGCCGATTATTGAAAAGTGTGGATTTGTGGAACCTATGCCGCGAACCAAGACCGATCTATGAAACTCTTACTATTGAGTTCTTGAGTTCATTTGTTTACCTCACTCCGCCAGGTGTCACAAACCAACTGTCAGGCCTGGCAAAATTCTGCATGTTTGGCATTGAGCACGAGTTGCCTTAATCTGACATCGCGAGACTTCTAGGCTTTTGTTCGGACGAAGGTGCTCATCTCCGGGTGCCGGATAATTTTAGTGAGGAAGCTTTCAACTTGTGGCACAGTCTAACGAATATCCGTTCCGGATCCTATGACCACCTCAATTCCACCCACATTCACAATTCGGCCATCCGCTACTTCCATCGCATCCTTAGCAACACGATCTTCGCCCGCGACAGCAACCATAAGCTCAACTCCAAGGAGCTCTTCTTTTTACATTGCGCGTTCTCTGGGCAAAAGATCAATGCCGCCCCGTTCCTACTTGCTCACATCCATTCTATTTGTGCTAGAGGTGGAAAACCATTTTATTTCGGAGGGCTGGTTACTTCACTTGCCATTGGTATGAACTACGGTGTTGCTCTCGCAACCTTGCCTTCTATGGCACCGACTTTGCTAACTATGGATCACTGCAACGCCACACACCTCATCTACGAGCGGGAAGACGGCAGATTCCACCCTATAATCAGGAACATTGTCTATCAGAATATCATTTTTCCAAACAGGGACCGAATCGATCCAAGTAACCGAGCAAACTGGTTGTTCGATCCTGAAATTCCCGCAGAGCGTGCACCTGCCCATGAAGACCAACCTGCAGCCGATGCAGACGAAATACAAGAAGAGTTGGATAGTGCTCCTCTAGTCCACGACATTCCAGGATCCTCATCTGCACCTCCTCCTATTAATCTTGAAGACATCCTTCGCGCCCTCCACATGCAAAACCAAATGAATGCGGCGCTTTAGAGGAGGCAAGCCGAGCAATTTGAGTCTATGTGCGCCCAAAACACTCAGATCTTGACTGGGCAGCGTAACATGAATGAGAGGTTAGATGAGGCCCTGTCAGAGCTTAACGCCTTGAGGATGGACGTGAGCACCCTTGGCTTCCAAGACACCGACACTGAAGCCACTCCTACCAGACGCTCTCGCACCAGGAGTAGAGGACGTGGTCACCAGTAGTCTTTCTTTAATTTCTATGTAATTTATTATTTTTCTGTTTCATTTCTTTTCCGTTTGTTTTGTAATTGTTCTTCCCCGCCTATATACCACAACATTGAGGACAATTTCGGATTTTGTGTGGGAGAGGTACCTTTCAATCTTTTATAAACTAGTAAATTCTTACGATATGTCTCAATTCAAATTCTTTGCTTTATTTTTCCATACCGAAAAATTTTCAGCTTCGCATTCGCCCGACATACCTATTTTAACGAAATCCCAGTTGAGGAAGTCGAAAACGACATAACAAGATCGATACGGTTCTGACACCGTAGAATTCCTGCTTACGCGATCCGTTTCAATAACCATTATACTGATATCTGGAGTTTCAAGTTCTAGAAGTAACCCCTAGTAGTTTATACTAGCAGTCAGCACCGTCTTGACATAAACCACGTGGAGAATCGATGAATATAAGTGTTTGATGCCTGATTCTAAAAATATCCTTCCTATCTCGCTGCTAAAAGAAAAGAAAATTTGTGTACCAAAATTTACGGGCACATATAAGAGCTGAGCAAATAATAAAGGAATCCAGTGTTGGTTGGTTCAGAGGTATCTGGTTCAGAACTCGGTAGGGCGTGCTACGGCCCGATCCCCCACAACCTCCAATTTGGATAACATATGTAGGGTTTCCACATTCATGTACCAGACCCCGTGCTAAAAGGATCAAAGTCACTAACCGGTTACTCCACTACGTGCGTGCTAAGACAAAGGGTTTAATGTGATTGCGCCAGAACGAAACCGGGTGAAATAGATACGAGGAACTCCGGGCAGAATTATAACGGAACTGTTGGATAGCTCGTTTGAAATGGAAGTCTACGGCAAGCTTATTGCTTGTGTCATTAGCGTATCTTTAGTGTTTTACTCAAGTATCGGCCGAACCAACGAGGACTTCCCGAAACTACTTTAAAAATCTAAGGTATGTCATGCTTATACGCTTGACAAAACTTGTCCGACCTTTCGAATGACTATTTGCTTGAGGACAAGCAAAGGTTTAAGTATGGGGGAATTTGATAACGAGAAAACATATCATATAATTACCATTCTTTTTACCGATTTTATATTTCATTAAGTCGTCTAACCCCCGATTATTCCGAGATTATTTGTCTTTTTACAGGTATAACATTTTTCGACTCAAACCGATGGAAAAGGACAACATGAAGAAGGCTAGACAATAAACAAAGAGAAAAAGAATAAAAAAATACAAAGTTTAGATTTTTGGAACAGTGACGGTCGTCACATCCTTGTGACGGGCGTAACACCCCCCAACATGAAGAAACGCTTGTCACACACCACTGACGAGCGTAATGCACTACTTCAGCGCGTTACGACCGTCACCCACCTATGACGACCGTCACGCGCGTGAAGGTGGACGTTATACATGGATTGAGACGTGGGCATTAAGGGCAGACTCGTTCTCCCTTTTTCTGCTGAGTCTCCTATTTTCCTGCCACCACTATTAGTGCTCCTATATTTTCTCCATTGAAGACTTCATCAAGAATTCTTAACTGTTGATTTTCCTATGCTATATATATGTGTACCAGTGCATAGTTAAAGGGTCGAAGAAATTTCCTCAGAACAAATATTATTTTCTTTTGCAGTTATTTTCCATTTTCCTTGTTTTGGAATATTGTTTTCACGTTCCTGTAATTTTCATTCAAAGTCTTAGTTTTTAGTTTTAAGTGTTAATTCTTCTTTCAAGAATTAACACGAATTATTTACTGCAAATCAAGCTCGAAGATTGGATTATTGTAATACTTCAAGATTACCATAGCAACTTTGATTCCAGGTTTTATATTGCAATTATTATTCATTTAGTTTTTATATTATGCCAATTGTTGCTATGAATTATATTTTGAACTGTATTGCTGTTAAGTTAATTATGTCTGGCTAAATTATTAATACCGGTATGTGATCGTAAGAACTGAAAGAATTCAGTGATACCTTGGCCAAAAATATTTATAAAACAATTTCTGGTTTCCAATTTCCAAGATTAATTTAACTATCCTTGTCACGAGAGTGAGAGGTTAATTAACACGATTTTGCCACGAGAGTGGGAAATTAATTAAGGCAAGAACCTGCATGCGAGAGCTGGGGTTCAACCCAGATAGTGGTAACGAAACATTGATTTTTAAATACACGAGAGTGTTTTAATAAATTAATTAAACTCAAATTGTTTTCAAAAAGTGTTATTGAATTTAAAGTGCATCCACTAGGTTTAGTAGCATGACTTATTTCATAAACACGAGAGTGTATGTCTCAGGTTTTTAAACAATTAGCTTTTACCGAAATACTTTATAGGCCAAGCGATTCACCGAATTCCCTAAGTCCGATTATCACATACCAGTATAACTAGTACTATTACTTTTAATTAAACTGTTTCCCCCAAAAATCGAATATTCATCGCTTAGTTAGACAAACTGTAGCATTAGATCGTATGCGATTGATCCCCAGTCTCTGTGGGTTCGATAATCTTTTAAAACTAGAACGACTGAACTGTATACTTGCAGTTAGTATCCCGACAGACTCATAAAGTCCCGATCAAGTTTTATAAGCGAATACACCCCTCCCTTCTAGAGGGTTCATACCAACTTGCTAAGCCCAATTAATTACACCTCATATTATCAATTCAAGATATATACACCTCCATCTAGAATATGAGACTTATTTAAATGTGCACCTCGTGACCTTATTACAAACAAATATCCCAATTAAATGCTAATGAAATAATTCAATTGTTAATTTCTAAGGCGATCAAATTTGAGGTATGACAAAAGTATGCTGATGTTTTACCATATATTCCTTTGCTTTAACACTTGATGCATTATCATCTTTGTGTGGTGTATCATCATTTGTAACTTAGGTATCCATCTATGTGCTTGTTTACTTGATGTTTTGTCATCTTCTATTTGATGTATTAAAATCATTGATTCTTGATGTCTTGTCATCCTTGAGTGATGTTTTATCATCTCTTATCCTATATTTACTTGCTTATCTAAGTAGGTATTTGTTTCATAACTTGTCTAAGTGACCCTTTTAGTGATTTCTTTCCTTCTTTATCTTATCTAAGTATTGATTTCTTGAAATTCTTCATCCCTTTCTTCCTATCTTTCATGATATTTACATGCTCCCCATAGGACCTTTAGTTAATTCTTCTTTAAGATTTAACTAAATAGACCTTAGGTTTGGAATCCATGTATGAAACATTAGGTAGAATTCCCTCTAACCCAACTTTAGGTTCATAAGCATGACAACTTATAGGATTGAGATCCCTGTTTGTTTAGTCTTTCTCTTTTGCATCCATAATAAAACCAAAACTTCTCTTTTCTTTCAAACATTCAAAACACTTGATAAATAATGATGCAAACCATGTGTCACGAGCCTTAAGCAATTGAGAGGAGCATGAGGGGGTCCATTCTCAAACCTTGTGTTTCTTTCAATCATAGTCTTTAATATGGTTCAAATCATAAATTCTTTTCCAAGGTAAAAAAACACAAACAAATTAAAATATTTTTTTCTTCGGACTTTATCTTTTAAAAAAATTTCAAAAAGGATATGCTTCACAAGCATTGTTCATAAAAAACACACAAAAAACCAAAACACATTTTTAGATGACCTACGAGTGCCCTGATCCCCTATTGCATGAAAGGTTGTAAGTAGGCACAAAGGTTCGCAACCGCGACAGGCACAACTAATAAAAACTTTCTTTTTGTATATAATTTGTATGCATTCCCTTAGCATTAGGCTTTAGATTTTTATTCACCCTTTGATTAGAACAAACTTGAGTGGATCTGTGGAGTACCACAGACGTGAGGGGTGCTAATATCTCCCCCTTGCGTAATTGACTTCCTTAACCTTTCTCTTGGTTGCAAGACCATGTTCTTTTCCTTCCTTTAGGTTTACTTAGTGTTTCCTTTCCCTCTCTTGGGACAAATAACATTGATGGCGACTCTTCTTTCCTCCTCCTTCGTGCTTCGATGAAAATCCTAGACAGGCAATGATCTTACACCAAGGATAATAAAAACTCATTTGAGAATTGATAAAATCAAAGCCTCATAGAAAAAATTCCATATCTATTGGATTAAAGATAACCAATCAACCATACTTGGGTTTACAAACATAAAGTTTGGGCTACGAATGATCATTTTCCGAATCGGGACAAATTTAGCGCTATGTTAAGCAATCGTAAGTGGAGTTATGTAGAAGTCACACCAATTTTGAGTTTGGTCAATAGAAATGTATGTACCATACATGTTAGAGACATGGTAGAAATAAAGCTCCTAAAACATGTATCACAAGTAAAAACCAAAGATCAAGACCTAAGTCATGATAAAAATAAAAGGAGATGAGGTAAAGATGAATTCCGTAATAAATGATCAATGATGATTGAAGATTTAACTTAGGTCAAAGTTGATGAAGAAATGTTAGAGGATTGATAAAATCAAAGCCTCCTAACAACAAGTTTTAAAGGTTTTGGACCATGGTTCAATGATCAATCATACAATGAATTATATCATAGATTTTTGCACACCTACCGCAACCTAGGGGGTAGATAATACGAGTTTCGAAAATAGATAACTTACTAAAGCTTCGAGACTAATATAGTAAGCTATATTACAAATTTTCATATCTAACACATCCTAGGGGATAAATAATATGGATTAGAAACTAGATATTTGGAACTCGGAATAACAACGTCAGTTGTGTCTGTTCTCAACCAAGACTTCATTAGCATGAAGAATGCTAGGTTTGAAGATAGAAACCGAAGTTTCGATGATGATGTCGATTGTGTCTATTTTCAACCAAGGCTTGATTATATTATAACCAAATGAAGTTGAATGTTTGAATGGTTTGAATTTTAAAACTTTGAATCTGATAATTGAAAGTATAATTCCCGGAGGCTGGTGATGACAAGGCTTTGGATATGAATCGTAGGTAAGCTGCCTAGTGAAATTTTGATAGCTGTACCTTTGGCGGTTGTGTTTGCTCTCAACCGAGGTGGCTATAGTGATAGTATGAAGAATGGATAGTTCTGAGCTTGGATTTGAAATTGAGTGCGCCTTAGCTGGTATGCATGACTTGAGATTTTCTGCAGTTTTCATGGGAATATATGATTGAATGTAATGTATGTATGCATGTTTGATATGATTATGCTTGATGTATGCATGATGCATGGTATGTATGCTTGATAAATGAAATGATGTGATGATTGATAAATGAAATTCCCATGTTATTTAAACTGCGGAACCAGTGCTTAAGGAAGGCTACCAGGCGGGAACTTGGGATAAGAATTAGCTTTCAAACAGGAATTAAAACACTACCAGACGAGAATTGGTTTCTACTTTACCATCAAACAAGAACTGACTACCAGACGGGAACTGGATTTTCTGAAATGATGCACCATATGGGAACTGGGTTTAAGGCGATGTGCCAAATGGGACTGGGCTTAAGGTGGTATGCCAGATGGGAACTGGGCTTTTCGAGAACCAATCATCAGTAGGGTTACTCGAATAGTATCAGCTTGGTGGCTTGGAAAGGTGAAACGAATAGCAAGGTTTCTAACACCAGTAAGGTACCAGGAGACATTAATCACGTGATTGGAAAGTGTGAGACTGCTCACGAATTTTACATAAGGCTTCTTATGTATAGATGGTTGATGAACACATGAGGATGCTCATGCTTCGTAGGGCTATCTATGAATGAGCAATGGGTGAGGTTGCTCACGTCTTTTATGAAATGCGGATAAAGAAATGCATGAAGTTGATCACGTCTTTATGCTAATGGAAAATGTGTGAGGTTTCTCACGTCTTAAATGGCTGGAAATTACGTAAGGCTGCTTACGATTTTGATGAAGAGTGCTTGTACGTTAGACTCACCAGGAGGAATAGTCAGAGAGATGTTCTTGACTTAGCTGGAGATTGCAAGTGGATAGTGACTCCCTTGGAAATTGACTCTGGATTTTTACGAGGGGTCCTAAGTCTTGATCTATTATATGTCATGTATGCATGTAGATGCAAGTGTTAATGTGTCATATGTAATGATTGACCAATGCATGTAATACGTGATATGCATACGTATCGATGGATGTTGAAATTTCGAAATGCTAATAAATGACTGAGCTTGTTATATGCTTGATTCATGCTGTCATAATTCGTCAGATGGATGAGATGACATGTATAGTCCAATTCTAGTTCGAAGTAACCTAATGAATGATTTATGAAAATTCGTATGCTTTTGAAGGATACCCTTGTGGTAGGTCATGGATGGTTAAGACGCAGAGAGGTTGCTTATGTAACAAGGCTGCTTGTCACACGATAGTAGGGTGTTACGCCGACATGATTTCTCGATACTCGATTTGAACTCAAATATTGCTGATGTAGGAGACGGATCCACTGGGAATTATGAAAATACGCAGAGAGCTTCCCCTTTGTGGAGTGTCTTACTCCAATTTTTCGATTTATAATGATTCTCCTTAATATGATCTCATAAGTATTTGATCATAATATGAATGACCCCACTATCTTGAACTATGCCCCTGATTAACAAACTCTTAGAGATATTTATCTTTGATGAACCATTTTGAATCAACTCTTTTTGATCGAGCCTCATAGTGGTTTTCCCCAACATTTGAATTTTGAAAGATATACCCCTAATCTTCAGGATCTGTAGGAAGTACCCTTAGAAATAACTTGGATCTCTCCGTGTTGTGATATGAGCTTGATATAGATCGCCACAAGTATTCGAATCTTGAAAGGTTCGTCCTTAAAGTTGTTTAAGAGGAAACTTGGACCATATATGTCGTAAGATGAACTTGGTATAAACTGACCCTAACATTTGAATCTTGGAAAGTTGCCCCTGATCATCAGGGCCTTGAGAAGTTGCAAAAAGAGGAACCCAAGTCCTACCATGTTGTGCTATGAACTTGATTAAAAAATTCCCCTTCGAAAGGCATTCCCTTGATTGAAAGGCACTTGGAAATATGATCCAAGTTGATTGAATCTTTGAATGATCACCCCTTGTTAATAGGATGCCCTTATGATCACTAGTCTTGCCTCTGATCATAGGGCTCCTCTTAGATGTTTTTCCCCTAGTCAAATAGGATCTTCATGTGATATACCCCTACGATCATTAGCCTTGCCAATGATCATATGGTCCTTCCTTAGATGCTTTCCCTCTAGTTAGAAGCTTCCTAAAAAGGATCGCTTTTGATTAAACCAATTTTTGAGATCTCCTGGACGCTAAGTATTGATTCGTATATAAAAGTGCACATTTTGAAAAGTAATTCTTAGTGATGCACATGCAAGTTTTGAAATATAAGTTTTCACGGAGAAGAAATGGATGATTTAAAGACGAAGATTCGAAGAAGCGAAGTGGTTAGCAATAATTTTAACAAACATATGAGTCAGCTTACCACAAATTTTACCGAGTATGGTTTCATAGTTAACCTCACTTCAATTAGGACTTTTGAAAATTGTAACGTGTCCTTGGTTCACGATTCAAGAAACAAAGGATATAAGGCTCAAGATTTAATTTAACCCACCTCATTCTCCTTGATGTTTTCCAATCCTAAGCTCAACTAATTCAATAGATCTATTCAGTCTACAAGAGAATTTTCGTAGTCGCGATGATGAGCAAAAGCATTAGTAAAAATCCAAGCACCGATGAAAAGAATTGATAAGATCCAAGCATTGATGAGAAGCACTGATAATCCTTGATGTGGCAGTCACAAGTTTATTCTCAAATTTCTTTGCTTTGAATCCCTTATTTTTGCATGGACCAGTTCTTTTGAACTATTTGGTCCATCGGGATGCCCTAACTTTTGCCTAAGTCAAAAATTTTGGATTTCTTTTCTTTGACTTAGCGGGTTTTTTTTTAATATTTTTTTTATTTTTTATTTTGAACACTTATGATTGTCATGTTGATTGTTGTAAGCTTCGTCTTCATCGTTTCCTCGATCTTGAATGATTTACCAAGGAAGAAGATACTGAGGGTTTTATCTTCATGAATTCCTCGATCTTGAATGATAAATCATAGGAATAAGACGTCGTGGGCTTTATCTTCATTGATTCCTCAATCTTGGATGATGAATGCGAGGAAACAGATGTGCTTGAACCTTTTGCTCAGGTAGACTTGATTCTCTTGAGAATAGAATGCACCATTGAATTAATTGAAATCTACCCTGCCCTTGGTTAAAATTAATAGTTTTTTAGAAAAATAGAACAAAAATCCAACTCCTTCCTCGAGGGAGTTGACTATGGATTAACTCTTTCTTTCTCCACTATTTAGGAATTGAAACAATGTCTTACATCGTCAACTCGGGCTTACATTGAAAGCATATGTTTAGTAAAATTTGGTTATTTATATTTACATCATTCTCCCTCAAAGTTTGTTAAAGTTGAAAAATGAAAACGAAAAAGAAGAGTGAAAATTGGAAGTCGACGATTATTTATGGAAAGTGATAGTAAATGAAGAGTGAGGCAAATGAATTGATTTCAAAAACATGCATGCTCATTTTATTAGAATTATTGATCCAAAGATACAATTTTACACCAAATATGACTTAGCAACTAGGAAATTACAATTTGAAATTGATAAAGTCTAATGATCCTAGAGATGAGCTTTTTTGTTGATCCACTTGAATTTAGGGGAGCTTCTGGATGTTCTTGGATTTGTCAAAGTATGGGAGTGACCCTTGATTTTTCTTGGGCACACCTATTATGTGACGGAATTTTCTCTTGTCGATATTGTTGCCTATGATATGGAGAAATCACCAATTATAGTTGCATTTGAGGTGTTGTAGGCCTCTGGCTTGTATAAAGAAGGGTTGCCTTCTCTCCTCAATAAGATTTGTAGGACTAAGCTCAATTGAGTCTCCAATGTTTGACTTCTCCTTCATCAATCTAGGATTTTCTTAAATTCCATCACACCTTTCTTGAGTCATGCTTGGAATTTATTCTTGAGCATCGGGAAATCCGCTAATTGGATGATAGCGACCAAGGGCGATGGTGGAAATGCATATGTATGTATATATATAATGAAAATGCAATGCAACGCGGGCGTAGTATGAAGGTAAACATAAGGGTACCCTATACGGGTTGGAGGATAAACCTTAGTTTTAAGGATTATGACATACCTAAGGAAACCTAAACAAGTTTAGAAATAGCGTGGAGTATATGAAATCCATACAGGTTAGGGATTAAGACAGACAGATAGAAATTCCTACAAACTAGGAATTGTGATAGACAAAAGGAAGTCATACAGGCTAGGGAAGCCCTTACGGGCTAGGGATTGACAAACCTAAGGAAACCTAAATGGAAAGGAGGACACCTTATATTGACTTAGAGATTGTGACCGACATAAGGAACTCCTTAAGGACTATGGATAATGAAATATGAAGAGGAATTACTACAAGCTAGGGATTATAATATAGTGACATGAATTCCTACAGGCTAGAAATTGTAATAGACAAATGAGAGTCCTACAGGCTAGGAATCATGATAGACCAATGAAGGTTTGATTAAGGGAATAACATGGAAGAGAGCACATGGTGATTCTCTAATGGTCACCAAATCCCATTGCCTTCTAGAGGCCATGTGGCGTGCATCAGCGAGAACATCCTTCATGGGAAGGTTCCATATGGGGAACAAGATCCTATAAAGGTTCTAAGGATGACGACGGGAAAAAGAGGATCCCTATAGGCTAGGTATTATAACAAACAAAGGAAATACCTACAGGCTAGGCATGAACGCAGCGCACAGCCTTCTGGGCACCTGAAGTGAAACCCAGGCCAAATTTGTCAGACTTATATGGGATATCTGGGAGTTGTCCCCAGATAGTGCACCCACCTTCTTCTACCACTGCTTGGGCATCCTTCAGATATGACATTCGGAGTGGAGGCCTTGTAATCTTGGGAACCTGAGACACATCCTTGGTCACTACCACATCTTGGGGGACTTCTTCAAAGTGTTGAAATGGAGTTTCAATAAATTCACCATCTAATTCCACATATCTGAAGGAATTGAGATGGATAATCATGTACTCTTCTTCTCCATGAACGGTGATAATCTTCCCTTGAATTGTATATTTTAGCATTTGGGGCAATGTAGAAGTAACGACACCGACATTGTGAATCCACGGTCTACCTAGCAAGCAAGAATATGAGGGGCGAATATCCATTACGTAAAAAGTTGAATCAAATGTTTGTGTTCCAACTTTTATGGGAATGTCTACCTCCCCATGTACTATCCTTTTCGAACCGTCAAAATCCCTCACCATTATATTGCTTGGCTTCAATGTCAATCCTTCACAGTCATGCCTATCAAGAGACTTTTTAGGCAATACATTCAGGGATGAACCGGTATCAACTAACACATGAGCCAACGTCGTGCCCCTACATTCAACTGAGACATGCAATGCCTCATTATGCTTCCTTCCCCTTGGCGTTAGATCAGCATATGAAAAACCTAAGCCATTATCTGCAGTCAAGCTGGCTATGAAGTCTTGGAACTGATCGGCAGATGTTTCTTGAGGTACATGGGCGGTTCCTAAGAACTTTACCAAGGCCTTTGCATGCGCCTCAGAACACAACAATAAATCCATCATGGAGATTTTTGATGGGGTCTGCCCCAGTTGCTCGACTAGATCGTAGTCACTTTTTTTATGATCTTTAGAATCTCCTCCATCACTTTCCTGGAGGTCTTAGGGATAGTTAATGATTGTGCCTTCATCCGGACATGCTCAATCAAAATACTTTTTCCTCGAGTCTCGGTTAACTTGGCAGCCGGAGTATCAGTAGAGGTGATAACATGGATTGTAACAACTTCATCAATAGGAGTACTTGCAGAGATGATTATGGGATTTGGTGTAACCTTCGGAGGGGCAACATCAACATGAATGATTACGGGTCCAGAAACAGCCTTTGGGGGAGCAATTTCTGGAGAGAAGATCCTACCACTTCGGGTAATCTTACTAGTCCCTGCAATATTACTGACGTCGGAATCCACTTTCTCAGAACTTGAATCTTCGGCATCTGGCCAATCTTGCTTAATACCGTGGTAGTAGACATTCCCTCCATAATTCCATGGTACAGTTTTGTCTGACGTATACGGGATTGGTCCAAGCATTATGATTATTAAAGGAGTTGCTTTCGGAACTGATGTAATTCTAACGAGTCTTTTGGTGGAGACCCTAGAAGAATTGGCGGAAATGGTAATGATAGAGACATCTTTAAAAGGAACAGGTGGAATAGAAGTTTTTTCAAACAAAATTTCTTTGTTATCTATTAGGAACTGAACGCCTATTTTCAACAAAGGACAACTGGTTAGTGAGGACAAACAGAAATGACAGCCTTCATCACAGCCCGGGAACACACCGGCATTCAACAAGTTCACTTTAATAGTCAGGAGCGGGGTCATAAGTTCATCAACTGAAGTAACAAACATTTCTTCTTCAATGGCATTGGTATTATGGCCATGTTTGGGCATAGGGGCAGAAATGACATTTAGCTTTTTGGGCGCATCGAATTTAATCTCTTTAGCTTCAACGAGGTCTTGTACCTTGTTATTTAAAGTACAACAGTTATTAGTATCGTGACCAGAACTTTCAGAGTGATATGCGCAACGGGCATCGGGATGATAGTGAGGAGAGATTGTATTGGGGTTTTCCGGAGCTTCTTTCAAGGTCACCAAAATGGATCTTAGTAGATGCGGTAATACTTGAGATATGGTCATGTTAATTCTGGTGAACTGCCTGACCGGTCTTTCCATCCTCGGTTGATTGTTTCTTTGTTGATCAGGCGCAAGTTTAGGGATCATCAGAACCCACACCATTGGTCGGCGCTCGGCCCTATCTTGATTTCTTTGTGGATATACAACAACCACCTTTTTCTTTCTGATGAAAGGCTTCCTTACAGCTTCAGAAGAGGATGTATCTTTTTGGATCTTTCCATTCTTTATATCGGCTTCTACCCTTTCTCCGGTCAATATCAACTCAGTAAAACCTGCTGATGAACTTCCAATCAAGTGATTGAAGAAGGGACCAGACAAGGTGCACAAGAAAATTTCTACCAAATCTCTCTCAGATAGATAAGGTTGAACTCTTCCGGCTAAATCTCTCCATTTTTGCGCATAGTCCTTGAAGCCTTCATTTGAAGCCATGGCCATACTCTGAAGTTGAGTACGGGTAGGTGCAAGGTCAGCATTGTATTGGTATCGTTTGTAGAAGGCTGCAGAAAGATCTTCCCAGTTGTGAACGTTGGCTCTTTCTAGTTGGTAAAACCAGTCAAGTTGAGTTCCAGACAGACTGTCTTGGAAGAAGTGTAGCCATAAGTCTTTATCAGCGGTATGGGGTTGGATTTTCCTCACATAAGATCGGAGATGCATTTTTGGACATGATACTCTGTCATACTTGGCGAACCAAGGTGCTTTGAATTTCGTGGTAATGACAATCCCCGACACTAAACCCAATTCCTCAAAGTCCAAGCCAGGAACTTTTTGGATTTCCATTGCACTCAATCGCTCTTTGAGATGTTTATACTTGTCATCAGCTGGAGGGTATTGTTCTTCATAATAGTCTTCTTCTTCCTCTTCCTCTTCTAATTTTGACGAGACAACTGTTTCCTTTCCTTTCCCATCTTGATTGTCTCTTTCACCGGATGTCGTTGCAAAATCTAGGGTCCTTCTTGTCTGCCCATGAAATCTTCTTCCCATGTTTAGGACTCCGGTCACCTTCTTTGTCTTCTTTTTCTTCTCCTCAGCCAGCAAAGTCTTTAACTCTTCTTGTCATTTGGCTAGGGTCAAGAGTAACTGTTGAAACTGTGCATTATGAGCTTGGAGGTCCTTCACTGTTTGCTCGAGATCCATCTCACTAAAATAAACAGTAGATGGATGAGGAGACTTGTTGAAAGAAACCTGCTTATGTTATGATGAATGGTAAATGCGTATGCAATGATTTCAAGGATTTTAAGATTCAAATTTGTTTTAGACAAAAAGGAAACACATGTTATATTAATAGATTAAAGCTCGAGTACATCAATGCCTTCTCGGGAAAAATAATACAAAAACTCTAAGATAAAAAGGTAGTTCGCATCCTCTTTGGTGCGATGTAGGCATTCAGAGTCTGCTCCTCATGAAGTAGTCTAGTGAGTTCCAAAACCTTCTTCTCGCTTGTGTAGAATGTGGCTTCGAAAGTATCTCGCTATCCCTTGAGTTATATCCAATCTCTTTGTAGGTCTTCAAGAGAGGTGGGCATATCAGGATGTAGGATAGTGTATGGAACATCTCCCTCCATGACAGGCTCAATGATTATCGGGAGAAAGGATAGGTAAGGCATCATAAGACTCTGAGTACGAGTTCGTACCCATTTGAGCTAAGGCTCAAGAGGGATGGAATTCTTGTGCCCCAAAGTCTTGCTATCCACCTTATTCAACATCCTCCAAGCTCGGATAAATCTCTGGCGAAGACCTTGATCGTCGTTGTCGTAGTCAAATACCAAACCTTGAATCAACATCTCGTGCGGGCCATCCCTTCGGACGTAACCAAACTGTCTTAAGGCTAAGCATGGGTTGTAGGTGATACCTCCCCTAATGCCAAGTAAAGGACATTAGGGAATTCTCCAAAACGGTCGATAATGATAACATTCTCTTTGGATCGTGAGCACCAATGAATGTTTGAATGTTTGAGCGTCATCAACCTTTGTGACCACCTTGAACCCTGCTCATTTTTTAATACAAATTTGGGAACATGCGAAATAAACCATCTTGCCAAGAGAGGAGTGAAACACATAAGGACACCCCTTTTCCTCATTGTGCGAGTGTGAAAAGAGTGTAGGATATCTCCTAGAAATGTAGGCACCAGGTTGCGGGATATGAAGATTTTGACGGTGTTGACATCTATGAGTTAGTCAGGATTTGGAAACAAAACCATCCCATAGATGAGGAGAGCCATAATTTCCTCAAAGGCTTGCAAGTCCAAGGAGTTCCAACAGCTTTGGGCTTTCTCGAACAAGAACTTTGCTAAGAAACCTTTGACACCACTCCTTGTTTCCCAATAAGTTGTGATATCAGATGAGTGCAAGTGTAGAGCTTGAGCAATCTCTTCTGGCTTTGGGTATGTTTCCGTACCGTTGAAATGTAGTTGATTGAGAATGGGAATCCTTAAGAGTTGGGAGAATTCTTCCAAAGTAGGCACAAGTTGATAGTCGGGAAATGTGAAGTAATGGTGTAAAGGATCAAAGAACTGAAAAATCACCTTCATCATGTCCTCATCTGTGTTGGAGGTGACCAAGTTGATTAGGCAACCATTTCTCTCAGTGAATGGAGAGCTTTCAGGAATCCTTAAAGCTATCTCCTTAAGTTGTGGAGGGATCCTTACAAGGTTTACTTGAATAGTTTTCCTGCGGAGAGAATCCATATCCTACAAAACAAGAACAAAGATGAATCCAAAAATCCTTGAAATGGTTAGTGAATGTGTATGATGTTATGATGTTCATCATGTTATGTACAAGTATGTATATACAAACAAAGCAAACAAGTCTTTAGGTTTAGGCTTGCATGGAGTTTTATAGGTAAGTACCCTCTTAAAGTTTAGTTGGCTTAAACCCGTCCTAGTAATAGTAATCGGGTTCTAAGATGCTCAATATCACTGGTTTGTTTCCTTGGTCATTGTTTCAGCACAAGCCTCTTTAATGGCGACCGAAATATCCCAAGAAACCAAACCTCAATGAGTGCAGTATCGAGTATCTACCAACTTCGGACTGCACCAAAGTCGGTCATCTCACTACATCCTAAAGGCCAAGTTGGTCAAGTAAAGGTTCTAAAAGTTAAATAGTGCTTTATGACATCACTCAGCGGCCCCGTATTCTCTTTGATTAACTCAAAGGCTACCGATACCCACAAATATGTCGCACTAATGTAGCTATTGCTTAGACCATGTCGGTATACCCCACACAGTTTCCACAATGTTTTGCTACTTACCTATAAGGTATCCCAAATCTGGGTAGAGGATTCAAACCCAAATAAAGAACCATAATGTAAAGCAAACAAATAAAACAATGAAAGCAAATAGATGTGATCTAGCCCTAAGGTAACCCCACTTTTAAAATTTTCCCCCAGCTGAGTCGCCAGTTCTGTGATACGGTGGGAGAACTGACTTGAAGGTTTTGCGTTTGATCGCAAATATTGCGGTTAGCAAGAATCTCCACCGACTTTTCTTTTATCCAAAGGGAAATGTGAAAAAGCACAGGAAAGACCTTTGAGATTATTTCTTGGGTTTGGGGGGTAGATTATGAAAAGGGAAGGTATTAGCATCCTTTTCATCCATGGTTTTCCATGGGCTCTTAGTTACTTGCTAGATCACTTGCTTTTATTTGAAATTATGCTTAGTGTGGTTTTTGAAAGTATTTTATAAAGAGGCCTTTGTTTAGGCTATCTTTGTAATGATTCTCATTCGTAAGAATGTATACAAAGATATTGATCTTTTGAAAATATTTTCAAATTTGTAAGATGTTTTGAAATGTGTAGGTGTTTGCTTTGAAAATAGAAAGGATGTTTTGTTTGAAATTGTGCAAGTAATTAGGAGCATTCTACCTACTCAAAAGTCTTTCTTGTATATTTCCTTTCCTTTGACATTGTTATCTTACCATTGATTTGGCAAGTAACCCTATCTTTGGATGTAAACAGGACGGGCGTGGGTCATCGTATAACTATAATTAACAATATTGCAAGGCATCTTAGCATTCTCTTTTAGGGACTAGGATCATTTGTAAAGCAACTAAGATAGCGTCATCGAGGAACTATGAACTTGTATTCGTTTGTTTTTGCTAAGATACCTCACATGCGTAATATGACCATTTTGTAAGGCAACCAAGTGGATTTTACCATAGGGGTGCTTGTGTGCAAGTGTATTGTTTTCATGCTTGTTTTTATCTTGAATTAGGGTTTTCTATTTGATTGATTTTTATTCTTTCCATACAAATCCTAATTACTAGCATGTGAATATAAAGCATTTAAATTGAGGAAAATAAAGATACTAAGCTATTACATGATTTGTGAGAAGGGGGGTGTACAAAGTATAAATGGGGATTGCAAGAAATTAAACCATAATTAAGTTATTACAACCATATTGAATTGAATAAATAAATGTACAAGATATGAAAAAGAATAATGTATAAAGTAATAAAAAAAAGAAAGGATTTTATTTGGTTTTGTCCTTCTTAAAGAAAGTTATTATTTTTTAACCTAATGACCTAAAAAAGTTTAAAAAAGATAAACTAATTTTAATTTAGAAGAGAAAATATTTTTAAGTTTTATGAAGAAGATTTTAACACTAGACTAAATAGTATGAAAATTGATTAAATTAGGAAAAGTATAAATTCTATGTTTATTTTAAGAAAATAAAATAAGCCTAAATCTAATTAATTAAAAAAATTAAGTTTATAACAAAAATATTTTTTTTAATGTTTTTTAGTCTAGAAAATAAAATAAATATATATAGTATGAATAAAAATATATTTTTTATCTCTTTTTTTGTTAATATAATAAATATTAATATTAATAATAATAATAATAAAAAAAGAAAAAAAAAGTAAATAAAAAAGTCAGGGGGGTTCATTAGTAAACAAAAGAGTATTATGAGCAAAAATGAACTAAGCCCAATGAAGAGCCCAAATGCTGCCAAAAAGAACAAAAAAGAGTCAGAAAAATGTGAAAATAACAAAATGGCCACACTGGGGCTTGAACCAAGGACTATGAGGTGAACAGGCGTGCACTTTACCACTGGGGTGGCTATACATCCGTTAACTTGTATGAAATGATAAATACATAACACAAAATGCGCCCTGACTGTACTTCATCTTCAACCTCCAGCCAAAGGATCTGTAACTTGCTTATTTCTCAATCATTTTCAAAAATGTAAATATGAAAATTGCTCCATTTTATCACACGAATCCAACCATATAAATATCAATAACTATAAATCAAGGATGAATGGGAATTTCTAAAAGTACTAAATTCTGACCTAAATATTTCAGAAAGTTCAAACTCAAAATTCTCCTAGCTCAATCAATATAAATGAAATCTATGGACATGTACCACTTCAGGGCAATGATGTTTACATTTTATTTTCACAAATGTAAGCCTAACAATGCCTAAATAATGAGATAGAAGTTCAAGAAAAATACCTCAAAACTGGAAATCGTGAAATGGATTTGAGTTGGTTTCAGGCAGTGCTGATGATCAGGTTAGTTTCCTTGGACCTCTAGGAAGCTAATGCAATGGCTGGCTTGAGTTGAGGGTGGCTGGAATGGTCTGGAGAAGTCCAACTGTGATGCTCTATTTTTGGTTATGGAAGACAGAGTAAATGGTGTTACAGAAGTGAAACAGGTACATGGATGAGTTACCCTTGATGCAAGGAAGCTTTAGAAACTAAAAGGCCAAGAAACGCACGAGGGAAATGTGAGTTTGAGGTTCAAGGTCAGAAACTGTGCAACAATGGAGTTTTTGGGAAATTTCTGATTTTAGAGAGTTTTGGTGTATTTCAGGGTGCTCAAGCTCATCCTCTAGCTCACAAATAGTTCCTCTATTTATAAGTTTTAAGTTTGGAGACTTGTTGTTGATCAGAATTCAAAATCACAAGTTTATGCATAATATGTGATTTTTGAGAATTTCAAGTTTCCAAGCATTGTGTACTTGCTAAGATAGAGTGGTTATGCTTTAAACAAGCTTGCTTTTGACTTTGTGGATGGAGTGTGATTAGAGGGAACAAGTTAGAGGCTCAATAATTGACTTACACAAAAGCTTTCTTTTCTAAAATGGAAGTGTCCACTTTGTGACATTAATGGAAATATGGATTGGATAAAGCTTAAACCACTTGGATTAAAGCTCAAAGGTTTGTGTAATCCATTAATGATGGATAGATACACAAGTTAGGAGGCCTGCAAAGTAAGATTATGTAGCCTAGGTTTGAAATTGGATTCTTGTTCATCACAAAATGCCTTATAATTCAAGTGACAAAACACCAATTTCATCTCTTCGATTCTCCCTACTCAAGAATGATCTCAAGGAGTTCTTGAACATTTTGTAAATCTTGCAATGTTCTCTACAACCCATATTTGAATTTATTTTTATGATTCACCTTGTAACTATATGAAAAAGTGCCATGAAGTTGAGTCAAAATCCTGACCAAATTAGGGCAAAATTTCACTAAGTGTTTAGTTTCATGACCATATGTTCTTGAAATTATAACTTAAGATCCAAGAATTTTTATGAGAAGTTATGTGAATAAAAGTTGTAGATTTCATGGAGATCTACGACTTTCATGTTGGAAGTTTCTCTTGAATCATCTTGCATCACGGTGAAAATTTGGCTCAAAATTATGAAAAAACATGGATTTTCAACACTTAAAAAAATTTCTAAGTTTGGAAATTTTGAATTTTCAAAATGAAATCTTGACTTTTTGATTTCTTGATGAATAAGTTTCATATTTTGACATGTTTTGATGAATTATGATCTTTGGCACTTGAATTTGACCAAAAAGTCATGGTTTGACTTTTCAGTATACAGTTGAGTTTTGATTAGTTGACTGCAAAATTCATTTGTCAATCCAATGGACTTACAATGTTTTGAACCATGTCATTAGGTCAAAATGGTGAAATTGGACTCTTAAGATCATGCCTTAAACCTATTGACCAATTTCTAGGTTAAAAATCAGAAATTGCCCTTTCTCAGTCAAAACCCTAATTTTAACCATTTTGCCCTTTTGAGGATTTGATCAAATTTCTTGAGGAACTGTGGTCCAAAATTGATCAAATGATACATATGAGTCTAAAGTGTTGATGTGGATCAAAAATTATGAAGCTTGACTGTGAATTGGCCGTAGTTGACTTTTTCCCTAATACAGTTGATTTTTAGGTCCACTGTTCAATTGACTGATCAAAAGTGTGATCCAAGGCTTGAAACTTGACATGAGTAATCGTGAGGGTCCATAATGATCCATGAAAGTCATATGGGGCATTAAAAGTTCAATTATGCTTGTGCAATCTCAAACCCTAATTTTCAGTCATTAGTGCTTGAGGAGGTGTCTTGAGCTGATCAATCCTAGTGCAATCTTGAGTCCAAGGAGATCTTGTGAGCAAATTCTTTATAAATGAGAGGGAAAATTTTGGGGTACAACAGTTGCCCCTATCCAATCTTCTTAAGCCTGAAGAGTTAGATTGACATGTTTTGTCAATCGTGACTCGAAGGTGGAAGATGATTGGACACTAGAGTGCCCAGAAATTCGCACTCGGCAATGTGATGGTAGAGGAAATGGGCTTAAAGATGCCATTTGGAGAGGTGATAGAAAGTTGTAGGAGATGGGCTTAAAGATGCCATCTAAAACTGATTGTTTGTGTTGTAATTTGTAAGTTGAAAGAATGAGTATCAGAATGGCGTCCGTGTCTGGAGCGTATCTGAACTGTATATGGGAGTTGAATTTGAGTGAGTATCAGAATGGCATCAGTGTCTGGAGCGTATCTGAACTGTATCTGAGAGTTGAACCTGAATGAGTATCAAAATGGCATTCGTGTCTGGAGCGTATCTGAACTGTATCTGAGAGTTGAATCTTAATGAGTATCAGAATGGCATCTGTGTCTAGATCGTATCTAAATTGTATCTGAGAGTTGAATCTGAATGAGTATCAGAATAGCATCCGTGTCTGGAGCGTATCTGAACTGTATCTGAGAGTTGAACTTGAATGAGTATCAGAATGGCATCCGTGTATGGAGCGTGTCTGAACTGTATCTGAGAGTTGAATCTGAATGAGTATCAGAATGGCATCCGTGTCTGGAGCATATCTGAACTGTATCTGAGAGTTGAATCTGAATGAGTATCAGAATGGAATCCGTGTTTGGAGCGTATCTGAAATGTATCTGAGAACTCTGAACATTATTAATGATAGTTGTTAATCTTATCCTGAAAAGGGTAAAATGTTAGCTAAAATGCAAGGTCATGTTGTATGAAATGTATGATATAATGCATTCGTTTTATCGATGTTTATGATATATGGATGCGATGTATGCGCATGCGAGCTAATATGCCACACTGCTATTGGATTGGGGAAAATAAATCCCTGACAGCTGCAGAGGATATGGAGTGTAAGTCTTCATGTTGTGAAGTTGAAGTGTTGATGAATTTCTGCTTAGAGAAACAAACTCTGTTGTAAGGGAAATGCCGTGTACTGTTTGTAAAATCCTCTTGAGAAATCCTGAGAAATTGAACGACTTCTACTGGGGATTGATAATTGGAAGCTTGTTCCACTGGGAATTAAACTGCAAACTGTGGGGGATTTATGGAAATAGCTTAGAGAGATTTCCCTACCTCTTAAAGCCATTAGTGATTGTCTTTTTATTTTGTTTATTTGTAAACAGTAATTATATTCAAACGCATGTGTTCAACAATGAATCATTGGACGTTTTTTGTAAACAAAACACAAGAGTAAAGAAAAACAGATAATTTTGCACTTTCAAGGGAATATCTTTGTATTGACTTTGAGTAAGTATTTTTGTACAGTGAGACAAACATTCTAGTAGGAGAACACCGTCGTAAGAAAAAATGAAAATTTTAATACAAAGAAAAGATATCTATGTGTAATTATCCCATGGGGTTCCCATTCTGCTATAGCCTTTGTATCTCTGAGCATCTTGTCTATTTGTTTCCTTGTCCGAATATGATTGAATTGGTTAGAAATGTCGAGTTCACAAGTTAAAGCTAAAGGTTGTCCTCAAAGTGATCCAACGGGACATAGTCATACGCTTTAATTCCCTAACTTTTGCCTGGACCGCCTTTTTGGGTTTTCAGTCCACTGGGAAACCCTTTTTTCCCCAAGTTGCCCTTTCAGGTTTTCAACTTGCCGGGTGTACAGATTTTTTTGTTTTATCCCTAATTTTGCCCGAATCTTTTTGGTTCGCCAGGATGCCCTTGTTTTGCCTAGGTATGTCAACCTAGAAGGTCTCTTATGCATAGTATCTTTTGACTATGTCCGCGTTCATAGGATGCGGCAGGTCATCGCCATCCATGGTGGTCAAGATCATTGCCCCACCAGAGAAAATGTTTTTGATTACAAATGGTCCTTCATAGGTAGGAGTCCATTTCCCCTGGGATTACCTTGTGGCAGTATGATGCGTTTGATCACTAGATCCCCAACTTGATACACTTGGGGTCTGACCTTCTTGTTGAAAGCCTTGATCATCCGTTTTTGATACATTTAACCATGGAAAACAACACTAAGTCTCTTCTCATCAATAAAGTTTAGTTGATCAAGTCGAGTCTGGATCCAATCATCTTTGTTCAACCCTGCATCCTTCATAATCCTCAGAGAGGGGATCTGGACCTCAATAGGCAAGACAACCTCTATGCCGTAAACCAGAGAATAGGGTTTTGCCCCGGTTGATGTGCGAGTTATGGTATGATACCCGTGGAGAGCGAATGGTAGCATCTCATGCCAGTCTTTGTATGTGACTGTCATTTTCTGTATGATCTTTTTAATGTTCTTATTTGCAGCTTGGACAACACCATTCATCTTCCGTCGGTAAGGAGAAGAATTGTGATGCTGAATCTTGAATTTCTCGCACAAGGCGGTGATCATAGTGTTATTGAGATTTGTACCATTGTCAGTGATGATCTTCTCCGGGATGCCGTACCGGCAAATGAGATTCTGCTTGATGAAACAGGCAATAACATTCTTGGCAACAGAGGCAAAGGAGGCTGGCTCAACCCACTTTGTAAAATAGTCAATGCCCACTAGGATGAAGCGGTGTCCATTGGAGGCTGTTGGCTTGATTTCCCAAATCATATCAACCCCCCACATAGCAAAGGGCCAAGGAGCCGTCAAGACGTTCAGAGGAACTGGAGGTACGTGCACCTTGTCAGCATAAATCTGACACTTATGGAAGGTTCGAGAGTGTTGATAACAATCTGCTTCTATGGTAGACCAGTAATAGTATGCCCGTTGGACTTTCTTTGCCATCGTATGCCCATTGAAATGGGTTCCAAAAGTGCCTTTATGCAATTCAACCATGATCCTTTCAGCTTCGACCTTATCTACACACCGAAGTAACACAGAGTCATGATTGCGTTTGTACAGGATGTTGTTACTAAGGAAGAACTTAGCGGATAATCTCCTTAAGAACTTCTTGTCATTAAGTGAAGCTCCTTTCGGATATTCTTGAGCCTCGAGATACCTCTTGACTTCGTGAAACCAGGGCTGGTCAACTACTTATTCAATATTAATCTTGTGTGTGCTGGTTCATCCATTCGTTCGATGGTGATATGGGGAGCCTCGTTATCCCATTTAAGTTTAAACATGGATGACATTGTGGCTAGTGTGTCTGCTAGCTAATTTTATTCTCGCGGGAAATGCTCGAAGGTAATCTTCTCAAAATGTGGTAGCAATGTAAAAACATGTTCTTTGTAAGGGATCAAGTTAGGGTGTTTGGTGTCCCATTCCCCTTTTATCTGACTGATGACCAAAGATGAATCTCCGAACACACTCAAAGATTTGATCCCTAGGTCTATGGCAACTCTGAGGCCAAAGATGCACGCTTCGTATTCCGCCATGTTGTTTGTACAATTGAAACAGAGTCTGGCAGTAAAGGGAGTATAAAACCCTTCCGGAGATATGAGTACAACACCGATACCATTTCCAAGTGCGTTGGATGCCCCATCAAAGAACATGATCCATTAGGATCCTTGTTCAGGTCCTTCACGTGGCCTGAATTCTTTATAGTTGTCTAACGTTATGATGTCTTCATCCAGAAATTCGAACTTCATGGATTGGTAGTCTTCCACGGCTTGGTGAGCAAGGTGATCAACTAATACACTGCGCTTTATTGTCTTCTGGGTGGTATACTGTATGTCGTACTCTGTTAGGATCATCTGCCATCTCGCTATTCTCCCGGAGAGAGCAGGTTTCTCGAAGATGTATTTTATCGGATCCATTTTAGATATCAACAAAGTTGTATGAGTCAGCATATACTGTCTTAGCCGGAGAGCAGCCCATGCCAGAGCGCAACAAGTTTTCTCAAGCAGTGAATATCTGGTTTCATAGTCGGTAAACTTTTTGCTCAGGTAGTAAATAGCATGCTCTTTTCGGCCAGACTCGTCATGCTGCCCCAATACACACCCCATTGAGTTTTCTAAAACACTCAGATACATGATCAATGGTCTTTCCTCGACCGGTGGTATCAACACAGGAAGCTCTTGTAAGTATTCTTTGATTTTGTCAAAAGCAACTTGGCACTCGTCATTCCATTTGACTACTTGATCTTTCTTCAACAATTTGAAGATTGGTTCACAAGTAGTTGTCAGATGAGAGATGAATCTGGCAATGTAGTTCAAACGCCCCAAGAATCCTCTAACTTCCTTCACAGTACGAGGAGCAGGCATCTCTTGTATTGCTTTAACTTTGGCAGGATCGACCTCGATACCTTTGTTGCTGACGATAAAGCCTAGGAGTTTACCAGACCGTACCCCAAATGTGCATTTGTTTGGATTCAACCTCAGCTTGTACTTCTTCAGTCTCTCAAACAGTTTTTGTAAGTGATCAAGATGCTCTTCTTCTGTTTGAGATCTGGCTATCATATCGTCCACGTAGTCCTCTATTTTGTGATGTATCATGTCATGAAATAAAGCTACCATGGCACGCTGATAGGTTGCCTCAACATTCTTTAGTCCGAATGGCATCACCTTATAGCAGAAAGTGCCCCACTGCGTGACAAACGTTGTTTTCTCCATGTCCTCAGGCGCTATTTCGATTTGATTGTAACCTGAGAATCCGTCCATGAAGGAAAACACTTTGTGTTGTGCCGTATTGTCAACTAGAATATCAATGTGGGGGAGTGGAAAATCATCCTTAGGGCTTGCCCTATTCAAATCTCTGTAGTCCACACACATTCACACTTGGCCTTCCTTTTTGGGCATGGGAACAACATTGGCAACCCGTTGGGGATAAGAGGTGATAGCCAAGAATCCAGCGTTGAATTACTTCATGACTTCTGCTTTAATCTTTTTTGACATATCAGGCCTCATGCGGCGAACCTTCTACTTTACTGGCGGACAATCCTCTCTTGTAGGTAGACGATGTACCACAATGTCTGCATCAAGTCCCGACATGTCTTCATACGACCAGGAAAAGACTTCAACATAATCGTGTAACTACTGAATTCGACGCTCCTTGACACCGGGTTCCAGATTGTCACCCATCTTGACCTCTTTTTTGTCTTCTTTGGTACCTAAGTTGATTGTATCCATGGGTTCCTCGTGAGGCTGAATGGTTCTCTCTTCTTGTTGTAGTAGTCTGGCAAGTTCCCATGGTACTTCATAATCTTCCTCACCTTCGTCTTCGGCTTGGTAGATTAGATTCTCAGAGTCACAAAAGGCTATAGCAGTATCGTTACCCATGGGATCCCGAATGGATGTATACCTGCATTGTGAGTGTGAGTGTGTGTAAGGGTATAGCTATCTTTGAAATTAAAATGTAAAAATAAAAAAATAATGAGCACAAAAGTTTGTATGCGAAAACATCCATGATTCATTGATTTCATATGAAAATGAGATAATAACCCTTAAAAATAGACCATTGTGCCTCGGGTAAGACACAAGGTTTTAAGAGTGCGAATTGTTTTAATATTACAGATCCAACAAAATATAAAGACAGATTACTGTGGGATAAAAGTGATCGAGACAAAATCTCTAGCCTCCCAGTTGCTGAGCCCTCCACTGACAGTTGGGAATATCCAGTCCTCCAAGTCACAACTATCTTCATCATCTTCTACGGTGTTGACCTCGCGGTTGCTGATCTTCAGGGGTGGTCCTCCAGCACGAACGCGGCGCACAACCTTCTGGGCACCTGAAGTGAAACCCAGGCCAAATTTGTCAGACTTATATGGGATATCTGGGAGTTGTCCCCAGATATTGCACCCACCTTCTTCTACCACTGCTTGGGCATCCTTCAGAGATGACATCCGGAGTGGAGGCCTTGTAATCTTGGGAACCTGAGACACAACCTTGGTCACTGCCATATATTGGGGGACTTCTTCAAAGTGTTGAAATTGAGTTTCAATAAATTCACCATCTAATTCCACATATCTGAAGGAATTGAGATGGCTAATCATGTACTCTTCCTCTCCATGAACGGTGATAATCTTCCCTTGAATTGGATATTTTAGCATTTGGTGCAATGTAGAAGTAACGACACCAGCATTGTGAATCCACGGTCGACCTAGAAAGCAAGAATATAAGGGGCAAATATCCATTACGTAAAAATTTGAAGCAAATGTTTGTGTTCCAACTTTTATGGGAATGTCTTCCTCCCCATGTACCATCCTTTTTGAACCGTCAAAATCCCTCACCACTATATTTCTTGGCTTCAATGGAAATCCTTCACAGTCAAGCCTTTCAAGATCCTTTTTAGGCAATACATTCAGGGATGAACCGGTATCAACTAACACACGAGCCAACATCATGCCCTTACATTCAACTGAGACATGCAATGCCTCATTATGCTTCCTTCCCCTTGGCGTTAGATCAACATCTGAAAAACCTAAGCCATTATCTGCAGTCAAGTTGGCTATGCAGTCTTGGAACTGATCGACAGATGTTTCTTGAGGTACATGGGAGGTTCTTAAGAACTTTACCAAGGCCTTTGCATGCGCCTCAGAACACAGCAATAAAGCCAGAATGGAGATTTTTGATGGGGTCTTCCCCAGTTGCTCGACTACATTGTAGTCACTTTTTTTATGATCTTTAGAATCTCCTCCATTTCTTTCCTGGAGGTCTCAAGGATAGTCAATGATTGTGCCTTCGTCCGGACAAGCTCAATCATAATACTTTTTCCTCGAGTCTCGATTAACTTGGCAGCCGGAGTATCAGTAGGGGTGATAACATGTATTATAACAGCTTCGTCAATAGGAGTACTTGCAGAGATGATTATGGGATTGAGAGTAACCTTCGGAGGGGCAACAACAACAGGAATGATTAAGGGTCCAGAAACAGCCTTTGAGGGAGAAATTTCGGGAGAGAAGATCCTACCACTTCGGGTAATCTTACTAGTCCCTGCAATATTACTGACGTCGGAATCCACTTTCTCAGAACTTGAATCTTCGACATTTGGCTAATCTTGCTTAATATCATGGTAGTAGACATCCCCTCCATAATTCCATGGTACGGTTTTGTCTGACGTATACGGGATTGGTCCAGGCATTGTGATTATTAAAGGAGTTGCTTTCGGAACTGATGTAATTTAACGGGTCTTTTGGTGGAGACTCTGGAAGAATTGGCGGAAATGGTAATGATAGAGACATCTTAAAAGGAAGAGGTGGAGCAGAAGTCTTTTCAAACAGAATTTCTTTGTTATCTATTAGGCACTGAACGCCTGTTTTCAAAAAAGGACAACTGGTTGGTGAGGACAAACAGAAATGATAGCCTTCATCACAGCCCAGGAACACACTGGCATTCAACAAGTTCACTTTAATAGTTAGGAGCGGGGTCATAAGTTCATCAACTGAAGTAACAAACATTTCTTCTTCAATGGCATTGGTATTATGGCCATGTTTGGGCATAGGGGCAGAAATGACATTTGGCTTTTTGGGCGTATCGAATTCAATCTCTTTAGCTTCAAGGAGGTTTTGTACCTTATTCTTTAGAGCCCAACAATTATTAGTATCGTGAACAGGACTTTCAGAGTGATATGCGCAACGGGCATTGGGATGATAGTGAGGAGAGGTTGTATTGGGGTTTTTCGGAGCTTCTTTCAAGGTCACCAAATTGGATCTTAGTAGATGCGATAATACCTGAGATAGGGTCATGTTAATTTTGGTGAACTGCCTGACCGATCTTTCCATCCTCAGTTGATTGTTTCTTTGTTGATCAGGCGCGGGTTTAGGGATCATCACAACCCCTACCATTGGTCGACGCTCGGCCCTATCTTGATTTCTTTATGGATATACAACAACCACCTCTTTCTTTCTGATGAAAGGCTTCCTTACAGTTGCAGAAGAGGATGTATCTTTTTGGATCTTTCCATTCTTTATACCGGCTTATACCCTTTCTCTGGTCAATATCAACTTAGTAAAACCTGCTGATGAACTTCCAATCAAGTGATTGAAGAAGGGACCAGACAAGGTGCCCAAGAACATGTCTACCAACTCTCTCTCAAATAGAGGAGGTTGAACTCTTCTGGCTAAATCTCTCCATTTTTTTGCATAGTCCTTGAAGCCTTCATTTGAAGCCATGACCATACTCTGAAGTTGAGTACGGGTAGGTGCAAGGTCAACATTGTATTGGTATTGTTTGTAGAAGGCTGCAACAAGATCTTCCTAGTTGTGAATGTTGGCTCTTTCTAGTTGGTAAAACCAGTCAATTTGAGTTCCAGACAGATTGTCTTGGAAGAAGTGTACCCATAAGTCTTTGTCAGCGGTATGGGGTTGGATTTTCCTCACATAGGATTGGAGATGCATTTTTGGACATGAGACTCCGTCATACTTGGTGAACACAGGTGCTTTGAATTTCGTGGGAATGACAATCCCCGACACTAAACCCAATTCCTCAAAGTCCAAGCAAGGAACTTTTTGGATTTCCGTTGCACTCAATCTCTCTTCGAGATGTTTATACTTGTCATCAGCTGGAGGGTATTGTTCTTCAGAATAGTCTTCTTCTTCCTCTTCCTCTTCTGATTATGACGGGACAACTGTTTCCTTTCCTTTCCCATCTTGATTGTCTCTTTCACCAGATGTCATTGCAAAATCTAGGGTCCTTCTTGTCTGCCCATGAAATCTTCTTCCCATGTTTAGGACTCCGGTCACCTTCTTTGTCTTCTTTTTCTTCTCCTCAGCCAGCAAAGTCTTCAACTCTTCTTGTCCTTTGGCTAGGGTCAAGAGCAACTGTTGCAACTGTGCATTCTGAGCTTGAAGGTCCTTCACTGTTTACTCGAGATCCATCTCACTGAAATAAATAGTAGAGAGATGAGTAGACTTGTTGCAAGAAACCTGCTTATGTTATGATGAATGGTAAATGCATATGCAATGATTTCAAGAATTTTAAGATTTACATTTGTTTTAGACAAAAATGAATCACATGTTATATTAATAGATTAAAGCTCGAGTACATCAATGCCTTCTCGGGTATATCAGGATGTAGGATAGTGTATGGAACATCTCCCTCCATGACAGGCTCAATGATTACCGGGAGAATGGAGGGGTAAGGCATCATAAGACTCTGAACACGAGTTCGTACCCATTTGAGGTAAGGCTCAAGAGGGATGGAATTCTTGTGCCCCAAATTCTTGCTATCCACCTTTTTCGACATCCTCTAAGCTCGGATAAATATCTGGCGAAGACCTTGACCGTCGTTGTCGTAGTCAAATACCAAACCATGAATCAGCATCTCGTGCAGGCCATCCCTTCGGGCGTAAGCAAATTGTCTTAAGGCTAAGCATGGGTTGTAGGTGATACCTCCCCTAATGCCAAGTAAAGGGACATTAGGGAATTCTTCATAACGGTCGACAATGATAACATTCTCTTTGGATCAAGAGCACCAATGAATGTCTGAATGTTTGAGCGTCATCAACCTTTGTGACCACCTTTAACCTTGCTCATTTTTTAATATTGATTGGGGAAGATGTGAAATAATCCATCTTTCCAAGAGAGGAGTGCAACACATAAGGACACCCCTTTTCTTCAATGTGCGAGTGTGAAAAGAGTGTAGGATATCTCCTAGTAATGTAGGCACCGGGTTACGGGATATGAAGATTTTGACGGTGTTGACATCTATGAGTTGGTCAAGATTTGGAAACAAAACCATCCCATAGATGAGGAGAGCCACAATTTCCTTAAAGGCTTGCAAGTCCAATGAGTTCCAATAGCTTTGGGATTTCTCGAACAAGAACTTTGCTAAGAAACCTTTGACACCACTCCTTGTTTCCCAATGAGTTGTGATATCAGATGAGTGCAAGTGTAGAGCTTGAGAAATATCTTCTGGCTTTGGGTCACTTTATGTACCGTTGAAAGGTAGTTGATTAAGAATGGGAATCCTCAAGAGTTGGGAGAATTCTTCCAAAGTAGGAATAAGTTGATAATCGAGAAATATGAAGCAATGGTGTAAAGGATCGGAGAACTGAAAAAGCACCTTCATCATGTCCTAATCTGTGTTGGAGGTGACCAAGTTGAGTAGGAGACCATGTCTCTCAGTAATTGGAGAGCTTTCAGGAATCCTTGAAGCTAGCTCCTTAAGTTGTGGAGAGATCCTTACAAGGTTGACTTGAATAGTTTTCCTGCGAAGAGAATCCATATCCTACAAAACAAGAACAAAGATTAATCCAAAAATCCTTGAAATGGTTAGTGAATGTGTATAATGTTATGATGTTCATAATGTTATGTACAAGTATGTATATACAAACAAAGCAAACAAGTCCTTATGTTTAGGCTTGCATGGAGTTTTATAGGCAAGTACCCTCTTGAAGTTTAGTTGGCTTAAACCTGTCCTAGTAATAGTAACCGGGTTCTAAGATGCTCAATATCACTGGTTTGTTTCCTTGGTCATTGTTTCAGCACAAGCCTCTTTAATGGTGACTGAAATATCCCAAGAAACCAAACCTCAATGAGTGTAGTATCAAGTATCTACCAACTTCGGACTGCACCAAAGTCGGTCATCTCACTACATCCTAAAGGCCAAGTTGGTCAAGTAAAGGTTCTAAAAGTTCATTAGTGCTTTATGAAATCACTCAGCGGCCTCGTATTCTCTTTGATTAACTCAAAGGCTACCGGTACCCACAAATATGTCGCACTAACATAGCTATTTCTTAGACCATGTCGGTATACCCCGCAAAGTTTCCACAACGTATTGCTACTTACCTATAAGGGATCCCAAATTCGGGTAGAGGATTCAAACCCAAACAAAGAACCATAATGTAAAGCAAACAAATCAAACAACGAAAGCAAATAGATGTGATCTAGCCCTAAGGTAACCCCACTTTTAAAAATTTTCCCCAGTAGAGTCGCCGGTTCTGTGATATGGTGGGAGAACTAACTTGAAGATTTTGTGTTTGATCGCAAATGTTGCAGTTAGCAAGAGTCGCCACCGACTTTTCTTTTATCCAAAGGAAAAGGTGAAAAAGCACAGGAAAGACCTTTGAGATTATTTCTTGGGTTCGGGGGGTATATTATGAAAAGGGAAGGTATTATCACCCTTTTCATCCATGGTTTTCCATGGGCTCTTAGTTACTTGCTAGATCACTTGCATTTGTTTAAAATTATGCTTAGTGTGGTTTTTGAAAGTATTTTGTAAAGAGGCCTTTGTTTAGGCAATCTTTGTAATGATTCTCGTTCGTAAGAATGTATACAAAGATGTTGATCTTTTGAAAATGTTTTCAAATTTGTAAGATGTTTTGAAATGTGTAGGTGTTTGTTTTGAAAATAGCAAGGAAGTTTCGTTTGAAATTGAGCAAGTAATTAGGAGTATTCTACCTACTCAAGAGTCTTTCTTGTACATTTCCTTTTCTTTGACATTGTTATCTTACCATTTATTTGGAAAGTAACCCTATCTTTGGATATAAACGGGACAAACGTGGGTCATCGTATAACTATAATTAGCAATGTTGCAAGGCATCTTAGCATTCTCTTTTAGGGACTAAGATCATTTGTAAGGAAACTTGGATAGCGTCATCGAGGGACTATGATCTTGTATTCGTTTGTTTTTGCTAAGATACCTCACATGCGTAATATGGCCATTTTGTAAGGCAATCAAGTGGATTTTACCCTAGGGGTGCTTGTGTGCAAGTGTATTGTTTTGATGCTTGTTTTTATCTTGAATTAGGGTTTTTTATTTGATTGATTTTTATTCTTTCCATACAAATCCTAATTACTAGCATGTGAATATAAAGCATTTAAATTGTGGAAAATAAAGATACTAAGCTATTACATGATTTATGGGAAGGGGGGGTGTACAAAGTATAAATGGGGATTGCAAGAAATTAAACCCTAATTAAGTTATTACAACCATATTGAATTGAATAAATAAACAAGATATGAAAAGGAATAATGTATAAAGTAATGAATAAAAAAAAGAAAGGATTTTATTTGGTTTTGTCCTTGTTAAAGAAAGTTATTATTTTTTAACCTAATGACCTAAAAAAGTTTAAAAAAGATAAACTAATTTTAATTTAGAAGAGAAAATATAAGTTTTATGAAGAAGATTTTAACACTAGACTAAATAGTATGAAAATTGATTAAATTAGGAAAAGTATAAATTCTATGTTTATTTTAAGAAAATAAAATAAGCCTAAATCTAATTAATAAAAAAAATTAAGTTTATAGCAAAAATATTTTTTTATGTTTTTTAGTCTAGAAAATAAAATAAATATATATAGTATGAATAAAAATATATTTTTTATCTCTTTTTTTGTTAATACAATAAATATTAATATTAATAATAATAATAATAATAATAATAATAATAATAATAATAAAGAAAAAAAGAAAATAAAAATAAAGTAAATAAAAAAGTCAGGGGGGGTTCATTAGTAAATAAAAGAGTATTATGAGCAAAAATGAACTAAGCCCAATGAAGACCCCAAATGCTGCCAAAAAAGAGTCAGAAAAATGTAAAAATAACAAAATGGCCACGCTAGGGCTTGAACCCAGGACCATGAGGTAAACAGGCGCGCGCTTTACCACTGGGGTGGCTATACATCCATTAACTTGTATGAAATGATAAATACATAACACAAAACGCGCCTTGACTGTACTTCATCATCAACCTCCAGCCAAAGGATCTGTAACTTGCTTATTTCTCAATCATTTGCAAAAATGTAGACATGAAAATTGCTCCATTTTGTCACACGAATCCAACCATATAAATATCATAAACTATAAATCAAGGATGAATGAGAATTTCTAAAAGTACCATATTCTGACATAAATATTTCAGAAAGTTCAAACTCAAAATTCTCCTAGCTCAATCAAAATAAATGAAATCTATGGACATGTACAACTTCACGGCAATGATGTCTACATTTTATCTTCACAAATGTAAGCCTAACAATGCCTAAGTAATGAGATAGAAGTTCAAGAAAAATACCTCAAAACTGGAAATCGTGAAATGGATTTGAGCTGGTTTCAGGCAGTGCTGATGATCAGGTTAGCTTCCTTGGACCTCTAGGAAGCTAATGCAATGGCTGGCTTGAGTTGAGGGTGGCTGGAACAGTCTGGAGAAGTCCACCTGTGATGCTCTGTTTTTGGTTATGGAAGACAGGGTAAATGGGGTTACGGAAGTGAAACTGGTACAGGGATGAGTTACCCTTGATGCAAGGAAGCTTTAGAAACTAAAAGGCCAAGAAACACACGAGGGAAATGTGAGTTTGAGGTTCAAGGTCAAAAACTGTGCAACAATGGAGTTTTTGAGCAATTTATGATTTGAGAGAATTTTGGTGTATTTCAGGGTGCTCAATCTCGTCCTCTAGCTCACAGATAGTGCCTCTATTTATAAGCAACAAGTTTGGAGACTTGTTGTTGATAAGAATTCAAAATCACAAGTTTATGCATAACATGTGATTTTTGAGAATTTCAAGTTTCCAAGCACTGTGTACTTGCTAAGATAGAGTGGTTATGATTTAAACAAGCTTGCTTCTGACTTTGTGGATGGAGTGTGATTAGATGGAACAAGTTAGAGGCTCAAGAATTGACTTTACACAAAAGCTTGCTTTTCTAAAATTGAAGTGTTCACTTTGTGCTATTAATGGAAATGTGGATTGGATAAAGCTTAAACCACTTGGATTAAAGCTTAAAGGTTTGTGTAATCCATTAATGATGGATAGATACACAAGTTAGGAGGCCTTCAAAGCAAGATTATTCATCCTAGGTTTGAAATTGGATTCTTGTTCATCACAAAATGCCTTGTAATTCAAGTGACAAAACACCAATTTCATCTCTTCGATTCTCCCTACTCAAGAATGATCTCAAGGAGTTCCTTGACATTTTGGAAAGCTTGAAATGTGCTATACAACCTATCTTTTAATTTCTTTTGAAGATTCACCTTGTAACTATATGAAAAATTGACATGAAGTTGAGTCAAAATCCTGACCAAATTAGGGCAAAATCTCACTAAGTGTTTAGTTTCATGACCCTATGTTCTTGAAATTATAACTTGAGATCCAAAAATTTTTAGGAGATGTTGTGTGAAGCAAAGTTGTAGATTTCATGGAGATATACAACTTTCATGTTGGAAGTTTCTCTTGAATCATCTTGAATCATGGTGAAAATTTTGCTCAAAGTTATGAAAAAACATGGATTTTCAACACTTAGAAAAATTTCTAAGTTTGGAAATTTTGACTTTTCAAAATGAAATCTTGACTTTTTGATTTCTTGATGAATAATTTTCATATTTTGACATTTTTTGATGAATTATGATCTTTGGCACTTGAATTTGACCAAAAAGTCAAGGTTTGACTTTTCAGTATACAGTTGACTTTTGATCAGTTGACTACAAAATTCATCTGTCAATCCAATGGACTTGCAATGTTTTGAACCATGTCATTATGTCAAAATGGTGAAATTAGACTCTTGATATCATTACTTAAACCAGTTGACTAATTTCTAGGTTAAAAATCAGAAATTGCCCCTTCTCAGTCAAAACCCTAATTTTGACCATTTTGCCCTTTTGAGGATTTGATCAAATTTCTTGAGGAACTGTGGTCCAAAATTGATCAAATGATACATATGAGTCTAAAATGTTGATGTGGATAAAAAATTATGAAGCTTGACTGTGAATTGGCCATAGTTGACTTTTTCCCTAATACAGCTGATTTTTAGGTCCACTATTCAATTGACTGATCAAAAGTGTGATCCAAGGCTTGAAACTTGACATGAGTAATATTGAGGGTCCATAATGATCAATTAAAGTCATATGGGGAATTAAAATTTCAATTATCCTTTTGCAATCTCAAACCCTAATTTTCAATCATTAGTGCTCGAGGAGGTGTCTTGAGCTGATCAATCCTAGTGCAGTCTTGAGCCCAAGGAGATCTTGTGAGTAAATTCTTGATAAATGAGAGGGAAAATTTTGGGGTACAACAGAGGGGTTCAGTGCGATTGTGTGGGTGAGGGAGTATAGGTGTTATTGTGGACTTGGCCTCACGACCGTCCACTGAGGATCTAACTGACAAAATTAAAAGGGAACATGCTCTTAAGGTGAGAACACATGTATTGGATCATGCCGACATACAAGTTTTGTTTTTACATTTTGTTTTCATATTTACAGCAAATCATTTTCCTCTCTCTCGCCTCAGCCCTTCACTTATCCACCAAAAGCCTTTTTCCCCAAATCTCTAACCCTAACCCCCAACATGGCGGTGCTGGAAGAACACAACCCTACCCTAAATCAAACCCTCAAATCCCCAATCAAAATCAAAACAAAAAATAAGCTAAGTTTTATTTACCCCTTTCATGTTGCATTCTCCAAGCTCTTCAAGCGCGGTTATGATTTGTGCTCTTTCGGGGTTTAATCCCTTCTCTCTTCTATTTTTTTTTTTGCAGGTGGTAGTAGCGGTGGTGCACCGGCGATTGCAGTTACAGATGGTGGTGGACGGAAAGGAAACTACTAGGGTTCCAGATATTGGAACCCTAATCACTTCTGACTTCAGTCTTCGACGGCGAGATTGGTATCTTCTTCGTCTTCTGTTAGTTCGTCCATGGATTTCTTCTTCGTCAAAAAATCCTTCTTTGTGTACTTTTCCCTCTTTTTTATTCCCTTTCTATCTTCAAGCCCCTCTGTATTTTCTTCTTTTTCTGTAACCGAACCCCCCCCCCCCCCACTGTATCCAGCTTAGTTCTGTATTTATAGGTTTTAGATTAGGGGTTTTGGATTGTTGTTACAGTTAGTCTTTGGCTTAGATTTAGGGATTCGATTTATTAGGGATTTATTGTTGATTGATGTAAATTGATATAGATTTGATTTAGTGCAGATTTTAGTTTTCTGTAATTTTAGATTGAGTTTCAATATTCTTGGCTTGGATTTGTAATTTCCGATTTGACCAAGTAATAGAGGTTTTAAATTGATTTTCTTGTAATATCTTAGATTTGGTTTAATATATTTATCTAGGTTTGATTTCTACAGTACTACTTTTTTAAGAAAACAAGCGTAATCTTTGGATGCGATTGAAACAATAGATGTTTATTCAGCATTTGGGCCTGCGTGTTACCGTATCGGGCTTGCATTGGGCTTGCACTTTAATTATTTCTTTTGTCCAGCAGCATTACATTTGTTACAACAAAAAAAATATTTTTAACATTACTAGGCCCAAATGGCCTTTCCGTAACCCAATATTACTTAAACCAAAATTTTGATAAATACAATTAACATAATGTTGTTTAATAATAAAAAGTTAAATATTATAAATAAAAAGCTAACAGTAATATATTCTTTTTATTAAAATAAAAACAATAGTTTTAAAAATTTCTAAAAATAACAAAGCAGCAAATGGGCTGTTAGAAACTGTTTAATGGGCCAGTAATCTATAACCATACCTCACCTTTTGCTATTTGGACACCGCAAACGGAAATGGACCAGTTGAAGTATAATGGGCTAGCATATTGAACTTCCACCGCCCTTTTTACTTAACAACAATAATACTTAAATGGGTTTTATTATAAAAACTTAATGATTAGTATTCTTTTGAACTAATTTTCCATTTTCGAATCGCATGGGCCATGGGCCAACATGCCTTGCGAATGGGTTCACAGATACACGAGTCTTTCTGATTTAGAGAGCTCCGATTTATTGAATTTAAATACACCCCCTAGTCCCGGATAAAGATGGGCCATCAGATACTGCTGTACCATATTTAATTAAATACTTCTTCTATTTCAATCTCGAAAAAATAAAATTATCGAGGTAGGACAAATTTGGGGTACGACAGCTGCCCCTATTCAATTATCTTCTAATCAGATAGCGTGAGAAAACGTGAGTCTTACGCATTATGATTTGGAGTTTATTGAATACTTGGAATACCCCAAAATTTGTCCGACAAACATAAGGTTAAACTGATATAGCTTACCCTTACGAGTCTCAAGGAAGTAGGCAAAGCTGATGATGTACCGTATACTAGAGTTTGATAACGAGGCAGATGGTTTTGAACTTAAGAGCGTAATTTTGTATGTCTTGGTTTGGTTTTAACCATTCACCCATTTGGAGGATGAATACAACAATAAATGATGATGCATGGTTGCTTGAAGACTGAGGCCATGGGTTATGTTCGCGAATCGCTGCATGACGTCTGAGGCGATGGGCTAGAGTTTTGTTTTCTTTCGAGCATCGCAGCATGAAGTCTGAGGTGATGATCGGTGTTACAGAATAAAGAAATGCATTGTTGCATGAAGTCTTAGGAAATGGGCTTAAATTTTCAAATCGTTGCGCGAAGTCTGAGGCGATAAGCTAAATTTGATTCTCGAGCATTGCTGCATGAAGTCTGAGGCGATGGTCTGTGTTATGGAATAAAGAAACACATTGCTGCATGAAAACTTAGGAAATAGGTTATGTTCGCAAATTTCCACGTGAAGTTTGAGGCGATAGGCTAGATTTTGTTTTCGAGCATCACTGCATGAAGTCTGAGGCGATGGTATGGAACTTGGAATAAAGAAACACATTGCTGCATGAAGTTTGAGGCAATGTGTTAGGTTTGCAAATCGCTACATGAAGTATGAGGCGATAAGCTAGGTTTTGTATTTTTCGAGCATCACTGCATGAAGTCTGAGACGATGATCTGTGTCGCAGAATAAAGAAACATATTGTTGCATAAAGTCTAAGGCAATGGGCTTGGTTCGCAAATCGCTGCATGAAGTCTGAGGCGATAGTATGGAGCTTGGAATAAAGAAACACATTGCTGCATGAAGTCTGAGACCATGATCTGTGTCGCAGAATAAAGAAACACATTGCTGCATGAAGTCTGAGGCAATGGGCTTGGTTCGCAAATCGCTGCATGAAGTCTGAGGCGATAGTTTGGAGCTTGGTATAAAGAAACACATTGTTGCATGAAGTCTGAGGCAATGGGTTAGGTTCGAAAATCGTTGTGTGAAGTCTAAGGCGATAAGCTAAATTTTGTTTTCGAGCATCGCTGCATGAAGTCTGAGGCGATGACCTGGGTTTGTAAGGAACTCATCACTGCAGGAAGACTTGGGTGATGGGTTGAACGTGTCATGACATGAAGACTTAGGTGACGGGTTGAATTGTAGGAGAAGTATTTTGTTGGTTGACCTTTAGATAGCTAAATCGAGGGCGAGACTGTTTGTTTTCTACATGATGCATGCGTATGATGTCTGATATTAGGATGTTTAGATGTATGCAAAATGTATGATGTTTTACATTGATACGGAACCCTGAATATACGCGTATTGTATGCAAAAATGTATAGTGTATGTATGCTTTGAATATGCAGAATGTATGTGTGAAATGTGTGTAAGATACGCGTATGCCTTGAAATGTTATGAAGACTATTTTTGGCGTTCTCTCCTTTAAATCATTGACTTAGAGTTACCAATCCCCTGGCATTGTATGTTATGTCATCGCAGCTTTTTTGAATTTGAACGCAGTGAACAATGTTAGCAAAATTTTGGACATTTATTTTTTGTATTGTTAGTGTAGGCGTAGACGTAGATATTTGTCATATGCATAGATTTGTATGTTGTAAGCGCAGGCGTTAGCCTAGACGTATGTATTGGAATATGTGTAGACTTTTATGTTGTAAGCGAATGCTAGACGTGAACATGTGTATAGACTTTGTATTATGAGTGCAAGCATAGGCGCGGATGTAGGTGCGGTCGTAGTCTTTTTGCATCGTGAACATAGACATAGGCGTAGACATGTGTATAGACTTTTATGTTGCAAGACTTAGGAGTAGCCATGTGCGTGAATGTAGATATGGATTTTCTTTCGATGTTTATCTAACGAAATTTTTTTTCTTCCGATGTTTTATCAAAAGCTTTTATTTGTTAATTTCCACGAAATGATTTTAAGACAATATTCACAAGTAATAATCGTAGTATTTTTTAAACAAGTCAGAGAAAAGAAAAACGCAATTTGAAAGATGCAAAGAAAGCAAATGTTGTATTGATATTCCTCTGAATAGGCGAGAGTATAAGATGCAATTCCTAGAAAGATGTAATTACAAAAAAAAATTAAAACTATAAATGGTAATGATAAATGATAATTGTTGCTGTTGTTCCCCAATATCCTTTTAATGGGTGTTATCTCCTTTGTTTCTGAGTCGTATGATTTAGATCTATCTCTCCCTTCGTGGTTCGTAGTCGCAGTTTTATATCGTAGTCTTTTTGTTCTTTATTTCTTCTTTATTGATCCATAATTTTTACCTGGATTTCCCTTACGGGTTTTCAATCCAACGAGATATTTTTTGTTATATGCCCCTAATTTTTTCTAGATCGCCCTTTAGGGTTTTCGATCCACCGGGACACTCCTTTTTTCCTAAGTCATTTGTTTGAGGTTCGAGCTTAGCGAGCTTCTTATACATAGTATTTTTTGACTGCGTCTGAATTTGCCGGATGCGGTAGCTCTTCTCTGTCCATTATTGTGGGGATAAGACCACCACTGGAGAATGTTGTTTTAACTACGTATGGACCTTCATAGTTGGGTGTCCATTTACCGCGTGAGTCGAGGCAAGGTAGCAGAATCTTATGGAGTACTTGACCATGTTGTGGTTCATCTTGTGCAGTACACCGTCACCCAGAAAGAATTTTGAGGCTAATTTCTGTAGAGTTCATTTATCGATGCTCGAGGCATGTTCTTGTTTTTCGAGGTATTTCTTGATGTCGTAAAACCAAGGATTGTCATTCGTTCTTTCTTTGATAGCAAAAAAGTGTGCGGGCTCTTAATTGTGATGTGTGGTTTGACCAAGTTACTTTGAACATAGCTGAGAGAGTTTCCAGGGCGTCTTCCATTTGATTTTCTTTTCGTGGGATATGGCAGAAAATGATCTTTGGGAATTCCATAGTCAGTTTTAAAACATGATCCCGATATGGAATCAGTTTGGGATATTTAGTATCCCATTCGCCATTAACCTTGCATATGGCTTGTGAGAATTCTTTGGAGAAGTCAAAACTGCCCCTATATCGTGCCCCAGTGTATTTGAAGCCTCTTTGAACGTGAATGTCCAATGTGCCCCTGGCTCGGGTTCTTCGTCAGGTCCTGGTATTTTGTAGTCGCTTATTTTTGCCTAACTGGCGAACAACCTTCTTTGAAGAGGTGATCTGCCCACCATCATGTATGTATCTAACCTTGGCCTGTTTCTGTAGGAACAAGCAAATATGTGAAATAATTTGATCAGCTTCTTTGTGGCTCCGCTCTAACATTGCCCCTTAGCTTGGTTTCTTTCGGATCTTCCCCTGTGCCCAGTTTAATGGTCTTAATAGCCTCTTGATACGGTTGTATGTTGTCAGCCTTTCGTTTTATTTCCCTCGCATTTCCTCAGAGAGTTCAAGATCTTCATCATTTTCCTCTTCAGCTTGGTTGATAGGAGCATCAAAATTATATCGAGTCGCAGCAGTAGCAATATCGGTGGTTTTGGGCATGGATTTGCACCTTTATCATGTTTTGGTGCAAATTTTAGTATATGAATATTTGAAAATGCATATGCAGAGAAAGTAATTCTTAGGCCCAAACATGTTATGGAGGGGTTCAGGGAGATTGTGTGGGTGAGGGAGTATAGGTGTTATAGTGGACTTGGCCTCACGGCCGTCCATTGAGGATCTAGTGGACAAAAGTAAAAGGGAACATGCTCTTAAGGGTGAGCACACATGTATTGGATCATGCCGACATATAGGTTTTGTTTTTACATTTTGTTTTCATATTTACAGCAAATCATTTTCCTCTCTCTCGCCTCAGCCCTTGCCTTATCCACCAAAACCCTTCTCCCCAAATCTCTAACCCTAACCTCCCAACACGGCGGCGTTGGAAGAACACAACCCTACTCTAAATTAAACCTGCAAAACCCCAATCAAAATCAAAATAAAAAAGAAGCTAAGTTTTCTTTACCCCTTTTGTGTTGCATTCTTCGAGCTCTTCAAGCGCCTTTCTGATTTGTGCTCTTTCGGAGTTTAATCCCTTCTCTCTTCTGTTTTTTTACAGGTGGCAGTAGCTATGGTGCAGCGGCAACGAGAAGTTCCAGATGGTGGTGGGCGGCAAGGCAGCGACTAGGGTTCCAGATATTGGAACCTTAATCACTTATGACTTCAGTCTTCGACGGAGAGATTGGTATCTTCTTCATCTTCTGTTAGTTTGTCCCTGAATTTCTTCTCCGTCAAAAAATCCTTCTTTCTGTACTTTTCCCTCTTTTTTCTTCCCCTTCTATCTTCAAGCCCCTCTGTATTTTCTTCTTTTTCTGTAACCGAACCCCCCCCCACTACTGTATCCAGCTTAGTTATGTATTTATAGGTTTCAGATTAGGGGTTTTGGATTGTTGTTATAGTTAGTCTTTGGCTTATATTTAGGGATTCTATTTATTAGGGATTTATTGTTGATTCATGTAAATTGATATAGATTTGATTTAGTGCAGATTTCAGTTTTCTGTAATTTTAGATTGAGTTTCAATATTCTAGGCTTGAATTTGTAATTTCCGATTTGACCAAGTAATAGAGGTTTTAAATTGATTTTCTTGGAATATCTTAGATTTGGTTTAATATATTTATCTGGGTTTGATTTCTACAGTACTGTTCTTTTAAGAAAACAAGTGTAATATTTGGATGTGATTGAAACAGTAGATGTTTATTCAGCATTCGGGCATGCGTGTTACCGTATCGGGCTTGCACTTGAATTATTTCTTTTGTCCAGCAGCATTACATTTGTTATAGCAAAAAAACATTTTTAACATTACTAGGCCCAAATGGCCTTTCCGCAACCCAATATTACTTAAACCAAACTTTTGATAAATACAATTAACATAATATTGTTTAATAATAAAAAGTGAAATATTATAAATAAAAATCTAACAGTAATATATTCTTTTTATTAAAATAAAAACAATAGTTTTAAAAATTTCAGAAAACAACAAAGCAGCAAATGGGCTGTTAGAAACTGTTTAATGGGCCAGTAATCTATAACCATACCTCACCTTTTGCTATTTGGACACCGCAAACGAAAATGGACCAGCTGAAGTATAATGGCCTAGCATATTGAACTTCCACCTCCCTTTTTACTTAACAACAATAATACTTAAATGGGTTTTATTATAAGAACTTAATGATTAGTATTCTTTTGAACTAATTTTCCATTTTTGAATTGCATGGGCCATGGGCCAACATGCCTTGCGAATGGGTTCACAGATATACGAGTCTTTCTGATTTAGAGAGCCCCGTTTTCTTGAATTTATATACACCCCTAGTCCCGGATAAAGATGGGCTATCAGATACTGCTGTACAATCTTTAATTAAATATTTCTTCTATTTCAATCTCGAAAAATAAAATTATCGAGGTAGGACAAATTTTGGGTACGAAAGTCGCCATCATTAATGTTAATTCTAAGGATGGGAGAATAACGAATAACCCTAGTTGCTAGAGATTCTAAGATCGTAAGTCAATTAGACAAAGGGAATATGTTAGGCACCCTTCATCTCCCATGTTCTCAAGGGGCTCCACTTTTAGGTTTAAGAGTAAAAATGAGTGTTTAGTAGTTGATGTTTCTATATGTTGAGGATAGGATTTAATTTTTTAGTTATGAACTTGCCTTGGTTTTAACCGCGTGCCTACGTATCTCCTTGCGAAGAATCAGAATCCAATTTCATAGTTTGAATGTGTTTGGTTAGTTTTTTTATGGATTATGGAAATATTTTGAATTCTCCTTGAACCTTGTCTTGGTTTGAAAATAGCGTAGTCATAGACGCAGCTCGCAGTTAATATAAAATATATCCATAATTATTTTTTGAAAATAAATTAAATTTGAAATTAAGCTAGTAAAAAAATATTAGTATTTGATTGGTTAGTTGTCTTAGAATTTATGATGCAATATATAAAAAGAGTTTTGAATGATGAAAATATTTGATAAATAGGAAGAAAAACATGGTTAGTATTTTAGAAAATAATTAATAAACAAATATTTTCTTATTATTAAAAATATATTAAATATTTTTAATATTAATCTAATATTTATTTACTAATGATTTTATGACAAAATGTAAAAATATATTTTAATGCAATATGTTAAAAAAGTATGACATGAGATATTAAAAAAATAAAATATTAAATTAAGTAAAATTAATCAAATTTATGCAGGGGGTGTATAAATTAAATCTAGGGGTGTAAATATGAAGGGGTTCGGGCCTAAATTAAATCCGAGCCCAAATTTGCAGGGGGTGTTGTTTTGCTCTGCCTTCTCTCTAGAATTCCGGCGATCGGAAATCACCCCGCCCTGGGCACTACCAGACATAAATCTTTTGCTGGCGGCAATTCCAAGGCACCAGTAGCTTCAACGTTAACCATCACCCACCCTAATCCATAACCCATATCTTGATGAAGATCTTGATACATTCATATCATCTTCAACCCAAAATCCCAGACCCCTTCACATCTTCATCCGGGTTCGTTAGAACCCTATGAAGACTAACCCTAACCCCGAACAACATCATCCAAACCCTAACCCTACATCCAAACCCTAACCAAATCATTAAAACCTAATTTGTCCGTACCTAACCCTAACCCAAATCAAGAAACACTGACATGTTTTACCGTAACTCTAACCCCAAAATAAAAAACCAGAAACCATAATCCAAGAAGAGATTAAAAGAACAACACCAATCATCAACAAAATTATACCCTAAGCTAAGTGATTAGGCTTACTGTCCATGCAATGATTCTTTTCGTATAATTTCCTCTCCTGGTTCGTTGGTCCTCTCCTTCTAATCTTTTCCTTTTTTTCTCTTTGCAGGTACTGTGATAAGGCTTAACTTAAAGAACTTGGAGTTTCAGTCGTGAAACACAAGTCTTTACTGATGCAGAGCTCTGGTAGAGGTGAGGGATGTGCAACAATAACAATGATCTCTAAGAGTTTTCTGTCTGTTAATTCCAATAGCTTAGGTCTAAATTTATAGGCCTTAGGATTTGTTAGATTCGGAAATTAGTTAGTTGATTGATAGTTTTAGGTTAGAAATTATTTCATCAGAATCTATTTTAGGATTTGATTTGAATGTAATTTAGAAATATTTAGATTTTATTAGAAATTAGAATTAGGGTTTGTATTGTGTATGTATTTGGGCACTATTACATTGTAGATTCTTTCAATTTAATAAAAAATCAAATCTTTTGATCCAATGTAATATTTCTAAATTCGATTCAAAATCAATGTTTTTGGGCTTTCTGAGTAGCATGAGGAAGAAGAAGGTTTGCGCAGCTTTTTGGGAATTAGTGTCAAACCCTAATGTTGACTTTAGTCAACAAATCCCCAATGATAATAGTATATGTAATATAATAATAACAATAATAAGAAAATAATAATAATAATAATAATAATAATAATAATAATAATAATAATAATAATAATAATAATAATAATAATAATAATAATAAGTAAAATGCATAATCAGAGGGAGTTGACTCGGGTCAACCCCTCCTTAATACTTATATTTTTTCAAAATAATAATAATATAAGAGTAATAGTACTATTAGTCATAATAAATTAGAATAATTATAATATTAGCCATGACAATGATTGATAATAATAATAATAATCAGTATAAATAATCACTAAATACTAATTAAAATAATCAGAATTATACATAATGATAGTTGACTCAGTCGACTTTCAGAAAAAATAGACATAAATCCCAAAATATACTATTGACTATGACCCCAAAATGTATGAGTCAGTTAGGCCCAAAAACATACACTCTTTTATAAGCCAATACACGCCTCCCTTCTACAGGATTCATACAAACTTGCTAAGCCCAATTAATTACACCCCTTATTACCAATTCAAGATATATAAACCCACATCTAAAATATGAGACGTATTTAAATGTGTACCTCGTGACCTGATTACAAATAAATAGCCCAATTAAATGCTAATGAAATAATTCAACTGTAAATGCCTAAGGCGGACAAATTTGGGCTATGACACATGATTGCTTTCCTTCTTTATCTTATCTAAGTATTGATTGCTTGCAATTCTTCTTCTCTTTAGTTCATTCTTCTCTAAGATTGAACTAAATAGACCTTAGGTTTAGAATCCATGTATGACAATATTAGGTAGAATTCCCTCTCATCCCAACTTTAGGTCCACAAGAATGACAACTTATAGGATTGAGATGCCCTTTTGTTTAGTCTTTCTCTTTTGCATCCATAGTAAAACTAAAACATCTCTTTTTCTTTCAAAGCTTCAAAAAACTTGATAAATAATGATGCAAACCATGTGTCACGAGCCTTAAGCAATTGGGAGGAGCGTGAGGGTGTCTATTCCCAAACCTTGTGTTTCTTTCAATCATAGTCTTTAATATGGTTCATACCACAAATCCTTTTTCAAGATAAAAAACACAAACAAATGCAATTATTTTTTTCTTCAGACTTTTTCTTTTAAAACCTTTTCAAAAAGGACATGTTTTGCTAGCATTGTTCATAAAAAAAACACAAAAAACCAAAACACCTTTTTAGGTGAACTACGATACCCTGATTTCCTATCGAACGAAAGGTGGTATATAGGCACAAAGGTTCGCAACCGCGTTGGGCACAACAAATAAAAACTTTCTTTTTGTATATACTTTGCATGCATTCCCTTAGCATTAGGCTTTAGATTTTTTATTCACCCTTTGATTAGAACAAACTTTAGTGGATCCTGTGGAGTACCACAGATGTGAGGGATGCTAATACCTTCCCCCTACATAAGCGACTTCCTTACCCTTTCTCTTGGTCGCAAGGCCATGTTCTTTTCCTTCCTTTAGGTTTACTCAGTGTTTCCTTTCCCTCTATTGGGATAAATAACATTGATGGCGACTCTTCTTTCTGTCTCTTTCGTGCTTCAATGAAAACCCTAGACACGACAATGATATTAGACCAAGGATAATGAAAACTCATTAGAGAATAAAATCAAAGCCTCTTAATAAACAAGTTTCATAGGTATTGGACTAAATATAATCAATCAACCATACTTGGGCTTACTAACCTAAAGTTTGGGCCACGAATGATCATTTTCCTAATCGGGACAAATTTAGTGCTATGTTAAGCAATTGTAAGTGGATATATGTAGAAGTCACACCTAATTTGAGTCTGGTCAATAGCAGTGTATGTACCATACATGTTAGAGACATGGTAGAAACCAAGCTTCTAAAACATGTAGCACAAGTAAAAACCAAAGATCAAGACCTAAGTCATGATAAAAAGAAAAAAGAGATGAAAAATATGAATTCCATGATAAATGATCAATAATGATTGAAGATTGAACTTAGGTCAAATTTGCTGAAGACTTGTTAGAGGATTGATAAAATCAAAGCCTCCTAACAATAAGTTTTAAAGGTTTTGAACCATGGTTCAATGATTAATCATACTTGGATAATTTCAAGTCTAAAGCTTGGGCCACTAATGATCATTTAAAAGAAAATAAGAATGAGATAAGATGAAGATGAAAGGGAATGTCATAATGGAACCAAAGCCTCAGAAGAACCCAAAAGGATGGTTTTAATTTCATCAGTATCATCCATCTATTTTGGTGGATTTGGTTTTTCAACCTATCAATACCCAACATTCAATGATATTAAGGAAATTGACACAAATTTCCTCCAATTATCCACAAGTCAGACTCAATCGCAAAATATAAATAAAATGTATTTAAAACAATTTAATAAAAAAAATTAAAAATGGTTAATTAAATGGAATTAATTGATTAAATACACAAAGTGTATTAAAACACCATATAAAAATCTCAAAAAATTACCACAAGTCAGAAACAAGTCAAGAAGTGTTGACAATTTTTTTTAATAATTTTTAAAAGTTAGAAACTAGTTTTAAAATGCCCAAAACTAATCAAAACAAACTAAAAATTATCAAAAAAATCGTTAAATAAAAAATAATAATTAAATGAAGTCACCATAAGTTGTCAAACTATGATTGGACCATTCCATAATTTTTTCAAATTTTAAAAAGGTCTAAAAATATTTTTTAACAAATTAAAACAAATCAAACCATGAAAAAATTATAAAAAATACTAAAACATAAAATAAAATTGTGAAAAAATAAAAATCAGAAAGAGAATATTCAAAACTATTTTTAGAAAAAAATTCATAATTTTTGGATTCACAATGAATTTTCTATAATTTTTTTAAGTTTAAAACAAAAATAGAAAAATAATATAATTTAGAAAAAACAAGAAACGTTAGATCCATCTCACTTAAACACGCTGGCACATCTGATGGATGAGAGGTGGGGGATCATGGTGGATCTGAGTCAAAACGCACACATGTAACACACAAAACTCATACTACTCAAAACAGAACAATTGGCGTGCCTTCATTGGTTGAAGATGATACGTTGCTCATCTTCAACCAACAGACATCTGCAAGTACGACAAAATAAATATTCTTCAATCCGTAAATTTACGCTTTCATAGTGGTACTATTAGACGCGTCTATTCAAGACGATCTCAATCATATGCTCGCAAAAAATTTATTTAAATCACAACTTAGTCATTTTGGAAATTACCAGAGCAAACACGTGAAATGAAATTTGAAACTTCAAGTATCAAACCACCACGAAAATTTAAACCAGAAGAAGCATAAGCTTCAAAGAAGAAGGGACTACATCCTAAGCATTTATTTTAGATAATTTGGTTGAGAAATCTACCTGAATGAAGTTCAACTTGTAAGCTCTGACACTGGACTTCTGTAACTTGATTAAATGCTCGAGTTACTTGGTTTTTGTTGTGAAGAGTTTATGTGATGATCAAGAATGAAGAATATGTTGAAATTTTGGAGAAAGAAGGCTTGGAAACAAGAAAATGAAATTCAAGCTCAAGAGTTTATATGGGATCTTGGAAGGGCTTTACTGGCTATCAAAAGCTTGGGTAATGAATGAGGAATGATCCTCTATTTCTAGGAGAATGAATGGTGAGCTCATATGTGGGAAATGATGAGAAATAGTTAGAATTCTTGTGAAGTTGCAAGCATGGAAAGTTTGATGTGAAATTCCTCAAAACTCAGCCAAATGATGTGTTTCAAAGATTAAACAAATCTAAACAAGTTTTTAAATCATGTTTAGATCAAAAACACGCATCAATTTTGTGATTAGAAGCCACATTAACCAATTTGCAATCTGAATGGAAGTGAAAACTCGGTTTCAATTTGCTATCTTCAACTCCATGGTGCTACCTACTCAAAATGCTTTAAGGTATCATTCTTATTACATTTGAAATACCTCATCATAATCTTTACAATATGCCAAGAAAGTATTCATTTGGACATTTGAGATGAAAGTTGTGTCCATTTGAAATCAGTGAAAACAAATTAATTTTGACACTTAGAAAAAATTTCTAAGTGTAGAGCTTCATGATGACCTATAATGTTCTTCAAACTTAAAACCCTTCCACTCAAAATTAGCTCTTGGTCTTTGAAGATGAAATAAAGTAGACTCCTTGAATGGAATTATGGAATTGGAATCACTCAAAAATCATAAGCAATGAGAGAGTTATGGTTCTTGGAAGAGGATGAAAATTTCTTGAGAAATCAATAAATGACCTATAAAGTTTCATTGAATTCCATAACTTTCCACACATTTTCAGATCTTAATCTTTGAATCAAAGTTGTAGTAGGAATCCTCAAGTTCATTGTGAAAAAAGAATGATATCAAGGAGATAAAAATGGACCAAGTTGTGATCTTTTGAAGTCAAATCCAAGAGTTCAATGGATTTTTCAAAGGACTTGTAATATTCTCCAAACTTAAATGATATTTCACTCAAAATCGGCCTTAGATCTTTGAAGAGAAGTTGTTAAGGACTCTTTGAAGAGAATCATGGCTTTAGAATTACTTCACAATCTCAAAAATTCAGCAACATATGTTCTTGGGAAGTTGAAAAACCGTCACTCAAATATTACAAAAGTGACTTGTAACATTCTTCAACTTTTGATGATTTTCATTTCACAATTGGATCTTGTCATGTAAAGAGAAGTTTTTGTAAATGATGATAGGAGTCTATGGAAAAAGAACCACTTAAAAATATTGAAAATTGAAAGAATTATGCACTTGTAATTATAGAATCAAGGACTTGCCAAATTAGGTCAAACCAATAGAATGAAATTTGAATCTTTTGAACTTTTCTTCCAAATTAAGGCGTGATGAATCACATTAGACCTTGAAATGGTGTTATATTGAAGCACACATGATGAAAAGGCTCAATGCTTGATGAAACTTCTTGAAGAAGGCATTGAAATAATCACATGAACTTATGAAGTTCCTTGATAAATTCAACAACCAACTTTGAGACAATCTTGACCAAATGAAATTGAAAAAGTCCTCAAACCAAAAAAACTTTGAGGCCATAACCATAGCCTTGAAATTCAAACCTTTAAAATCCACTAAATAGCCAATTGACTGAAGACCATCCTTCAAAACCCTAGCTTAGGATGTGAGAGAGGTGTACTTGGCTCAATACCTACAATGTACAAACATATAGAGGAAACATAATTTTTTTGGATTTTGGTTAAAGATTAATAAACATAAAATATATATACAAGATACAAAATTCAAGGTGGTTGGTGATCCCTCAAGAGAAAACTCAAAGATAGGAGAGAGTAGAAATGAGAACCAACCCTAATGTGTGATCTTGATGCATTGTGATGATATGAAGTGATGAGGGATCTTAGGAGAAAAATTGAGGTATAACAGTAACATAACAAAGCTAGCCTTAACACCTTCCAAACTATCTTACAGTGCCGGAACACGTTCAACAATCTTAGGAGCTCTAGGCATCAACAATGATAGGTCGGACCAATTGATAGAACATAGGTAAGATAAAATATGATAGAGAAAATTATTTTATTAATGAATATGAAAACTGAAAGTAATTCCAGAGCTACTGCTCCACAATCAGAGAAAACAATTCTCTCACTGCCCAAACCCTAACATGAAAATTAGAATAATAACATAACCCTAACTACTTCCTTATACAATCCTATTTATTTGAGGAATACTAACTAATGGGGTCAACTACCCAATTACTTACCTTTCTTATTCTTTCTCACATATACCCTCCATTGTTTAGGTCCAACATCATCTCTATAAAATAACACATCCTCAACATCACTTGCGGGGTCTGATCCATTCCTATAAATTTTCTTATCCAAATACCACTTTTTTGTATTCACTGTTTAATAAAGTCATAACTTAATAAGGAATTAAGAAGAAGGGTAAAAAGTTGGAGGAATATGGTCTTTATCGTGAGCTATCATATTCTAAGAACATTGATGATTTTTATTCATAGAATATATGTTCTCAAGTATCATACGAGAATCCCTCACAGGTTCCATCTAAGAAAGCCTCTCATGGCTCACTCAAGAAAGACACTTAAAGATCATTCTAGAAAATATTTATAGTACCATTCAAGTAAGTTAATTCTAAGTGTTTGGAGAAGTTTCTTGAACTTATTTGAAGATGTGTTTATGATAGTGTTGATGTAAAAACATATGAAAATTATATAAGTAGCGTTCCAATGCAAGATTAACTGAGGAGTCTTAGCCAATTGTTTGACATCAGTTAGATAATGACATTAGTTCATACTTGAGTTGCATGGTTGATTATTCAATGGACGTATTTAAGAAGTTAAGGACTCTCTAAAACATAATGGTATAGATTTTCAATCTAAGAAAAAATGGAAGATATTGGATATGTGACATGTCGAGTTGAGATATTCTCTTTTTTTCAAAAGTAATGAAGAGTACAATTATATATATATATATATATATATATATATATATATATATATATATATATATATATATATATATATATATATATATATATATATATATATATATATATATATATATATATATATATATATATATATATATATATATATATATATATATATATATATATATATATATATATATATATATATATATATATATATATATATATATATTACATAATTTGATATGTATATAATAAAAATATTAGTAATTGTGCTCTCCATTTCTTTTAAGAAATAGGGAGGATCTCCCCTAACAACAATGTTTAACATTATTCTAGTCACGTTATTAAGTAGATTTATCTTGACTTTATTATCATTGGGGATTCACACTCTCGTTTTTATTGGTTTGAAACCTTAATATTTTTTGATGTCACGTAAAATTTTTCATATATTAATACTAAAGATTAAATTAGAAAATTAATTTTTGTGAAAAAAAAAATTACGCCAAATTAATATTTAGTCCCGTCGGAACGACGATTCTCATATATCTGACTCGAAATGTTTAATAAGACATAATTGGAATCAAACACATATTATTATTTAAACAAAAATAAATGTGAGAAAGATAAAGCCGTACGAAAAACTTTGGAACATAAAATAAATGCTAGATTGAATTAAAAGTTTGATCCAAATACATTAGAATTCATAATGCTAGAACAATGGTATACTGATTGTCCAATGCAAATAATTCGGTAGTTTTATGCCTAATTCATAAATATAAACTTGGATGATCAAAACTAAATTCTAAGATCTTATTTATAGTGTTAAAACTGGTATTGGATGCTTGAAATCGTGTAGGATGAAGTGGAGAAAAATAAGGAAAGTGGACTGAAATTGCTTCAAACGTTCTGTTATTTTTCAGTTTCAGAAGCCCACGGCGAACTATGTGGCCTCATGGCGAACGCTATGTGCATAAAATAGTGAGGACATGGTATGTAAGGTCTATGGCAAACACCATGAGTGTAAAACTTGCAAAACGTGGGTTTAAGGTCATTGGTGAATGCCATGGATTTATGGCAAACGCCATGAGTGTTGTGTGCTGAATTTTTGTATTTTTTTTTTCATATTTTTTTTTATTTTTTGTCATTTTCTTCCTGTTTTCTTGCATACCGACTTCTACATGTAAAATACTTAATTAGTTGTTCCTAAGAATATGAATATAGGTGTATTTATATACAACAATCTCTCTTATTATCGTTGGGTACAAGTAAATATCTTAACATTAATTAATTTTATTTGTGTATTAATATTATACATTCTTTCTTGATTTTATTATTGAGTTCTGAATTCTTTTAGGTGAAGTTGAAGGCAGTGCATCCAATACCACCAATTGCATGAGAATGGGGTGGTTTTCATAATCCTAAGTCAATATCATGGGTAGATTTTTACATGGGATGACTACAATAATGGATGTGGCTTGATTTTTCCCAATAATTTGTTCCACACCAAATGACCCATCACCAAGTGATACCTCTCACATGTAACACAAATAATTGCATGTGATTGGTTGATGATTGATTTCTTGTATCCAAGACTCCTCTAGCCTTCGCATTCAACAGACTCAACAAACTATTAAGTGTCAAATTGAAATAAATAATATTCGGACCTATGTTGCAACTAACATTAGCTAAAGCATTTACACATTTATTAGTGACATGTAGACTATTTATTTTATGTATTATTATGCTATTTATTTTATGTAATTAATCACTTTGAGACTGACGAACAAATGTGGACAAGCGAGCAATGTTTGTAAGTCTACCTGAATAACATAATTATAAAATACATATAAATAGATACTATTTCAATAAAACAAACATTTAAAATTAATATTTAAAACAAAAATTGTATCATTAAGAATGACATGTAATCTTCAAGAATCATACATGGTTGATATACATTAAGTAATTATAGGTTAGGATTCAATGGATAAAATTAGTGCTGAACAGAAGCAGCAGAGACAAAACTGCAGAAGATCCAGATCCCAGTTGTGTTGGCTACCCTCTCTAAGTCTTGGACATTGCAACCAAATAGCAAAAATCACTTATAAGTCATGAGAAAGCAAATTTAGATTCCCTATTTGTTTATAGTTATAAGACCGCTGTTATTTTATTTTTGTGAAGAGTATTCTTTAAATAGATATGCATGATCCATTTGCAATTATGAAGTTGAATAATTCGAAATAAACCTGAAATTTGGCCGAACAATTTGAAATATTCCATATACTGAAAGGCTGTGATATCAGTCTCTCTCTCAGACTTGCTTTCCAGAGTGAAACTTCACCGTTTGCGCTACCAACTGTTTCAATGGAATTCTCTAGGTTAGTAAAAAGATTAATTAAGTTTCTGCGAAATATACAATATACAAGTGATGTTGATTATTTTAACCTACCAACTATTATTGAATGAATGAAAGGATGAAATATCATGCTTGTCACCGTTGATCCTTGATGTAACTTACGAATAACAGTTCTTAACAAATAATCAACTACTCCATCCAAAATAAATGATATTTAAAATAATCCATATATTTAATCTTAATTTTTAACTAAATAAATACATCAATGTTTCATGTAATACTTTTGCGTATATATCTCTCTAGATAAAGTATATTGTTGAAGAGAAATAGAAAACAAAAGTAAAATTAAAATTAATCAATGTTGATCTTGAAGTGAAGTGAAAATAAGAAGAGAAAACAAAATAAAATAATTTATATTAAAATAAGCTAATGAATACTCCATAAGAATATGAGAGGATGACAATAAAGTTTAGAGAGGATATGTGATTTGTGAATATTTAAATTGAAAAGGAAAACCGCCTATAAAAGAATTATAAATATGAAATTTAATTTGTAGAGTTATATATATATATATATATATATATATATATATATATATATATATATATATATATATATATATATATATATATATATATATATATATATATATATATATATATATAATTTTGATGGAAAATAAATATTTAACGGTTGTTCAATGAGCATATTTAAAGAAAACAATTCTGATTCTGAAGACGTCAAATTTTAAATTCACCAAATGTTGAGCTAAATACATACTGAATCTCAAGAGCAGCAGAATCTGAGGACTGATGAAGTCTGAAGATTGGCGTTATCAGAAGTAAGAAGACTTCAATGTAAGAGAATGACTTTGAACTCTGAACAAACTTCATCATTATTTATCAGAAGCCTCTAATTCATAGGGATAACGTCTGAAATAAGATCTTGAAGATGTAGCAAATCAAATCAAGTAATTGGGTTATCAAGTCAATGCATCTAAAAAAATCTATCCATAAGACATATGAGATAAACTCTAACTCTTTATGACTCTGATATCTCGAAGCTCCAGAGACTATTTCTGATCAAGCTTCATCATACTCTATCATAAGCCTCTGACTCAAACAATTGAGTGTGAAGAAAAAGATAATGACTATGACTTCTAATCAAACTTCATCTAATTTTATGATAAGCCTTTAAATTATGAAGTTAGTTGTAAAGGGAGTTTGTGTGGAAATATTATAAAAGTACAAGACCATGTGATTATAGTACAACATCATATCCACTACCCTACTAATCAGGATAAAAGATTGTACATTACACAATTACTTCTTTCACATGTCCCATCATAGTGCAGCAAGCGCCACTCTACTTAGTTACTAGCTAACGTCTCCAACAATTATTTGTTGTGTGGATACTCAATATCTCATTCTCCAATGGATCTATTTTCTTTATATATTTAAACAAAATTTGTAAGATTGAAAAACATAAATGTCGACAATATACACAAATAGTGAGAGACATCGATAGTGGATAATGAAGTTGCTCAAGAAAAAAATGCACACATGTAAAAGAATACATTTGTGCAAAAGTATAAAATAAAAACAGTAAGTAAGAAGAGAAAGCATACTCAAAATGCATATGTGCATTTGAACATGAAGATATTACATACTTGCAAAAGAAAACAAGAAATGAAGCTAAACAACGAAGAAACATATGCAACTGAAGAAGAAAATCAACACATTGCTAATGGAGGCAAAAAAGAATATCCCATGAGAAAAGAAGAGAAAGTGTCAAGAAGATCTTCAAATAAAACAAAGAGAAACACTCGAAGTTTTTATTTCATATCTCTTAAGTGTTATCTTTTAAGCTTAATTATGTGTAATCAGCTTTATAAAGAAACAATCTTGTATACACATGAAATACTTTAAATCTTAATCAGGTTGGATAATTTCATTGAGAGATCAGGTTAGGTCAGAATCTTTAAGATGTCAATAATAGTTGTTATTGAGGTTATTTTCCTTGACGAAACAAGTTTAGTCAGAATCTTTGAGATGTCAATAATAGTTGCTATTGAGGTTATTTTCCTTGAGGGGTCAGATTAGGTCAGAATCCTTGAGATGTTAGTGACAGTTAGTCATTGAGGTTGTAATCATGGAATTGATTATTGCATTAAGTTATATTGATAAGGAAAAATTACTCTGGTGGGTGGACTGGACTAACCTAGTAAACGGTGAACCAAGATAAAAATATATGTGTCTTTTATTATTGTTGTATGCTTGGTGTATGAGTGGTGTTTGAAGTTTGGATGTTCGAAAAGTTTTTAATTCAAGAAACCCAATTCTAACCCCCTTTTTGTGTTTCAACGAACCTTCAATTTGTAATAGAGTTGCATGCCAACCTTATTGATTTAGTCTTTTGTTTACAAGATTGTGGATGAGTGAAAATACCTTATTTTATGTGTTTTTCATCTATCGATGATTGTTTTTGCTAGGTGTAATTCATTTGTGAACTAGTGTTGTTTTAGAATGTTTGCCATTTCCTTTGTATTTAGAATTCGTTTCATGTTTATGTTATCGTCGTAGTTTAGTGGTAGGTATGTTTCTTCGTGTGTACCATTTTTCATTTGAACCATTGCATTTGTTTTCTGCTTGCAAAACTTGTTGATTCATGATATTTTGGTTGATTACTTTTGGTTCTTTGAGTTTTTTGGCCTTGTTTGAGGACAAACAAGTTCAAGTTGGGGAGATTTTGATAAGTGCAATAGTGTAGTTATTGTGTATACTTTTTATTACACTTATGATTCTTTATTGTTAATATCGGTAGAATAACCCCTCTTTTTGTTGTAAATATGTTTAATTATGTTTTGTGTACATATTGTATTGGTCGATTAGTTTTGTATATGTTTTGTAGGTATTTAAGCATGGTTGAAGCAATGAGGAATAAAATCTCCAAGATGCATTTTTGGATCAATAAAGCAGTAAGGCGAAAGATTGGATCCAAGTGAAGTTATGCAGTGGAAGCAGAAAAAGTTGTTGAACTATCATGGATCGCTGGGATAAATTTCTGTCGTCGTGCGACACTGGGAGAGGAGACCAATTTTGATGTTGCCTCTGCCTTGCTTCGCGTCTAGGTCGCCGGGCAAAAATAAAGAGAGTTAACGGGCGAAGCAGTGTGTCGCTGGGCGACAATAGATATTTGTTTCAGTTGAGGATGTGGCGCAATCTAGGCCAAGTATATAGAAACCATCACCAAGCGATGTGTTTGTATCGTCGGGCGATGCGTGCGGATCAGAAATCCTTTATATTTTATTTTGTGTCATTTTTGTTGTGGATGGTTTTAGGGGTGGTTTTTGTTCTTCCAATTGCATCAACCTCATTTTTGTAGTGGATTAGCTTAGATAACAACATTGGGTTTTGCTTATGGATGATTAGAGGTGGATTTCTCATTGACCGGCACTGACAAATCCGAAGATTTATGGTTTATCTCTTCTCCTCTCTATTTATTTCTCTTTTGTTGGGTTTTGTATGTATTTTACTTTGGACTTATGTATATTTATCGCCCATGGCATTATATAAACCTTGCTATATAAATCTTTGTGGATTGTTGTCTTAGATTTTTACTCTGTTCTAGGGATTTGAGATGTTATATACATATACTACTTAGATTCTTATCTAGGATGATTATCTGTTAGTTTCTGAACTCTAGAGATAGATTTAGAGCTGACATCTACTTGAGTATCAGAGCTTAATGCCTCTGTGTGGTTGTGTTGTGCTGAGAGATCATCAGTGTGATTACATAGTTGTCTTTTATGTTGTTGAGGAGGTAGAGAGATCATTTCCTTGGTGATACAGTTGGTCTCTCAATTTGGGTTAGAAATGACTTAGGTTATGAGTGATATGTAGTGACATTGATGAGTATTGTTAGGTTGAATGTAACTGGTCGGTAGATTTAAGTATGTGATGAGTAGATTATATGCAGGCTTGATAAGTTCTTCCTTAGTTTTTACTTTTGTTTACATTTGTTTTCTGTTGATAACATTTTCTTTACAAACCAAACTCATAAACGCAAGAATTTGTTGAACGGCAACTCAATAACCAATCTATGTGGATACGATACGATATACTCTAAATATCACCCGGTAAATTATTAACTTATTTTTTGCTTGCCGCTATACCGCCGCAACACCTTAGCAGATTACTTTTCATGCCTGGTATATACAACACATTAGAAATTAAGGGCTTTATGTTGACAAACCAATATATCCTTTTAGACATGTGTGATGAGCATCATGAGTCAAAGTACCATTGGTCCTTAAATCTCTCTTCATCTCTTGTTGTGACCATCAACATCATCTCTTATTCTTCATGTTTTGCAAAATTTGCATCACTTTCTTGATTCTTTTATTTTTCTGGACAATCACTAGAATAATGACTATACTTATGACAATTAAAACACTAAATGTGACTCTTGTCAGGTTTTCGACCACCACATATTTCTCTATCTCTAGCACCACCTCTTTGGTTGCCTTGGTATGGGGGTCTTCTTTGATTTGACACAATTGCTTCCTGCTGGTATCCTCTACTAGTCAAATTGTTATAGCTTTCTCTACCTCTGTTGTCGAACCACTTTCCTTTGCCTTTCTTTTCTCTTGATGACTCTGCCAGCAAAGCCACATCACTCTTCAACTTGCATGCAACTCTTTCAGCCATTCTTTATTCATGAGATTCTAGCGTTCCATGAAGATATTCTTTTGTCAATGTCGATAAATTCTTCGACTCTTCTATGGCTACCACAACATGGTCGAACTTTGGAGCCAATGACCTCAAGATCTTTGCAACAACTGATCTTGTTATCAACACTTCTCCATAAACCTTGATTTGATTCACCGGTTTCGTAACCCTAATGAAGAAATCAGTTATGCTTTCACTTTCTTCCATCTGAAGCAATTCATACGTTCTTTTGTGAATTTGTAACCTCATCCTTTTTATCTTTTTTGCACCTCCAAAAGACTTTTCCAAAATTTTCCAAGCTTCTTTCGAAGATTCTACATCACTCACCTTTTCGAAATTGTCTGGACTCAGACATATTAATGAATTTTAAAGAGAGCTTTATAATTCTTATTCTTCAATTCTTTGTGTGTCGTTTCTTCTTCTTTTGATGTGTTTTCTTCAAGCGGTTCTAATCCTTCTTTCACAAGATCCCAAAGATTTTGACAACAGAACACAACATTCATCTGCTTGAAACAATTCTCATTGTTATCAACTTTCAGAATAAGAAGATTTGCTGGAAAATGTCCATTCAGATGATTAATTGTCATCTTGATTTTTCTTGCCTTGAATCATTCAACCGGAGCTCTAGATACCAAATGTTGGAAATCCACTAAAACTTATAGAGAATTTTTATCAATCTTGATAAACAAGATTATTATCAATACACAATAACAATGAAAGAAAGAGATAGAGTTTGATAAATTTAGGGAAGAAGATGGTGATTTTCTGTAGAGTTTCTCTCTGTCCGCAAACTGTAGAAAAATTTTATTCACTTTACAACGACAAAATTCTGTGAATTCTCTATGAGTACAATATAGGGGTTACTCTCTATTTATAATGAGTTTCTTGCTCTCTAAGCCAAAAATCCACAAAACAAAAAGTTCAAAATAACTATTTAGACCTAAGTCGAAATTTTTGTGAAACTAACTATTTCGACACTTCGACAGTTATCACAACTCGACACACACAATTAATTTCGAAACAATCTTCTTTATGTCGAGCAACCTACTTTGACACAAGGAATTTCAATCTCAACAAAAATTATGGGATCAAAATTTTAATTTAATCAATATTAAAATATATTTAAAAGAAAGATTTTTTTATCAATTTAATAAAAACATCAAACAATTTAATTATTTTTTAAAATATTTTAAAAATGAATGAACTTATTGTTTGTTTATTTACTATACTTTTACTTGCGATTTTATCTGCATAATTGTCTACGATTTATTTTATTTCGGAAAGAGTGCATGTGGTTTTAAATTAAAAGTGAAAAAAAAAAAAATTTATAGGGTGTTTTAAAATATATGGGGTAGATTAATATATTAATAACTTATTGAGATCATGTAAGGAAATACATTCTTCTTGAAATGTTTATTAGGAAAATCTAATTTTATTACAGTTTCATAACTATCTCAACCCCAAATATAACATCTTTGAAGTGATTATATTCTCAACCAAAAAGAAAAGTGCTTATATATTTCACATCTATAGTTTCTATTATTGGTTTTCAACGTGAATCTAAAACTTAAGGAATGAAATTTGTTCTTAAGAAATTGAAATATGATAAAATCATTATGTCAATAATATCAACAACTGAGGAGTTGTTTTAACCAAAACACACATAACAACTCCAATAAGATTCTTTTTCTTAACCAAATATTCTATCAACTCCACTGATTCAAGAATGATTACACATAACACACCCTCTAGTTACATATGTATCTATATCTATATATAGCATCACAACCAGAAATCTACTTCATCATCATCAACAATATCTCATTCTATCAAAATCCTAACAAGAGTCACTCTCATTTCTATGCAAATTCAAGTCAGCAAAATGGCCAATGTTTTCCTACACACTACACTTTGCCTCTTCCTCCTAACCACAACCTTTTTGCTTGCCAACTCCGCAAGAATCCTAGATGAATTCGACTCTCCGTCACAAACTATAGGCAATCTACCCGGACCTGGTGCTGGTGCTGGCGCTGGCGCTGCCATTCCTTCTGATGCTAGCGCTGGCGCTGGCGCTAGTGCTGCCATTCCTTCTGGTACAACCATATCTCAAGCAGGCCCTATTGTTGCTTCGCCAAGTGGCATAACACCTGCAGCCACAAACACTAACACTGTCACACCGGGATCAGGTGAAGTAGATACCAATGCAGACCCTTCAGAAAATGAACTAGCACCATCTGATGGTATCGCTCCAGTCGGAAGTCCTGCAACAGACGAAACACCAGAAGCTGAAGCGCCACTCCCGGCTTCTCCTAATGTTGTAACACCGGTGGTGACTGCCAAGCCTGTGGCGAAAGAGCCTTCGTTGTCTTTCTACATGCATGATATCCTCGGTGGATCACATCCATCAGCACGAGTGGTAGCAGGAATCGTAGCAAACACTGACGTAACCGGCTTACCATTCTCCAAGCTCAACAACAATCTCTTCCCGATCACCGGAGGAATTCCATTAGTCAACCCAAAACTCAACGGCATTGTCACGAGCAACAATCTACCTAACCTCGTGGGCCTCAACGCGGCACAATCTTCAACTGTATTCAAAAACAGTGGCACCAGCAACACTGTCTCCGGCGGAAACAACCATCCCTTTGTTTCCGCGGGGAACCTACCTGGCGGGTTCACAATTCAGAAGCTCATGTTTGGTTCTGCGACGGTGATTGACGATGAGTTAACAGAAGAGCATGAGCTTGATTCTTCTGTGATTGGAAGAGCGCAAGGGTTTTACTTGGCGAGTTCGTTGGACGGTACTAGTAAGACCATTGTGCTAACTGTTTTGGTGCATGGTGAGGAGCATCATGATGGAGTTGATGACACTATAAGCCTGTTTGGGATTCATAGGACGGCGTCGTTGGAATCTGAGGTAGCGGTGATTGGTGGGACTGGCAAGTTTGAGAATGCTAGAGGGTATGCTGCAGTTGAGACACTTTTGAAGGAGGATCAACATACCACAGATGGAGCTGACACCATTCTGCATTTCAATATCTATCTCACTCACTAGTCTAGTCATTATTACCTGCCTTTGCCTTTCGGCTTTGGTGTTTCATGTTTGGTTTCTGTTTGTTTAAAATTGTCTATCCTTAAAGTTATATGGTGTGAGAAAACTCTGTTGGAAATTTGTAATGCAATGTTGCAAAGTCTACATTTCCCTATCTTGTGAATCATTGTTATTGAAATACTCATTTATGATTATTTAACATTTGTTGCTAAAATCGTAGCTATTGGTATATAATAAACATCATGAAACAATTAAGAGTAGCAGATTTTGAAAAGATGATATACAAAAAAGCCATAATAATCATTGCTACATTCTCTAGAAACATTTATAAGCAATAAAAAATTCTTTAAATTTATTGAATAATTGATGTATCTGATATAAAATAATGACTAGATATATCATTTATTCAAAAAATCTAAAAAGTTTTTGTTACTTATAAATGTGTTCCTAAGATGTATATTGAAAAGAGAGAATAAAAGTCATTTTCAAACAATTTTTTTTTGCTAAAATACAATTATTTTAAAACGGAAGGAATAATATATATCAGTAAGGTTTGTAATATAGTCCACCATTTTGCTTAGCAGTGTCAATCGTCTTTTCCAAGATCAAATCCTGTAACACACAATGGATATCAAAGAAAGGAGTTTGACTGTTTTTATTGTTTTACTTTGCTGATAGATAATAAATTGCAAGACAAATTAAGAACATTTGATACATCTTAGATAGTTATTAATGGAAACAAAACAATAAAGCATTTGTTTGTCGTAGTTGAAAGAGAGCCATTGGCAACTTCAATTTTGAAATTTCTTGCACAAGGTTTGTATGTGGAACATAAACATGATTAAGAATGACATTAAGGTATGTTGATCGTGAAAAATTCAACTATAATTAAGAATGACATGCACTAATGTGTTGATCGTGAAAAATTATTTCTAAACAACAGAGTAAAAAGGGGTTTGAGATTCGAAAAATTGTACAATTGATCTAGTTATTTTTTTTTGTGAACAGAAATGTAGTTGAGGAAGATTACGCCTCTTGATTAGAAGTAGTTTGAAGTTGAAAATTAAAACTAAATTTCTTAAATTTAAAAATAATTTAGTATGTATAATAAGGAAGATCATTCATAACTCTACTCATTCAGAAGTTTAATCCAATGAGGTAACTTCTCTCGACAATATAAGATATAGTGATTTAAATCTTTTATAAATAAGAATCATTCAACTCAATACCACCACTGCATACTATAAAGATTTATATCTTTCAATTGCTCTTAAAAACAAGACAAATAACCGTGACATGTGATGATAAAGTGGAGCAACAACTTTTAGACAAACAAATAGCCAAGAAGTTTGAGAGTAAGACCTTGGAAAAGTTGAAGTTAAATTTAGACAAACAAATAGTCATTTTGTAAAGCCAAAAGATGGCATCAAAATAATATGGTTAGGAATAGACCACCATTATTAAGGACGTATGACATATAGTTTAAGTTAAATTTATTGATTAAAAAAATCAAACCAAATTTTATTTTAAAGAAAAATATGAGACTATGTGCTTATTTGAAAAGTCTTTAATGCCAAATAAATTAGCTAAATCTATTAAATATAGATATTTTATGCTATAAAAGATGCGATGTCTCATTGGATTATAGCAAACTTAATATTAAAGAAAATGATCAAAATTATAATTACTATCATCAAATTCATAAGTAAGAGGTAACAGAAGCGTTGAAAAGGATGAGTAACTGCGCGGCAGTTAGGTCAGACAACACACTACTACGAAAATGGGCTTTCACAGCGCTTTTTTTTTCCCTTTAAAAGCGCTTAAAAGCGCTGCCGTAGCCAGCGCTGGCGTAGGCTACGAAAGCGCTTTTTTCTGGCCAAAAGCGCTGTCGTAGGTGGACCTATCCCAGCGCTTTTTCCTTAAAAAGCGCTTTGATAGGGGGGTCTTTCCCAGCGCTTTTTGAAAAGCGCTTTGATAGGTGTGCTATTTAAAAAAATTTTTTTTATTTATCAGGCCTTTTACAGCGCTTTTTATGGAAAAAGCGCTTTGATAGGGGGGTCTTTCCCAGCGCTTTTTCCATAAAAAGCGCTTTGATAGGGGGTTTCTATTTAATTTTTTTTTATTTATCATGGCTTTTACAGCGCTTTATGGAAAAAGCGCTTTGATAGGGGGGTCTTTCACAGCGCTTTTTCCATAAAAAGCGCTTTGATAGGGGGTTTCTATTTAATTTTTTTTTTATTTATCCTGCCTACGAAAGCGCTTTTTAGCCAAAAGCGCTTTCGTAGCTCATACAAATTTTTTAAAGTGAAACCTATAATTTGAGGTTCCCTGTGCGGCCTGTAATTTTTTTTGGTCCAATAATTTAACCTGTAATTCAATCCTTATAATATTCACAGAAACCAGTATTATATTAACAGAAACCGGTATACCATATATAATTCACTCCTTATCTATATATATGTAACTAAATCATATATAACTAAATTTGTAACCATATATACATTTGTAACCATAACTAAATCACATACAAAGTATCGTGTTAATTTGTAACCATATATATATACATATGTAACTAAATCATATATAATTACATCGAAAATAATGCTCCACCGACACGGTCGTCATCCTGCAAAGTATGAATATGAACAACACGGTAAATTAAACAAACAATATTAAAGGCTCCAACACAATCAAACTAACACGTACAATAATATTTTATTCATACCCATCAGAATAATCTGTTTTCAACATAAAATTGACATATTTCCTCTTTGACTTCTTCCACTTGAACTTTCGTGTACGACATAGTATAGAGGTCATCAAAGTACTACATAAGAAATTATTACTTCAGTATATGCATGATGTTATTAAATGTAGAAATCATACAAAATTATTCTAAGTTATAAATCCATACCGTGCTTGGAATCTCTACTTGATTTTTATGAAGGATTTCTTTCATAAACCTCAAGCAAAAGTATCCGCAATCTACATCGTTATTCTGTAACGGACACTGCATAGAAAAACAGAATATATTTTATAGTTGTCGTGTAATTTTATCAAGTAACATTATTATTATAAGCAACTAATTTTGTACCTGCACTTTGATCCAAGTAATATTTGATGATTTACTCCGGGGTACCTGTGCGTCCCTTTGACTACGAAATATTTGTATTGATCTAAGAAAATAAAAACATATATTTAGATCAATCTCACAGAAATAATTAAATATATAAATATACACGAATAGTTAGAACGATCTCACTTACTGATCAACAGTTTCCTTCATAGCGGGATAGTTAGTCCATTCCCCGTCTACCGAATTCAGAAAGTACACAACTTCTTTAATCGGATCGATAGCCAACAACAACCAGTGTTTTCTAAAAATTTAAGCAACAGTTTAGAAGAAAAGTTTCTACGCAAAATAAACAAAGATATATTAGAATAAATGAAAAACTCACCCCACTGGAACAGTGTTATACGGCAAAATAAACAAGCTATCTGGGTTGCCGACGTAGGCCGTGTATCGATTCACTAAGTACTCCCTAACTGAACCCGGTTCCCTGACAATTGTCGCTCCGCTGACAATATGGGCAGACAAGAAATGGAAGCGTCTTGCCAATACAGTCTCGCGCATTTTTTTATCATACAACAACCTTAAATAAAAACATATAAACATTAGACTATTTTCATTGAAATGTGTAAATAAATTGTTCAACTAATTAAATGATATATTTATCGGAATACCGGATGTATGCGTGAACATTGCCGATGCCTAATTCACCATGCGTCATAATCTCAGTCATTTCGTCCATTCCTATCGTTTCTTGGCAGTCAAGACCAAAGATATCTGCATCCATAAGGATTGTACGAATACCACCTGACTTCAAATCTGAGGTTTCCAAAAGTACTCCAAGTGTATTCCGATATCGAGGTACAAAAACGCCTCTTCCCCCGCCTCTTCCCCCCTTATGCATTGACTTTTTCGGGGGTGGTCTGCTACGAACAGGCTGGGTCACTTGTTGTGACACTTTCGCAGATACCTAACAATCATATAACTTAGGTAAATTATAAAATCGTTCAGTTTTAAATTCATATCATATAATAAACAATTTAAGTGTACCTCTGGAATTGATGCCATAGACTCGCCGCCTTGCTGCAAAATCTCCTTACCCTTATTAGCGGGTTTTGTAGGAGGCTAATATTAAAAAATAATTAACTTAACGGTTCAGAATTGACATTTGAAATCTAAATGATTCATATTAACGGTTTTAAACATACCTCATCATCAATGAAAATGAGGTCCAAGGGCCATGCAACAAACGACCCTACTGCGTCTCGCACCGATCTTATATCCAAGGCCACGTCAGGTACCGGTACCAACGCATCGGGATCAATAGGATAATCTACTGATACTCTCAGGTGTCCAGCCGGGATCGGTGTATTATGAATTAAATCTCCCAAAGTGTTGTACACTTTTCCCTTGCCAACAAGGTGATAATCTGATGCCATTACGTATAGTTGGCAAGACGAAATGCCCTAAACCAATATGCATACATATTACTTTTAATTCAATAATAGAAAGAGGTGGAATAAAAATGAGAAACTTGAACAATAGAGATTTATCAATATATTTATAATTACCTCAGGAAATTTATTCTGACGGTTGATACTAGCGTTGTCACTAGTTTCTTTCGCCATTGCCGCATTGCCCTTTTCCCTCATTAATACCTCTTTATCTCTTTCCAATGCATTGACTTTTGCTTGTAATTCCATAAGTACATTCATCACTTCTGCATTGGTAGGATTTCTTTTCCGATTATGCTGGTAGAAAGAGGTTGGAGTCACACCGTGACCTTTACCCCTAACCCGACCGGAATACTCAGGAACATTCAGTGCTTTACTAAGTACGCTCCTCGTATCCTGGTCGTCACCGGTGGTCTCCGTTTGTGACAATGTCTCCTGAAAATAATGGAGATAAAAAAATAAATTAAATAGTCATAAAAATTTGATTTAATTAAAGACACAATGTTATACTTACGCATTCATCATAAATTCTTAGAACACTTGGATCAACAGCTTGATTCTTGCCCACACGGGCTTCCTTCCACAGCAAATGTGCTGGAAGTGAGGTTTCATCACTTTTCGTCTCCTCTAACTATGCATAGAAACAAACGGTTAGATCGTCAAATACAACACATTTAGACAATTAATAAGAACATATCATTTCTATTTATTACTTACAATTTTTTCCTCTAAGCGCGCATATCCCAAACGCCCTTTTTTGTATGGGTACGCGGGCTTTGATGCTCTCTCACTATTTTTGGCACTCTTTTGCCGGAATTCGTCATCTCTTTGTCTAATAAACTCAGTCCAATCTTCTTGTTTAATGAAAAGATTATACTTTTCTGGCCTTCCGGCCGGGAACTCTTCCAGCCACTTTCCTTTGTCATCCTTAAGATAGGTGTTCGTCAACAGATTTTTCCACCCTCTAAATCTTTTCCCGGCCAACCCAAGTACGAAGCCTTTACGCTCATCTGGAACGTTAAAAGACCGCTGCGTATAAACCATATAAACATATAAGTAATTTAAAAACCATATAAACCATATAAACATATAAGTAGTTTAAAAACCATATACACCATATAAACTTATAAACTTATAAACATATAACCATATAAACCATATAACATACATACCTTAACATCTTCCCAAAACATTTATTTTCCTTGCTTCAATGCTTCACATTGTTTCGCATTCCATCTAGATATGGAGATTGGCACATGCATACGAACAAGTGTACCAATGTAGCTTGTGAATTTTGAAGCATTAACCCCAACTACTTGATTTGAATGATTCCAATCTACATTATATTTCACTCCCTTATCTCTAGCACGAATGATTTCGCGCATTATGGTGATGCCTCGTGCAACATCATTTGCTGAAGTATCATCCGCTGCATGATTTGTTTCTTGTGAGTTTTCATGATCTTGTTGGTTTCCTGGTGGGTTTTCTTGTTGGTTTCCTTGCGGGTTTTCTTCATTGCTAGCCATTAGACCTGTAACAAAAGTCAAACAAGCACATTAGTACACTACATGAAAATGGATAGTCGAAAAAGATATGAATAGCACTAAAGGAACTCAAAATTGAATAAAATGCTAAAAAACCAAACTTGCAAGAAATAAACCTCACCATCAGCTCCGGAAACATTGTTCTACTAATTAAGCACAAGCACATTCGCAAAAATTCAAAACGGTTCAAAAGATATGCCAAAAATTCAAAACATTATTCACATATTACTTACAATATTAGGCTATAATTATAATAATACCTTTTTCACTAACGTCTCTTTCTTTTCTTGGTAGCAATATATTTTACGCTTCTGTTAACAACTCGGATGGTTGGATTGATCCAAATACCCTCATTATGATCATCTCTAGTACAAGGTTCATTCTCATTTTGATCGTTTCTTGTACAAGATTCAATGCCAACGCCAATATCACCTTGATCTCCAATGTTTTCATCAATTACTTTGTTAGACAAAAGCACTATAGACCATTTCGTACTTGTCGGATCATTGACATAGAACACTTGTTTAGCCTGAGAGGCTAGAATAAAAGGTTCATCTTTGTACCCCACCCTATTGAGATCCACTTGCAAAAATCCTGACTTATCCATTCGTACGCCATTATTATTTTCAACCCACTTGCAATCAAATACAGGAATCTGAAACTTCCCGTAATCAAACAACAAAATGCGCTCGATAACCCCAAAATATGACAGATTTGCAAATTTCGGGTTTAAGTCATTCGCACTTGATATGTGCATCGCTTCAGCTACCAAGGTAACACCACTATTCTGCATAGTACTTTTATCATCCTGTTCTTTGGTATAAAATGTGTATCCATTAATTGCGTATGCGCTATAAGAAAACACAATCATACTTGGACCATATGCTAAACATCTCAACCTTTCTGTTACTGAAGCAGGATCCGAACGATACTTTGAATAAATTTGTTCCTTAAACCACGGTATGAAACTTCGATTGTGCTCTCGTACTATCCAATTCTCATTTCTATTCAGATTTAAACCTCGAAGAACACCCTTGTGCATTTCAGCATACGGCTCAACCTCAATCTCATTGTACAGAACATACAAATGCACCTGATCCCGTTCGACCATTGACACTGTCACAACTTTATTTCCAATTAGTCTTTTTCCTTCTTTTTTCTCAACAATATGAGATTTGGGGAGTCCAATTGATTGAACATTTGACAGATATTCAGTGCAAAACTCAACCGCTTCTTCAACAATGTATCGTTCCGCAATACAACCCTCCGGTCGACTTCGGTTTTTCACGTACCCTTTTAAAATTTTCATATAACGTTCAGCAGGGTACATCCATCTCATATAAGCTGGTCCGCACAACTGTGTCTCTTTGACAAGATGAACGACTAGATGAACCATTATGTCAAAAAACGAGGGAGGAAAATACATTTCAAGCTCACATAAAGTAACAACCACCTCTTTTTGCAATGTTGGTAAGATCGCAGGATCGATCACCTTGCTGCAAATTGACTTGAAGAAAAAACACAACTTAGTTATTGCGCTCCTTACTTTTTCTGGCAGAATAGAACGTATACCTATTGGTAGAAAATGTTCCATTATAACATGGCAATCATGAGTCTTTAAACTCTTTAACTTTAGGTCTTTCATTGACACAAGTCTTCTAATATCTGATGAGTAGCCTTCTGGAACTTTAACTTCACTAAGGAACTTACACAATATTTTCTTCTCCTTTCTAGATAGAGTGTAAACAGCAGGTGGTAGATATGTGCGTCTTCCTTTCGTCACGGGTGCCAATTCAGTTCTAATTCCCATGTTTAACATGTCCTTCCTTATGTTAATGCCATCCTTAGACTTTCCTTGTATATTGAGTAACGTACCAATAACACTATCAAATACATTTTTTTCAATATGCATAACATCGAGGAAATGTCTTACGTACAACGACTTCCAATATGGAAGTTCAAAAAAAATCGACCTCTTCTTCCACCCACTCGTGACAAGTCTATGTGCAAAAGGCTTGCCAAACTCAGTACTCACATCTTTCACCTTTTCAAAAATCTGATCACCTGTCAACATATGTGGAGCTCTACCGTGTTCTGCCTCTCCATTGAATGCCTTTCTCCACCCACGATAGTGATGATTAGAATTTAAGAATCTACGATGACCGAGAAAAACATTCTTCTGACAAAAGTTCAATCGCATCGTATCGGTTTCATCTTCACAAACAGGACACGCTTTTTGACCCTTAATGATGTACCCTGATAGATTTCCGTACGCCGGAAAATCATTAATTGTTCCAAACAACATCGCCCTCAAGTTGAAACTTTCTTTCCTATACCCATCGTAAACCTCCACACCGGTCTCCCACAAAAACTTCAAATCTTCGACTAAGGGTGCCAAGTACACGTCTATGTCATTCCCTGGTTGTTTGGGCCCAGAAATTAACATAGATAGCATCATGTACTTACGCTTCATACATAGCCACGGAGGTAGTTTATATATCATAAGAATCACAGGCCAGGTGCTATGCGAGATACTTTGAATACCATGCGGGTTCATTCCATCAGTAGACAACGACAAGCGAAGATTTCTTGCTTCTTTTCCAAATTCAGGATAATCAATATCAACTTATGAAAGTGTGGAAATTTCTTAGAGACTGAGGTATTGAGTGGTTCATCAAATTCTTTAATGAAATTATAAGATCAAAGAAAATATAGGATGAATGGAAAAAAAAAACACTTTAATTCCAAAAATACAATGGAGATATACAAAATCGTGTAAATTATAAGAAGATTAAATTTATGATTCATATCATGAAGTAATGGGAACAGGTGATTAAACGGAGTCTGAGAAAAGAGACTCAGTGGCTGAAAATCAATTTGGTTATAGGTTTGGGACGTCAACAATTTAAGCGATCTATTTACTATTTATGTGTGATGGAGTAGTATCAGATGGACCAGCTAGACTTGCACTTTGGAGAAAGCGTATGATAGAGTTCCTAGAGAGATTTTGTGGAAAGTCCTAGAGAAGAAAGGTGTCAGTCTTGCATATATTCAGGTTATCCAAAATATATATACATGAAGGGGTATCGACTAGTCTGCGGACACAAGACGGAGAGATAGACGATTTTTCCATTACAATATATTTGCATCAAAGTTCAACTCTAAGTCCTTACCTTTTTACTTTAATATTGGATGTCATCACAGTCCAAGAGCTAGCAACGAGATATGTGCTTCTTGCAAATGATATAGTTCAACCTGGAGAATTAAAGGATGATTTTAATATGAGGTCGAAGACTTTGAGACGAGCTTTAGGGACGGCCGCCTAAGCAAAAGTAAGACAAAATATATGTGTGATCGGTGGATCTAGAACTGACTGTTTAAAGCTGGTTTGCGAAATGTCGCGGAAGCATGAGTCGCCACCGTCTTTTATTTTCTCCAAATGGAAAGGACAAAAGCACAGAAAAATTCCTTAAAGAGATTGCTCTCGGTTCGGGAGGTAGATTATAGAAAGGGAAGGTGTCAGCACCCTTTCTATCCATGGTTATCCATGGGCTCTTAGATACTTGCTCATTTGTGTTTTCAAAATTTGTTTGCTTTTCAAAGTGTGAGTGGGCTTGAAAAAGTTTCGTTTAAAGTTTCAGATCGACTCTTGTATCAGTCCTCAAGAGTGTTTGAAAAGTTGTTTTGAAAGCTTTTTGAAAAGTGTAAGGTGTGAAAAGTATTTTGATTTGTTTTTGAAAGGAGCAAGTATCCATGAGTCATCTACCTACCCTAAGGAATAAAGCTGTGTAATTGTCCTTTGGGTAGTGCCATCCCACCATTGAGAGGTAGGTAGCACCACCATTGAAGGTGTTCGGGTCAATTCGAGGTTCGGGACATGGTGATCACCGGAGCAATGGGAAGACACCTTAGAAGCTACCCTCATGCCAGGTTCCCGGATCATGAGGACTTACTAAGACATCCTCTACTCGACGATCACCTTTCGAGGGGCAAGGCAACAGTGAAGCATACCCTAGGGGTGGTGTGTGAATTGTGTGTCATTTTCAGTTTATTGTTTGTCTTGTCATGCATTGGTGATCTACGTTTTGATTTTATTTTTGAGCATTCATTCTTTCATGTTATTGCTTAACAGTTAAAGGTGCGGGAATTTAAAATGCGGAAAAGATAAAAGGTCCTACGCTATTACAAAGGCGCGGGTCTACAACGCCAAATTAATCCAGACCCGATTTAAAATAAATTGCAGAAAATAAATGCCTAATTAACTATTACAGGGCTTTGGAGCAAGTACATTATATTTACAACAAGAAATAAATAAAACGCGCAAAACGAAAATGTAATCGAATGCGAGGGCGTTGAACCCTTTAAAGGAGTTAAATTGAAATTATTAAATTAATTAAATTAAATAAAGGAAAGGACTTATTTTTTATGTTTTTTTGTATTTATGAAATTTAATGAGAATAAAGGAAATTAATGTTGAAAGAAATCCTAATTCTAAATTGTTTTTAATTATAAAAAAAAAAAAAGATGTTTAAGTTGTAACCTAATTTACCCTAATTAATTAATTATAAGTTATTTATAAAAAATAATTAATAATTAATAGTGACAAGAACAAAAGATTATTTATTAAGAAGAAAGAATAAAAAAGGATAAAAGACCTATTTTTATGTTTTTAATTATTTTAAGAAAAAAAACATTAAAGTTAAAACCTAAAATTAAAACTAAATTGATTATGAAATTTATTTACAAAAATGTTGATGAATTAAATTAAATAAAACATATTTTTATTTTATGATTCTTTTTCTGATTTTTTTGGTTTTTATGAAAATTGTTTTTGATGAATTAATTAAAATAAATAAAACACATAAAATAAAAAAAATGAAAAGAAAGAAAGCTATATGCAAACCATGGGGGGTGTTGACCCCAATTGAGGAGGTGGCTTGATGAATTTTGGCCCAACAGAAGGAGGCCCTTTGCTGACTTTTTGAATCATGTGGAGAACGATTGACTGATGTGTATAGTGGATGGCTGGTAATAGCCACTGGATTGACCATTAGAGACACATGGCAAGCACAAACGCTGGGTGTATGATGGATCACTGAATGATGCACTGCATGGGAAAGGGTTAAACAAAATAATAGAAATAATTTAAGGGGACCTGAGATTCGAACCCAGGTCCCAGTGTTTACCAAGTCACTTGCCTACCAATTGAGCTGTTTGCGCGTTTTGTACATGGAATGGAAAACAAATAATATGTAAGAAATAACGTTTAATTGATATAAAACAAAAAAATTGCGCGCGCGGTTTAAACCCTCCATTCAGGTCTTGCCACGCCAACCTTCTTCTCCGTTTGCCCCTGTAACAAAAGAGATAGCGGGGGTTTTAAACCCCCCCAAAACGCAACCTGTAAAAAAAATAATGACTAGGCCATGGTTGACCATAAATTGAGCGCGATGGGTCTGTTATGTTCGTTTGGATGTCACGATTCCAACCATGGCAGTTTGATGTCCTAATTTTACCATATGGGGAAATCCCCAATTTGAAGCTTGAGAAACCCTAAAATATTTCAATGGTGAATCATGCTATGATGCGTTAAAATGCAATTGGATCAATCTACTAGCTTTAGAAAACCCCTAGCAACACAAAACAACAAAGAAAATGGGTTAATTGCTTATGAAATATGATATACAATTTAAAAAATGAAGCAAACCGGAGGAGGTCTAAGGCACGATTTCTTGAGTGATTATGCTTGTTTTTGATTGCCAAAGCTTCCTAAGGATGTCAGGAATATGTTTGGATGGGAATTGGGACTTGAGAGGCGTTGTAAGGAGGTTTACAGTTTTGCTCTTTGCTTGAAATTTTTTGAAATGTGTTTTGCAATTTGGGAGCTTCTGTTTTCGTGTATGTCTTGTGATCACTTGTATACATGTTATGTAATGTGTTTTGATAAGAATTATGGCCAATAATGCCTTGCATTCATGCTTAAGATTTTCCATAAACCTCCATTGAAACACTTTCCATCTTTGTACCAAAATTTGAATTCTTGCTTGATTAGGCCTTGGCATGAATTTGGGATGTGTATAATGGTGGTTCAAAGTTATTCAATGCAAAATATTCCCTTTAATTAACCTTTTTAATTTTATTTGATTTTAAAAGATTTAAAATGCATTAAATCCAATAAAATTAAGTAAAAATGAAAAAAATAATTTTAAATTTTGAAATAATTTGTGGGACACGTGGGAAGCATGGCCAAGCTGAAACAAGTGGAAAAAGTGGGCCCCTTTTGTCAAAAATGAAATTTCAAGGATAATTGCCTTTGGCTATTTCACAAAAATTTCCCAACTTCTCCAATGCATATCTTGCTCAATTTTGAAGCTATGAACATGTTCTTGGACATTTTGGAAATGTATTGAAGTCCTCTAACCAATGTCTTTGGTCCCATGTCATTTTGATTTACCAATCTCAAGTTATGGTCTTTGACTTAAAGTCCCTTTTTGTTGACTTTTGAAAATGACCTATAATGTTGAAATTGATAACTTTTTGTGAGAGCATTTCTTGGACTTGGAGTGTGAAGATGAGTTGTAGGAAATGTCTCCCCCTTCAAGATGAGCATTGGATGGGATTTTTCTGATGAACCATGAAAAAGTTATGCCTTGGTCAAGTTACAGTTGACTTTTCAGCTGTCCAAAAATAGAAACTTTTGCATCTTGAGACTTTTTGAGCCAAACTTTGAGAATCATGATCAAGCATTGATCAAATGATGTTTGTGGCTTCAAAATAAGATGTTGACCAAAAATTTGAACTTTTGACTGTCAAATGACCATTTTGCCCCTACAGTTGACTGTAGTGCAATTAGGGTTTTTGACTGTGCAATTTTGTGCTGAAAGTCTTGAAACTTTATATGATGATGCTTGACCATGTTTATAGGCATGTGGGACTTGATTGAGCTCTTGAAAACTTCAGCTTCCTTGTGAGAACCAAAACCCTAGTTTGACTGGCTTCAGGAGGATGGTTGATTGTGTAGCCTTTGAGTAGACTTGAACCAATTGTGGATGATTCTTGTCAAAACTTTGAAGATTATGGGAGGGAAAATTTTGGGGTACAACAGTTGCCCCTGTTCAATCTTCTTAGACCTGAGGATGCAGATTGGCTGACGTGCCTTTCGTAATCCGAAGGTGGAAGATGATTGAACACTAGAGTGCCCAGAAATTTACGCTCACATAGTAGCAGTGTGATGGTGGAATGGGCTTATAGATGCCATTTGGAGATTGATGGATATGATGATGGGCTTATAGATGCCATCTGGGTGTCGATCGCGTAAGAGATTCCTTAGCGAGAACTTGCGTACCTACAAAAGAAAAAAACGATTACCTGACATGTTACAGGAGCTGGTCTTCAGATGCTTGGTATAGATGTGTCCTGACTGGTTACAGGAGCTGGATCTGGATCTTCAAACGGTGATGAATGAACCAGGGGTGGTTACTACCTCAACATGAACGGTGAGAGAACCTTGGGCGACTTCAACTTCAACAGCAATTGTTGAGAGAATCTTGGTGGGAATTACCATCTCCGCAATATCGGGGAGAGAACCATAGGCAATTATAATCTCAATAGCAAACATTGAGAAAAACCTGGAATGGAATTATCGTCTCCGCAGGATCGGGGAGAGAACCATAGGCAATTATAATCTCAATAGCAAACATTGAGAAAAACCTGGAATGGAATTATTGTCTCCGCAGGATCGGGGAGAGAACCATAGGCAATTATAATCTCAATAGCAAACATTGAGAAAAACCTGGAATGGAATTATCGTCTCCGCAGGATCTGGGAGAGAACCATAGGCAATTATAATCTCAATAGCAAACATTGAGAAAAACCTGGAATGGAATTATCGTCTCTGCAGGATCGGGGAGAGAACCATAGGTAATTACAGTCTCAATAGCAATCATTGAGAAAACCTTGGATAACTTCTACTGAGTCTTCATCAGAAAAATCTGTTTGGGGTCGATTTAGCTGGACTAGAGAAGGCCTTGGACTGGATAAGAAACAGAGAATCTTAGGGTCGATTAACTGAACCGGTCTAGGTCTTCAACTGGGTCTTTATTAGAAAAATCTGTTTGGGGCCGATTTAACTGGACCAGAGAAGGCCTTTGACTGGATAGGAAATCTTTGGAGTCGATTAACTGAACCGGTCTAGGTCTTGAAATATGATCGAGAATTTAACTGAATCTTTCCTGAAAGGTAAAGGTCAGTCATATGCAATGCATGATAGGGATCAAGCAATGATGCTCTCAACATAAATGAGATTTGTAAGATATGATGCGTCTATGCATGCTATAATGATGTATGGAAGTGTTACGTTTATGAATGCATTTTTCGTCTAGGAAAGTAAATCCTTGACGGGTGCCGGGAAGTCACTCCTGGGCTGATGTTGAAGAATAGATTTGCCTCCGCTGGGGATGATAGTTGCAAGTATACCGGTAGGAGAAGATGACTCCGTTGGGGAATAAACTTGGCGAATAGATTACTCTGCGGGGAGAAAATTACTCTAGCGATCTTGCTGGGGAACAATACTCTGTGGGAAGAGAGGTACTTTGCTGAGATGTTTGACGATAACTCCGCTGGGGATACCGTTGATGTGTTATGTTGAAGGAATTAATAGACTTCGCTGGGGATAGGAAGACTTCGTCGAGGACGATCTTTCCATCGCTTTTGGCTGAGGATAACCCAGTTATAAGCTCTGGTGGAGCATAACCTTTAAATAAAAAGTCCGGGGGACGCGTTCGTGCTCTGCGGGGGTAAGCTTCCAGAATCTACTGGGGATAAGCTTACTGCTTGGGGAGATGGATTCCAACTTCCCTGGGGAAATCTCTGGACTGGACTCTTCTGGGGAGATTCTTGAGATATACCGGGGAATTGGCTCCACTGAATGTCTAGTATACCGCTGGGGAACAATCTTAGATCAAGACTGTCGGGGATGCTTGTTAGGAATGTTCGTATATTGCGCTGAGGAACGTTGAGATCTGCTGGAGGGTACCCAACTTCCTTAAGGCTGACTATAGCTCTGCTTGATGATGAGCTCGTGTAAAACTGCATCTTTGGAGGGAGGAAACCTGTGTAGGGTTTACTGATGATGAGTCCGTATAAGACTATATCTAGAGCTGAGAAGGAAACCTGTGTAGGGTTTACTGATGACGAGTCCGTGTAAAACTGCATCCTTGAAAATAGAGAACCTGTGTAGGGTTTCTGGGTGACGAGTCCGTGTAAAACTACATCTGGAGTTTTGAGAAGGAAACCTGTGTAGGGTTTACTGATGACGAGTCCGTGTAAAAATACGTCTGGAATTTTGAGAAGGAAACCTGTGTAGGGTTTACTGATGACGAGTCCGTGTAAAACTGCATCCTTGAAAATAGAGAACCTGTGTAGGGTTTCTGGGTGACGAGTCCGTGTAAAACTACATCTGGAGTTTTGAGAAGGAAACCTGTGTAGGGTTTACTGATGACGAGTCCGTGTAAAACTACGTCTAGAATTTTGAGAAGGAAACCTGTGTAGGGTTTACTGATGACGAGTCCGTGTAAAACTACGTCTGGAAAGAGATAACCTGTGTAGGGTTACTTCGGGATAAGTTCGTGTAAAACTTCTGGAGGAACCGGGGTAAGGTTACTGCAAGGTAAGCTCGTGTAAAACTTCTTGATGAACCGGGGTAAGGTTATCTTTGAGGTAAGTCCGTGTAAGACTTCTGGAGGAACCAGGGTAAGGTTACTGTAGGGTAAGCTCGTGTAAAACTTCTTGATGAACCGGGGTAAGGTTATCTTTGAGGTAAGTCCGTGTAAGACTTCTGGAGGAACCGGGGTAAGGTTACTTCGGGATAAGTCCGTGTAAGACTTCTGGAGGAACCGGGGTAAGGTTACTTGTGGAGGGTGAGTCCGTGTAAGACTTCGTCTGAAAATTGAGAAGGAACCGGTGTAGGGTTACTTTGATGATAAGTCCGTGTAAGACTTTTTCTGAAAGAAAAGGAACCGGTGTAGGGTTGCCTGTGGATGAGTCCGGGTAAGACTTTGTCTGAAAGTTGAGAAGGAACCGGTGTAAGGTTGCCAGATGATGATCAAGCGGATGATTGTCCTGTTTGGTTTCAGATGTTAACCCATGATCTGGAATTTGTAAAGGTAGATGGTAATCATCTTTGTATTAACCTTTCCTTGGTACTTTGGTTGACAGAGCAACTGGATCGCCTGGACGACTCATTATTGCCCCTGTTTCTGAGGTGAAGGGAAAAGATACTTTGTGAGGTGCTGATAGTTGTTGATGGACCAACCTTCTCCTGGTAGGCAGGTGACAAGATGACAGGACATAGTCGTACGCTTTGATCCCTAACTTTTGCCTGGACCGCCCTTTCGGGTTTTCAGTCCACCGGGATACCCATTTTTGCCCAAGCCGCCTTTTCAGGTTTTCGACTTGCCGGGTGTACAAATTTTTCTTTTTCATCCCTTATTTTGCCCGAACCCTTTTGGTTCGCCGGGAAGCCCTTATTTTTGCCTAGGTGTGTCAACCTAGCGGGTCTTTGATTACGCGTAGTATTCTTTTTCGACTATGTCCACGCTCTCAGGGTGTAGGGGGGTGCCCCTGTTGATAGTGTTGTGTTGCCCTGCTACCAGAAGATGTCCGATCGTGCAAGATTCGTTGCTGGAATGCCACCAGTGACTCGGGCGGAGGTTTGCCCCAAGCTAGTTGGCCTTGAGAGATTCCTCGAATCTTGACTGGACTGCCCCAGATGATAGACACTGATCATGCCATGCCCCTTGATTGGAAGTGTTTCTTCCACTTGAGGTGATCTCTTTGTTGAGAGGACTTTTGTTCATTAGATGTTCGTCGTGCGAATTTCTCTGCTGTTCAAACAAATAGTCATATGCAAACAAGGTTATTTTAAGAATGCAAAGGCTTATGTCTGTCTTGAAGTTTTTTTGAAAAATGCATTTTTTCAGTAAAAACAGCAAATTTTGTAAAATGTGATGTCAACTCGTTATTTTACCGCAAGCCTTAAGGAGTCAGGATACTTTTCGTAACAGTATGCTTTCGAACTAACCCATGCTTCAGCTAGGACTTTTAAGGGTTATAACGTGGCCTGGTTCATGGTTCAAGAAACAAAGGATAAAGGCTCAAATTATTTGTACCCACCCGCTCTTCGTGATGTTCTTCAATCCTAAACTCAGCCGATCGTGCGTTAGACTTTGTTTGAGTCTTTGCCTTGATGTTCCAATGATGATTCAGATATTGATGATTCATTCTGAATAGGCAGTCTTTTTTTTTTTTTTGTTGAGGGTTTGTGCGACCTCTTTCTTTTTGATTTTGCTATCCCTAAATTTTGCCTGAACTGTTTCTTTTGTGATTACAGTCAGCGGGATGCCCCAGTTTTGTAAGTCTCCTTCATAGGTTTTGACTTATTGGTTTTTTATTTTTGAGATATAATGACTTCCTATCTTTATGGTTATTTAGAACCATCACTGTCTTTTGTTTCAGAAGGACTTCTTTTGATGCCATTCGTTGTGCACTTGGATCAGCTGAGAGAACTACCCTGCCCCAGGTTATGATTAAGGGTTTTAATTTTCGAAAAGAAAAACTCCTACTTCTTTGGCTCAAAGGGGTCGACGAGGGATTATCTTCCTTATAACTCCAGTGTTTAGGGATTGAAACAATGCCTGTACCTCATCAGCGGGGTCTGTTCAAAAGCATACTGTAAAGATCGTGGTATCGTTTTCGTCATCCTCCCTCAAGAGGCTTAGAATTTTCAGTCAAGAGTTGATCATCACAAAAATATGAAAGCAGTTTTAAGTACAGTAAACATAATTAATTCAAGACAGACATGTGTAATGCATTCATGAAATAAAAGAGTTTAACATGATAATTATTTGTTCGAATAAGAAAAGAAAGATACAACTTGAATTCAAATGAACAAAAATCTCTCAATCCTGGCCATGTTTTGGCAAGGGAGCAGTGATCACGTTGGGAGTCTCAGCAGGCTCGAATTCGATCTCCTTAGCGTCGATCATATTCTGAATCTTATATTTCAGCGCCCAACAATCCTCGGTATCGTGCCCCGGGATATCAGAATGATAAGCACACCTTGCTTCTGGATTGTAGCTTGGAGAGGAAGTCTTAGGATTTGCAGGAGGGTTGATCACCGCAATCAGGTTCATCTTCAACATGTGCTGCAATGCTTGTGACCATGGCATGTTAATGTTGGTGAATTTTCTTTTAGGCTCGTCCGGCCTTCGCTGGTTTCCCTTTTGTGGTTGGCGGCGTGGTGCAGAACCAGAGATCATGACTGCCCCTGCATGTTGGTCACGACGACTCTTTTGACCGTATGTAGCATTAGACTCTTTCTTGCCCATGTAAGGCTTTTGGTGAGTATCCGAAGGTGTGGCCTCCTGAATCTTCCCACTCTTGATACCAGCTTCGATTCTTTCCCCAGTCAGAATGAGGTCGGTAAACCCTGCAGATGAATTACCAATGAGATAATTGAAGAACGGCCCGGATAGGGTCCCTAAGAACATATCAACGAGTTCCCGGTCGGTCAAAGGTGGTTGTACCCTCCCAGCAAGGTCCCTCCATCTCTGCGCATATTCTTTGAAACCTTCTCCCGATCCTAACGACATACCCTGGAGTTGGGTACGTGTAGGAGCGAGGTCGGCATTATACTGATACTGCTTGTAAAAAGCAGTAGCCAACTCCTCCCAGTTACGAACCTTGGTCCCATCCAGCTGATAGAACCATTCAAGGTGAGTCCCTGAAAGACTCTCCTGGAAGAAGTGGATCCACAAGTTCTTGTCCACAGTGTATGGTTGAATCTTCCGCACATAAGATCTGAGATGCAGCCTGGGACAGGATGCCCCATCATACTTAGCAAAAGAAGGAACCTTGAATTTGTATGGGATCACCACACCAGAAGATAGACCCAGGTCCCCGAAATCCAACCCAGGCACTTGTTGAATTTCCATGGCATTCAGACGATCCTCTAGTTGCTTGTACCGGTCCTCAGCAGGGGGGTACTGTTCATCATTGAGGTCTGTCTCGGTGTCGGAGACCATAGGGCTAGGAACCTCTCTCCCTTGGTGACTGCCTTCCCCCACAGATGGAGTAGTCCTCTCAGCTTCATTCTGCAGTGTGTTCCCAGATCTGCGTCTAGGGTTGAACAAAACAGTCCTCTTCTTCTTCTGAATCAGAGTCTTCAATTCCTTTTGACCCTGGGCTAGGCTCATAATCAACTCCTGGAACTGGGCATTCTGGGCCTGGAGGGCCTTGATAGCTTGTCCATCGGATGATTCAGGATTCATGATGACGGCTGTAATAAACAGCGAAGAAGGTAAGTGACCTGCAACAAGTGTACCTGTAATGAAATGATATGTATGATATGCATGCGATGTTTTCAAGGATCTCGCGGGGTAAACAAGAAAATTTGTTAGAATTTGGATCCGGTAGCTTGATTGAAAGAACTTCATATTTGTTGAGAGTCTTTCTTCCAAGGGTCAAAGGCTCACCATATCAAGTGGGTCATAGCCTCTGACAACCCTGGCTAGAGGAAAATAAATCCTCTTTGCCCCTTGCTGGGATAGTTGATTCACCATGACCTGCATCACAAGCCCTTGAGATCCTTGAAATGGGTTAGGATGTATGCAATGGTATGATGGTATGCTATGCATGGGGTAATGCAAGTAACCCTGTTATGAGTCCCAATTAAGGACTGCAAACCAAAACCTGCAAGAAACTTAGTACACTCTGTTATGAGTCCCAATTAAGGACTATAAACAAAACCCGCAGGAAACTTAATAAACCCTGTTATGAGCCCTAATCAAGGACTATAAACAAAACCTGCAAGTAGTTCATGTGTCAGTTTAACAAGCATGCAAGTAGGCAAGTACGAAGGCACACAAGTCACACAAGAGAAGCCCTTAGAGTTTAGGCCAGCATGGGGTCTGGGTATTACCCTCTTGAAGTTGGTGGGCTCAAACCTGTCCCATCAAAGTAACCGGGTTCTAAGGATCTCAATATCATTGGATTGCTTTCATTGTTCATCGTTTCGATTTAGCCACTGACTGGCGATCAAAATATCCCAAGAAAACAACCCTCAATTGAGTGTAGTATCGAGTATCAACCGACTTCGGAGTACACCAAAGTAGTTATCTCACTACCCTAAAGAGGCCAAGATGGTTCAATTAAGGTTCCTAAGGTCTGTTGATGCTTCACGACACCACGCGGAGGCCCCGTACTCTCCTTGATTGACTCAAGGGTTACCGGTACACACCAAAGTGCCACATCAACATAGCGGACTGCTTCAACCATGTCGGTATACCCCGCATAGTTCCCTCACAACCTTGTTGCTACTTTCTAAGAAGGTATCCCCAGATCCAGGTTAGGATCTATAGAACTCCCAAGACAGTCCCACAATAATAAAGCAAGCAAGTCAATACAATTGAAAACACAGTGATCTTAGTCCTAAGGTACACCTCACTTTAAAAGTTTAATCCCCAGCAGAGTCGCCAGTTCTGTGATCGGTGGATCTGGAACTGACTGTTTAAAGCTGGTTTGCGAAATGTCGCGGAAGCATGAGTCGCCACCGTCTTTTATTTTCTCCAAATGGAAAGGACAAAAGCACAGAAAAATTCCTTAAAGAGATTGCTCTCGGTTCGGGAGGTAGATTATAGAAAGGGAAGGTGTCAGCACCCTTTCTATCCATGGTTATCCATGGGCTCTTAGATACTTGCTCATTTGTGTTTTCAAAATTTGTTTGCTTTTCAAAGTGTGAGTGGGCTTGAAAAAGTTTCGTTTAAAGTTTCAGATCGACTCTTGTATCAGTCCTCAAGAGTGTTTGAAAAGTTGTTTTGAAAGCTTTTTGAAAAGTGTAAGGTGTGAAAAGTATTTTGATTTGTTTTTGAAAGGAGCAAGTATCCATGAGTCATCTACCTACCCTAAGGAATAAAGCTGTGTAATTGTCCTTTGGGTAGTGCCATCCCACCATTGAGAGGTAGGTAGCACCACCATTGGAGGTGTTCGGGTCAATTCGAGGTTCGGGACATGGTGATCACCGGAGCAATGGGAAGACACCTTAGAAGCTACCCTCATGCCAGGTTCCCGGATCATGAGGACTTACTAAGACATCCTCTACTCGACGATCACCTTTCGAGGGGCAAGGCAACAGTGAAGCATACCCTAGGGGTGGTGTGTGAATTGTGTGTCATTTTCAGTTTATTGTTTGTCTTGTCATGCATTGGTGATCTACGTTTTGATTTTATTTTTGAGCATTCATTCTTTCATGTTATTGCTTAACAGTTAAAGGTGCGGGAATTTAAAATGCGGAAAAGATAAAAGGTCCTACGCTATTACAAAGGCGCGGGTCTACAACACCAAATTAATCCAGACCCGATTTAAAATAAATTGCAGAAAATAAATGCCTAATTAACTATTACAGGGCTTTGGAGCAAGTACATTATATTTACAACAAGAAATAAATAAAACGCGCAAAACGAAAATGTAATCGAATGCGAGGGCGTTGAACCCTTTAAAGAAGTTAAATTGAAATTATTAAATTAATTAAATTAAATAAAGGAAAGGACTTATTTTTTATGTTTTTTTGTATTTATGAAATTTAATGAGAATAAAGGAAATTAATGTTGAAAGAAATCCTAATTCTAAATTGTTTTTAATTATAAAAAAAAAAAAAGATGTTTAAGTTGTAACCTAATTTACCCTAATTAATTAATTATAAGTTATTTACAAAAAATAATTAATAATTAATAGTGACAAGAACAAAAGATTATTTATTAAGAAGAATGAATAAAAAAGGATAAAAGACCTATTTTTATGTTTTTAATTATTTTAAGAAAAAAAACATTAAAGTTAAAACCTAAAATTAAAACTAAATTGATTATGAAATTTATTTACAAAAATGTTGATGAATTAAATTAAATAAAACATATTTTTATTTTATGATTTTTTTTCTGATTTTTTTGGTTTTTATGAAAATTGTTTTTGATGAATTAATTAAAATAAATAAAACACATAAAATAAAAAAAATGAAAAGAAAGAAAGCTATATGCAAACCATGGGGGGTGTTGACCCCAATTGAGGAGGTGGCTTGATGAATTTTGGCCCAACAGAAGGAGGCCCTTTGCTGACTTTTTGAATCATGTGGAGAACGATTGACTGATGCGTATAGTGGATGGCTGGTAATAGCCACTGGATTGACCATTAGAGACACATGGCAAGCACAAACGCTGGGTGTATGATGGATCACTGAATGATGCACTGCATGGGAAAGGGTTAAACAAAATAATAGAAATAATTTAAGGGGACCTGGGATTCGAACCCAGGTCCCAGTGTTTACCAAGTCACTTGCCTACCAATTGAGCTGTTTGCGCGTTTTGTACATGGAATGGAAAACAAATAATATGTAAGAAATAACGTTTAATTGATATAAAACAAAAAATTTGCGCGCGCGGTTTGAACCCTCCATTCAGGTCTTGCCACGCCAACCTTCTTCTCCGTTTGCCCCTGTAACAAAAGAGATAGTGGGGGTTTTAAACCCCCCCAAAACGCAACCTGTAAAAAAAATAACGACTAGGCCATGGTTGACCATAAATTGAGCGCGATGGGTCTGTTATGTTCGTTTGGATGTCACGATTCCAACCATGGCAGTTTGATGTCCTAATTTTACCATATGGGGAAATCCCCAATTTGAAGCTTGAGAAACCCTAAAATATTTCAATGGTGAATCATGCTATGATGCGTTAAAATGCAATTGGATCAATCTACTAGCTTTAGAAAACCCCTAGCAACACAAAACAACAAAGAAAATGGCTTAATTGCTTATGAAATATGATATACAATTTAAAAAATGAAGCAAACCGGAGGAGGTCTAAGGCACGATTTCTTGAGTGATTATGCTTGTTTTTGATTGCCAAAGCTTCCTAAGGATGTCAGGAATATGTTTGGATGGGAATTGGGACTTGAGAGGCGTTGTAAGGAGGTTTACAGTTTTGCTCTTTGCTTGAAATTTTTTGAAATGTGTTTTGCAATTTGGGAGCTTCTGTTTTCGTGTATGTCCTTGTGATCACTTGTATACATGTTATGTAATGTGTTTTGATAAGAATTATGGCCAATAATGCCTTGCATTCATGCTTAAGATTTTCCATAAACCTCCATTGAAACACTTTCCATCTTTGTACCAAAATTTGAATTCTTGCTTGATTAGGCCTTGGCATGAATTTGGGATGTGTATAATGGTGGTTCAAAGTTATTCAATGCAAAATATTCCCTTTAATTAACCTTTTTAATTTTATTTGATTTTAAAAGATTTAAAATGCATTAAATCCAATAAAATTAAGTAAAAATGAAAAAATTAATTTTAAATTTTGAAATAATTTGTGGGACACGTGGGAAGCATGGACAAGCTGAAACAAGTGGAAAAAGTGGGCCCCTTTTGTCAAAAATGAAATTTCAAGGATAATTGCCTTTGGCTATTTCACAAAAATTTCCCAACTTCTCCAATGCATATCTTGCTCAATTTTGAAGCTATGAACATGTTCTTGGACATTTTGGAAAGGTCTTGAAGTCCTCTAACCAATGTCTTTGGTCCCATGTCATTTTGATTTACCAATCTCAAGTTATGGTCTTTGACTTAAAGTCCCTTTTTGTTGACTTTTGAAAATGACCTATAATGTTGAAATTGATAACTTTTTGTGAGAGCATTTCTTGGACTTGGAGTGTGAAGATGAGTTGTAGGAAATGTCTCCCCCTTCAAGATGAGCATTGGATGGGATTTTTCTGATGAACCATGAAAAAGTTATGCCTTGGTCAAGTTACAGTTGACTTTTCAGCTGTCCAAAAATAGAAACTTTTGCATCTTGAGACTTTTTGAGCCAAACTTTGAGAATCATGATCAAGCATTGATCAAATGATGTTTGTGGCTTCAAAATAAGATGTTGACCAAAAATTTGAACTTTTGACTGTCAAATGACCATTTTGCCCCTACAGTTGACTGTAGTGCAATTAGGGTTTTTGACTGTGCAATTTTGTGCTGAAAGTCTTGAAACTTTATATGATGATGCTTGACCATGTTTATAGGCATGTGGGACTTGATTGAGCTCTTGAAAACTTCAGCTTCCTTGTGAGAACCAAAACCCTAGTTTGGCTGGCTTCAGGAGGATGGTTGATTGTGTAGCCTTTGAGTAGACTTGAACCAATTGTGGATGATTCTTGTCAAAACTTTGAAGATTATGGGAGGGAAAATTTTGGGGTACAACAATATGGAATGTAAGTTCAATAAAAAAGGAAGTGTTTTTAACCTGGATGTGAAAGTTAGAGATCATATTATCTCACAAGTCACTGTTTAAATATCTTTGGTTCATAATATAAAACTATAGATTAATAAAAGAGAATATAAATCATCGAATTCAAGCTGGATGGCTAAAATGAAAGAAAGATTCAAGAGTTTTATGTGACACAGAGGTACTGTTCAAGCTAAAGGAAAAATTGTATCAAATTGTGATAAGACTTGCGATGTGTAACACCCTGATTATTTATCGAATTATTTTAATAAATTGATCATTTGATATTGTGTATTTTTATGCGTTATGGTCATTTTTTTTGTGATTTATTTAATGCAATAGATGGTTTGATGATACTCTGTGTGGCGTGGTGTCGAATTAAAATAATAATGAGAATTATTTTGAATTTAAATAATTTAGTTGGAATTATTTTGATTATTAGAATAATTGATTAGAATTATTCAGTCATTAAATTAGATAATATGAATAGAAATAATGAGGGCAAGACGGTCGTTGCATGAGGTTTAATGGGGCTAAGGATGGAAGACCATATTAGAGGTTTAAGGGCTATACTAGTAAAAAGGAAGAATAGAGAGTTGAATCGTATCATTCTGTACGATCGTATTTTAGAGAGAAGAGAAAGCAAGGAGATGAGAAAGAGTTAAGGCAAAAGAAGAACCATTGTTGAAGCTTAGGAACTGTCAATCCAAGGTAAGGGTGGGGTTCCACTCTCTAAGGGTAGTGTATAATAATGGTTATGTGGGAGTTTGATTTGTTTGTCACCATTGATAAAGTTTTATGTTTGTTTGGGATTTTGTGGTGAATTGCTGACGTGGTGGTTATGATGAAATTGATGAATTAAAATGTGTAATTCCTATGTTTCGATGCCCATAATGTGTATGACTTCATGTTATTGTTGTTACTTGGTAACATGTTGGCATTTGGAGATTTTGGGACTGTTCTGGTATATATTCGTATGCAATTTGGGGCTGGACTGGTGCAAAAATCGAAATTGAGGAGTTGTTGTTTCGCACGCGTCGTCGGGCGAGCCACACGTAGCGCAGGGCGAAGCAATTTCGCCTAGGCAACGCCGGGCGAGAAGAGGGGCGAAGGAAAGGGTGGAAAATAGATGCTCTTGGAAAATGTATGGGAGGGGTGGCCTTGCCTACGCTTCGGCGGGTGAGCCTCAGGCGAGCAGACGGGGGTAAATTTAGTTTGAACCTTTGCAAATTTGTATCTTTTGAATCGGGTGTTCGTTTGACGCACCTTTTAAACCTACGGGAAGCTAAAAAAATATTTCTTATCATGTCATAATAGTTTTAAATGTAGTAGGTGATTATTTGTTTGGGGTATATGCACTTCTGTATGCAATTTTGTCTGTGATATTGAGATATGTGCGTGGAAAAATGGGTGATGATGTTGTATGATGTTGTTGTGGTTGTAGGATTTGTATGTTGCATATGTGAATAAATTATGATCGTAATGGTGTGTCACATTGATGGATGTAGATATCAATGTGTTGTATTTTGTTGTATGATTGTGTCGTATGCATTTCATGTTGTGGATTTTAGTCCTATTTGTTGGCTCTTATCCTAGATGGCGTGGGTCGAGGGCAGTATAAACTTCATTGTTCATGATATTGGTGGCTCTGATCCTAGATGGTGTGGATCAGGAGTGATGTGAACCAAATTATTCCCGATATTGGTGGCTCTGGTTCTAGACTGCGTGGATTCATGAGCGATATTAGTACCATATACATTAAGTCTGTGAGTCGGTCTCATTGCATTGTATTATTGTTAACTTGATGTTTGAATTGTGAGATTGGTATATGTACTACATGATGATGGTGAATACGTGTGAATGTTTATGTGGTATAATTGTTGTCGATTATGTGAAGTTGTAATGTGGAATATATGACTATGTGTGATCATAACTGTTGTATACTTATTATTATACATTCTCATATATTGTTGTGATATCTCACCCTTCTGTTGGAATGATGCTTTATACGGAATCGTGCAGATATTCAGGAGTAGCTCGAAGTCGAGGTTAGCCTAGGACATTGCCTTGTATTGTGTAGATTGAGTTGGTGTATGCTCTGATACGTAACACTAGGGGAGTAACGTTTGTTTTGTTTATGTTGGGAGTAGACTTATGTTTAACTCTGATTGTTGGATTTAGTTGATAATTTATGTTAATTTTTTTATTATTATGATTATAACTCATGTTGCAGAGTTAAGAATAATTGTTGTTGAAATGTTTCGCTTCTAATAAAGTCATTGAAATTCAAACATGAAAAATATGTGATTCTTGTGTTAATGTGTTACGTATCCTAATTCATGAGTATGTTGAATGAAAGAATGTGACATCCTAAATGTTTAATTTGTTTTAGTTTACTCTGATATTTATATTATATATGTAGGGGAATTTAAGGTACTACATTAGTGGTATCAGAGTAGGCCAGTTCGTCCGACCAAGTTGTTGAGTCTATAGGGTGGTGTAACAGTTGAATATTGTTGATAGGTTTATTTTAAACATTGTTTTCTATGATGGTGCGAAACAGAGAAATGGCTGGAAGAAACTATGTTGCGCTTGTTGCTGCTTTGCAGGATGTGCAACATTTCAGAGGAATCATCCGCCTACTTTTAAGGGTAGGTATGTTACTGATGGAGCGCAGGTTTGGCTAAAAGATATTGAAAGGTTATTTCAGATCATGGTCTTCTTGGTGGCACACAAGATGCGGTTAGGTATGCATATGCTGGCAGAGGAGGCTGATGACTGGTGGGTTGGCACCCGTCAAAGGCTGGAAGGTGCAGGTGGGGTTATTACTTGGTTATGTTCAGCAGGGAGTTTCTGAGGAAGTATTTTCTGGAGGATGTTCGCGGAAAGAAAGAGATTCAATTCCTAGAGTTAAAACAAGGGAATTTGTTTGTGACTGAGTATGCTGCTAAGTTCGTGGAACTGGAGAAGTTCTATCCACATTATAGTGAGGCGACTGCTGAATTCTCGAAGTGTATCAATTTTGAGAATGGATTACGTCCAGAGATCAAACGAGCGATTGGGTATCAACAGATTCGTAAATTTCCAGAGTTGGTGAACAGTTACAGAATTTATGAAGAGGATAGTAAGGCTCATTACAAGATTATGAGCGAGAGGTAGGCAAGCCACATCAGAACTGTGGGAGACCTTACAATGCTCCAATTAACTAGGACAAATAGAAAGTTTCTGATGGTAAGAGGCCAAGTGGGAGAGGTTCTCCTGCTAACCTTATGTGTTTTAAATGCGGTGAGCTAGGACATCGAATCAGTGAATGTTCGGTTAATGTAAAGAAGTGTTTCTATTATGGTAAACTTGGTCATGGGGCAGCTGATTGCAAGCACAAATTGGTGATATGTTTCAATTGTGGTGAAGAGGGACATAGCAATACTCAGTGTCAAAATCCAAAGCAAGTTCAATCTGGTAGGAAGGTGTTTATTTTAGCAGGAAATCAGACATCCAGTGAAGTCAGGATGATCAGAGGTATATGTTTCTGTTATACCCCAATTTTTTCCCCTAAGATCCCTCATCATACTCTGTACATCTCATGCATAGCATTGGTTCTATGGTTACGGGATCGAAGACTTTTGGGATTAGGTTTTTTCTCTGTGGATTGAGGTTGTTACACTCAAAGTTGATTCAAATGGTGCTCTTATTATTTTTGGTACGAGATTAGGGTTCATTGTGTTCAAGACATTATCTTAACTACTTGTTGCGTGTTATGCAAGTTAATTTGGATTAGTGATTTAGGACAAAAGTTCATCCAGAAGGCAACTTGGTTTGGTTTTGATCAATGGAGAATTGATATGAGGTTTCATTCAAATGATTCCATGAGATCAATTTATTCAAAAGCATAATTTGGGATTTGGCTCATGACTAAATTTGGAAATGGTGTATTCATGTGAATTTCTTGGGATTCAAGTAACAGATGCATACATCACTATGTTCATTATCCATTCAAAGCATTATTCAAGATCATACAAGTATAAATCATCACAAATTTAAGGTGTCCAAATTCTACATCATTCACCGCTCAAAGCTCAAATCATCATCATACATACCATTTCAAAACAAAAGAAAGAGGTATGATTTTTGGACAAGAGGATATGTGGAATATAAAGTTTTATCATTGATGCAAGCAAGGCTACAAGATAAAGATTACAAGAAAAACATTGTCTTTCACATTTCCAAGTCAAAAGTCCTTACAAGTGAAAAAGAATTCATTACAACATTGAACGAATTACAAAAAAGGGGTATTTGACCAAAGTCAGATTGTTGTCCTAAGACCTATTCCTACTGAATCCCAACCATGATACTTTTATTTTGCGAAAATCATGTCAAAACTCCAAATTTGAACTTCATGTCAACTACAAAGTGCTTCCGTGTGCAAAGCCTTCATGTTGAAAACCATGTACATTACCAACGTGCACCTAAGCTGATGCTACACCAGACTTGCATTAGACCTCCACAAAATATTCCAAAAAAAACTATCATACCCAAACATCTTAACTTGCAGTATGCCACAGAACTGTACCATGCATTGCATACCATTTTCAAGTCAATTTCAGCATAAACACATACTTAAACCTACTAACTCTTTTCTTCAAAGCCTCATATTCCATTTCACACCATATAGTAAATACATATACATAAAGCCTTTCAAACTATTAACCAAAAACCAAGCCATACTATAACTCAAATTGGGTTTAAACCATAACAGTTAACTAACAACTTTACTTACCACATTCAAAATAGATTCAAATGTAGATGAGCAGCTAGTGAGATATGTGGAAGATAAAACTCATGTGAAGTGAACTAGAAAATACTGAATATTGCATCTATTAGAAGGGCTACTTCTTCTTCAAAAAGGTGGCTTTCTCTTGAAGCTAAACCTGATGTCATGGACCAATCCCTTTCTAGTCTCGTTCTTCCGGAGGATCAAGTTGGATGTGATGATGTTTTTGAGTTGAATGAAGAGCTTTCAGAAATGATTCCAAAACCAGTTCTTGCTGTGCGTTTTTATTGATTTTTTCACCAGTAAGTCTGAATAGGATAGGTCACAACAGAATAAGGGGAAAAATCAAGATTCAGTAATTTCATATTCTTCTGAAACATTAAAATCTCGCCTCCCTCTAAAGCCTGGAGCAGAAGTGACATTTCTTGTGACTTTGCGAACCTGGAAGGTTGGTGCGGCAGACGCTGATAATACGAGGCATTCCAAAGATGGAAATTGCCCATCGCTATTGATCCACTATACTGGTCCATTAAAATCCTCTGAAGATCCAAATGTTGTATCCCCGGGTAGACGCCTTGTTGTTCCTCTGTAGATTTGTGTTTTGCAGGGTTTGTCTTTTGTGAAGGCTCAATTGCTTTCAATGGAATTTCCTGCTCATTCAATGCACATCATTAGTCCAAAACCAAAACTGAACATATGCAGTCCTACATCATTGTGGAATCAATCCAGAAAATTCAAGAAATAACAGTCCAAAAGCAAATTCAAATAAAAATCAGTTTAGCATAAGAATATAACTTTCTCATAACAACCAAAACAGCAAATAACTTCTAACTGCATTTGCCTAACAGCCTAGTACATAACCCTAACCGATTTCTAACCACCTAATCTCTACCCTCCATTCCATAACAAACTCTCAAAAGATCTAACATCTAGGGGCTTCTTACTTGAACCCATATAATAGAATCAACAAGGGGGAGATGGATTAATAACAAAAAAAATTAAATAGAAGATTCACCTCTGAATCTCTGGGAGATTTTTCGGAAGCACTCTCCATCTTCATCTTGAACTTTCCTCATTCTTGAACCTGGCTGTGAATTTCTTCAATCCTCTCCTGAACTTCACGCTTCCTTCTCCATCATTTTTTCTTCATCCTCTGTAATTTCCCTTCATCTTCGAGTTCCTTTGTACTGGTGGCTTGACAGACTTTTCAATCTTCAACATCACTTCACTCTTTCTTGAATCCTTCATCATTCTGCATCAACCTTTCTCCCTGCTCCAAGCCTCTTCACGCACCATTCTCCATCCCTTTCACTCTTTGAAATTCTTCACAACCTTCACCATTTTTTTACTATCTCAGATTCATCGTCTACATCTTTCATTCTGAGATTCTTCATCACTCCTCTTTCAACGTTCATCACATCATTCTTCAAATTGACTCTGTAGCTGCTTTAATGTTCGATCTTAGTTCATAAACTTCATTGTCTTTGCAACTATATATCCTACAACAATTTCAATCTGCAACTACTTCACGCTCTCGTTCTTATCAACAACAACAACACGCACAAAAAATACACAGAGCAACAAAATATATGCGGAAAGTTGAAGAAGAAGAACTTACAGAAATGAAGAGGATAAAGAAAAGAGGCTCATACCCTAAGCTCTGGAATCTCCAAATTGGTCTTCTTCCTATTGTCGTCTTCAAGCACTTCATTAACATACCAGAGCAAGCCTTCGTTCTGTAGGTAGACTCTGATTTTCTTAATTATGCGCGTCGTTAGTCTTCTTAAGGGCATTTAAATATTTGAACCGTGCATCTTGACATTAAGATCGTGATGGTGTAGACTTAAGGTTTACAATTTCAGAGTTATATGATCCCTTTAATTGGTGAAGAATTGAAGAGAGTTGAGTCCGAATCAGTGGTCACAATCCAAATTAGAGGAAGGTTTATGTTGAAATTTTATTTTGATTTCACTAAGCTTGAAGGAGGCTGCTGCCATCGGAGCGATTCACGTCGCCATGGCGTTTCAAGAAGAAGAACATTGAGAGACAGAAGTGTTGAAGCGAAATCGGATGAAGAAGTGAGTTAGACGAATTTGATGATGGTGAGGTTTGTGCCATGTTTCGTATCAAAGAGGAAGAGAGTCGAGTTCCTAGAGAAGCTGAACAGCAATATGAGTTTGAACCCTAAACATGTGTAATACAATACAAATTTAGAATGATGAACATGGAGAATGGATTGTTGGATTGGATTGGGCTGAACTGAAATCCTTCTAAGTCCATCACCATTTTTTTAAAGCTTCTGCCTTGCCAAAATTTGAATTTCTTGGGCTTCATTCAGTGGGCCTCATGCCCATGCCTCTTCTACTGACCATACACCTCATCCAGAATTTACACTCCCTGACATGGAGAAGACCACTTTCGTTATGCAATGGGGCACCTATTGTTACAAGGTTATGTCGTTCGGATTAAAGAATGCAGGGCAACATATCAAAGGGCTATGGTGGCTTTGTTTCATGATATGATCCATCATGAAATAGAGGTTTATGTGGATGATATGATTGCAAGATCACAAACTGAGGAAGAACATCTCAATCACTTATACAAGCTATTCGAGAGGCTGAAAAAGTACAAGCTGAGGTTGAACCCTAATAAATACACATTTGAAGTACGATCTGGAAAGCTTCTAGGTTTTGTCGTCGGTAGTAAAGGCATCGAAGTCGATCCTGCCAAGGTAAAGGCCATCCAAGAAATGCCAGTCCCCCACTCTGAAAAGGAGGTTAGAGGATTCTTGGGTCGTCTTAACTATATCGCCCGCTTCATATCTCACTTAACTGCTACTTGTGAGCCAATCTTCTCCCTATCTTTAGGTTTGCTCATGAGGGATCGCCAAGCACTTTGATTTGTATATTGTGGTCATATTTGTCTTGTGTTGATTAACTTTTAACTAACAAATACAATGAATGTTTTCTCTAAATGATGATACTATAGGTGAGGGCACAACATACTTCATCAGGTTGATTCATAGTTTCATGAGGTTATTTCCATGCCTTCTTCAACTAATCTTCATTGAAATTTAAGATTCATCATTGGGAGTGCTTTAAAGAAATGTCATGACAAGGTCTACTATGATTCATCATGCTTCAATTGCCAAAGGAAGTCAAAAGATGTAAGGTTTGATTGAAGAAGTTTGACCTAATTGGACAAGTTCTTGTTTCTTTGATCACAAGTGCATAACTCCCTTAAATCTCAATATTTGGAAGTGGTTATTGTTACTATAGGTTCTTATTATCATCCATAACAAGATATCTTCACATAGCAAAAGTATTTGTACAAGAAAGATTGTCAAAATTGAAAGGGGTTCCCAAGCCATTTTGATGCTCTAGGAGTTAGGGTTTTGGACATCTAAGGGCTATATCTTGTCCATATTTTGAGATTTTCGAGTAATTCCAAGGACATGCTTCTCCTTAAAGGGTTATCAACAAATCACTTCAAAAGTTTCAAGCAAATTTTGTGTGAAAGATCACTAATGATTGAGAAAGATTACAAGTCCTCTAGATAGGCCATTAAATTCCCTTACGTGACTTAAAAAAGTCATAACTTGATTAATTTTTATCTCCTTGAGCCAATTATTTTTCCATAATGATCTTAAGAGAGTGAATTTTAACTCTTCTTTTATGTGCAAAACTTGAAAATGGTTAGAAGATGCCTTAAAAGTTCAAAAGATTATAGGTCACCTTATGGATTTTCATCAAATTCAAAGGATCATAACTTGTTTATTATGTGGAATTTTTGAGTGATACAAGTTTCACAATAATCTTTAATAAGTCCACTTCAAGCTAGCATCATTGAGCAAAGAAATATTTTGGAATAAGATCTTGTTTGGAGTCAAAACATTTTTGGTCATTTTTGAAGAAAAACTTAGAATTTTTTCTAAGTATAGAAGTCAACACCTTTTTTCTAATTTTGATCAAGCACAACTTCTAGCTCAAGCATCCAAATGATCTATTTCTTGGCATATTATAAAGAATGTTACCTCATCTTTCCAATGCATCAAGAATCAGGTCCTAAGGTTCCCTAAATCATGCACACCATGAGTTCAAAGTCAGCTACTTGAAATTGAATTTTCCTTCCAAGTCATAATTTGAAATCCATATTTTGCCTTCTAGTCACCAGTTTTACACGCGTTTTTGATCTAAACATGATTAACCAACTTACTCAAACTTGTTTAAGCATAAAAACACAAGAATGAGATGAGTTTTAGTGGTATTAGAGTCACATTTTCCTCACCATCGGGCTCCACTCATTTTCCCACCAAACCTCACCATTCCTTCTAATTTTCGATCCTATTCAATTCTTTATAAATAGAGGACCTCACTCCTCTCATTGGAACAAGCTTTAACAGCCAAAATTACACTATTCAGATCCCACACGAGCTCTTAACTTGAATTTACGATTTCTTTCGTTCTCACCTCAAAACACTAAAAGCTCCATTCAGTTATCTCCATTGAACTTCTCTAAAGCTAACCATACTCTTACCTTCAAGAATCGTGACCTATTTTGAGCTACAGAAGTCCAGTTTCAGAGCAAATTTTTGCTACTTCGTTCAGGTATATTTCTTATTCAAATCAATCTAAATAAAAGACTAATCTATTCTCCCCATCCTTCTGATTCTCATGCTTCTTACAATTTGTGATTTCATTGAGATTTGAGTGAGATATTCCAGAACTTCGTGCTGGCTATTATTTCTACTTTTTTTCAAATCAACCCTTGCCCGGTTTATATAAATTTGGCGCGAGGGTACCATTAGAATCGTCTGGAAGATACGAATCTAATGGTACCGGTCTAGTTGGCTAATTTTACAATTTGTGGAACTCCAAACTACGGCGTCCAGAGGTTGAAGACGACCTATGTGTCGTGCTTCAACCAATGATGGCGTGACATGTAATTTTTTTTACTCCTATCCAGTGTGTTTTCTTTATCATGTACGCATTTTGAGGACCATTGGATCTAATTACTTTCATTAGTCAGACTCTATCCAACGCGCCAGATTTTTTGTTGCTTTTAATTATTAAAAAAATTATTTGGTGTGATTTCCAAAGATGACCATATTACGCACAGTGTGTCAGATCCCTTGGATCTGCGTACTAACACGTTTTGACATTAATCCAATGGTCCTCATTTTTTTGACTTTATTTTCATTTTTTGATTATTTTTTTTTATATTTAATTGTTTTAAACTTCAAAAAATCGTAGAAAATTCATTTCTGACCCAAAAATTATGAAAAAATTCTCAAAAATATTTTGAAATATTCTCTTTCGGATTTTTGTTTTTTCGGGATTTTATTTTCAAATTTGATATTTTTTATGATTTTTTCTTTATTTTGACTTGTTTTTATTTGTTTAAAAATACTTTTTGGTATTTTTAAATTCTGAAAAAATTTATCAAGATCATTTTCTTTATTTCTGACTATCTGAAATTTTTCTAGAATTTTATTTTGATTTTTACTATTTTTTATCCTTTTCACTTACTTGAATTATTTTAAATAATTTAAAAAATAATTTCCTGTTTTAAAAAAAAATCACTAAAAAATTTGTAAAAATATTTGAGATCACTTCTGACTTTTCTATGGTCTCTTTTAATTTTTCTTTGATGTTTTGAATATAGTTTTCTATTTTTCCTTTTATTTCTCTTTTTTAAAACAATTTAAAAATAATTTTTCTCATTTTATTTTGTTTATTAAATGTAATATTATTTTTATATATATTTTGTTTGATCTTGAACTATGGGATTTTAATCATGAGCTTCATTAACATCATTGGATCTTAGGTGTTGAGTTTAATTCCACCAAAATGGATGAATGATTTTAATGATAGCTTGATTAATTTATTTGGTTCAAAAGTGGAATTCAATTCTTATCCCCTCCATCTTCATTTTATCCCCTTCTCACTTGTGCTACATGTTGTTAGAGGATGATCTACATAGCATTTCTCCAAACATATAGTACATAGATTTCTATTGACCGACCTCAAAATAGGTGCGACTTCTATATAAGTCTACTTATGATTGCTTAACAAAGCGCTAAATTTTGTCCCGATTCAAGAAATAATCATTTGTGGCCCAAACCTATGTTTTCAAGCCCAAGTATGTTTAATTTGATATCTTTGATCCAATAATCTTAAAGTTCATTGTTAGGAGGATTTGGTATTATCAATCCTCTAATGAGCCTTCATAAAATTTGGGTTAAGTGAATCATTTAAACATCATTGATCATTTGTTGTTGCCTCGAGAATTTGAAATGAATGATATACTTGACAAAAAGTAAATGAAACTTGTTTTTGAGAAGCTTTGATTTTATCAATATTCTAATGAGTTTTCAAATGTAAGTTTCAAGATGGTCATTAAATTAACCTCTAATTTCTAACTCACTAACAATTGACTTTATTGTATGCTTTTTACTTTACGTCCTTACTTTTATGCACCATTTATTTTAGCATTTACATTTCATGCTATTTTCATCTTTGCTCACTTGAGCATTTATCTTTATGTCATTTTTATTTTGTTCATTTGAGATTTCATTTTCTTTTTGAAGATACTTAATAATCAACTTGAACAATAAAAAACTTTAAGGTTATATAGACTATTTGGTTACTATCCTTAACATTATGGAGTTATGGACCTCTTGGACCTAGGATTAGAAACCTTGACTACCCTTGAGACCTTGCGACTTCCATTGTTATTTTGTTTGGAGTTCTTGGGGTTTACCCTAATATATTGGGTTGTTTTTTCTTTGTGTGCAGGTTATTTTGATTATGTATTTTATCTGTGATTGGGAATTTCTCTGTATACAGTCGTTACTCTGCCCAATTTTTGTGAAGACTTAATGCATCTGAATCTTGGTTTTCTTAAGAGGTTTAATATATTTTCTTGTTTGGTTTCAATCCAAATGATAGGAATTTTACATTGACTCATTGTGTCAAGTGTTGGCTTCTTGTTGGTTAGACGGTTCTTTTCCCTAGCTTTTACCTTATGCTTTAGGATAGTCCCTTCATCTCCTCTCATCTTCTTTAATTTCAAAAATCTTCTCCCTCCTTTTCAAAACTATTCTTGTTTTCTAAACTTGAACCACTTTCATAATAAACTTGGACTTAGGTCTATGCATTTTCAAAAAAAACATTTTCTTAATCAAACTTTAAACAACTTAATCATACTTTGACATTTTTGTGAGAAGACTAAAAGTCAATCAATCTTATTCAAACCATTTTTCCATTTTGGCTTTTTACTTAAACTTTTCTCAAAAGATTAGACTCTTGTCAATCCTTGTAGTGATGCGAACTACTATACTTCTACGATATGTAGTGAAGTGAGACATTTTCCACTTGGGTGTTGAGAGAGGACTTGTTGATTTTAAAATTCAAGCTATATCCTCCACTTTGAGATGACACAAATTCTCCTTTCTCATTATCATGGGTAGTAAGTGGGTTTTCCACTGGGATACGATGATGATGTATCGTCTCTTAAAATTAACCAACACATTTGTGTTTTAAAATTTTTAAAGGTGAACTACGAGTACCCTGATCCCCTATTGCACGGAAGGTGGTATGTAGGCACTAAAGGTTCGCAACCGCGACGGGTGCAAAAATTGTAAAAAAATACTTCTTTTCTCATCCCCACCATCTATTTTTGTATACAACAGTTATAGCCAAAATACACAAATTTTCAAAGAGGTTCCTGCGGAGTACCATAGATGTTTAGGGTGCTAATACCTTCCCTTTGCATAACCAACCCCCGTACATAGATTATTTCCCCCTCTTTTTTGGTTTATTCGCTCTTTTCCCATTCCTTTGGAAACAATAAAGCGCGATGGTGATTTTTATTTGATCTAGGCGAGTCAAGTCAATCCAATGGCTTAATCTCATCATTTCTACCGCCACAAGGGGGGTGTGAAGCATAAAAGGGCCCAGCCCAACATTGAACAAGGTCTGTTTGACCAGTGTGGGGTTAGCTTAGAGTAATTAGCGCGTGGGGATAATTCAGGGATGTTTAATTTTGATCGTGAGGCCACCTGAAGTTGATTCATAAGTGTTGATTAAAAATAGGAAGATTGGACAGACGTGATCAATGATTTGACTGAGGGAGCATGGTAAGCATCCGCATGGAGTATAGGGAGAGTTATATATTCAATTTATCTTATTTTTCTCATTTTTACCTTCTTTGCCACTCTCTCTATAATCCCCTTCTCACTAAAACAAAACCTAAAGAGAAAGGCTCTGACCTCTCTCTAGAGCTCAGGCGACCGGAAGTTGCCTTGGCCGCACCGTCCACCTTGAGCCACCACCAACCACCACCTCTGTCCAGTTTTCTGGTGGAGATTCAATCGGAAATTTCAAACCTTCATACCCAACCATCATGACAAACCCAAAAATTTAGAACCCTAAGAAGAACCCTAACAATGTATGACCTAACCTTAAGAACCCTAAGGGTTCGTGAAGAACCCTAATTAACCAAAACCCAGAAACCCTAAACCCAATGAACCCTAACCCCAAACGGGAACCCTAACCCCAAGGTTAGAACTCTAACCCTAGAAACCCAAATTTTCCAGAAATGCAACAATTAAAAACCAATCATGCAAGCATTCAACAATCACAGAAACAATGAACAACCATAAGCTAAGTGTTTTAGATTACCTCTCCCATAGTAAAACTGGTCGTATAATTTTCCTCCCTTGATTTCTCATTTGTCTCCTCTTCTAATCCCCTTCCTTTTTGTTTGCAGATACGTGGTGGAGGCGATGACTTGGAGGATAGATCTTAGGGTTTCAAAAATTGAAACCCTAGATCTCGAGCAAGAAGTATATCTCCACAGGCATAGAACTATTTGTATCCTCTTCTCTCCGTTCTACGATCACCCCTTATCTCCTTAGAATTCTTAGGTTTATATAGTGTTTTAGAATTAGATGAATTAGGAAATTTTCTATTGATTAGGCGTTACAATTGTTGATTAGGGTAAATTTTAGAAATTATCGTTAGAAATTAGCAAATAGTAAAGAGTGAAGATTAGAATCTATGATTGATTAGATTTTATATTGATTGTAATATAAGGATTTCATTTTTTGTTAGATATTTTGTAAGTTTTCAGATCTGTAATTGATATGGTTCTGAAATGTCTGATATTTTATTTTGTTCCAAATTTGTTTCTGGATTCGATCTTCTTTTACAAATATGCGTTTCCCCTTTTTTGAATCTATACAGTAACTGTTTTTTAGGTTTTGTGCTTGGGTAGTGGATGAGGAACAGGGCGCCGCAGGAAACATAATAGGGTTTCAACCCTAATTTTCTTAATTTTGACTTTTGGTCAACGGTTTTCAAAATAATAAATATAAAATATAAAATAATAAAGATACTAAATATAAACACTAAAACAGTAGCAATATATATGTTATAAATTGTATATAATAATAACAAAAATAATCATAATAGGAAGTTTAATCCGGTCAAAAAAGAAGTTAATGGCCCTAAAAAAGTCCTTAATTGGCTATACGTATTTGAAATACACCTCTTCTGTGTAAACACGCCTCCTTTCTAATCACATAATAAACCCCTTACCATTTCAATGGGCCACAAAGACCTAACAGTTTGAAAAATGACCCAAAACATATACCCCACTTTATAAAGAAAACAAATTAATCCTCAATGGGCCATCAGATTTTGATAGCCCAAAATACCACACACCCATATTGTATACCTCCTCTTTATAACTTGAAATGGATTTTTTAAATGATCCCAAAATTTTTAATGTGCCATTAGATTTTGATGGTCCATTTTGATATAACACACCCCTTCTTATGAATTTAAGACCCCCCCCCCCCCCATTAAATGATATTCATAACAATGTTTAATACCAGTGACTCTTAACTTAGAAACTCATTACTAATGTGACTATTGAATTGATAGAGAAAATTTGGGGTATAACAAGAGCATCAAAATTAGAAGGTGGAAATAAAAAATCTACAATAGACTCTAATACTATTTAGAATGTGGCCTTTACACCTAACTCATCCATTAACTAAAACACAACCCTAACATAAATCGACTAGAAAAGCTAACTAAAGAGGTGATGACTATTGAAGCCTTACATAGTATTGTCTTTTTTTGTAGGAGATCTTGTGACTAGGAAGAGTAAAAAATAAAGTGTGGTATTGAGGCCTAGTGCTAAACTAGAGTTCAGATTAATAGTACACGGAATAATGCAAAACTACTATGGTTGAAAATGATCTTAAAAGAAGATGAAGAGTGATGAATCAAAGAGACTTTATTATAATAATGAATATGCATTTAATATAGCCTATAATCTAATGAATTATAATAGAATCAAACATATTAAAGTTGACAGACACATAATTAAAAAATAGACTTGTCGCCACTTCATGTGTCTTTTCTCAAGACAACATGTAACTAAAGAGTTGGCCAACAATAACTCTTCAAATATTATTTTCACTCAAAAAATAATAGATATTCATTCACCGCCTTGAAGAATAATGATAAAAAAGATTATTTCCACATCAGAAATTAAGAAAATTCGTTCAGAAAGATTACTAATGGTTGAGAAAGATTATAAGTCTCCTTGAGGAGCCTTTGAATTTTAGGTTTTGACTTCAAATGGTCATAACTTGGTCAATTTTTATCTCCTTGAGTCCATTATTTTTCCATAATAATTTTTAGTATGTCTACTACAACTTTGTTTTTATGTGCAAGACTTGAAAATGCGTGGAAAGTTGTTGAAGAATTGAAAATATTATAGGTCTTTTGTCAATTTTCCCAAATTTTTTCATCATCTTCCAAAGACCATAACTCTTTCAATTTTTATGCTTTTTAAGTGATCTCAATTCCACAATTCAATTAAAGAGGTCTAATTCATGTCATATTTATAAATCAAGATCAAATTTTGAGTGGAAGGTCGTGTAATTTTGAAGAAAATTATTGGTCATTTTGAAGTTCAACACTTAGAAATATTTCTAAGTACAAAAGTCAGTTTGATTTTCACAGTTTCAGAGGACATAACTTTTTTTCTAAATTATCCAAATGGATTCTTTCTTGGCACATTGTAAATATTGTGACATTGTCTTTCAAATGCTTCAAGAATTATGCCCTAAAGCCTCTTAAGCTGTGTGCACCATGGTTCAAAGTTAATACTTTGAAACTAAAGAATCACTTGAAGTCAGAAGCAAGATTGTGAAATGTGACTTCTAATCACCAAATTACGAGGTGATTTCCATTTATACATGATTAGCAAAGATGTTTGAATTATTTAAAGGGTCAAAACGCATCATTTGGATAAGTTTTGATGCACATGTGACCACTTTTTCCTCATGACACAAATGTGCACGATTTCCACTTGAATTGCATCATTCACCCCTCCTCTTGATTCCATTCATTTTCCTATAAATAGAGGATGATATCCCACTCATTGGACAAGCTTTAGAGAGTCAAAAAACCTCTATTGAACTTCCTCCACTCCTCTCAGTTCTGCAACTTTGAATTCCTACTTAGAGTACTTCCAACTCCAATTTCTCCATTGATTCTTCTTCCTTGAACTTCACTGAAGCTAACGAAAGAAGAACCAAGCCTCGAGGTGCTCTAAATCGTGCTAGCCAAGTCAAGTTTCAGAGCAAATTCTTCATACTTCGTTCAGGTAGTAATTGGCATCAATTCTTCTAACTCAAATTACTGGAATGGTCTATGATGTTCACTGATGCTTGTTGATGGTTTAATTTTGATCAATTAATGCATTTGATGCATTTGTTTCTGATTTTAAAAAATTTTAAAACTCTCTGGTTTTTCTCAAAACTATTGAGCTACAAGTTGAATAAATTTTTCTCGAGGGTACAGTTGCCTTCGTCTTGATGAGACGAATCGAATGGCATCGCTCTGAACCTCTAATTTTTCCATTTGAGGGACCTGTAAATCGCGTGTTTTGGTTGACTTTGTCAACGATCTGAAGGTTGAAGATAATGACATGGACGTCTTCAACCAATCGGAGCCCCGCGTGTGGCTTGTTTTATTTGTTTTTAAAATAAAGGATCATGTGTGTTATTCACTAATGACCATGATATGCACAGTACGTCAGATCCCTTGGATCTGATTACTAATGTATTTTGACATTGATCCAATGGTCTACATCTTTTTGGCTTTATTTTATTTTCTGATTTTTATATTTTTATTGTTTTAAACTTCAAAAATTCATTAAAAATTCATTTCAACTTCTAAAATTCTAAAACAATTCTCAAAAATACTTTTGATTTTTCTCTTTCTGAACTTTATTTTTTCACAAGTGTATTTTGTGAGTTGATATTTTTTATGATTTTTCACTTTATTTGAGTTGTTTTAATTGATTAAAAATATTTTTCTTGATTTATAAATTCTGAAAAAAATATAAAAGGATCCAATGACCTCTTGACAAATATTGGTGACCTCATTTTTTATTTCTGATTTTTACTATTTTTCATAAATTTTGGTTTATTTTGCTTATTTTTTTAAATTTTAAAAATAGTTTTTGACTTTAAAAAATTCTAAAAAAATTTGTCAACCCTTATTGACTCATGTTTGACCTTTGACTTTTTTTTAGGATTTTTATTTGGTGTTTTAATATACTTTGTGTATTTTACCGATTATTTCCCTTTTATTAATCATTTAAATATTATTTTATTAAATATATTTTATTATTTTTGTTTGGTCTTGATTTGAGTATTATTTTGGGACAAGTTCCTCAACCTCATTGGATCTTGGATGTTGATAGGTTAAAAAACCAAATCCACCAAAATGGATGAACGATGTTGATGATATTTGAAATCCTAATTTCATCTGATACATCACTTCCCTCTTCATCTTATCTCTTTCTTGATTTTACTTGTGTTATATGTTTTTGGAGAATAATCTACATATCATTTCTCTAACATGTTGGTATATAGATTTCTATTGATCGGCCTCGAAATAGATGTGACTTCTATATAAGTCCACTTACGATTGCTTAACATAGCGTTAAATTTGTCTCGGTTCAAAAAATGATTATTTGTGGCTCAAACCTATGTTTTCAAGTCCAAGTATGTTTAATTTGAAACTTTGAGTTCAATAACTTTGAATTTCATTGTTAGGAGACTTTGATCCTATCAATCCTCTAATAAACATCATGAATTTTGGTTTAAGTGAATCATTTAAATATCGTTGATCATATGTAATTGCTTTGAGCACTTGAAATGAATGATATATTTGACAAAAACAAATGAAACTTGTTGATGAGAGACTTTGATTTTATCAATCTTCTAATGAGTTTTCAAATGGAAGTTTCAAGATGGTCATTCAACTAACTTTTTGTACTTAACTTCTAACGTTTAATTCACTAACAATTAACTTTATTTTATATCCTTACTTCATGCCTTTACTTTATATATTTTATTTTACGCCTTTATTTTTATGTACCATTTATTTTAGCATTTATATTCCATGTCATTTTTCTTTTGCTCACTTGAGCATTTATCTTTATGTCATTTTATCTTTGCTCACTTGAGAATTTATTTTTACGTCATTTTATCTTTGCTCATTTGAGCTTTTATTTTCTTTTTGAAGACACTTAATAACCAATTTGAATATTAAAAGTCTTAAGGTTACTTGGACTATTTGGTTATTATCCTTGGCATTACGGAGTTGTGGATCTCTCGGACTTTGGATTAAAATCCTTAATACTTGGGACCTTGTGGCTTATTGTTATTTTGTCTGAAGTTCTTGGGGTTTACTCCAAGACATTGGGTTAATTTTCTTTATGTGTAAGTTATTCTGATTATATGCTTTGTCTATGATTGAGAGTTCCTCTGTATACAGCCGTTAATCTGTCCAATTTTTGTGAAGACTTAATTCATCTGAAGCTTGATATTTCTTAGAGATTTAGTATTCTTGCTTGCTTGGTTTCAATCCAAAGGATGGGAATTCTATATTGACTTCATATGTCAAGTGTTGGCTCTTGCTGGTTATATCATTCTTTTCCTTGGCTTTTACCTTATGCTTTAGGATAATCCTTTCATCTCCTCCCATCTTCTTTAATTTCAAAAATATTCCCCCTCCTTTTTAAAACTCTTCTTATTTTTCTAACTTGAACCGCTTTCATAATAAATTGGACTTAAGTCCATGCATTTTCAAAAAAAATTCTTAAATAAAACATTAATCAATTTAATCATACTTTGATATTTTTTTGTGAGAAGACTAAAGGTCAATTAATCTCATTCAAACCATTTTGTTACTTTGACTTTTTACTTTAAAATATTTTTCTTAAAAGATTAGACTTTTATCGATTCTTGTAGTGATGTGAGCCACTATACTTCTACTATATATAGTGATGTGAGATATTCTCCACTTGGGTGTTGAGTGAGGCTTTGTTGATTTTAAAATCCAAGCTATATCCTCCACTTTGAATGTTGCAAATTCTCCTTTCTCATAATCGTGGGTTGTAAGTATGTTTTCCACTCGGATATGACAATGATGTCTCTTCTCTTAAAATTAACCAACACACTTGTGTTTTAAAATTTTCGAGCTGAATTAGGAGTACTCTGATCCTCTATTACACTGAAGGTGGTACGTAGGCACTAACAATTCGCAACCACGACGGTGCAAAATTATTTAAAAAAAATACTTCTTTTCTTGTCTCCACCATCTATTTTTGTATACACCTTTTATAGCCAAAATACACAGATTTTCAAAGAGATTCATACGGAGAACCGTAGATATTTAGGCTACTAATATCTTCCCTTTGCATAACCAACCTTCGTACCTAGATTATTTCCCCCTCTTTCTTGGGTTTATTCGCTCTTTTTCCATTTCCATTAGAAACAATAAAGCGCGGTGACGATTTTTATTTGATTTGTGTGAGTTAAGTCAATCCAATGACTTAGTCTCAATATTTCTACCGCTACGGTATGATAGAATTAAACATATTAAAGTTGGCTGACACTTCATCAAAAAAAATTAGAAAATGGTCTTATCCCCACTAAGGGGTTGACAAACAATCCATATGTCTCTTCTCAAGATAATATTATACGGTTCTATTTGGTAAGACACATTCTTGAGTTTATAACTTATAGATTATAAGTTGATATGGCAATTTAGACATGTTTGATAATAGTCTTTTCATCATGAACTTAGACCTTATTTTACTAGTTTATAGTTTATTTTTCAGACGCTATTTCAAATAGCGTTTTAACTTATAGTTTATATAGCTTATCATTTTTTCTTCCACTTTTATCCTTATTGTTTTAACAAAAATCCACTTTTATCCTTTTATAATTTATTTTAATTTACAATGAAATAATTATGTATTAAATATCTTTTATGTCATTTTACATTTATAAGTTAGTTGAACCGTTAATTTTATCAAACAATTCAATTAACTTATCAGTTATTAGTCTCAACCATCTGTTATAATCTATCACTCATCAGTCATTAGCCATTAATTATAAGAGTCAAACGCCATTTTTACCAAATAGACTCTAAATCTTCTAACTAAGGAGTTGACCAACCAACAATAACATTTAAAAGATTATTTTCATGCTAAAAGTTATAGATATTCTTTCAGCAATTTGAAGGATAATGTTGTAAATAAATTATTGTTAGTATTAATTGGCAGGTCTATTAAATTAGAATAGTCGATTTAAAGTGATTATTATTTGTATATTATTCGTAATTGAAATATATTATTCAGTTTTCACAATATGAAAGTGATATTATTTGTGGGCATGTCTCGTAACTATTTTTATTTTTATTGTCAAGTTCCCAAAAATTTAAGAATGTAATAAATTACATCCTAAATTATTTTGAGCCTTCCTCTACTTATTTTCTTTTTTTACCACCTTCTATAGTTGTCTCATCCTTTTTCTCAATGTTTTCAGCTGTTTGGGCTCCATAGCCATCGTCACTATTAGATATGTAAATATAGAAAGATTATTATTAGTATTGATTACCAATGATTATTAGAATCATAACCACATATTTGTACTATGTATATAAATGACTATCACATGAATGAAAAGGCACAGCCTAAATTATCTTACATGGTATCAGTCTTGGTTTGTTCCAAACCCTAAAATCAGTCGTAAACCTTCTTCCTTTCTATCCCTCAATCTTTTTCTCTTCAACTACCGCGAAACAGCCATGACTACCACTTCTGATTCCTCTAACAACAACTCTTCCCCGAAATCATCCGGTCATACCGACCCTCCTCCACCACCTACCACTCCTACACCGATTCACCCTGCTCTCATTGTCCCAAATATTACTAATTTCATCAAGATTACTCTGAGCATTGAAAAGGGCACGTATAACACGTGGTCAGAACTTTTCAAAATTCATGCTCGAGTTTTTCAAGTAATTGACCATATTAATCCCTCTGAACCAGCCACAGATCCCTCTCTCAAAACTACCGATCCACAATTATGGCTTTGTCTCGACGCCGTCGTTTTGCAGTGGATATATGGAACAATCTCCGATGATCTTCTCAACATTATCATCGAACATAATTCCACCACTGAAATCGCGTGGAATCGCTTATTCGACATCTTTTATGATAACAAGAATTCTAGGGCTCTCTACCTAGAGCAAGAATTTTCGCAAACTCATATGGAGCAATTCTCTGATGCTTCCTCCTACTGTCAGCATCTCAAATCTCTCTCTGATCAACTCGCTAATGTTGGTGCCCTGTATCGAATGAACGTTTAGTTCTTCAACTCATTTTGGGACTAACCGATGCATATGCTACTGTGGGATCTCATGTTGATTCACTTCCTCAGTTCTATAAAGCTCGTTCCATGATCATTTTGGAAGAAACAGCACTGCAGAAAAAGGTGTCAAGCTCAGTCGAAAATTCATCTTTCATGGCGTCTCACAATGACGCATCAGTTAATTCATCGGCATCCCGTCCTAACCGCGGTAACAACAGTAACCACAACCGTGGTGGCCGAAACAATGGCAGAGGACAGCGTGGACGAGGCCGAGGGCGAAACAATGGACGTGGCGGAGGTCGTGCTCCGCAACAGCAATGGCCTTCACCATATTACCCGCATCAGCAGTGGGCTTATCCGCCATACCCAAATCAATATCAACAATGGAGCTCCCCGCCATGGCAACCATGGGCTACACCACCTTGTCCGTATCCAACAGCAAGAAATCCAAAGGAACAACCTGGCATCCTTGGTCCCAAGCCATCTCATCAAGCTTATGTCGCCAACATAGTACCAACCTCCTCATATGCTCCAAATCAAGCTTATGTCGCCAACACAGCGCCAACCTCCTCATATGCTCCAACAGATATTCAAGCTGCCATGCATACTCTCTCACTTTCTACTCCTGATGATCAGTGGTACATGGACACCGGAGCAACCTCGCATATGATGGCCAACGGAGGTAATCTCTCGTCCTATTTCAATATGAGTAATAATATTACTGTCGGTAGTGGTCAAAATATTCCTGTAATTGGTTGTGGACATGCATCATTACCAAATTCCCTTCATTTACTAAAATTACCTAATGTTTTACATGCACCAAAACTCATAAAAAATCGTATCTCTGTTCGTAAATTTACCATAGATAATGATGTGTCGGTTGAATTTGATCCTTTTGGTTTTTCTGTGAAGGATTTTCAGACAGGAATACTGTTAATGAGATGTAACAGTTCTGGTGACCTCTATCCCATTGCCACAAGACCACCTAATAAAACCTTACCACCATCCACCTTTTCCGCAATATCCACAGAATTATGGCACAACCGTTTAGGACATCCAGGAGCTACTATCTTAAGTTCTCTACACAGAGACAACTTTCTCCAATGTAATAAGTCTCGGAACAATTACTTTTGTAATTCATGCCCTCTTGGAAAACAAATAAAATTTCCCTTTTATAGCTCTGTGTCTCGTACTTTTATGCCTTTTGATATTGTGCACAGCGACCTCTGGACTTCACCAATTCTTATTTCAGAAGGTCATCGTTACTATGTGTTATTTCTTGACGATTACACAAAATTTTTATGGACTTTTCCAATTCATACAAAATCTCAGGTTCATTCCATTTTTCTTCAATTTAGAACTCACATTGAAACACAATTTGAAAGAAAAATTAAATGTTTCCAATGTGACAATGGTGATAACACTATGTTTCATAATTTTTGTAAAAAAAATGGAATGTCTTTTAGATTTTCGTGTCCTCACACCTCCTCACAAAATGGAAAAGCCGAAAGAAAAATTAGTACCATAAACAACATCATTCGTACCCTTCTCGCCCATGCCTCTTTACCTCCATCAATGTGGCATCATGCACTACACATGGCCACTTACCTACATAATATCCTTCCAAATAAAAAGCTTTCCCTTCAATCACCCACTAAAATACTCTACCAAAAAGATTCGGCCTATACTCACCTTCGTGTCTTTGGATGTCTTTGCTATCCTCTCATCCCTTCATCATATAGAAATAAGTTACAAGCTCGGTCTACACCTTGTGTCTTCTTAGGATATCCCTCAAATCATAGAGGATATAAATGCTATGATTTATCTAGCCGTAAAATATTTATTTCCCGGCATGTCATTTTTGATGAAACTAAGCTTTCGTTTTCTAATCCAAATGTTCCTACAACGGTTGGATATAATTTTTTGGATGACGACACACCCTTCCTTCCATCCTATTCCTATAGTGCTCCCTCCTCTAACCATCAAAATCGCACTTCACCCCTAACTACACCAGTTCAAACAAACATTTACCAACCATCACCATCTTCTTTGAATTCGCCTTCGTCACCCTCCCACAATCCCACCTCACCAACCATAACATCAGCCCCATCCACAACATCACCTCTAAACCCATCATTACCAAATATCGTCTCATCCCCATCCACTACATCACTTCCGACTCCTCTACCTTCACAACAAAATCAGCCCCTCTCCCCTCAAATGACAACCAGAGCCCAACACGGTATCGTCAAACCTCGCAAACTCTTCAATCTCCATACATCAACCTCAACCTCCATATCCCCTCTACCTACAAATCCCATTGATGCATTAAATGATCAAAATTGGAAAATGGCCATGAAAGACGAATATGATGCTCTTATTGAAAATAAGACGTGGGACTTAGTTCCTCGTCCGTCTAATGCTAATGTTATTCGAAGTTTGTGGATTTTCAGGCATAAAAAGAAATCTGACGGATCTTTTGAGAGATACAAAGCTCGCCTTGTAGGTAATGGTGCAAATTAACAAACAGGTATTGATTGTGGTGACACATTCAGCCCGGTGGTCAAACCGGCTACCATTCGAACGGTTCTAAGTGTTGCTTTATCTAAATCATGGTGTCTTCATCAATTAGATGTTAAAAATGCTTTCTTGCATGGGAACCTTCATGAAACCGTATACATGCATCAACCTCCTGGATTTCGTCATTCTCAATTTCCTGATCATGTTTGTTTATTGAAGAAATCTTTATATGGTCTCAAACAAGCACCTCGCGCCTGGTACCAGCGCTTTACTGATAATGTAGCTACAATGGGCTTCTCTCACAGTATTTCTGACCACTCTCTTTTTATATATCATCATGGCAATGATATAGCTTATATTCTTTTGTATGTGGAAGACATTATTCTTACTGCATCATCTGACACTCTTAGAGAATATATCATGGCACAATTGAGTTCCGAATTCTCCATGAAGGATCTGGGGCCTTTAAGTTATTTTCTGGGTATTTCTGTCACCAAACATCCCTGTTGTACCCCAAAATTTGCCCTCCCATTTCCCCAACATTTTCTCATCACAAGACCCTTGAAGATCAGGACCCAGTTAGGGTTTCCTCTGCTCAAGACTTCTCCTTGCACTGTTGACCCAAATTAGGGTTTGTGTTTGCACAAAGATATTTTGACCTAAAATGCCTAGGATGACTTTCATGCTTCATGTTGGACTCCCAAGTTTATCCATACCAAGTTTCAAGTCTTGATTCCAAATTTTGCCCAGTCAATTGGACAGTTGACCTAGAAATCAACTGTATTGGGGAAAAAGTCAACTGTGGCCAATTGACAGTTAAATCTCATGAAAATTGACCCACATCAACATTATGAACTCACATGGACCATTTGATCAAGTTTGGATCACAACTCCACAAGAAATTTGATCAGATCACCAAAAGGGCAAAATGGTCATTTTTAGGGTTTTGACTGCACAAAGGCAATTTTTGACTGTTTGACCTAGCCAATGGCACACCAAGCTCACATATGGACTCAAGGACACCATGGAATTATCTTGACATGCTCAACAAATTCAAAAGATCCCAAGTACACAAGATTGACAGTTGAATTTCCCAGTCAATTGATCAATTTTGACTGTATACTGAAAAGTCAAACTTTGACTTTTTAGTCAAAATCAAGGGTCAAGATTCATTTTTCATAAAAACATGCCAAATCATGAAACTTGTTCATCAAGAAATCAAGAAATGCAAATTAGGGTTTGAAATGAAGATTTTTCATAACTTAGAATTTTTCTAAGTTATGAAAAACCCTAACTTTTTCCTAACTTTGTCCCACTTTCTCACCAAGATCCATTTGGATTCAAGCAAAAGTCAAAACATAAAAGTTGTAGTCTATTGCATAATCTACAACTTTGATTCACAAAGTTTTCCCAAAATAAGCTTGTAGCTCAAGTTACAATTTTTGGAACAAGGGTACCAAACCATTCTTAACTTAGAGAAAATTTGACCTATTTTAGCCAAGTTTTTTACCTAACTTCAAGACCATTTTTCATACACTTCCACTTGGAATTTCAATTTGCATTTCAAAGATGGATTGTAGTACACATTCCAAGCTTTCCAAAATGTCCAAGAACTCATCAAACAACCTCATAATTAGGGAGAATCAAATTTTGCAATATGGGAAAAACTCACTTTTGAATTGGCCAAGTTACATGTTCATAACACTATGCATTTTCAATCTCAGCTTGCACAACTTGATTACAGGTCTTTTATCTCAATTACACTCATAAATTTAATGCCAATCCTTTGTGCCAAGACCATGTTCTACGTGTTCAAGCATTGCCTAAAGGTTTAATCCCAAATTGGAAAAAGCATTATATCCATTTTTGCAAAAGTTACACTTTATGTCTAAAGCAAATCCAAGAAAGTACATTTGAAATCTCTTTGGCACAAGTTTATGAGTTAATCACACTGATCAAGACTGAGTTATGCAGCACATTAGAGGGGCCTCTACCTGTCTAGAACTGAACTTGGCCATTACTTGCTTAAAGTTTAAGAAACCTAGCATAACATGTACCAACTCTCATATCATTTAACCAAGGCTTAGAGAAAGTTATCAAACACATTCAAGACATCCATACTAAGCTAGAACACGAGCCTTTCACCTCCAATACTTTCACAAACTCAGAATCACCATTGAACTGCACAAAAACAGGGCTTGCTGCAGATTGAGTTCCCTAGCTCAATCCTTTCATACATTCTTGCCCAAACCAGTTCAAACACCTTCCCTACCATCAATACAAACTATCCAAAGCATTAGAAGTAGACTGTAACTCCTCTAATCCTTTTGGCCATTTTCATTTTTCTGATTTGCAGGTGGAGTTCTATAACTCGATTCAGCTAGCTCCAAAGCAAAGTAAAACTTGGAATAGCATCCTTACACTTCAAGGAAGCTGTACAAATCATCATCTTGCCCTGAAAGCTCCTCCATTGCAAGGCACGATTCCAACTGAACAGGTATATTCATGAAGTTCTATCTCTCAATATAGGCATTGTTAGCTTTAGGTTTGTGAAGGAAACATGTCACAATCATAGCCCTGAACATGCCCATGTGATTAGATTTCATTTATATTATGTATGCTTAGAGAATTTTGAGTCTGAACATTGATGAAAAACTAGGTCAGGAATTGGGGGAGAAGAAATTCTCCCTCATCTTAGAGAGTTAGGTCAAGTTCTTTATATCCCTAGATTCGTCTTCTCATGCTCTACATTTTTCATGTTGTAAGTTTTGCTTGAAAGTCCAGGAATTGGGAGATAGAAAACGCGTGTTTGAGTGTTCATACAGGTTCAGAGGTTGAAGAAGACAGGTTCTGGGCTGGGCCTGGAATGTTCTTTCTTTTTGCACCACTTGTTTACTTTTACACCCCCTGAGCCCATTTTGCTTATTTTGGTGATTTTTTGACTTTTTCTTTTTGGTTTGACTTATTTATTTTTTCTTATGATATTAAAAATATAAAAAAATATTTTTCTCACCATTTTCCTATTTATTAGGTATTTATTTGTTTAGATTAGTTTTTTTGAACATAAATAAATAAATAGAGATACTTTTATTTAAAAAATGTTAAAATAGTGTAAATACATTTTTATTTTCATTTTATCTTCTGAAAATATTTTATATAAAAAATACTTTTTTTTTATAAATATTAAATATTATTATTTTGTATATACAATACATGTTTAGAAAATAATACATATATATATATATATATATATATATATATATATATATATATATATATATATATATATATATATATATATATATATATATATATATATATATATATATATATATATATATATATATATATATATATATATATATATATATATATATATATATATATATATATATATATATATATATATATATATATATATATATATATATATATATATATATATATATATATATATATATATATATATATATTTATTTATTAATATATTTAGGTTAAAATACCAAAGTATACACACTTTATTTTTTTATTAATATTGAATATAAAAAATACCCTTTTTACAAATATACTTCATTTTTATTTTATTTTTTGTATATAATAAATAAATTATACATAATAAATAAATGATACATCTTATTTAATAAAATTAGGGTTTTTCCCTAAACATTAAAAAAATCCAAAAAAATAATCCTTTTTTTATTTTATTTATTTGACATATAAAAATACCTTTTTTATACACATAAAAAAAACATTTTTGCATCTTGATTCTTATTTTATTTAATTTGTGCAATTAAATATCTTGTAAATAATTCAATATTGATGTAATAGTTTAGGTTTAAATTCCTTGTCAAAGATCCCCATTTGAACATTTGTACCCCCCTTCCCATATATTGTGTTGTAATAGCTTAGTAAATTTATTTTTCGCACTTTATTGCTTTCTAATTATACCATGTTAGAATTAGGGTTTGTATGCGAATCAAAAACAACAAAAATAGTTTGACCTAATTTCAAGATAATCAAGCATGAAAATAGACAACACAAATCACACTTGCACCCCCTAGGGTATTCCACTTGTTGCCTTCAATAAATGGGCCATATTGCATGTTAGGTCTCTTTGGGCAAAACAAACAATCAAATGATCATAGTCCCTCGATGACACTTTCAAAAAGTTGCCTAAACAAATGATCAAGTCCCTTAAAGAAAATTGCCCAAAGATACTTTGCACCATTGCAATTATGGTCTAAATGATGACCCGCGCCCGTCCCTTTCACATCCTAACATGAGATTGTCCACCAAATACAATGGTGGAACAAACTTGTTAAAAGGGTTAAAACATAGCAACAATCTTTGAGAAATTTAGGAGTAGATGACCTCTTAATTACTTGAATCAAACTTGCAAAAACAAAACACTTGCCTATTTTCTAAAAACCACACCTCACAACACTTTCAAAACAAACTTTCAAAAACAAATGAAAACCTTTTCAAAAGACATACACCTTTGTATACATCCCAACATGGATCATTACAAAGGTTGCCACCATATTGGCTTCTTTTCAAAACATTTTCAAACCCACACACACAAGCACCATTTCAAACAATTGAAAATCAAGGCAAGTTGATCTAAGCAAGTAACTAAGAGCCCATGGATAACCATGGATAGAAAGGGTGCTAATACCTTCCCTTTCTATAATCTACTCCCCGAACCCAAGAAAACATCTCAAAGGTTTTTGCTGTGCTTTTTAAACCTTTCCTTAGGATAAAATAAAAAGTCAGTGGCGACTCTTGCTCAACCGAAACATTTGCGAAAACAAACACAAAACCATAGTCAGTTCTCCCACCGTATCACAGAACTGGCGACTCTGCTGGGGATAAAATTAAAAGTGGAGTAACCTTAGGGCTTAGATCACCTTTGCTTTCAATTGTTTGCCTTGTTTGCTTTTATATTTGTGGGTTTTGCATCGGAGTTTCATAGATCCTAACCCGGATCTGGGGAATACCCTTTTTTAGGTAGCATAATCTGTGAGGGACCTGTCCGGCGTAGACCGACATGGGTGAAGCAGTGGCTACGTTGGTGTGGCACCTTGGTCTGTACCTATATCCCTTGTGTTGCAATAAGGAGAATATAGGTCTTCTAAGGAGTCATTAAACACCAACCGACCTTAGAACCCTAAATTAACCAAACTTGGCCACTAGAACAGTAGCAGTATGCTACACTCATTAAGGCTAAACTCTCGCGATGGTTCTGGCCGCAAGAAAAGATTGCGACGCTGGAGTTATGACCGATTGAGGGTAGTCAATGATTTGAGATCCTCTAGAACCCGGTTACTTTTGATAGGACAGGTTTTAACCAACGAAACTAAAAGAGGGTAATACCTAAACTTCATGCTGGCCTGAAACCTAAGGGTTGTCTTGTGTGACTTGTGTGCCTTATCATGCTTCCCTGTGTGAATACTTGTGGTGTGCTTCATCATAGCATCATGCCATCATACCATTGCATGCATCCTGTATAAAGGACTAACCCATTTCAAAGACAAAAAAGTTTCATCTTTGCTCTGTTTTGTAGGACATCATGATGCCTGTGCGTAGGAATACTGCCCGGCTCAACTTTGTTCAACCACCAACTTTGCTCAAGGATTTGGTTGGTAGGATTCCAAACACTTCTTCCTTCATCAACAGGCATGGTTCTCTCCTTGGCTTGATCACTACAAAATGGGACCAACAAGTGATAAGTGTCTTGACCCAGTTTTATGACCCCCTGTATCATTGCTTCACCTTTCAAGACTTCCAGCTGGTCCCTACCCTGAAGAATTCTCTTATTTGCTTGATATCCCTGTCTTGGAGCAAACTTCATTCACTGGTTTGGAAAAGACTCTTAGGCCTGAAGAGGTTGCTGCAGTTCTCCCCTTGACCAAAGAAGAGATATTGGCTAACTGGGAAACTAGAAGTGGAGTTAAGGGTTTTTTGGTCAAGTTTCTGGTTGCCAAAGCTAATGATTTCTGGAATGACTTGGACTTCAAGGCGTACGAAGACATTCTGGCTCTTTTAATCTATGGTCTGGTATTGTTCTCAAATCCTGACACCTTTATCAGTATCCATGCCATAAGGATCTTCATGTCTCGGAATCCTGTACCCACTCTTTTGGGTGATATCCTGCAACAACTCTATGCTCGTACTGCCCGAAAACGGGGAACTCCATGGTGTTGTGCTCCTTTGCTAGTGAGGTGGTTTATTTCGCACCTTCCTAAGTTCGTGCTGAAGAATGAAGAAGGAAAGGGTTGGGCTCATAGGCTAATGTCTCTCACTGATAGTGACATCACTTGGACTCTCCGAGGATTGGATGAGGTAGCTGTTATTGATCGTTGCGGAGAATACCCTAATGTTCCGTTGATTGGTATCCAAGGAGGAATCTCTTATAATCCATGTTTAGCTCTCCGCCAGTTTGGAAGAGCCAGAAGAGTTGGGCCTCATGAAATGTTGGTTCCTCACTTCCATTTTGAGTTTCAGGTAGACAGTGACAAACTACGCCATGGATTCATTAAGGCTTGGGACAGAATTCACAAAGCTGACCCACATGAGTTAGGACCAAAAAATTCTCTACCAATGGAACCCTATTGCAGATGGGTCCGCATCCGTGCTCAGAAGTTAGGTATGCCGTACGAAGCTGTCAGACCTATCATTCTTGAATCTCCTGATGAAGATGGGGTTCCTCCAACTGTCCTCCCTCCTCAGATACCCACTGATTTTGACACAATGAAAAGATCTTGGGCGCAGCTAAAAGAAGAACGGGATTTTTATCGGGAAAAGTTCAACGAACAGGAACGGAAGATCCAGAGGCTGACTAAGCAATTGGAGGAAGAGCGGGTCCTGAATAACTACATCCACACTGAGAAGAGGAGGCCATGGGAGCACTGATGGGCTTTGGATATTTCCTTTTACAGCTTTTATTTCCTTTTCAGTATTTTTTCATTCCTGTAATGCCTAAGGGAAAGTTGTTGAACAATTTAAAATTTGAATCTAATGAAGTGTGTTTCCCTTTTGTCTACAAAGTTGAATCTTGTTTGTCTTTGAAAACATAAAACATACGCATCTTATTGCACCATATGCATAACAGGTACCCTTTTTCACAGGTTGCTTAATCTTCTTCGCTGTTTATTTGAATGGTCATCATGAATCCAGACTCATCCAGTGAGCAAGCAATCAAGGCCCTTCAGGCCCAAAGTGCCCAGTTTCAAGAAATGGTCCTAAGCCTGGCCCAAGGTCAGCAAGAGTTGAAGACTCTACTCCTGAAGAAGAAGAAGAAAAAGAGGACTGCGTTATTCAACACTGGACGCAGATTTGGGAACACACTCCATAATGAAGCTGATCCAACTACTTCTTCTGCTGAGAAAAACAGTCCCCAAGGGGGAGGAGCTCCTAGTCCTGCAGTCTCTGACAACGAGACGGACTACAATGACGAACAATACCCACCTGCTGCTGACAGATACAAGCAATTGGAGGACCGCTTGAGCGCCATGGAGATTCAGAATGTGCCGGGGCTGGATTTCGGAGATTTGGGGTTATCTTCTGGGGTAGTAATCCCACACAAGTTTAAGGCGCCTGCCTTCGCCAAATATGACGGGGCTTCCTGTCCAAAGCTGCATCTAAGGTCGTACGTAAGGAAGATCCAACCTTACACGGCAGATAAGAACCTTTGGATTCACTTCTTCCAAGATAGCCTTTCGGGGTCGCAGCTTGAATGGTTCTACCAACTAGATGGAACTAGTATCCGACATTGGGAAGATTTGGCAACCGCATTCTACAGACAATATCAATACAATTCTGATCTCGCTCCTACGCGTACCCAACTTCAGGGTATGTCTCTAGGAACGGGCGAAGGGTTCAAAGAATATGCACAAAAATGGAGAGATTTGGCTGGCAGGGTGCAGCCTCCTTTGACTGATCGTGAGTTGGTTGATATGTTTCTAGGGACTTTGTCTGGTCCATTTTTCAATCATTTGGTTGGTAACTCCTCCGCTGGGTTTACGGATTTGATTCTGACGGGTGAGAGAATTGAAGCTGGCATCAGGTCAGGAAAGATACAAAAAGCTGCCTCCACAAGTACTGAGAAGAGGCCTTTCAAGAAAGAAGCAAGTGTCGTCTATGGTCCTAGAAGACAAGTCAAGCCAGAAAGCCGCCAAGCCGTCAATGCTTTGGTCATTTCAAAGCCTGTTGCTTCTCCTCAGCAGTGCAATCAACAAAGAGGTGAAAGGCCCAAGAGGCAGTATACTCGGCTGAGTATGACCTTGTCACAAATTTTACCGCAACTATTATCAACCAACTTGGTGACCATCAAAGAAGCGCCGAAGGTCGTGAATACTGCATCTCCTAAGTATAACCCAAATGCCCGTTGTGCTTATCATTCTGATAGCCCCGGGCATACTACTGATGATTGTTGGCCTTGAGAAATAAGGTGCAAGACCTTATTGATGCGAAGGAAATTCAGTTTGAAGCGCCTGAGAGGCCAAATGTTGTAACTGCTCCTATGCCCCAGCATAGAGTAAATGCCATTGAGGAAGATTTATATGCTGTTTCGGTGAATGATGTTACTACCCCTCTATTGACTGTTAAGAGGAACTTACTACTAGCCGGTTTATTTCCAGGTTGTAGCGAGGGTTGCCTCCTGTGTGCTGTTATCTCTACCGGTTGTCCGCTGCTGAAATCAGGCATCCAAAGCCTGATGGATAGCAAAGAAATTCTGTTCAAGAAAGTTGTTGTTCCGTTTGTTTCCGCCGAAGAAATATTTGTTGTCACAATTTACAATCCTACCAAAGCTCCCCCGAGGAAGCCAGTCCAAATTATGTCTGTTGCACCCATTACTATTACTGTTCCGGGGCCTCTCCCCTATGAGTCTGATTAAGCTGTCCCATGGCATTATGGGGCCGACGTGTATGTGCTTGGAGTGAAGCAGGAGTTCAACACCAATACCAGTATCAGTAACATCACTGGTCCCGTCAAGATTACCCGCAGTGACAGGCTCTTCTCGCCTGACATTGCACCGCCAGCTACCCGAAAGCCGCTCATCATCACACCCGCAAGTGTGCATGTTCCAATTCAAGTTCCTGTGTCTACTACTGCCGCCGAGTCCTCTGATACTCGGGGCAAAGAAGTTGCTACCGATTTGCCTGCCAGGACAGAGGCACCAAAAAAGACTGTTGTTGAAGCCTCCCAACAAGAAATGGAGGAAATCCTTAAAATCATTAAAAAGAGTGACTTCAATGTTGTTGAACAGTTGGGGCATACCCCCTCCAAAATCTTTATGCTATCTTTGCTGCTATGCTCAGAGGCCCATGCAAAAGCCCTGATTTCATTTCTGAAAACGGCCCATGTGCCGCAAGAGACCTCTGCAGATCAATTCACCGACTGTGTGGCTAATTTGACAGCTGACAATGGCTTGGGGTTCTCAGATGCTGACCTTACCGCCAAAGGGAAAAATCACAATGATGCCCTGCACGTCTCTATAGAGTGCATGGGCACTACTCTCGCACACGTGTTAGTGGATACTGGATCTTCCCTGAATGTTTTGCCCAAAAAGGCATTGGATCGCTTGGATTGTGAGGGTCTGGAATTGAAACCTAGTAACATCATTGTTAGAGCCTTCGACGGCTCTAAGAGGATGGTGCACGGTGAAGTAGACATTCATATCCGTGTGGGTTCCCAAGTCTTCGACTCAACGTTCTATGTAATGGATATTCGTCCATCTTATTCGTGCCTGTTGGGTCGACCCTGGATTCACAAGGCTGGGGCAGTAACATCCACTCTACACCAAAAGCTCAAATACCATGTCAAAGGGAAGATTGTTATTGTGCAGGGTGAGGAGGAATACATGGTTAGTCACTTGAATTCATTCCGGTATATCGAGATGGATGGGGAGTTTATTGAAACCCCCTTTCAGCATTTTGAGGAGGTACCTCCAACGTTGGCATCGGCTGAGACAGTGGTTGAAGAAGACTTTCCGTTGAAGATGGCGTCCTTGAAGGATGCCCGGGATGTAATCGAGAAAGGCAATTATGCAAACTGGGGTCAGCTTCCTGACTTCACTCAAAAGAACGACAAGTTTGGGCTGGGCTTTACTGCAGAGGCTCAGAGGGCTGTGCACAAGGAGAGGATCAGAAAGGCTCCGGTGTTTATCACCAATCCGAGGGTGAATGCTATCGAGGAGGATGTAGAGGAAGCAGAGTTTGACAGTTGGATCTATCCAACCACCAGCAACGGACCAAGCAACTGGACGGCAAAGGATTTTACACCTATCACATTTGTCACGCAGTAATTAATTCTTTTGATTTTCAATTTGTAACAAACAATATGTTGAAACTTTTATTGGCTCGGTGTCCTACCCGGGGCATTGTAGCTCCATTTGTGAGGGATTTTTGTATGACATTTCCATATATCATCAATCAAAACATTAGACGTTTGTTGCATTTCAAATCTTGTGCTCTTTTTCTTTGTGTTATATATTGCAAAACAGCTATATTTACACACACTCACTCATACAGGTTTCAATCCACTCTGGATCTCACTGGTAACAGCTCTGCTACCACCAGTTATGACTTCGAGAATCTGATCAACTTGGCCGAAGACGAAGGTGAAGATGATTGTGAAGTGCCTGGCGAACTCGCAAGACTGCTACTCCGGGAAGAGAGGGCTATTCAACCACATGAAGAGCCGGTGGAAACAGTTAACCTGGGTACTGAGACAGATAGGAAAGAGGTCAAGATTGGTGCCAATCTAGAGCTCAGCGTGAAGCAACGATTGATCCAGATGCTACATGATTACATGGAGATATTTGCTTGGTCCTATGAAGACATGCCTGGTTTAGATGCCGACATTGTAGTTCATCACCTGCCAACCAAGGAAGACTGTCCTCCGGTAAAGCAAAAGGTCCGTCGTATGCGTCCAGAGATGTCCGAAAAGATCAAGGCTGAGGTTATGAAGCAATTCGATGCCGGGTTTCTAGCAGTGACTTCTTACCCTCAGTGGGTTGCCAATGTGGTGCCAGTGCCGAAAAAGGACGGTAAGGTCAGGATGTGTGTCGACTACAGGGATTTAAACAGGGCAAGCCCCAAGGATGATTTTCCTCTACCTCACATCGACGTTCTTGTTGACAATACTGCTCAACACAAGGTTTTCTCCTTCATGGATGGTTTTTCAGGGTATAATCAGATCAAGATGGCTCCGGAAGATATGGAAAAGACTACCTTTGTGACTCAGTGGGGCACCTTCTGCTACAAGGTCATGCCATTCGGGTTGAAAAATGCTGGGGCAACCTACCAACGTGCCATGGTTGCTTTATTTCATGATATGATCCATCATGAGATTGAGGTATATGTTGATGATATGATTGCAAGGTCTCAAACTGAGGAGGAGCACCTTGATCATCTGAGGAAGCTGTTTGACCGACTAAAGTTATACAAGCTGAGGTTGAATCCCAACAAATGCACCTTTGGGGTGAGGTCCGGAAAATTGCTAGGTTTCATTGTAAGTGATAAAGGTATTCAGGTGGACCCGGCCAAGGTAAAAGCCATACAAGAGATGCCAACTCCAAAGACAGAGAAAGAAGTCAGAGGCTTTCTGGGACGACTGAATTATATTGCCCGTTTCATCTCACATCTAACCGCTACTTGTGAGCCAATCTTCAAATTACTGAAGAAAGATCAAGTAGTACGTTGGAACGATGAATGTCAGGCTACTTTTGAAAGGATAAAGGAGTACCTCCAAGAGCCACCCATCCTTATGCCACCAGTGGAAGGGAGACCTCTAATACTATACTTGACAGTGCTTGATAATTCAATGGGGTGTGTGCTGGGGCAGCATGACGAGTCTGGCCGAAAAGAGCACGCTATTTATTACTTGAGCAAAAAGTTTACCGACTATGAGTCTCGTTACTCACTGCTCGAGAAAACTTGATGCGCTCTGGTATGGGCTGCTCGCCGGCTGAGACAGTATATGCTGACTCACACCACTTTGTTGATTTCAAAGATGGATCCCATCAAGTACATATTCGAAAAGCCTGCTCTGTCTGGAAGAATAGCGAGATGGCAAATGATCTTGACAGAATATGATATCCAGTATACAACTCAGAAAGCAATCAAAGGAAGTGTACTGGCAGATCATTTGGCACACCAACCTGTGGACGATTACCAATCATTGAACTTTGATTTTCCGGACGAAGATATCATGGTGGTAACTGATTGTGAAGTGCCTGGACCGGATGAAGGACCTGAGGAAGGATCCCGATGGTCTATGCATTTTGACGGAGCCTTCAACGCTTTGGGTAACGGCGTCGGCGCTGTAATCATATCTCCCAAAGGAACTCATACTCCACTCACCGCCCGATTGTGTTTCAACTGCACCAACAACATGGCAGAATATGAGGCATGTATCATGGGTCTTCAAGCCGCAATCGATTTAAGGATCAAATTTCTGAGTGTCTTCGGAGATTCCGCCCTCCTGATCAATCAGATCAAAGGCGAGTGGGATACGAAACACCCAAATCTTATTCCTTACAAGGAGTATGCGTTGACTTTGCTTCCCCACTTTGAAGAGATAACTTTCGAGCACTTCCCGAGAGAGGAGAATCAGCTAGCAGACGCACTAGCTACGATGTCTTCAATGTTCAAAGTTAAATGGGACAATGAGGCTCCCCGAATCATTATCTGGAAATTGGACGAACCGGCATACTGCTGCGATCTCGAGGCCAAAGAGGTGACTGAAAAACCCTGGTATCATGAGGTGAAGAGGTACTTGGAAGCTCAGGAATACCCTGAAGGTGCATCTGTCAATGACAAGAAGTTCATGAGGAGGTTTGCGGCAAAATTCTTCCTCAGCAACGGCATTCTCTACAAACGGAATCATGATTCAACTCTACTGCGTTGTGTGGATAAGGATGAAGCAGAGAAGATCATGATAGAACTGCATGAAGGTACATTCGGGACACATTCCAGTGGACACACTATGGCAAAGAAAATCCTTCGGGCGGGGTATTTCTGGTCCACAATGGAAGCCGATTGTTACCAACACTCTCGAACTTGTCATAAATGCCAGATCTATGCTGACAAGGTGCACATCCCTCCAGTTCCTCTGAACGTCCTGACAGCACCTTGGCCTTTTGCAATGTGGGGCATTGACATGATCGGTGAGATCCGACCGACGGCATCTAACGGGCATCGCTTCATCTTGGTGGCAATCGATTACTTCACGAAGTGGGTTGAGGCAGCTTCCTACGCCACGGTAACCAAGAGCGTCGTGGCACGTTTCATCCGGCATAACCTGATCTGTCGGTACAGCGTCCCGGAAAGAATCATTACGGACAATGGTACCAATCTCAATAACAAGATGATCACTGAGCTCTGCGAACAATTCAAGATACAGCACCACAACTCTTCTCCCTACCGGCCGAAGATGAATGGGGCTGTAGAGGCAGCTAATAAGAATATCAAGAAAATTGTGCAGAAGATGACAGTGACCTATAAAGATTGACACGAGATGTTACCGTTTGCTCTTCATGGGTACCGTACCTCAGCAAGAACGTCAACCGGGGCAACTCCTTTTTCCTTGGTCTATGGCATGGAAGCAGTCTTTCCAATTGAAATCCAGATACCCTCTCTCCTAATAATGAAGGATGCAGATCTGAGTGAAGATGACTGGATCCAGACTCGACTTGATCAATTAAACCTGATTGACGAAAAGAGACTCACCGCTATCTGTCATGGTCAGACGTATCAAAAACGGATGATCAGGGTATTTAACAAGAAATTCAGACCACAAGAGTATCAAGTTGGGGACCTGGTAATCAAACGCATCATCCTTCCTCAAGGTGATCCCCGGGGCAAATGGACCCCTACATACGAAGGGTCATTTGTGGTTAAACATGTGTTCTCAAGAGGAGCCATGATCCTAACCACCATGGATGGTGACGACCTTCCTCACCCCGCCAATGCAGACATAGTAAAAAGATACTACGCATGAATAAAAGACCCGCTAGGTTGACATACCTAGGCAAAAATAAGGGCTTCCCGGCGAACCAAAAGGGTTCGGGCAAAAATAAGGGATGAAATAAAAAAATCTGTACACCCGGCAAGTCGAAAACCTGAAAAGGCGGCTTGGGCAAAAATGGGTATCCCGGTGGACTGAAAACCCGAAAGGGCGGTCCAGGCAAAAGTTAGGGATAAAGTGTAACACTATGTCTCATTGGATCACCTTGCATCCGGAATTCGGCATCGACCAATCAGCTTCATCTTCAACTAGGCAGCAAAGTGATGAGACGCTTGAAGACATAAAGGCGATAGCAGAGTTGGAACCCAGTGGGAATATTGTGCACATAGCTGTTTTGTTTCTTTTTCAAAATTGTAAATTCTATGTTATTTGGCGGCATTCTCTTACTAGGATGTCAGCCTCTTGTACAAAAACGCCCATTCACAGGCCAATTTCAAAATCAATACAAATTCACTTGGTCATACAAATTGCCATTGTTTTTCCTTTTTCTGTTTTGTCTTGTGAAGAACGTCCAATGTTCATTTTTTGATATATGCATTTGACATTAAATTGCTGATTCATAAATATTTGCATATGAAACAAAAGACTAATTACAGGTGACATCAGAAACAGGGGCAATGTAAAGATTGTCTGATGCAGTCTGGTTGCTTTGTCCGCCAAGGTACCAAGGTAGATCTAATTGAAGGATGTGATCAAGTTCTCTCAACTCCCCACAGAGTAAGACAAAATAGCAACTTTCCCCAGTGGGGTATAGGAATTCATTAGCAAGCATCCCCGGCAGTCTTGACCTAAGATGGTTCCCCGGCGGAATATCAATACCCCAGTGCAATTCCAAAAGTTTCCCCAGGAAAGTGAAAACTTATCCCCTGCAGAGTACGGACGTCTCTCCCGAGCTTTATTCAAAGTTATTCCTCACAAGGGCTTATAACTGGGTTATCCTCAGCTAATTGCCACGGAAGATCACTCTCGGCAGAGTTCTTTCAATCCCCAGCAGAGTTTATCATCATTATCCCCAGCGGAGTCCATCATTGAAATCCTCAGTGAAGCTCTGGTCAAACTTCAGCAAAGTATCTCTTCCATAGAGCAATTCCCCGCAGAGTAATCTCTCCAACAAGTTTATTCCTCAACGGAGTCATCTTCTCCTACCGGCGTATTCTTGCAACCATCATCCCCAGCGGAGGCGAAGAGCTCTACTCTTCAATGTCAGCCCAGGATTTAATTCCCCGGCCGGTCGTCAAGGATTTATTTTCCTAGACGAAAATACATTCATAAACATTTCACATTTCATACATATTGCTTACATACATGATAAAGTGCATACAACACTATCTCATGTTGAACATCGTGACATCATGCATTTCATACATCATGATATTGTATACAACTGATGTTTTTGCCTTTTCAGGGAAAAAGACAATCCCAAAGACAACTACCTTCAACTGTCACAATTCCAGATTCGATACCTGTATCTAGCCAGGGCACATCTGTGAGTGATCAGTTTCCAGACTCGATTCTTGTATCTAGCCAGGGCACGTCTGAAGAGTTCGAAGATTCGATTCCTGTATCCAGCCAGGGCATATCTATCAACTATCACATTTCCGGATTCGATTCCTATATCCAGCCAGGGCATATCTGTTGACCACATTTCCAGACTCGATTCCTGTATCTAGCCAGGGCACGTATGAAGAGTTCGAAGATTCGATTCCTGTATCCAGCCAGGGCATATCTATCAACTATCACATTTCCGGATTCGATTCCTGTATCCAGCCAGGGCATATCTGTTGACCACATTTCCAGACTCGATTCCTGTATCTAGCCAGGGCACGTTTGAAGAGTTCGAAGATTCGATTCCTGTATCCAGCCAGGGCATATCTATCAAATATCACATTTCCGGATTCGATTCCTGTATCCAGCCAGGGCATATCTGTTGACCATATTTCCAGACTCGATTCCTGTATCTAGCCAGGGCACGTCTGAAGAGTTCGAAGATTCGATTCCTGTATCCAGCCAGGGCATATCTGTTGACGACTATTTCCAGACTCGATTCCTGTATCCAGCCAGGGCATATCTGTTGACGACTATTTCCGGATTCGATTCCTGTATCCAGCCAGGGCACATCTGTGAGCAACCGATTGTAGATTTGACACCTGTATCTAGCCAGGGCATATCTGCATGAGGGGATTGAAGATCAAACACCTGTAACAAGCCAGGAAAACATCTGTCTTTCTCAAATACACAAGTTCTCGCTAAGGAATCTCTTATGCGATCAACGCTTCCAAATGGCATCTATAAGCCCATTCCCGACAAGGTTCTGTCACATTCTTAACTTAGAGAAAATTTGACCTATTTTAGGCAAGTTTTTTACCTAACTTCAAGACCATTTTTCATACACTTCCACTTGGAATTTCAATTTGAATTTCAAAGATGGATTGTAGTACACATTCCAAGCTTTCCAAAATGTCCAAGAACTCATCAAACAACCTCATAATTAGGGAGAATCGAATTTTGCAATATGGGAAAAACTCACTTTTGAATTGGCCAAGTTACATGTTCATAACACTATGCATTTTCAATCTCAGCTTGCACAACTTGATTACAGGTCTTTTATCTCAATTACACTCATAAATTTAATGCCAATCCTTTGTGCCAAGACCATGTTCTATGTGTTCAAGCATTGCCTAAAGGTTTAATCCCAAATTGGAAAAAGCATTATATCCATTTTTGCAAAAGTTACACTTTATGTCTAAAGCAAATCCAAGCAAGTACATTTGAAATCTCTTTGGCACAAGTTTATGAGTTAATCACACTGATCAAGACTGAGTTATGCAGCACATTAGAGGGGCCTCTACCTGTCTAGAACTGAACTTGGCCATTGCTTGCTTAAAGTTTAAGAAACCTAGCATAACATGTACCAACTCTCATATCAGTTAACCAAGGCTTAGAGAAAGTTATCAAACACATTCAAGACATCCATACTAAGCTAGAACACGAGCCTTTCACCTCCAATACTTTCACAAACTCAGAATCACCATTGAACTGCACAAAAACAGGGCTTGCTGCAGATTGAGTTCCCTAGCTCAATCCTTTCATACATTCTTGCCCAAACCAGTTCAAACACCTTCCCTACCATCAATACAAACTATCCAAAGCATTAGAAGTAGACTGTAACTCCTCTAATCCTTTTGGCCATTTTCATTTTTCTGATTTGCAGGTGGAGTTCTATAACTCGATTCAGCTAGCTCCAAAGCAAAGTAAAACTTGGAATAGCATCCTTACACTTCAAGGAAGCTGTACAAATCATCATCTTGCCCTGAAAGCTCCTCCATTGCAAGGCACGATTCCAACTGAACAGGTATATTCATGAAGTTCTATCTCTCAATATAGGCATTGTTAGCTTTAGGTTTGTGAAGGAAACATGTCACAATCATAGCCCTGAACATGCCCATGTGATTAGATTTCATTTATATTATGTATGCTTAGAGAATTTTGAGTCTGAACATTGATGAAAAACTAGGTCAGGAATTGGGGGAGAAGAAATTCTCCCTCATCTTAGAGAGTTAGGTCAAGTTCTTTATATCCCTAGATTCGTCTTCTCATGCTCTACATTTTTCATGTTGTAAGTTTTGCTTGAAAGTCCAGGAATTGGGAGATAGAAAACGCGTGTTTGAGTGTTCATACAGGTTCAGAGGTTGAAGAAGACAGGTTCTGGGCTGGGCCTGGAATGTTCTTTCTTTTTGCACCACTTGTTTACTTTTACACCCCCTGAGCCCATTTTGCTTATTTTGTGATTTTTTGACTTTTTCTTTTTGGTTTGACTTATTTATTTTTTCTTATGATATTAAAAATATAAAAAAAAATATTTTTCTCACCATTTTCCTATTTATTAGGTATTTATTTGTTTGATTAGTTTTTTAGAACATAAATAAATAAATAGAGATACTTTTATTTAAAAAATGTTAAAATAGTGTAAATACATTTTTATTTTCATTTTATCTTCTGAAAATATTTTATATAAAAAATACTTTTTTTTTATAAATATTAAATATTATTATTTTGTATATACAATACATGTTTAGAAAATAATACACATATATATATACACTTTATTTTTGACCAAAGTATATTTAGGTTAAAATACCAAAGTATACACACTTTATTTTTTATTAATATTGAATATAAAAAATACCCTTTTTACAAATATACTTCATTTTTATTTTATTTTTTGTATATAATAAATAAATTATACATAATAAATAAATGATACATCTTATTTAATAAAATTAGGGTTTTGCCCTAAACATTAAAAAAATCCAAAAAAATAATCCTTTTTTATTTTATTTATTTGATATATAAAAATACCTTTTTATACACATAAAAAAAACATTTTTGCATCTTGATTCTTATTTTATTTAATTTGTGCAATTAAATATCTTGTAAATAATTCAATATTGATGTAATAGTTTAGGTTTAAATTCCTTGTCAAAGATCCCCATTTGAACATTTGTACCCCCTTTCCCATATATTGTGTTGTAATAGCTTAGTAAATTTATTTTTCGCACTTTATTGCTTTCTAGTTATACCATGTTAGAATTAGGGTTTGTATGCGAATCAAAAACAACAAAAATAGTTTGACCTAATTTCAAGATAATCAAGCATGAAAATGGACAACACAGATCACACTTGCACCCCCTAGGGTATTCCACTTGTTGCCTTCAATAAATGGGCCATATTGCATGTTAGGTCTCTTTGGGCAAAACAAACAATCAAATGATCATAGTCCCTCGATGACGCTTTCAAAAAGTTGCCTAAACAAATGATCAAGTCCCTTAAAGAAAATTGCCCAAAGATACTTGGCACCATTGCAATTATGGTCTAAACGATGACCCGCGCCCGTCCCTTTCACATCCTAACATGAGATTGTCCACCAAATACAATGGTGGAACAAACTTGTTAAAAGGGTTAAAACATAGCAACAATCTTTGAGAAATTTAGGAGTAGATGACCTCTTAATTACTTGAATCAAACTTGCAAAAACAAAACACTTGCCTATTTTCTAAAAACCACACCTCACAACACTTTCAAAACAAACTTTCAAAAACAAATGAAAACCTTTTCAAAAGACATACACCTTTGTATACATCCCAACATGGATCATTACAAAGGTTGCCACCACATTGGCTTCTTTTCAAAACATTTTCAAACCCACACACACAAGCACCATTTCAAACAATTGAAAATCAAGGCAAGTTGATATAAGCAAGTAACTAAGAGCCCATGGATAACCATGGATAGAAAGGGTGCTAATACCTTCCCTTTCTATAATCTACTCCCCGAACCCAAGAAAACATCTCAAAGGTTTTTGCTGTGCTTTTTAAACCTTTCCTTAGGATAAAATAAAAAGTCGGTGGCGACTCTTGCTCAACCGAAACATTTGCGAAAACAAACGCAAAACCATAGTCAGTTCTCCCCCCGTATCACAATCCCGAAGGCCTTTTTCTTTCTCAAAAGAAATATGCAGAAGAAATTATCGAACGAGCTGGTATGTCCTCCTGCAAACCATCCCCCACACCAGTAGACACAAAGGCGAAACTCAGTGTTTCATCCGGTAACCCTTACCATGATCTAACCGAATATCGTAGCCTTGCCGGAGCATTGCAATACTTAACATTCACTCGACCAGACATCTCATATGCAGTTCAGCAGGTATGTTTATTTATGCATGATCCAAAAACTCAACACATGTCTGCCTTGAAACGCATTATTCGTTACATTAATGGTACCGTAGATCTCGGCCTTCATCTGTACCCTTCATCTGTCGACAAGCTCATTTCTTACACAGACGCAGATTGGGCCGGTTGTCCTGACACAAGAAGATCTACCTCCAGCTACTGTGTTTATCTCAGTGACAACTTGATCTCATGGTCCGCAAAACGCCAACATACCTTGTCTCGTTCAAGTGCCGAAGCCGAATATAGAGGCGTAGCTAATGTTGTGTCTGAATCATGTTGGTTACACAACTTACTCTTGGAACTATGTTGTCCTGTCACAAAAGCTACTCTGGTATATTGTGACAACATCAGCGCGGTTTATCTTTCCGACAATCCTGTTCAACATCAACGCACCAAACATATTGAAATGGATATACATTTCGTGCGTGAGAAAGTTGCTTGCGGTCAAGTACGTGTTCTTCACATTCCCTCGCGTTTTCAGATTGCTGACATCTTCACAAAGGGACTTCCGTTGCAACTCTTTGATGACTTTCGTGATAGTCTTAACATTCGTTCACCTCCAGTTTCGACTACGGGGGTGTATTAGATATGTAAATATAGAAAGATTATTATTAGTATTGATTACCAATGATTATTAGAATCATAACCACATATTTGTACTGTGTATATAAATGACTATCACATGAATGAAAAGGCACGGCCTAAATTATCTTACAGTCACCTCCAGTAACCATTGTTGTCGTAATAGAACATGAAATATCTTAGATATTAAAGTTTAAAAAAAATTCTAGGACAAGTGTCTGATAGTATTTTAGATATCTCTTAAATTTTAAAGGTGTGTAAGCATTGATCAATAAAGCCTATGTTGATTACCATATTTAGTTAGAAACACCATTCTATTGTGTTCTGTGGGGATAACTAGACTAACGTAACCTGCCATAAGAACTCATGTCTTGTATAAAGAAAGTCAAAATTAAAAGTTATGGGGCAATTGAGATAACATATAAGTTAAGGGGTAGTCAAGTATAAATAAGACTAAATTGAAATACGATGATGGAGGGCTGAAGCTTGATCAATACCAAGAAAAATGCAATATGGTGAGGTGTTTTGGGAAGCGTCATATTTAGAGAGATGAGAGGGATTACAAAAGCTAGCATTGTAGTCTTAAATTCAATCCAATTCAATCCAATATCTCGCATATGTATGGTAAAATAGGAAGACAATATGTTTAGCGTATCAACAACAGTGAATGAAGAGTGAGTTTGTGCGAAATGAACATCTAAGAATTCAACTTTCATACATATATTTAAATATAAGAGAGAATTTTTTTTTGTAAGTTACGTTTGGATATTATAAAACGAAAGGAACGGAATAGATGAGAATGGAATGGAATGGAGTAGAATGGAATAAAGATGTTATTTTATTGTTTGAGTATTTTAAGATAAAAGAGAGCTATTTTGTCATTCCGTTTAAATCGGAGATACAAAAAATGCTAGAAAGTAATAAAATGGGATGAAATGTATTCTATCAGATTTCACTCCATTTCTTCCTTTTTAATCAATCCAAACAATGAAACATAAATTTATACTTTTCATTTCATCTTATTCTATTACATTCAATCAATTGAAATATAGCATAAGAAAAATGCATAAACTACTAAGTCTGTCTAAAAAAACTATATCAATGATAACAACTTAGAGGTGAAAGTTAGAGATCACATCATCCTAAGTCATGCAATTTAAATATCTTGAATCTGTTATATAAAATGATAGAGAAATAGAAGGGAGTGTAAACCATAAAACTTAAATTGGATGGCTGAAAAAGTGAATTTCAGAGATTTTATGTGACTTAAAGGTACCGTTCAAGCTTCATAGGTTTTATGTAACACAGAGTTTTACGATGTTGTATGGGACATAATGTTGGACAGTTAAAAATTAACACAAAAAAAAATGTAGCAAAGATGAAGATGTTACATTGGATGTGTGGTAAGACTACATATTATAAATGGCAATATTAGAGAGAATGTTGGAATAGCACCTAGAGTAAAAATGTAGTGGAAAATAAACTTTGATAATTTTGACATATATATATATATATATATATATATATATATATATATATATATATATATATATATATATATATATATATATATATATATATATATATATATATATATATATATATATATATATATATATATATATATATATATATATATATATATATATATATATATATATATATATATATATATATATATATATATATATATATATATATATATATATATATATATATATATATATATATATATATATATATATATAAATTTTATATATATAAATTTTATAACAATGAAAGGAGATCGGATGAATAGGAGTCAAAAGTTAGAAGTAAAGGAACAATTTGAATATAAATATGATTCTTGATAAAATATTTTGACGAAAGTTGATTTATGTAGATACTCCACTTAATAAGATAAGACTTGATTGTTGTTATATCTAGCTATTTATGTTAATTAATTTTGTAAGACCTAAATATGACATCCAATAAAATGGGTAGAGATAGACCAATGAGAGGATTAGCTAACTTTATTATTTGGTACCTTTGGTGTATTTAAAAAAAAAAAGTGATTAAAATAAATTATTTTGATGATTGAAAAGGATTGGTTATAGAGAGAGTCACCAAATGTAACAAAGCTCAAAGATAATACATCCGTGTCCGAATAAACCAACACTATTAAGGACATATGATATAATAGTCTATATCTCCAATTTATCGATGATACAATTTTGTTGGGGGATGACTTTTTGGACAATTGATTGAAAAGTTAGCAAGTGTATTAATTTACCAATGTAGTAATAATGGGAAATACCAAAGTATCGATCTCAAGGACTACACAGAAGTACCGAGTTCAATGTGTGGTTCAATTAAACAAAAAACATTAACTGGAGGTTTGGTTTGGAAATTATCACTTGGCGATAAGTAAAAATAAGCAGCAATGTAAATTGGCTTTTTTAACAGATATGAGGAGCATGCTAGGGTGAAGTGTATAATTTTCCCTGTAACAACCTTGAATCTTGATTTCCTCAACAATTTCATAACATTCAATTATCAGTCCTTAAGATTATTTTCCCCTAAGTCCTTAGTGAGAAAACCTTTGAACATTCATCCTAAATCTTAAGTCCTTAGAGATTTATGATGAAATCAAGCCTTTGTTTTATCAAGATTTAACCGATAACTATAGATTATCCCTAGTTCTAGGTGATATCTACTATAGTTTAATCGTATAAAAACCTTAACAACTGCGGTCCAGCAGATTGTTAACCGTAAATCAATCTTCGTTGGTCCGACAAAGAAAGCATAAAACCTTGTACAACCAAATTGAATATGAAAAACAAATACATTAAAGAAATTTGAATTCAAAGTCGTTTACATAATCAAATCAGAGACACCCCTTAGCACTGGGAGATTTAGCTACTCATATTGTTCAAAATAACTACAAGATAAAAATTATACATTACAAATATTGAGATAACTTTGATCTTCAATTACTTCCGCTCATGAGAATTTTCTGCCTTCCAATAACCTTGGTCTCTCCAATCTTCAATCGTGTAAATTATTCTTAGGTGGCAAAAAGTCCCCTAATTCCTCTTCCAAACTTGGCAAAATGGTGAACAATTCATTTGTGTTAGTCGGAAATATCCAAAATGCCCTCTGGGTCCCAAATAGTGAAAAACACTCAAAATTAGTGTCACTGGCCAACACGGCCCATGTCAGGTGACAGGGACACCCGTGTTGGCCTTCTGATAATTCATTTTCTTTTTCCAGTCCCAGGCATTGATGTCCGTATCAGCCCTTTGGCATCCAGCTTCTGCACACTTTCTATCCTATCACGGCCCGTGTCAGGTGACACGGACACCCGTGTCAGGTCCCTTGTAGCATAATTTTTACACTTCCTCCAAAACTCTGAATTTGGCACTTTTTAGCTTTGATTCGTCCTGTTTTATTCCTCTGAGCCTGAAAACGCTAAAACACACAACCAAATCATAAAATGCGGTAAAATAAAATAAAACACTCGACAATCAAAAGAAAATATAACTGAAATTAATGGAAAATAACTATGTAAAAACCACTAGTCAACAACCTTTGGTGTTTTAAGGCAGTCCTTAGAGGGTTTGAGTTAGCTTATGGTCTTCGTGTGAACTTGAAAAGAGTAGGCTCTTGGGGGTTAATTTAGACCCAGATTTTGTGCAAGCGGCCGCTTCTTTTCTTAATTGTGAAATCGGTTTTGCTTCTTTTGTTTTCCTTGGTATTTCGGTAGGAATTAATCCTATGAGAAGATATGTTTGGAATCTTATTGTGTCCAAATTAAGAAGAAGGTTAGATGGGTGGAAAAATAAGCATTTTTCTACAAGGCGCCTAAAGCAATCATTAAAGAGATTATTATGCTTCAAAGATCTTTTCTTTGGGGAGGTGATGAAGCGAAGAGGAAGATTAATTGGATTGGTTGGGATAGAATTTGTTTATCCAAGAAAGAAGGTGGTCTTGGTGTTACACGTTATGGGAAATTCAACTTGGCTCTTCTTAGCAAGTAGAAGTGGCGCATTTTGAACGAGAACTTCATTTTGGACTAACATTCTTTCTTGCATGTACGGAGATATCAAAGCTTCTATTCTTGATAACGTGGCATTACTTTCGAGAAATAAAATGTCTCTTTGGTGGAGAGATCTTTGTGCAGTTATAAGAGTAAATTCGGAACCAAGGTCCAATTGGTTTTCTCCGTCTATTTCGTGCAAGCTTGGAGATGGAAAGAATATTGATTTTTGGCGGGATAGGTGGATTAGTCTGTCTCCTCTTTGTACCTCGTTCCCGAATTTATTTCTTTTGGCGGATCCTTTTTATTCAAAGGTTTCGCATATGGGGGAGTGGGATGGTGGAGTTTGGTCTTGGGTTATTAAATGGAGATTTATTCCCTCGGCCCAGTTAGCGATTTCTCAACATGGGGAGCTTTTAAATTTGTTGTTTCCGATTCACCCTATTTATTTAAGAGCGGATTCTTTTGTGTGGTGGAGGAATGATCATGGTTTTTCAGTTAGCAATTGTTATAACTGTATTTTGAAAGAAAAAGCGGGTTTTGGGGAGTTTGATGTTCATACCTCTTTGTCTTTGGTGAGTTTGTGGAAGATTTCGGCTCCTAGTAAAATTCAAATTTTTGGTTGGTGATTGATTTGGAATAGGCTTCCAACAAAGATGGAGCTTTTCAAGCGTGGAGTGTTAGGGGCGAACAATTTGGTTTGTCCTCTTTGTGTCGGTGTTGAGGAAAGTTTAGATCCTCTTTTTTTAGCTTGCTCCGTTTCGAAGGCGTAGTGGATAAAGACTTGTCAATGGCTTCGGATAACTTTTCCTTCATATACTTCTCTCATTTTGGACCATTTAATTTTGTTAGAGCACACTTGTAAGTCCGCCTTTGCGATGGATACTGATTAGTTTTTTGGTTTAATCACTTGTTGGATAACTTGGAAATGTAGAAATCATACTCTTTTCAAAGGAATTTATTTGCAAAATTTTGATGGGGTAAGATTGATAAAATTGCTTGCTTGAAATTGTTTTTTTCTAGTTTCAAAATTAAAAATTCTTTGTCTTGGTCAGATTCGTGTGAAGATCCGAGAGGGGCTTTGAATTGATTCTTTTGTTGAATCCTTTATTGGTTGTTTCGGGCTATATTGTTCCCGGTTTTTTCTTTTGTATAACTATGGATTGAGCACCCTTGTGCTTTTTATTAATATCCCATTGCTTATAAAAAAAAAAAAACTTATTGATAAAATAAATCAGGCCAAAACTTATTTTAAAGAAATATATGATAGAAATATATGCTTATATGAAAAGTCTTGAATGCCAAACGAAATGGCTTATTCTGGTGAATAGATTTTGTATCTTTAATAAATCATTTGCTTATTTACGTTTTCAATATTTTAAACTAAGATATATTAAGACATAAGCACATGCATATTTAGAATTAGATTTTCAATTCATTTTAAAGCTCTATTTCAAAATAAACTATATTGTCCACCAGACTCTTTAAAAGGTTAGGTTTACCTTTAAAAAAATATTTACATTATAAATTAAAAAAATTATAAATTCAAATAATATCACCCATAACCGATCGTTAAATAGACTAACAAGACTGTTTTGAAGAGTTGAGTTAAACTTACAACCTAAAAGAGTATTAGAGTCTATCCTAGATCAATTATTGGATCACTAATATTATTCAAGTCTGTCCTAGATCAATTATTGGATCATCCATATTATTCGAGCCTGTCCTAGATTCCTTATTGGATCACTCATATTAACCGAGCCTATCCTGGATCACCCACATTATCCATGTGTCAAACCTAATAGCCTTTTGAATTGAGAGATGTATAGGAAAAATTCAAATCTCATTGACCAAAGATATGATCTAAACAAAGTGTCTAAAGTTAAGGAAATTCTCAGCTTACAAGCTTAAAACCTAAGACCTAAGATGTATTGACCTTTAATGGATAAATAGTATTGGCTTAATTAATGACTATATCCATGCTTGTTAGTTGTATATATGTATATACATTTATCATCTCAAAATTCCAGAGGCACACAATCAGCAATTACATTACATACATTCACATTCTCAATTTCTTCGCATAAATTTTGTATGTAACTTCAACTGTACCTATTCAATGGCAAGTTACAACATATCAGCAAGTTGGTTGACCTTAAACAGAAGCCTTAATTGTGGAAATGAATTTCAAATGAAAACACTTTAAAAAAATGTTTTCTTTCTAATTACCATGGCATAACCAGAATACCGAGGAACCGCGTTGAGCCAACATTACCGACTCAGTTGGGGTTACGAATTAATGGAGAGACTCAGATGACTTATTGACAATGCCGGACTTTTGGAAAAATGGCTGAATCCATGGCAGAAGTTGTTGGACAAAGGTCCATCTTCAAATTCCATGACTTAATATTAGGATTAAGAATCTGCAAAACAAAATAAAAACAATGAAAACCAGGGAGGTATGACAGAAAAACGACTAGCAAAAGTAGATAACTACTGAATTTGAAAGCAAAGAGATGGGTTTGGAACAACAGAAAACAAATGACGGCAAAAGAAAGACGTGTGGTGCAGAACCAATTTAATTACCATGTTCGCAGAAAAAAGAAAGGAGGTTTGGAGAAATACAAGCCACGGAAAAAAGACATGACCTGCTACGTCAAGACTAAAGGATGTGAGAGACAAGACAAGTTAAGGACTTAAGGTTCCAGGGTGCCATTGGCATAGTAGATTGCAAGACAAGTTAAGGTTCCAGGGGTCCGTGGGCATGTCTAGTCAATATTTTGTTGTTAAGTTCTTGGGAATATAATAAATTGCATCCTAGAATATTTTAACCCTTCTATTTTAGAATGTGTGAATTGAGTTTAACTCATTCTTATAAAATCGGTTTGTAAGATGAAGATTGTCCTACTTATAAATATATATTGAGACCACGTCATTTTTAATGTAGAATTCTTCAACACAGCCCCTCGCGCTCAAGAACTTAAGACTAGACATCTAGAACAAAAATATAAATGGTAGGTGACCCGACAACAGAAACCAGATAGCAGATGGTCCAACCGATCTTAGATAGGCTCTGATATCATCTTATAATATGTGAGTTAGGTCTAACTCATCCTTACAAAATTGGCTAATAAGATGAAAATTGTCCTCACTTGTAAACATATATTGAGACCATATCTTATTTAATGCCAGGACTCATCAATACTATTTTTTTCCCTTCCTTCTATTTCCTCGGAATACCACCTTCTATATTTGCTCTTTTTCTCCACATGTTTTCAACTCTTTGGGCTCCATAGCCACCGATTCCTCCAGCAACCATTTAACCATTGTGAAGAGTATTAGAATATAAAATATCTTACTATATCTTTGATATTAAGTGTTAAAAACATTTAGGATAACTCCTAAAAACAGTATACGTAGCTTAAAGTCATAATTTGTTTCACTCTTTATTTAGAATTAAAAGTCATGTATCTCAATAAATAGAGATTAGTATCTTGCATCGAACTTGTATCATATTATTACTTCTCTACTTCTATCTATAAGATAAAACCCCATAACATCAACATCTAGGAATGGCATGCCATGCTATAAAAGGTGTAGAAAGAGAGAAAGAATATGAATAACCAATTAGATGCAATGTGTAGTGACCCTCATATTTATATTAATAGATTAAAATAGTAGTACATAAGAAAGACAAATAAATCGAGTACATATGCTTAATATTAAACCTTAATAATAAAATATTATAATATAATTCTTAATACTCCTCTTAGCATATATATTAATCAAGCCCAATTTGTTACAAATGAAATCACTATGCACCTCATTCAATGTTTTTTAAACAAATCACTATGCTAGTTGATCTCCTCTCCTAACATAGGAAGTGGATATGAAATTTTCTTGAACCTTCTCTATGATAAAATGACAATTTAACTCAATGTGTTTTGTTGAAAGATTGGATTTGATGTAATATGTATGACAGCCTGGTTATCATACCACAATTCCATAGGACAATTATTCTCAAATCCCATTTCATCCAAGATTTGTTTTACCCATATCAATTCACAAACTGTTTGAGTCATAGCCCTATATTCTGCTTCTACACGTGATCTTTCTACTACGTTTTGTTTCTTACTTTTCCAAGATAGCAAACTACCTCTGAAGAATACATAGTATCCTGTGGTATACTTCAAATCCATTGGACATCCTACCCAATCTAAATCAGAAAAAGCCTTCACCTACATATGCCCATAATCTTGGTACACAATTCCCTTTTCTAGAGCTTTCTTCAGATATTTAACAATGTTGATTAGTGTTTCCTAATGAGTATATGTGGGAGAAGACATAAATTGACTTAGAACACTTACATGAAAAGCAATATCAGGTCTTGTAACAGTTAAGTAATTCAATTTTTCCTCCAATCTTCTATACTTTTGTGGATCCGAAAAAAAAAGCTACATCCACAGTCAGCTTAACTTCAGGTTTCATAGGAGTCTCACATGTTTTGGATCTCATCATATCAGTTTCACTCAATAGATCCAAAACACATTTCCCTTGTGAAAGGAAAATCTCTTTCGTAACTTCAATGCCTAAGAAGTACTTCAAGACTCCCAAATCTTTAGTCTGAAACTTGGTTTGGAGGAAAGCCTTCAATTTGTTAATTCCTTTGCTATCACTTTTTGTAATTACAATATCATTAACATACACCACAAGTAAGATGTTTTCACAGTTGTTTTTATTAAAAAATATTGTATGATCACTCTGACATCGTTTCATTTCAAATGTCAAAACCACTTCACTGAATCTCTCAAAACCTAGGTGATTGTTTCAAGTCATACAAAGATTCCTTTAAACGACACACGTGTCCATTCTCCCCCGAACAACAAAACCAGGTAGTTGCTCCATATATACATCCCTTTATAAATCACCATGCAAGAAGGCATTCTTCACATCTAATTGAAACAAGGGACAGTGATGTTTGACATCAAGAGATATAATAACGCGAGTAGATGAAAGTTTAGCCATGGAGAAAAGGTATCAGTATAGTCAACTTTATATGTTTGGTCATATCCTTTAGCAAATAGTCATGCTTTTAAGCGGGCTACGGAGCCATCTGGATTCATCTTGACAGTATACACCCGTTTGTATCCAATAGCTTGCTTGCCTGCATGAAGAGAAACTAAATCTCACGTGTCATTAATCTCAAGAGCCTTAATTTCCTCCTCCATAGCCTGTCTCCAACTATCATGATGATTAGCATTTAAAAGAGATTTAAGAACAAAAATAGAAGTTATGTCAAGATTTAGAAGTATTAGAAGTAGATGACAAAAGACAATAAGACACATAAGAGGAAATATGATGAGTACAAGTATGTTTATCTTTGCATAAGGCAATTGGAAGGTCATTAGCAGAATCTACAAGCACTAGAGGGGGTAGAGGTTGAGTATCTTCTGGGATGTCCTCTCTTGAAACCCGGGGACGACATGAATATGTGTGCTCAAAGAACTTGAAACCCCTTGTAATAGGATTTAGAAGAATATAGTGGGTAATGTTATAAGTCTAGAAAGAATCATCTGATTCACACACTGGCAAGGATGATTGGAACTCAACAAAAAAAAAAGGATGATCTTTAAAGAATGAGACATCAGCTGAAATTAAATAACAACCAAGATTTGGGGAAAAGTAATGATACCCCTTTTGGGTATATGAGAGTAACCCAAAAATACACAGTTCAATGACTTTGGGTCCAACTTAGTAACATGGGAATGAACATCAAACACAAAATATGTACAACCAAATATTTTGGGGAGTAAAGAAAACAAAGAATGAGAAGGAAAAAGGATGAAATATGGGATAACACACCATTTAAAAAAGATGATGGCATGCGATTAATTAAGTGGGCAGCAGTGAATACTGCATCTGCCCAAAAGAACTTTTTGGAATTTTCATCTCAAACAATAAAGCTTGGGAAACTTAAGTGTATGTTCTTGCGCTCAGCAACTCCATTTTGTGTGGAGTGACAATGCAAGATGATTGGTGAATCATATCGTGTTGATTCATGAAACTATTAAATTGTGCAGAAAAATATTCTTTGGCATTATCACTTCGGAGAATGCAAACATGACAATTAAACCGAGTACAAATATCAGGACAAAAAATACAAAATATAAAATAACTCAGATCTGGATTTCATTAGATATAATCAAGTTGCATGGGAATAGTCATCAACAAAAGTAACGATACTTATAATCAAACTTTGAGGTTATTGGACAAGGACCCCATATATCATAATGAATAATATCAAACAATGCTTAAGCCCTTTTATTTAAGTGATAGGTGATGATTAAATGATGAAGTGGAGCAACAACTTTTAGACAAACACTTAGCCAAGAAGTTTGAGATTAAAACCTTAGAAAAATTGTAGTACTTTCTGAGAATTGAAGTTGCTCACTCATAAGAAAGGAATCTTCATACCTCAAGAGAAATACATTATTGATCTTCTGCAAGAAAATAGTAAGTCAGTATGCAGGCCTGCAAATTCATCAATTAATCCAATATTAAAGTTTGAGAACACAAGAAAATGTTGTGGTTGATAAAAAATGTATCAAACGTTTGTTGAAAAACTCATATATCTACCACATATAAGACCTGATGTTTCTTTTGTTGTAAGCTTAATCAGCCAATTCATGAACCAACCAAAGGAGATTCATTTACAAATTGCGCTTTGAATTGTACAATATTTGAAGAGAAAAAAAACAACTCCAAGTAGAGATGGAAGTGTAGGTCATAAAGCATACAATGATGCTAAATATACAAGGTCAATTGTTGATAAGAGATCAACTTCAAAATATTACACTTTTCTGGATGGGAATCTTGTGACTAAGAAGCACAAAAATTATAGTGTGGTATTGAGACCTAGTGCTGAAGCAGAGTTCAGGACAATGACGTAAGGGATAATGCAAACTACTACGGTTGAAAATAATCTCAAATCTTAAAAGACTTGAAGATGAAGAATGATGAATCAAGGAGACTTTATTGTGATAATAAATTTGCTATTAGTCCATAATCCAATGCGGTACGATAGAACTAAACATATTAGAGTTGAGAGACAATTCAGTAAAAAAATTAGAAAATGGTCTTATCCCTACTAAGGGGTTGACAGGCAATCCATATGTCTCTTCTCAAGATAATATTATAAGATTTTGTTTGGTAAGACTATTTTCGAATTTATAGCTTATAGTTCATATGACAATTTAGACTTGTTTGGTAACGATCTTTTCATTACGAACTTATAACTTATTTTACTAGCTTATAACTTATTTTCCAGATGTTATTTCAAATAGCATTTTAGCTTATAGCTTATATAGCTTATCATTTTTCCGTCCACTTTTATCCTTAATGTTTTAACAAAAAAAACCCACTTTTATCCTTTATAATTTATTTTAATTTAAAATGAAATAATTATATATTAAATATTTTTTGTCATTTTACATTTATAAGTTAGTTGAACTATTAATTTTACCAAACACTTGAATCAGCTCATGAGCTCTCAATCTCAACCATCAATTATAAACTATCAGTCTTCAGTCAATCACTATTTTTATCAAATAGACTTTAAATCTTCTAACTAAGGAGTTGACCAACAATAACATTTAAAAGATTACTTTCATGCTAAAAATATAGATATTCATTCAGCAAATTGAAGGAGAATATTGTAAATAAATTTTTATTATTGTTAGTATTAATTGTCAGGCCTATTAAATTAGAATAATCGATTTAAAGTGATTAGTATTTGTGATTAGTATTTGTATATTATTCGTAATTGAAATATATTATTCAGTTTTCACAATATGAAATTATAATTTGTGGACGGGTCTCGTAACTATTTTTATTTTCATATCAAAAATTTAGGAATATAATAAATTGCATCCTAAATTATTTTGAGCCTTCCTCTACTTATTTTCTTTTTTTTACCAGAGTTACGACCTTCTATAGTTGTCTCATCCATTTTCTCAACGTGTTTTATATTGTCTCCCACAAACAGTATACATTACGTAGTTTAAGATCTTGATGTATTTCCTGAGTTTCCTATTTATTTAGGATTAGGAGTTGTGCATCTCGATAAATAGGGATTAGTATCCTTTATTGAGCTTCTAACAAGTTATTGTTTCTCTCTACTTATATTTAAAGTAAAACCCCATAACATAAATATCTAAAAATGGCATTGACAACGACATCAGAAACACCATTCTATTGTGTTCTGAGGATAACTAGACTAACGTAACCCGCCATAAGAACTCATGTCTTGTATAAAGAAAGTCAAAATTAAAAGTTATGGGACAATTGAGATAACATATAGTTAAGGGGTAGTCAAGTATAAATAAGACTAAATTGAAATACGATGATGAAGGGCTGAAGCTTGATCAATACCAAGAAAAATGCAATATGGTGAGGTGTTTTGGGAAGCGTCATATTTAGAGAGATGAGAGGGATTACAAAAGCTAGCATTGTAATCTTAAATCCAATCCAATCCAATATCTCGCATATGTAGGGTAAAATAGGAAGACAATATGTTTAGCGTATCAACAACAGTGAATGAAGAGTGCATATATTTACATAAAAGAGAGAATTTTTCCAAAGTTATATTTAGATACCGTAAAACAAAAGGAATGGAATATAATGGAGTAGAATGGAATAAAGATGTCATTTTATTGATTGGGTATTTTAAGATAGAATAGAACAATCTTGGCATTCCGCCCAAATCAGAGATATAAAAAATATTAGAAAGTAACATGGGATGGAGTGCATTCTATCATATTCCGCTTCATTCTGTCTTTTATAATCAATCCATACAATGAAACATGAGTTTATACTATTTCATTCCATCATACTCTATTCCATTCCATCAATCGAAATATAGCATAAGGAAAATGCATAAAGCCAGAAACTACTAAATGCATGTTTGGTTTGACTTTTGGAAAGGCCAAAACAATTTTAAAAGTGTAGAATTGATTCTGGGTGATTTTGAAATGTTAGGTTAGGCAAAAGTAAAATTAATTGTCTCCAAAATTGATTCTACCTGAAGCTAGAATTTGTAGCTTCTGCCTCCAGAATTGATTTTAGATAATTTTTACACTAAAATTTATTGTCTAACTCATTTTTACATAAATGTATCCAAACATAAACCAATTCTGTTAAACTCAATTCTGATAAAATCAATTCTACCAAACTCAATTATGTTAAAATCAATTATGTTCGCTGTCAATCCAAACACACTCTAAACCTATCTAAAACAACTATATCAATGATAACAATTTACAAGTGAAAGTTACAGATCACATTATCCCAAGTCATTCAGTTTAAATATTTCCGGTCCGTAATGCAAAATAATGAAGAAATAGAAGGGAGTATAAACCATAGAATTCAAATTAGATGTCTGAAATGGAGGAGAGCTTCAGAGATTTTATGTGACACAAAAGTACCACTCAAGCTAAAAGGGAAATTTTGTCAGACAGCGATAAGTCCTACAACATTGTATGGGATACAATGTTGGACAGTTAAAAATTAACACGAAAATAAAATAAATGTAGTAAAGATGAAGATGTTGCATTGGATGTATGGTAAGACTACGTATGATAAGATTATAAATAATAATATTAGAGAGAATGTTAAGACACCACCTATAGTAAAAAAGATAATGAAAAATAAATTTTAATAATTTTAGCACATAGAGAGAACACATGTAAATTTTATAATAATAAAAGTAGATCAGATAGATAGGAGACAAACAGCTAAAAATAGAGAAAGACATCTCAAAACTAACAATTTGAATATAAATATGATTCTTGACAAAACATTTTAATGAAAGATAACTCATATAACAAACTCCACTTAATAAGATAAGACTTGATTATTGTTATAACAAATTATTTATGTTAATTAATTTTGTAAAGCCAAAATATGTCATCAAATAATATGGGTAGAAATAAACATGCAAGAGGATTAACTAACTTTACTATTTGGTGTTTGGTGTCTTTGGTACCTTTAGAAAAAAAATAAATGATTAAAATAAATTATTTTAATGAGTGAGAAGGAAATATTAGAGATAGAGAGAAAGTCACTGATAGTACAGAGTTCAAAGATACATCATCCCGTCACTATTATAAGCAACTGTTACTTTTTTAGTGTATTTGATTATTAATGTATCTAATCAAATGTACTAAAAATAAACTAGATACATTAATAATTAAATGTACTAAAAAAAGTTAAAGTTATTTATAATAGTGAACGGAGAGTGTACCAAATCCCACCACTATTAAGGACATATGACATAGTCTACATCAAATTTATTGATAAAATATATGATACTGCGTGCTTATCTAAAAAGTCTTGAATGCCAAACGAAATGGCTAATTCTAGTGAATATAGATATTTTATGCTATTATAAATATATTAGATTTTGTATCTTTAGATAAATCATTTGCTTATTTACATTTTCAATAATTTAAATTTGTTGTATTAAGACTTAAACCCATGTGCATATTTAGGATTAGATTATAAATCCATTTTAAGGCTCTATTACAAAATAAACTATATTGTCCAGACTCTTTAAAAGGTTAAGTTCACCTTTAAAAAAATATTTACATTATAAATAAAAATATATTTTGTAAAATTCAAATATTCACCCAAAACAGACCTTTGAATAGACTAACAAGACCACTTTGTAGAGTTGAGTTAAATTTACAACCTAAGGAAGTATGAGATCATGTCCTAGATCAGTTATTGGATCACCCATATTATTCGAGCATGTCCTAGATATGTTATTGGATCACTCATATTATCCGAGCCCATCCAGGCTTACCCATATTATCCACGTGTCAAGCCTAATAGCCTTTTGGCTCGAAAGGTGCATAGGAAAAACCCAAATATCATATTGACCAGAGATATGATCTAAACAAAGTTTATTAAGTTAAGGAAATTCTCAGCTTACAAGCTTAAAACCTAAGATGTATTGACCTTTAATGGATAAATAGTATTGGCTTAATTAATGACTATATCCATGCTTGTTAGTTGTATATATGTATATACATTTATCATCTCAAAATTCCAGAGGCACACAATCAGCAATTACATTACATACATTCACATTCTCAATTTCTTCGCATAAATTTTGTATGTAACTTCAACTGTACCTATTCAATGGCAAGTTACAACATATCAGCAAGTTGGTTGACCTTAAACAGAAGCCTTAATTGTGGAAATGAATTTCAAATGAAACCACTTTAAAAAAATGTTTTCTTTCTAATTACCATGGCATAACCAGAATACCGAGGAACCGCGTTGAGCCAACATTACCGACTCAGTTGGGGTTACGAATTAATGGAGAGACTCAGATGACTTATTGACAATGCCGGACTTTCGGAAAAATGGCTGAATCCATGGCAGAAGTTGTTGGACAAAGGTCCATCTTCAAATTCCATGACTTAATATTAGGATTAAGAATCTGCAAAACAAAATAAAAACAATGAAAACCAGGGAGGTATGACAGAAAAACGACTAGCAAAAGTAGATAACTACTGAATTTGAAAGCAAAGAGATGGGTTTGGAACAACAGAAAACAAATGACGGCAAAAGAAAGACATGTGGTGCAGAACCAATTTAATTACCATGTTCGCAGAAAAAAGAAAGGAGGTTTGGAGAAATACAAGCCACGGAAAAAAGACATGACCTGCTACGTCAAGACTAAGGATGTGAGAGACAAGACAAGTTGAGGACTTAAGGTTCCAGGGGGCCATTGGCATAGTAGATTGCAAGACAAGTTAAGGTTCCAGGGGGCCATTGGCATAGTAGATTGCAAGACAAGTTAAGGTTCCAGGGGTCCGTTGGCATAGTAGATTGCAAGATAATCTTTCTTATGACTTGCTTCTTACAAATATCCTTCGTCAAGTGACCAAATTTATCTCCAACAATCTAGCATTCATTTTGTATTGAATGAATAAAAATTTTCAAGGAAGGAGCTAACTAGAGAGGTGAGGACTATTGAAGCCTTATAAAAATTACTTTGGACATATCTATGATCGATAAGAATCTTAATTCAACCAGTTTAGAATCAAAGTCAAATTTTGTCTCTGCTAGCATTGCCAGCAAACAATCATGTACTTGTTTTTTGGGAGTTAGTGTTTTTTAATAATGATGGTATTGAAGGAAAAGCATAAGAATTTAGGGGAGATCCTCAAAACAGAAAGAATAAAAAAGATTTAACCAAGAGTCTCCAGAGCCAAAACAAAAATCTCACAAGAAATCATAACCAAGGAATTGCTACCAAACAACAGAGAAAAAAAACACAAGATTTTGTACAGATTAAAGGTACAAAAAACAAACCACACTAAAAACTCAACCATGCCCCGCCCACCACCCAAAATAACAATAATCGGCAAGTTTCCCTAAAGTTTGACCAGGCACAAAAAGTGAAATACAAAGCCTACAGAAATTCCTCCCAGAAGACCCCAACGGAGGTCTTCTGTAAATTTATAATAGTAAAAAGTGGTCCCTTTGCATCATTGCTTAAATTGTAAACTACCAAATCCCGCCTTAACAACCCATGACAGTTAAAGTGATGCTTTGAAGTTCAATATTCACCAAAGATGTCAGACAGCAAGATAAATGCGGCTTACCTCATTCTCCTTTCCAATCTACTAATTCACTCCGCGGTGCATATATGGTAGCAGCTCGCTCTTCTGCCTCCGTATCATTTACTACACCTCGACATTTTGGGAAGCCACAGTAACAAGCAAGCCGCTCATCTATTGAGAAAAATCTATTACAAGAATCGAAGAAAGTCAGTGGATTATTAAATTATGAAGAATTATAATATGCTTGGAAATTTTAAGGCTACACACACAAATTAAACCAACACAAAGCCAAGTTTGTATGGTTCTTTTTGTGAATGTATATTTACTCATTAGAAGAAGAAAGAAACCTATAATCATATGTAAGCTCTTCCCATTGGTTAATGTCCCTCTTTGCAAATATTATAATATGCTCGTCACCGTTAACACTAATGACTCTTGAATAGCAATTTGGCTGCATGAGAACAAAAGTGATATAGATAAGCAATTAATAATTTTCTTCAGCAATGAAAAAAAGGCTGTATAGCTTCTTCCGCAAATAAATATGTCGAATTGCAGTATTTCCAAACCGAAGAAAATGTAGAACATAGATTTAACAAAAGGATCAAATGGAATATACTTTCATTTAACGAGCCACCTATGTATGGTCGCAGCTTTGTGGGGGCTAATCAAATTGTTTCACACAAAACACAATACATCAAATGTCATTTAACAGTGTCTAGAAAATAGAAATATGTTAATATGCCATGACAAGGCTTAAGTTTTCTCAAGAATGCATATCCCCAAAATTAGTTAGCTAAAAATCACAACTCTAAAAGCAAAAAACAAGTGAATCTCATACATCAAATGAAGAAAGCAGATTGAAATGGCAATGTTTAACAAGTAGTAAATGGATTAATATGAAACTGATTAAAAAAAAACGGAGGAAAGAACGCACTGCACAGGAATGATTAATTAAATGAGCGATGCTTCCTGCTCTGGTGGCATCAATGACTCTTGCATCATCAACACGAAACAAATATGTTCCAGCACCCTGCATAAGGGGAAAAACATAGGTCACTAAATCCTGCACAGGTCACATCTCACTCTTAAAATAAAATGTCTTCTTTCTTTTCATCAATTTTCAAACTATTTTCCTAAGTTCGTAACATTTGAAAATTCAAAAACACTTACCACCAAAGAATTGTATATAAAACGCTCTCTTCGATCAGCAATGGGAGGTCTAACAAGTTCACCGGTATATTCAATCACCTAATAACAAAAGCAATGAGTCCATCCTTTAAAAGTGAATGCTATAATAAAAATAAGCCCATTCAAATGAAATATATTTGTCTTTACCATGTCTCCACCTTTATATGGATGCTTTGCAAAGATGCCAAATCCATGAATTCTTGATTTCCCTTAAATTTAAAAAACAAAAACATTTGTTTTAGAAGGGGTTCACTCCATAGCTAAATCAGAAATTATAACCCTCCATGCCAGTAAAAGACAACATTCAACTAAAAACAAATTCCCTTTCCCTCGGCACTTCCAAAAGTATTAAAGACAATTTTTCTTACCAAATGCCAACTGCTTCCGGAAAGTTTCCTTCATGTACTTATATTTCTCAGGAACACTAAGTATGTTGTCTGCAGAATCAACCATCGACGTTCTTAGCCTTTGCTCGCTACAAAAGAATTTAGAGCAAACTCCTCTGCCAGAAGGCTCTAGGTCGTTCAACAATCCATGTTGGCAGTATCCACCAACTAAATATGGTTGATTCTCCACAAACAAACGTTTCAGCGAAGAAGCTGCAAGTACTTCAGGTTCTTTTCGGCCTCTCCGACCAGAGTAATCATATGGCTCTGCCCAAAAAGAATAAAGGCATGCCTCGTTAAACAAATGCATCTTTAACTATTTCAATTGAACAATTTATTATAAAGGAGGAAGAAAGACCAAAACAAATATGAGAGGTAAAATACAAAAATAAGAACATCCACCAAATATTTGGCACAAAAGATGCATCCTAAAAAGCAAAAAATCTCCAAAAGAAAAGGTGACTGACTGTTCTTATTCTCCAAAAGATGTAGCCCGACGCAAACAATGTTAACTAATCTCAAAAAAATTGTGGCGAACATTTTTACTCATCAGCTTGGATACTCTGCAACCCTGTGATAGTTACGGGTAAGTGAAGGACAGTACATACTGAATAACTTATATTTCCTCTGAAAATAACATCCTGCAGAGTTGGTTGCAAAAAGAAATACAATAACCCAACCCCTAGGAGATCGAGAGCCTAGTATATCCCAACCAACCAAAACATAATACAACTTAATGCCCTCCCGTTTGTCTTTCAGCCTATATTTATTAATTTAACTACCTAAAGCAATTTTTTACTTCCTATGGAAGTTACTGTAAGCACAACATTTAATAATAGTAACATAAACTGCCTACTTAAATTACATGACTTCAGGCCCAACACTAATTTGATTTCTATGCTTCTATCCAACTTAAGACCTAGTGAAAAGAGGTCTATTACTAACACCCTGCTCTTAGCACACAACTATTTCCCTTTCCAAATGTGTGCATTAAAAACTTTCTTCAATACATAACTGATTGTCGACCCAATTAATTATCAAAGTAAAAAAACACAAATTGCAAGCAATTTGATGTGAGGGTCGGGGTCATTAGTTTGATGTAGAACACAGTATATCTAATTTGAAAATCAACTCAGTTGATCCTAAAGAAGGAATAACTAAAACTCAGTCAAGATAGAATACTCCAAAACATTGAACATGAACAAAAAGTTCTATATAGTAAAGTATAAATGAAGCCACGGACAGATGGTATAGCTGTATAACAGAAAACTAACTAAGAGTTAGGGGATATAAGGTTGGTTTGGTGGCTAAGATGGGAGAGTTAAGGAGCGAATGATAAGGAGGTTGAGGCTTCGATCCCCACTTCAACATGATACTATTACTAACAATATTAACATTGGCTGTTTCAAAAAAAAAACTAAGAGTCGGACACACACAACAAATATTAATTTTTACATTGGCTGCTAGATATTAAGCAAGAAAAAAAAAATTAAATTGGAAAATTGCTTAAGCAAAATAACTTTCAAATAGCATACCACTTCGGGCACAACCAGATGAAGTGGGTGGTGGTTTATAATCTGAACATTGACCAATAACCTGAACACGTTCATCGGCTACAGAATGTTCATGAGATGGCTGCCTATGTCTCTTGCAAAAAGAAAGTAAGCGAATGCACTGATCCTCATCATCATCTAGGGATAGTAGATGGAGCCTGTCCTCGTTCTCAAGCTATAAATCATAAATTAAAAATAATAATAAATGCCCTATCAAACCAATGTTTTAAGCTAACTATTGTATCAAAGCCAACACCACTCTCTTAAGATCAAAACAATATAATTTACAAAATATGTATAGAAAAAAGAAAAAAGGAAAATACCTCAACACAAAGACCAGCTGCACGTGCACAGAGTGGATGATACGCTACTCGACAAGAATTGTTTGAACACTATGAAGAATTGACATTTTGAAGAAGAAAAATCATCATAATTTAGTAAACTATAAGAAATTGCTTAGTAAAGAAATAATGGGCAAGCTCCATGCAATATGTAGTGTATATGTGTATTTTTGCATACAAGGTGTATCAAGTGAAAGACAAATTAAGCTAATGTTGACCATACAAATATAGATGGATGGTTAAGATTAAATATAGTCTGATGCACCTATACATAAATTAAACATTTTCAAAAAATGACTGTATTTTCATTGTTCCTTCCGGCATAAGGTGATTTTGTTGTGGTTAGGTGCGGTGTTTCAGGTTGATTTGGCCTACTAACCAAGGAAAAACATACTAAAACTATTCTTTATCTAAACACTTGAAAACTTACTTGGATGCAGGCACCATAAGATACACCACATATGCTGCATAACAATTTCCAACGGTCCTGTTCAGATACAAAATTTTCATGATTGAAGGGAAAGCAATTAGAAACCAGATTATATATGTACTGATAGAACTCAGTATGACCAGTGAGACACACAAGCAATTTGACGAAAATTAAAAAGGAAAAATAATGAAAATGTTTACAGCATGAAAATTTTGAAAGACAAAAAAGGTAGTATTGAAAGGCATAATTAGTTATAAAGGCCTACCTTACTGATTCTACTCAAACCATCGATAGGTTCCATTCTCTTGACATCAGCTAAGCAAGTTTCTGGCAAAAATTATAAGCCTTAGCAAACATGAGCAAACTAAAGTCTAAAAGAGAAACAAAGTCAGACAAACAAACCAGGTATCCACATCGCACAAGCCAAATGAGCCCACCGGCCATCTGTAGTAGGCTTCATTGCACCACCTAAAAGAAATACCGTTACAATAATCAGTGGCATGTCATAAAACTTAAAATACAATATGAACATTAGTGAGTCCAAGAATACCTATGAGTGGACATAAGCAACATGGAGGGGGAGGAGCACCCGAACGACATAATTTGCATAACCATAGCACCCCATTTACAGGTTCCAGTTCTCCATAGCATCTAGCATGGACCTGAGTGAACATTACAATTTATAGTTCCATCTCAATAAATGAATTAAGTAGTAGAGACTTATTAGTTAATTAAGCAGTCCTGAACAGATGTTAATTAAACCCCTTCACTTATGTTATATAATCAATTCATGGGGGGAAATGAGGTATAAAGATTTCCGAGGATGGGTGGTCATACCATCATTCTGCATTTGTCACACTGCAGAAACAGATTGGTCTCATACTCCTGACAATACAAATAACTCACAATTAGCAAGCACGGTATAGAATAAGATTATTAGCAAACAAGCAAGAAAAATAGTATTTAAATTTTCCTTGAGCGAACATGAAAAACAGGATAAGGGGAAAATCAGAAACACTTAATAAAAAGAACATGAACTCTAAATGATTAAAGGGGGCTCAGTACCTCGTCCATATGGCACACATTGCACTTATCGAGATCAAACCAATTAATATGAACTTGTCTATAACCAAGAGGCAATCCAGAACCTGACTTGCAAATTGATTTCTTCAAAGAGACTTTGGACTTAGATAATCCCTGGAAATAAAACTTACTTTCAGTGATTATCAAGTACACTGGTTGAAAAGTATGTGTTATAGTAAAAAATATTGGGTTAGATCAATAATCAGAGATAGCATAATCCAACACGGGTTGAAAAAGTATGTGTTATAGTAAAAAATATTGGGTTAGATAAATAATTAGAGATAGCATAATCCACCGCAGGTCGAAAAAGTATGTGTTATAGTAAAAAATATTGGGTCAGATAAATAATTACTAATTAGAGATAGCATAATCCTCTGTGTGTGTGTCTCATGCGTGTAAACTTTTTTACAGAATAAGGAAACTAAAAAATGATCCTGGTGAAACAAATAACAAGCTAAAAAGAGCACTAGCATAGAGAGAAGGGGGGGGTAGATTGACATCAACTACAAAGTGCAAACTTCGTCATACAACAATAGCTGAACCTTATCCCCCAAGGTAGATTCAAGTATATGGACTGATTGGCAGTTGACACCATTGAGCCATATCAAAACCCAAACTATCTTTATTTCACCGAGTCTTCTATGGGATAAAGTAAGATATTTCCTGAGTAATTCGCTAGTTTCCAATATATTGACTTAATGTTCAAATTCAAATCTAAGAACAGCACACCTTAATAAGTTTAACCACTTTAGAATTGGAAAAACCAAACATATCAGAGCCAGATTCGTAGACACTTTCTTTGTCACCATCAGCAACGGAACTTTCAGAAACAACCTTTTCCAATTTCTTTACCCTTTCGTATATTTGATTCCAGCAAGTAGATGGCGTATAGCCATTGAACTGCAGCAAAACATTAACAACAAGATTAATACAAGTCATGGAAATTAGAGATTCTTTTCTATTATCCTTGCAAGATAAGGGATAAACCAAGTCAAGTTAGTTAAGCAATTTAACAATTAATGAACAAACCCAGAAATCTAGCTATCAAAGCGGGCATATTGCACATAAGTTTTAACCTTTTTCTTCAGAGACAGAAAACTGAACAAAATAAAGAACATTTTAAAAAGGACGGGAAAAAAAGCTGACAGTGTGGGCCAGGTGCAGGATCATGCAGAAAGCAAGCCTAAAATGTGGCTTGTTTATTCTCAGGAAAAAAAATAAAAATACACAGGGCAGAATTAGTAACGGGACAATTAAACAGTAGGACCGTATGTAGCAAATATTTAACTGAGTGTTTTTTTCATTATATGGATGATCTGCTGCAACAGCTTTTGGTGTGATTTCAGTTCTTTTCATGTATGGCCGGGAATTGTTTTATCAGAGAAGATTCTTGACTCTAAGGTCATTAAAGTTTATGCTTTATTTATGTTACATGTCTCGGGGAAGGTGAAAAGAAATAACCCCTCAAGGATATACCAAAAAATAGATACAAAAGTAAAAGCATCAGATAATTCAATATAAAACTTTTCAGAGAAAGCATGTCTACAAGTGCAAAGTCATATCTTATAGTAAAAACCAACCTGCTCACCACCATCAACTGTCACTCTAAATAATGGTCTGACTCTGGATTCGGGATCTCTCAAAACCTCCATCTTATAAGGGACAGATACTTTAGGGTCTAAACAACCAAAATGCACAAAGGACGGGAAAAAAAAGAATCAGAATAACTGGAATTAAAATAATCAAATAAGAAGGATATGGCATGTTTAATATTCTTTGGAACAATCAAAAAATCAAACAAAAGAATAAAATGCAAACATTCGAAATCAAAAACATAAAAAGCATCACCAGTAACTGAAGTGAATTTCCGCACTGCAGTGTATCCTTCGGGCCAGATGGATTTTCCATCCCTAAAAGCAGTGGAATCTCCAACTATTTTTCCTGAAAAAGAAGAAAAAAAATAGTTAACATCCTTGGGGCTAGATGTTCATTTGGCTTCACCAAATTGCCAATAACCAAGAGGTAACAGTGACCCCAAAAACCCACCCTCAACTTTTGTTGAAAGTGTTGCATACTCTATATTGTACTGTAGGATTTGTTCAATCTCTGATATAATAATAAAAACTACTGATTTTATCTATTTTCAGGGTAAAAACTCTGCACTTTCAGGAAGCAAGAAGCCACGCTGTTGGAGTTGCTAAAATATTGAACTAGCAATAGAAGGTTAGTTTTTATACATGTGGCATTAATATTATTTGACCGGTTGGTAAATGAAAATTGTTTAGCACATTGATGAGACTACTAACCAGACTTTCTAGCTACTACCATCTAAGATAATCAAGTTAGTCAAAGGAAACCTTTATGAAACACTCAATTTATCCTACGAGTGGAAGAATAGATAGATTTGAAGTGAACTAAAAAATATGGAAAGGTTATGTTTTGATGGCTCTCTTGGAACCACCGAGGAAAATCAGAGAACAGCTATATGAAGCAAAGCATCAACCAAAAAAAAGAGATCCTATCAGAAAGCAAGAAGGTTAATTGAAGATATTACTAAAAACATGAAGTACTAGTAGTATTGAAAATTTACCAAGGCTTAGAATTTGCAAGTCTCCCACTTCATAAGGAAAAGTATCAATGTTTTGAAGTGCTGCCCAAGTCCCTTTGTCATTTACACAGTCTTCACCCGAATCTGTACATCCTCCATTCTCTCCCCTTATATTGTTATGGTTATCAGCTGTACATCTTTTCCGCAGTTCTATCATCTCCAAAGGAAGCTTTTGTGCACTTAAATACCTGATTAAGCGAAACAGTTGTAAAATCAACAAATTTAGAGCAACCATCTGAAAGTGCTAGATTACAGAGAATGAAGACTAATACTGTTAACATATTAATAAATGTGAACCTGAAACAGCACAAGCAAAATTGCGATTGGCAGCATATTAAAGTTTCCATCTTTTGACATTCTAGCTAATAAGTGTGAGAACCATTAAAGAGAAAAGAAAAAGAGTGATTAATGTTACCTTTTTGCCTCTTCTAAACCATCGATGAAACTCTGTTTCTTGCACTTTGAGTGTAGATCGGTTAGAAGTCCATTGAGAAATGATTTCACCTGTTGCAGTCGAACTCTGGAAGAAGGGAGAGTATGGTTTGTCTTGTAAGGAGACAGTTTCTCACTCGATATTCAAAGCTAAAATTTTCTTAGATTTAACAGAATATCAAACCTTGCAAAGTCATGGGTGCCAAAAAATTGGACAGGAACCGATCTCCCCCCTATGAACGTTTTTAAACCCTTACAGCTGCTAGCAAGTGATTCATCCAGGACAACAGCAGGCCACATTGCATAACCTGCAAAGTAAACATAAACAAAAAATAAAAAGGCAAATTCATTTTAGCAGTTACAAGATTAACAGGTCTAATTGTTACTGAAAATGCAAGTAATAGACAAATAAGATAATTACCAAAGAAGAGACTGTGTACCTAGCTCCTTTGGTATAATTACCATACATAAGTTACTAATATGCCATATAAATTGCAAAAGTATACATATGGAATCACAGGAAAAAATAATAATAATAATAATAATAACAATAATAATAATAATAATAATAATAATAATAATAATAATAATAATAATATTTATAAAAATAAAATAAGAAATCTTATAGCCAGATGTAAATACTTCTTAAAACTAAATTCAATAAAAGATATGCCACTCCAACATATAATAATCTACAAATGGAACAACTGAACAAGATTGAGCATAAACCTGTCAGCTTGGCCCATATGATATCCCCGGCCTCAAAGTCTTGGCAATCATCCATGCTTGCAGCCAGTGCGAGCATCTCTTCAACATCATAATCAGAGACATTACTGTCACGAACTTTGGCGTAACTCAATTTTAAGCGTTCCATGTCATTTCGAGAAACATGGTATTTTACATTTTCTTTTGAAAGAGTTAAATTTTCCTCATCTCCATCATCATACTCGATCTGAAAATATTTATTAATGAAAGGATGAAATCCAAATAACATGTGCAACATCATCAAATACATAGTCGTAATTGCACATAACATTTTGTTCGAAGATATTCAAAACATTTGAGCAATAATTTATATAAGGGCGTACATGATGTATATTGGCTTCCCTGTCATAACTTTTGACATGGCCAGTGTATGACTTTGAATCCATGGGCCAGTAAACCTGCAAAAGAAAAAAAACCAGGCTGAAATTGATGATCTGTAGCTATATAAACAGACTCAGCAGAATGAATATACAATTATTAAGGAAGCATTTAAGTTACATCAATTTTTAAATGACACACATGTACAGTATAGATTACAACCATTAGATTAGTCTACATTTATCATTTGACATCAACCTAACGGCAGTAGTACCCGCTCCATAGTTGAAAATTTGTCAATTGATATCAATATAATGGCAGTAGTATGTTGTGCGAAATTTAGAAACGGATGCTTTGTATATTCCACCTAACCATTACTAACCCAAGGGTTACAAAAGATTACCTTGCATTTCAGTCCAACAAAAGCCTTGGGATCGGCACCATCAAAACTCAGCCTGCAATAAGTGCAGAGAAAGAGAACATTAATGTACAATTTCCTTCTCCCTACCACGCAGAAATCATAGAGACACATAAACAACATCACTCGGCCTTATTCACAAAACTAAGTACTCCCTAGACATACAAGCAAAGTTCACCTAACATCTAAACAAAAAACTACATCCCGAAAAATCACAAACAACAATTCCTCTTCAGATACTAAATGCAAGACTTAACACATTCACATAAACTCAACCTGCAGCAAGTGCAGAGAAAGAGAACATTAATGCATTGTTTCCTTCTCCCAACCACACAGAAACCATAGAGACACAAACAACATCACTCAGCCTTATTCACAAAACTAAGTACTCCCTAAACATTCAAGCAAAGTTAACCTACCGTCCAAACAAAAACTACATTTCGAAAAATCAGAAACAACAATCCCTCTCCAGAAACTACATGCAAGACTTAAATTCATATAAAATCCCCCCTCCTTCCAACCAGACATAAATACACAAACCCAAAAACCAACTCATAGAGCTAACCATCCAAGCAAAACTGAACTTAGCATAAACTCAGTTTCTAGAATACCAACAACAACAACCAAGCCTTATCCCACTAAGTGGAGTCGGCTACAAGGATCAACTTTCACCATAATGTTCTATCCATGACGAAATTTCTAGAACACAAACAAACAAAACTTTTACTACATTGCATACTAGAAACAAAAACAATAAACAAATAAAATCAAGAGAGAAAGCAAAAGCAAAATTACGTGACCCATCTCTTCAGCGAGTAGGACTCCGGCGCCAACTTAGGAACCTTAACAACAGAACCACACTTGTTATTGCTATTATTATTACTCCCATCAACACCAGAATTCCCAATCGGATTCCTACATTCCCTCAACCTCGGTCCATCAATTTTCCCCAACGCATTCCAATCAACCCCTAACCTCTCCAATTCAGTACTCCCAATTCTCCTCCTCTTCAACAACACATTCCTCTCAGCATCCATCTCCTCCCGTCTCATCAACAACGAATCGTGAAACGACACCGGAAATGAGCTTCTCTTTCTTCTCCGAGAGTAAACATATAAAAGCGGTGGTTTAGGTTTAGTGTAAACCACCATAGACGTAGACGTGGTTTTCTTATCATCGATTGGATAATCAATTTCGATTTCGATTTCACCATTGAAGTGGAGGTTATTATTATCGTTGTCGCTGTTATTGTGGTTGTTGTTGTTGTTGGTGGTGGTGGTGGTAGTTAGGTTGAGTTTACGAGCTTTAACTTTTTTGGACATGACGTTGGAGGAGCCGCTGCAAGGGGATGTGGAGGAGTAGAGATGATCGAGAGGGAGGTAGCGGATGGGAGTGCCGTGGGTGGTGTGGATGTCAATGGTGGTGTCTTCTTCGGTGGCGAGTCCTCCGACGGTTTCATCGGGAGGGAATGCCATGGAAGAAGAAAAAGAAGAAAGGGGAATTTCGCAATGTTAGGGTTTTGTGTTTCAGAGAGAGAGGGGGAGAGGAGAAGAAGATGATGAAAACTCGTGTGAGTGTGCGTTTGTTTTTGTTTTTTTCCTTTTTGGTTAATTTTTTTCACGAAATAAATCGCGTTTTCCCGCCGTGGAATCTGAAGTGAAAAGATGAAAGAAAAGGATGGTAGTGTAGTACGAAGTGCTTTTTTTTTAAGTGATTTTATCAGAAGAATCAAATATGAGAATGACAGTTTCTGCAAAGAGGGTTTGCGGGTTGAAATTGGATTTTTTAATGATGTAATGTGTGATATAGGGTGTGTTTGGAATTTCAAGGATGGTAGGAGAGAATAGAAAGTTGTGATTATTTGAAGCTGATTTTTGAAACTGTGGTATAGGGTTGGATGCATGTTCTCAAATGTGTGTTAAAGTGAAATGAAATATTTATGTTGTTGTTTTGATGTTAGTTTATGTTCAATTTTTATCTGATATTTAAGGCAAGTGTGTTTTGAATCATGTTGAAGTGAGTGATAATAGCACGGCACAAACTCTTACTTACAAGACACAAACTCTTGACTTGAACAATTTCTTTTGTCAATTCACTTGATGATTCTGTAAGGGACATTAGATTTTAGAGGTGGGAGTTCAAATCCTCAATGTATCCCTTATTCATTTTTAAAAGTTGAAATTTTACAGAGTACTTATGTAACACATAGAATCTAGTGATTTTTCTGTTTGGGCATTGGCCCTCTATTTCTACCAAAAAAAACAACTAAAATTTTGTTTTCAATTGATTTAGTTATGTTTGTGTTAAATAATATACTTAAGTTTTACATATTAAAATTAAAAAGAAAAAGAAAACAAGACAAATTTTGAGCAGTTTAATTTACTATTTTTTAGTTTAGAATGTGATTTGTAATCTTATACAATATTATAATAATATGTAAATACTATATAATGTATTTTTAAAGGAATATTAGATCTTAATTTTCGACCTTTAAATTTTATGTATTATCTTTTCTTATAATTGTGATTTTATTGTAAAATATTAGAAAGGAATGTATTCAAATAGATATGAATTGGCGCGTATAAATTAAATTTGTATTGTTTTAAATTAAGTATATTTCTTATATATGCAAAGATATATAGATGGTATCAGTATGTAAAACTAAAATACATGTTTAAATACATGTTTGAAGAAATGTTGAGTCAATTGCAAGGGGCTATAACTATTAATCAATAGTTTTTATGGAAGTTAAACAAATAACGATAATGTTTTGGAATTGTAAAGGAATCTGAAAATTTTCATTGTTATGGAAACAAGAATTGACCTTAGAAAAATCAACGAGGCGTTTAAGCAATTGGGATTTACTAAGTATAAATTTTCTAAAGTTAAAGGATTTGCTTGAGGAATTGCTATGGGGTTGGAAATGGAGATGGTAATGATAATTATCATTAAGAAACATTTTCAATTCTTTCACTCAAAAATCAACACGAGAGAAGAAACGAGTGACTCCTTGTAACGGTGTATGCTACCTCTAAAGAAGAAGGTAAAAAAAAAGATTTGTGGAAGGAACTCGAGGACAAAACACGCATAAAACGTGGAAGATACATGTAAAACAAACAATAAAATGTTTCGTTAAAAATTTGACTTAAAGCCATAAAGAAATTACAAGATTGTTGGTACAATGACTAAAAATGCTTAAATTTGGCTTGGAATGACCACAGTTCACCATGGAGGTTTGTGGCCTGATATTCAAAACCTTCTGCCTGAGTCTTAAGTGTTCCAAGCTCTGTTTCGACAGAAGAAATCGCGTCACTTACAGCCACAGCGTCCAAAGCCATTTGCTCAGCTTTTGCTTGGGTTGGATTAATCACATTATTAATCTCTTCCTCTTGCTTGGCAATCAATTCTAATTCCTTGTTGAGAGCAGAAATCTGGTCACGTATTTCAGCAGCTCTATTTCGTTTGGGAACCAGCATATCCAAATTCTCTTTCACGAAGGCTTTCTTCGACTCAACCGCTTCCTCATTTGCCCGAATACTTTCAACATTTTTGCGTAGAGGAATGAAAAATTTCTCAAATATCGTTATCATCAACCTGGTTGATTCAGACATATTGAGCTCTTTCATTTGAGTAAGAGCGTCTGTGAGTTTTGGGCCAAGAGTTGGATCAGAATAGAGCAGATGAGGCAGATCGGGATTCAAAGCATGAGTCTGAATTTTAGTCATCAGATTTTTGGCTTTAACTGCTTCAGGACTCATCTTGTCATTATGTGTTTGAGGTGAGCTGGAGTCAGAAGAAAGAGTGTGAGAACTCACAAAGCGACGTAACCTAGCAATTGCTTCTAGACCAGAAGGATTGACTCCCATGTGTTTTAGTTTAGTGGGTGAGTCGACCTTTGCTCTCTTAGAAGAAACGAGAGGCGCGCCTTGCGTGCTTTCAGGAGGGGGCAGAATTCGGGAGGTGGTGACATTTTTATTTGCTTTTGAACCCTGCGGGGAATCTGAAAGGCTAGAATCATAACTGGTCGAACTATAACCCTTATGTTTGGTAGGACTAGTGACTAAGTCAGAGTCACTAAGAGTAGCCGGAATAGTCAGGTCGATAAACTCACCATCAGCAATGTCAGGATTCTCATGATGGTGAGGGGAATAAGCTTCTGACAAAGGAGTATAGTCAGGTACACGTTGTTGTTGACCGGAGATATTAACCTAAAGAAAGCAAGAAAAGGTATTAGTCAAAATAAATACAACAAACAAAAACAAAAGAAACTAGAAAACAACCAGCTAGTACCTGTGTCGACAGATTAAGACTGACAGACTCATCCTTAGCTGAAACATCAATAGTGTCTCCCATTGGGTTTTGAACTTCATCAACCCTAGGAGCACGATTCGAAGTAACCAGGGTTGTGTCGATCACAATGATGTCAGCGTCTAAATCCAAGGTGGCTTCAGAATTTTCAACCAAGACCATGTTGCGTCTCCTTCTTGTAACAAGAGGAATTTCGACATCAGTTGGCTCCTCTATTTCATCAACAAGTTTCAAGCCAACCTTTGCTTCAGAACCCTGGGATAAAGGTACCTTTGTCTTCTTCTTCTTTTTCGCCACCTCGCCTTCAGTAGAGGAATATTTTTTCCTCTTATGGCTTTTGGATTTGTGGGAGTGTTGAGAGGGCTGAACATAAGGTGATGGCTAAGTATCAGAAAAAGATATAAGTCGAAGCAATTGTGTTAGTCGATAATGGAAGTTATGAATCAACGGAGTATACCTTATCCCTATCATAAGTATGCTCTTTGTCCTTCTTGGACCTTTTGGATTTGTCAGAGGGAGCAGCCAAATCCGCTGAGCATTTTTTACTCTGGAAAACAAGGAAAATATTAATACAAGTTTAGGGCATAAACAACATAGAAACAAGAAGTATATAAATACACCCACCTAAGAAGCCTTCTTGAGCGAAAAAGAAATGGGTTCATCGTCAGAGGGTGTGTGGTCAGGAATGATCTACAAAAATTAAGCTAAGTCAGATATGCCAAATCAAGAATGATAGCTGGCAGAAGGTTGAAGTTTAAACTTGATGCGTCGAAGGTTTTTGTTTGCTGACAGGAATGGAACCCGCCTGATCTATTGGTATATCTGTAAGACAAGTGTAAAACAATCAGATAAGTAACCAAATTAAAATAAGCAGGGGGTATGCTTTCCATAAATTGTTACCGATTTGTGTAGTTGAAAGTACTCTAACATATCGGAGATCATAATGAAGATGCCCCGAATAGTTAGGTAGGTAATACTTCGTTGATACCACCCTGTCGACCTTTGTCTTATAGGCATTTTGCATATCCGGTATAGAGCAATACCACCAATCAGGAATAGGTGGGCCAAAGGCCAAGGCCAAAGGGGTGGATGGCAAAGGAGGAAATTTGATGTTTCCAAAATGAAGAGCGTAAAGATATTTGTCTTTCGCATAATGATGGATTTTTAGTGTCGAGATCTTATCGGTTACCTTCTCCTTTAACTCGACAGCGGTCTCATAGATGGTCCAACGAAGATTATTAGGTCGATACACAATTCGGAAGTAATTCTGGAAAGCTTGAATTTGTTTAATATGAGTAATCTTACACTTGGTCGCTTTTGCATGCAAATTTGAGAAAGTTGTAGTTAGTTCAGCCAGCTTGGCATTAGAATCACCAATGAATGTAACAAAATATGACTGCCACCAAGTTTCAAATTCTTTGGTGCAGTAGAAAGACGGTTGGAAATGAGTGAGAGTGAGTGTGGGTCTTCGTGCCCATATATCCCCTATATCATCCTTGATCATTTCAAAGGGTTGGTCAGTTATGATGTCTATCGGCAGCCCGTGAGAATTGAACAAAGACTTAGGAACAACTTGACAGAGTCCAAATTGTCAGGTGTTGTACCTCAATTTTTGCCCCTAAGATCCCTTCACCATACCATATTGATTCAATCACAATAAGATCACATTAGGGCTTTTGGTTCTCCTACCTATCTTTAGCTTTGCTCTTTGAGAGATCACCGAGCACCTTGATTTGTTTTTCTTTTGTGATCATTCATGTTTTGTTTTTACTTTCCTTTTAATTAATAAAATGCAATTTTGGTTTGTCTTACTTGTTAATAATGTAGGTAAAGGCAATGTGGCTTAGCAAGTTGATCCATAGGTTCATGAGTTTATTTCCATGCCCTAGTCATTAAAGCTTGAGAAATTCAAATCTCACCATTAAAGTTATTTTTGGAAGAAATGGCATGGCAAGGTTCATTTTGGTTCACCACATTTCAAAGTTATCAAGATTGATTCAAAAGTACAAGGGGTTGATTGAAAAAGTTGTCATGGTTGGACAAGGCCTTGTTCCCATTGGTCACAAGTGCACATTTCTCTTAATTATCAAGATACGGAAGTGGTTTTGGTTTCTATGAGTTCCCATTATCATCCTCAACAACTTCTATTAACAAATAAAAGTGTTGGTACAAGAAGTTTGTCCAGAATTGTCAAAGTTCCTCAAAGCATTTTCCTGATCTATGAGCTAGGGTTTTGAACTTCAAAGAAGTATATCTTGCTCATCTTTTGGTATTTTTGAGTGACTCCAAATACATCCTTCTCTTCAAAGGGTTATCAACAAATCACTTCAAAAGTTTCAAGGAGTTTTCATATGGAAGAAACTTAATGTTGAAGAAATATTACAAGTCCTCTAGATGAACCCTCAATTTCTCAGGTGTAACTTCAAATGATCATAACTTGGTCAATTTTTATCTCCTTGAACCCATTATTTTTCCAAAATTATCTTTAGGATGTGAACTTTATGCCTTCTTTCATGTGCAAAGTGAGAAAATGGATGGAAGATGCCCTAAGGATACAAAAGATTATAGATCATTTTATATTTTTTTTCCAACTTCAACAATTCACAACTCTCTCAATTTTTGGAGATTTTGAATGGTTCAAGTCTCAAAATTTTATTCAAGAGGTCTATTTCATGCCATCTTTTTTGGTCAAGATCAATTTCCAAGTTGAAGGCCATGTTTGGATGCAAAATATTATATGTCACTTTTGAAGAAAAATTTGAAATATTTCTAAGTATGGAAAGTCAACCTCTTTTCCCCAACTTTGACTCATTGCAACTTTCATCTCAAACATCAATTTGATTCCATTCTTTTTCCATTGCAAATTTTGTAATCTCATCTTTCTAAAGCATCAAGAATCATGCCTTAAGACTCCTTGAGGTGAGAATGCCATTGGATTGAACTTGGTAACTTGGAACTGAAGTTTCTTCATAAGTCAGAATTTGAAATTCATGTTTTGGCTTCTAAACATCAAATTAGCACGCGTTTTTTATCTAAACATGTTTAACCAAGTTGTCAAAGTGGATTAGAGCTTTAAAATGCAAGGATTAGATGAGTTTTAATGCAAAACAGATCACACATTGCTCGTGTATCAGGTTCACACAATTTCCCTCCAAACTTCATCATTTCACACACTTGAACATTCCATTTGATTCCCTATAAATAGAGGGCCATCCCCCATTCATTTCCTCAAGCTTTGAGATCCAAATACACTCTGACAAAACCTCACACGAACTTCAAATTTTTGAAATCAGTTTCTGAGATTCAAGCCTTTTCTTCCAAAATTCTTTTCACATTCATCATCCTTCAGCATCATACAAACTCTCCAGCACTTAAACCAAGCAAAACGAGTCATAATTCAAGCTACAAAAGTCCAGTTCCAGAGCTTATTTCTTGAACTTCGAAAAGGTAGAATTCTCCACCATTTGGATCCAAATAAAGCACTAACTTATTCTACTCTTTCTCCTGATTCTTGTGCTTCTTAACATTTTTAAATCCATTGAGAATTGAGAGAGAGAAATCTCAAATTTAAGGTGCTCGTTATTTTCTGGATTTTTGATTCATATCTCTTTGCGTACCTTATATAAATTTGGCGCGATGGTGGTGTTAGGATCGTATTGAAGAGACGAATCCAATGATACTAGTCTGAGATCCTAATTTTTTCATTTGAAGGATCTCACAAAATCTCCATTACAGGGTGTCTGGAGGTTGAAGATGATGACATGTCTCGTCTCAGTCAATGATGGCATGTCAAACGTTTTAATTTCATTGGTTGCCCTTTTCTGATCCTATGCGTATCTCACTAAGGTCCATATCAAGCACATCGCGTCTGGTCCATTGGATCAGCTTACTAACGCGTTTTGACTATAATCTGATGGCCCACATCTTTTTGGTTTTATTTTATTTTTCTGATTTTATATTTTAATTGATTTAATTTTCAAAGTTTCATAACTCTTTTATTTTTTATCCAAAAATTATGAAAAAATTCACAAAAATACTTTGAATTATTTCTGATCTCATGACTATTTTTTCACATTTTTATTTTGACACTTGATATTTTTTATATTTTTTGCATTATTTGCTTCCTTTTAATTACTTTTAAAATATTTTCTGACATTTTTTAATTCTAAAAAAATTCATAAATATCATTTTACATATTTCTAACTTTTTGAAAATTTTATGGAATTTTATATTGATGTTTACTATTTTTTATCTATTTTCTATTTGTTTGAGTAATTTTAATTAGTTTAAAAATAGTTTGACTTAAAAAATACCAAAAATTTAACAAAAATATTTGAGTTCATCTCTGATTTTTCTATGGTCTTACTTACTATTTCTTGATTAATTTGAATATGGTTGATATTTTTCTCTTTTATTTTCTATTTTAAAACATTTTTTAATGTATATAATAAATGTGTTATTCTTTTGTGATTATTTTCTGGCTGATCTTGGGTTGAATTTTTTATTATGAACTTTGTTAACATCATTGGATCCATGGTATTGAGTTTAACTCCATAAAAATGGATGAATGATTTTAATAATAGTTTGATTAAAATTTAATTCAAGTGCGATTTGTATGTTTTTCCCACCCTTCTTCATCTCATCCCTTTCTTATTTCACTAAGTGCTATTGGAGCATGATCTATATATCATATCTCATAACAAATGGTGCATAGATTGCTATTTACCGGTCTCAAAATAAGTGTGACTTCTATATAAGTCTACTTACAATTGCTTAATATAGCGCTAAATTTTGTCCTGATTCGAATAAATGATCATTTGTGGCCCAAACCTATGCTTGCAAGCCCAAGTATGTTAATTTGATCTCTTTTATCCAATAACCTTGAGATTCATTGTGTGGAGGCTTTAATTCTACCAATCCTCTAATGGATCTACATCACTTTTGGTCAACGCTGATCACTTAAACATCGTTGATCATTAAATGGTACTTGTGAGAATTCTCAAATAGATGATATACTTGACAAAAAACAAATGTAACTTGTTGTGTGGAGGCTTTGGTTCTACCAATCCTCTAATGAGTTCCAAATGCAAGTTTCAAGATGGTCATCTAACTACCACTAATTACTAATAATTGACTTTGTCTTGTGTTTTTATTATATGCCCTTTTATTTTATGCACCATTTACTTTAAGCATTTCATTTTATGCTATTTTTCATCTTTGCTCATTTTAGCCCCTTTATATTCTTATCATTTTTATTTTGCTCACTTGAGCTTTTATTTTCTTTTTAAGATACTTAATAATCAACATGAACCATAAAAAACTTTAATGATACTTGGACTAATTGGTTACTATCCTTGGCATTATGGAGTATTGGACTTCTTGGACTTAGGATTAGAAACCTTGGCCTATGTTGGGGACCTTTTGACCTTAATTGATATTTTGTCTGGAGTTCTTGAGGTTTACATCAAGACATTGGGTTGTTTGTTTGTTTTGTGTGCAGGTTATTGTGATTACATACTTTATTTATAATCTAGAATTCACCCGTATACAGCCGTTACTCTGCCCAATTTTTGTGAAGACTTAATACATTTGAAGTTTGGTTCTCTCAAGAGGTCTAGTATCTCTGCTTGCTTGGTTTCAATCCAAAGAATGAGAATTCTATCTTGACTCATAATGTCAAGTATTGGCTTCTTGTTGGTTAGATGGTTCTTATCCTTAGCTTTTACCTTATGCTTTAGGATAGTCCCTTCTTCTCCTCCCATCTTCTTTAATTTCAAAAATCCTCTTCCTCCTTTTGAAAACTCTTCTTGTTTCTAAACTTGAACCACTTTAATAATAAACTTGGACTTAGGTCCATGCATTTTCAAAACATTTTTTCATAAATAAACTCCAATCAATTTAATAAAACCTTGACCTTTTTTTTTGTGAGAAGACTAAAAGTCAATCAATCTCATTTCAAACAATTTTGCCACTTAGGTTTTTTATTTTAAAACCTTTCTCAAAATATTGGACTCTTGTCAATCCTTGTAGTGATTCAAACAACTATACTTCTACAATATGTAGTGAAGAGAGATATTTTCCACTTGTGTGTTGAGTGAGGCATTGTTGATTTTAAAATCCAAGCCATATCCTCCACTTTGAGATAATGCAAATTCTCATTTCTCATGATTGTGGGTAGTAAGTATATTTTCCACACGAACAACATTGATGATGTCTTATCTCTTAAAATTAATCAACACACTTGTGTTTTAAAATTTTTAAAGGTGAACTACGTGTACCCTGATCATCTATTGCATGAAATATGGTACGTAGGCACTAAAGGTTCGCAACCGCGACGGATGCAAAAATCATAAAAAATATAGTTCTTTTCTCACCTCCACCATTTATTTTACATACAACATTTTATAGCCAAAATATACAGATTTTACAAAGAGGTTCTTGCGGAGTACCGTAGATGTTTAGGGTGCTAATACCTTCCCTTTGCATAACCAACCCCCTTACCTTGAATCTTTCCCCTTCTTTTTGGGTTACTCTCTCTTTTCCCATTCCTTTGGAAACAATAAAGCACAGTGGCAATTTTTATTTTGATCTGTACAAGTCTAGTCATTCCAATGGCTTAGTCTTAAACATTTCTGCCACTACATCAGGCCACCAAGTTAGGTTGATAAGCGACCAAACTCGGGTTCACACCGACAATCACAGTAGACAGGAATTGGGGAGTTATGTAACGCCTCCAGAGGATTAAGGAATTTTTCTTGTCCTCTTCTCTTGCAGGTGGTAAATCCCTAGTAAACCACTATGAGTCATCTTGTTTATCATGAAATTAGGCCATAGAGGGTGTGAAATAGACTCTTGTCAACATAATGGTAAACAGCAGTCTTAAGACTTCAGGATTTGGGGAGCCCTTGCCGATAGGAGTTAGAGGGAGAAGGCGTTGCCAAACGATATGGCTCTGAGATGGAGGGCATGCTACCTTTTTTATTTCTAAAGGGCTTAATCTCCTCAGAGAATGTGGCATTTAACCATAGATGCATGAGCTAAAAAGGACCATGGACTAAGATGTTCTTTTTATTTGGATTATTAGGGTCAAAATGCTTTATTTGGTTAGCATCATCAATCAAAGCTGCATAAAGAAAGGCCAAAATCAGTTGGCCTAAAGCAACATTCTCACCCATATGCAATTGGGTAGCCAGATAAGAAAATTTTTTGGCCACCCGCATCGACCTGGAAAAAAAAACAAAGCGAGACATCCATAAGGTTAGAAACGCCACATGCTCTTCATTAGTTATAGGACCAGAGGTTTGAGAATGATGGTCGATGAAATTATTATATGTTGGTTTTCCAACTTCACCCACATCGAACCTTAGTGGCACAGGTACAACATCTCTATAGTTGAAAACTGCGCCAGATGGTTTTAGCCCTGTAATGGCAACAACGTCAAACAAGGTAGGAGTAATCATACCATATTTAGTATGAAAGGTGTTGGTCGACCCCTCCCAGAAATGTAAGGCAGCTAGGAGCATGCCACAAGAATAAGGTTGACCACATTGAGAATGTTCTAGCAGGGTATAAATACCCATCATTTTCCATTGGTCTCTATTGTACCCCAAAATTTTCCCTCTCATTTTATCAAGATTCCCCCTCACAAGGTTCCTTGAACTCCAGACAAGATTAGGGTTTTGCTTTGCTCAAGACATCTCCTTGCACTGATGACCTAAATTAGGGTTTGAGTTTGCACAGGGATTTTTTGACTTCCAATGCTCAAAGTGACTTTCATACTTCATGTTGGACCTACAAGATTGCCTCTACCAAGTTTCAAGCTTTGAATCAAATTTTTGCCCAGTCAATTGGACAATTGACCTAGAAATCAGTTGTATTGGGGGAAAAGTCAATTGTGGCCAATTTACAGTCAAACCTCATAATTTTTGATCCACATCAACATTATAGACTCATATGAACCATTTGATCAAGTTTGGACTACAACTCCTCAAGAAATTTGATCAGATCATCAAAAGGGCAAAATGGTCATTTTTAGGGTTTTGACTGCACAAAGGCAATTTCTGATTTTCCACCTAGCCAATGGCAAATTGGGTTCAAGCATGGATTCAATGACTCAATGGAATCATCTTAACCTATTCACAAGGTTCAAATGATCTCAATTGCATTGGATTGACAAATGAATTTTTCAGTCAACTGATCAAATTTTGACTGTACACTGAAAAGTCAAACTTTGACTTTTTGGTCAAAATCAAGTTCCAAGGGTCATTTTTCATCAAGATGTGTTAAAACATGAAACTTGTTCATCAAGAAACTTAATTTTGCAAATTAGGGTTTTAAATTGAAAATTTTCATAACTTAGAATTTTTCTAAGTTATGAAATTTCCTTATTTTTTCCCAACTTTGCCCAACATTTTCACCATGATGCAATTGGATTCAAACAAAACTTCCAACATGAAAGTTGTAGTCCTCCAAAAATTATACAACTTTTATTCACAAAGTTTTCCCAAAAGAAGCTTGGATCTCAAGTTATGATTTTTGGAACAAGGGTCCATGAAACTTTTAACTTAGTGAAATTTTGCCCTAGTTTAGGCAGGATTTTGACCTATCTTCATGGCCATTTTTCACATAGTTCCACTTGGAATATCAAATTTCATTTCAAAGATGGAATGTAGAGCATGTTTCAAGCTTTCAAAAATGTCCAAGAACTCTCCAAACTCATTTGTGGTTGGGGAGAACCGAAGGCTTGAAGTTGGCAAAAACTCACTTTTCATCCATGGCATGTTCATAGTGATACAAGTTACCAATTCTAATCAGCTTGCTTTGCACTAGATTACAGGCCTCAAAACCATTTCATAGTCAATAATTAAATGCAAATCCATTGGTCTAAGGTTTTATTTTAGTCATTAGGGCATTGCACACAAGATTAATCCTTAAGTAGAAAAAGCAACATTGCCATTTTTGCCAAAGTATGCTTTATGTCAAAACCACATCTCTTGAGCCTGAAACAATATCTTGTGCAGCAAAGCATATCCACCAACTTGAGGGGCCAAGATCACAAGAAGCAGGCTGATAGATAGCCTGTACAGGCTTGTATTACATCATTATTCATTTTGGCTTAAAAGACAAGAAACATGGCCAATACACTAGAACTTGAACATTTGTGAAAACCAACTTGTGCAAGCTTTTGAGACAACTTTCTCACATCCCCTTGAGCCAGAAACACGACCCTTTGAGCCCCCAAACCTCCCATAGCACAAAATCATCTTCATTTTTCAAAACAGGGCACTCCCTACAGTTTGATTTCCACAACTCAAATCCCTCGTGCATTTTGTCTCAAATTGGTTCAAACACCTTCCATACAACATATCTAAGCTATCCCAACCCTTAAACATCAACTGTAACTCTATTTAAAAGGTTTGCCATTTTTTATTTCAGCTTGTGCAGGTTGAGTTCTGTAGGCTTGTTCAAGAACATTCAAGGCAAGCTAGGCATTGGAGATGGTCAAGGGAAGTTCAAGCAAGCTCCCAAACATCTCAGGCCTTGTTGAAAAGCTCCACATTTCCATATACGAAGTCAGCTGGAACAGGTTTTTGTCAACTTCCTATCTCTCTATTTAGGAACATTTAGGCTTAGGTTTATGAATGAAAAATGTAGTATTCATAACCATGAAGCTGTACATATGCTCAGTTTTCATTTTAGTTAAGCATGCTAAGAGAATTTGGTCCATGAACATCCTGAAAAAAATAGGTTAAGATTTAGGGCCAGAGAAATTCTCTCTGGTCTTTGAGAGTTAGGACAAGTTTCTTATATGGTTGAATTCGTCTTGAAAAATGCTACAACTTTGATGTTATGTGTTTTTGCATTAGAGCACGTGTGCAGGATCTGGCATTTTGTATAGGGCGCGTGTTTTTGTTTGAACAAGAGGTTGAAGATGAAGTCAGTGGGTTGGGCTTGGTTCTGGCCTTGCTTTTGACACCCCCCCTTTTGCTGAATGCACCCCCTGGCCCAATTTCTTTATACTTTAATATTTTTTATTTATTTTCATTTTCTGATTTTTATTTTATATTTTCTAAATATAAAAATACCCAAAAAATATTTTTTATAAATTTTTACATTTATTTTGTATTTTTTTTATTTTTTTCAACATGAAAACAATTTAATTAGTATATATTTTATTTATTGAAAACTTAAAAATAATATATAAATTATACTTTTATTTTGTTCTTTATTTTATTCACACTAAAAAATATTGTTCTAAATATATTTTTATTTTTGGTATATATTTTATTTTATTTTTATTACATAATTAATACAATTAATATATGCATACATACTTTTATTTTATTTAATAAATACTTGAGGAGGAAAACATACAAATATTATACTTCTATTTTTATTATTATTTATACTTAAATAATACTTTCTCTAAATATATTTTATTTTTGTATTACCTTATTTTATTGTATATAAATAATATATTTAATATATTCATATTCTTAAAAAGAAAATTAGGGTTTTACCCTTAATAAAAAATAATAATCTTTTTTATTTCTTTCTTTAAACATTTTTACATACATAAAAATAAACATAAACATTTTTGCATAATTCATAATATTTTGTATATTTATTTAATTTGTTTATTTAAATATTGTTCATTTATTATTTATGCCATTGATTCAATTTGGATGTAATAGTAAAATTAGGGTTTTAATTTCTTGTCAAATAATTCCCATTCAAAAATGGTATCCCCCTCCCCATAATTATGTTGTAATAGTGGTAGATTTATTTTACGCATTTACGCTTTCAATTATGCCATGATTAGAGATTAGGGTTTGTATGCCAACAATCCAAAAATCAAACAAATAGCTTGACTAATACAAAGACAAAAATGCATGAAAATCAATACACAATGCACACTTGCACCCCTAGGGTTACATCCATTTGTTGCCTTAAAAATGGGCCATGTTATGCATGTTGAGTACTTTGGCAAAACAAAAACAAAACAAAAGATCATAGTCCCTCGATGACGCTATCTTGGTTGCCTAAACAAAATGATCAAGTCCCTCAAAAAATTGCTAAAGATACTTGGCACAATTGCTATCATGGTCTATAAGATGACCCACGCCTGTCCCATTTAACATCCTAATACAAGGTTGTTTACCAAATGCAATGGTAAAACAACACTGTCAAAAGGGTTAAAAATGTATAGGAAAGATCTTTGAGTAAAATAGGGTAGACAACTCTTAGTTACTTGATCAAAAACTTGCAAAATATCCTTGCTATTTTCAAACACATTTCACAACACAATTTCAAAACATTTCCCGAATCAAACTTTCAAACATTGAAAAATCTTTCAAAAGACAATACACCTTTGTATATATTCAAACAAGAATCATTACAAAGGTTGCCACAATGATGGCCTCTTTTCAAAATATTTTCAAAACCACACACGAAGCACCATTTCAAACAATTGAAAAGTAAAAGCAAGTGATCTAAACTAGTAACTAAGAGCCCATGGATAACCATGGATGAAAAGGGTGCTTGCACCTTCCCTTTTCATAATCTACTCCCCGAACCCAAGAAAACATCTCAAAGGTCTTTCCTGTGCTTTTTGACCTTTCCTTAAGATAAAATAAAAAGTCGGTGGCGACTCTTGCTAAACCGAAACATTTGCGAACACAAATGCAAAACCTCAAGTCAGTTCTCCCACCGTATCACAAAATTGGCAACTCTGCTGGGGAGTCTTTTAAAAGTGGAGTAACCTTAGGGTTTAGATCACCTTTACATGCTTATTTTGTTTGCTTTGATTGCTTTACATTTGATTCTATTGTTTGGGTTTGAAATCCTCTACCCGGATTTAGGAAACATTCATAGGTAAATAGTAATACGTTGTGGAAACTGTGCAGGGTATACCGACATGGTTGAAGCAATAGCTATATTAGTGCGACATATTTGTGGGTACCGGTAGCCTTTGAGTCAATCAAAGAGAATACAGGGCCGCTGAGTGATGTCATGAAGCACTAATGAACTCTTAGAACCTTACTTGACCATCTTGGCCTTTTTTAGGGGTAGTGAGATGACCGGCTTTGGTACAGTCCAAAGTTGGTAGATACTCGATACTACACTCATTGAGGGTTATTTTCTTGGAATATTTAGGTCGTCGGTTAAGTGGGTAAACTGAAACAATGAACACAAAAAATAATCTGGTGATATTGAGCTCCTTAGAACCCGGTTACTATTTATAGGACAGGTTGAGCCAACTAACTTCAAGAGGGTACTTACCTATGAAACCCCATGCAAGCCTAAAACTAGGATCTTCTGTGATTTGCTTGTACATATACTTGTGCATACATCATGAACATCATAAATCATCATATGCATCCACTAACCATTTCAAGGGTTTGGATCTTCATCTTTGTTCTTGTTTTGTAGGTCATGGAATCTCTTCGCAGGAAAACAATTCAAGTCAACATTGTGAGGATCCCTCCTCAACTCAAGGAGCTTACTTCCAAGATTCCATAGAATTCTCTCTTCAGTGAAAGACACGGTAGACTACTCAACTTGGCCAACTCCAACATTGAAGAAGACATGGTGAAAGTCCTCTTCCGGTTCTTTGACCCCCTACACCATTGTTTTACATTTCCTGATTACCAACTAGTACCTACTTTGGAGGAATTTTCTCAACTCCTGAGGATTCCTATTCTCCATCAACTACCCTACAACGATATGGAAAGAGAACCAAATCCTGAAGATGTTGCTCAAGCCTTACACTTGCAACCATCTGATATCAAAGGTCATTGGGAAACCAGAAGTGGTGTCAAGGGTTTCTTGGCAAAATTTCTGTTTGAGAAGGCACAAGACTGCTGGAATTCTCTAGATCTGCAAGCCTTTGAGGAGATTGTAGCACTTCTCATCTATGGGTTGGTCTTGTTCCCAAACCCTGATCATCTTATAGATGTGAATGCTGTCAAGATTTTCATATCTCGGAATCCTGTGCCTACATTGCTTGGGGATATTCTACACTCATTTCACACATGAACAATGAGGAAAAGAGGTGTTCTCATGTGTTGTACTCCTCTTCTAGCAAGGTAGTTTATTTCTCACCTTCCTCAATCAGTTTTGAAGAATGAGCAGGGTTTAAGGTGGTCACAACGGTTGATGACCCTCACATTCTGATGTTCATTGGTGTTCTCGATCTAGAGAAAATGTCATCATCATTGATCACTGTGGAGAATTCCCTAATGTCCCACTACTTGACATTAGGGGAGGCATTACCTACAACCCCTATTTAGCTCTGAGGCAATTTGGGTATGCCCGAAGGGATGGCCCTCATGATATGCTGATTCCTGACTTGGTTTTTGACTTTGATAACGATGCTCAAGGACTTCGACAAAGGTTTATCCGAGCTTGGAGGATGCCCAACAAAGTGGATAGTAAGACACTGGGGCACAAGAATTCCACCCCCTTGAGCCTTATCTCAAGTGGGTACGAACCCGCGCCCAGAGTCTTATGATGCCTTACCCTCACATTCTCCCCGTGATCAAAGAGCCTGTTATGGAAGGAGAGATTCCATACACCCTCCTACATCCAGACATGCCAACATCATTGGAAGATTTGCAAAAGAGTTGGATACAACTCAAGGAAGAACGAAACACTTTTGAAGCTAGCTTCTATGCCAGTGAAAAGAAGGTTTTGGAACTTACCCGTCGACTCCATGAAGAGCAGAATCTCAACACTTACATCGCACCAAAGAGGATGCCCAATGTCTTTTTACATTCAGAATTTTGTAATATTTTGCCTATGGGGCATTTATGTACTAACAAATTTCTTCTTATTAATATGACGTGTGTTCTTTTTGTTTGCAACAAATTTGAATTTCTGAATCCTTGAATGCATTACATGAATAACATATCATTCATCATATGCATAAACAGGGCTTCACACCAGGTTTCCTTATCTTTCTGCTGTTTATTTCAGTAAGATGGATATAGAGCAGACGGTCAAAGATCTGCAAGCACAGAATTCGCAATTCCAATAACTCCTCATGACCTTGGCAAAGGGTCAAGAGGATCTTAAAGCACTGTTAGAGAAAGAGAAGGAAAAGGAAAAGAAGAAAAAGAAAAGAATTGGTGTGGCCACTATGGGAAGAAGATTTGAGAATCAGGCTAGGAGAGTTCTGGATTTCCCCTCGACGTCTGACGAAGGGGTTGGTAAAGGAAAGGGAGTTTCAATGCCCTCCGTGTCTGAAGCTGAAGAAAAAGAAGAGGAAAAGGATGAAGATTACTCTGAACAGCAGTACCCTCCGGCGGACGACAAGTATAAGAATCTTGAGGATCGGTTGGCAGCCATGGAGGTACAAAGGGTACCTGGGCTAGATTTCGAAGAACTAGGGTTGGTTGCTGGGATCGTCATTCCTCCCAAGTTCAAAGTGCCTACATTTGCTAAATACGATGGTTTGTCCTGTCCGAAGATGCATCTGCGGTCCTACGTCAGAAAGATCCAACCTCACTCTTCTGATAAGGATCTATGGGTCCACTTTTTTCAAGATAGTTTGTCGGGTACGCAATTGGACTGGTTCTATCAACTTGAGAGATATGATGTTCATAACAGAGAGGATTTGACTGCTGCTTTCTATCGACAATACCAATATAACGCAGATTTAGCGCCTACTCGTACTCCACTACAGAGTATGGGTATGGCCTCTAATGAGGGATTTAAGGAGTATGCCTAAAAGTGGCGGGATTTGGCTGGAAGGGTGCAGCCACCATTGTCAGATAGAGATCTGGTTGACATGTTTTGGGGGACCCTGTCAGGTCCATTCTTCAATCACTTGATCGGGAGCTCATCTGCAGGGTTCACCGAATTAATTCTGACCAGTGAAAGGGTCGAAGGTGGCATTAAGAGTGGTAAAATCCAGAAGGATGCCTCCGCTTCCACTGCTATCAAGAAAACCTTCCCAGCCAAGAAGGAAGTTTCTGCTGTTCACACCCAGAGAAATCAAGGGAGAATGGAGAGCCGACCAGCGGTGGGGGCTGTGATGATCCAGAACTCCTCAGCCGATCAACCTCGAAGCAGTCAACCCAGGGCTAACCAACAAAGGGTAGAAAGGCCACAACGGAAATTCACCCAGATCAATATGACACCGGCTCGGGTGCTCCCTCATTTGTTAAAGTTAAACCTTACCAACTTGAAAGAAGCGCCGAAAAACCCAAATACCTCTTCTCCCTATTATCATTCAAATGCAAAATGTGCATATCATTCGGACAGTGTGGGGCACGACACCAACAACTGTTGGGCCCTTAAAAATAAGATCCAAGATTTGATAGATGCCAAGGAGGTGGAGTTTGATGCCTCCGAAAAACCTAATGTGATATCCGCTCCTATGCCAAAACATGGTCATAATGTCCATGCTATTGTAGAAGATCTTCATGTTACCGCTGTTGATGACTTAATGACTTCGTTGCCAATGATCAAGATGACTCTGTTGAAAGTCGGGATTTTCCCAGGCTGTGAAAAAGATTGTTACCTTTGTTCGACCTTGCAATCCGACTGTCCACTGTTGAAGTCAGGCATCCAACGCTTGATGGATACTCAAGAGATCCTCTTTCAGAAAACTCTTGTTGCTACTATTACTCATGTTACTCCTGTTACCCCTGTTACTCCAATCAATGATGTTGCTATAATCACCATTTCCGACAATCTTTCCAAGACCTACAAAAGTCCTGTTAAGATTACACCCGATCCAAAGTTTGTACCGCTGAAGATTACCATGCCGGGGCCTATCCCATATAAGTCCAATAAGACAATATCGTGGAATTATGGAGGAGAGATCTTCTATCACGGTGTTAAGCAGATCAAATCAGTCGAAGAAAGTTCTGATGAAGAAACTCCTGACATAGGGAATATTGCAGGGACAAGTAAGATCACTCGTAGCGGAAGAATCTTCTCTCCAGAGATTGCTCCTCCACGGGCAGTCTTCGGACCCTCAAGTGCTCCTGTGCCTGTCAAGATATCTGTGCAAAGTCCAGTGATTGAAGAAATCGTTACTCCCAAAGTTGTACCCTCTGCTGTTACTGCTGATAAAGGTGAGGAGATCCAAGAAGCGCCCGTCAGAATGAGGGCTCAGACTTTGGTTATCCTCGAGACCACCCAAAAGGAAATGGAGGAGATTTTAAAGATAATTAAGAAGAGCAACTATGATGTCGTAGAGCAGCTGGGGCAAACCCCTTCAAAAATATCTATGCTGGCTCTATTGCTCTGCTCTGAGGCTCATGCCAAAGCCTTAATCAAATTTCTGAAGACGACCCACGTGCCTCAAGAAACTTCTGCGGATCAGTTTCAAGAGTGCGTGGCTAGCCTTACAGCCGACAATGGTCTTGGTTTCTCTGATGCCGATCTGACGTCTAAGGGAAGAAAGCATGATGATGCGCTGCATGTCTCGGTAGAATGCAGAGGGACCACACTTGCTCATGTTCTGGTTGATACCGGTTCATCTTTAAATGTTCTACCAAAGAAAGCATTGGACAGATTGGACAGTGAAGATTTGACCCTAAAGCCCAGTAATATCATTGTTAGAGCCTTCAACGATTCTAAGCGGATGGTTCACGGAGAAGTGGACATCCCAATTAAGGTGGGAACGGAAATTTTCAACTCTACTTTTTATGTGATGGACATCCGTCCTTCATATTCATGCTTGTTGGGAAGGCCATGGATCCACAACACTAGGGCAGTCACTTCTTCTCTGCACCATATGCTCAAATACCCAATTCAGGGTAAGATCATCACAGTTCATGGTGAGGAGGAGTATATGATAAGCCACCTTAACTCTTTCCGCTACGTGGAGTTAGATGGTGAATTCATAGAAACACCTTTCCAACACTTTGAAGTGGTTTCTCCTGAAGTTGCGGTAGCCAAGACAATGATTGATGTGCCCATCATTACCAAGCCTGTGTCCCGGATGTCATCCCTTAAAGATGCGGAGGCTGTAATCAAGGAAGGAGGAAGTACAATGTGGGGTCAACTGCCAAATTTTCCTTACAATACAGATAAGTACAAATTGGGTTTCATTACTGCTAGCCAGAAAGTTGTGCGTCGCTCCCGGGCTGGAGGACCGCCACTGAAAATCACTCATCATGGAGTTCATGTTTTTGAAGATGTTGAAGATGAGAGCAATTTTGAAGATTGGATTTTCCCAACCATTGAAGGAGGACTGAACAACTGGGAGGCGAAAGACTTTGTTCCCATTACTTTCATCAATCAGTAATTTATCTTTTGAACATTTATGTTGGTCTGTAATAACTTTTAAATAATTTGTACACTCTTTTGCCTTGTGCCTTTCCCGGGGCATATAGGTCCATTTGTAAGGGTTTTGATTCTTCATTTTCATATGCCATTTTTAATGAATCATGGATGTTTTCATCTATAAACTTTTGTGTTCATTTTCTTTCCTTTTACATTTTATTTTGTTTAAAGATGGCTATCCCTTACACACACCCACACTCACAAAATGCAGGTACCCATCCACTCCGGATTCCATGAGTGACTATTCTGCTTTGGCTTTCAGTGACTCTGAAGATCTGGTAAATCATGCCGAATGTGAAGGTGATGAAGACTGTGAAGTTCCTGGAGAGTTGGCTATACTTCTACAACAGGAAGAAAGGGCTATTCTGCCCCATGAAGAACTGTTAGAGACTATCAACTTGGGTACTGCCAAAGACAGAAGAGAGGTTAAAGTAGGTGCCAACCTGAAGCCAAATGTCAAAGAACGTCTAGTTCAACTGTTGAATGAATATGTTGAAATCTTTGCCTGGTCCTATGAAGACATGCTGGGACTCGACACAGATATTATGGTCCACCGTCTCCCTATTAGAGAAGATTGTCCACCAATTAAACAGAAAGTTCGCTGAATGAGGCCCGACATGTCAGAAAATATCAAAGCTGAAGTGATGAAGCAGTTCAATGCCAGGTTTCTTGCTGTTACTTCCTATCCATAATGGGTTGCTAACGTTGTGCCCATGCCTAAGAAAGATGGCAAAGTGAGAATGTGTGTGGACTACAGAGATTTAAACAGGGCTAACCCTAAAGATGACTTTCCACTGCCACACATTGACATTTTGGTCGATAATACAGCTCAACATAAGGCATTTTCTTTCATGGATGGATTTTCGGGATACAACCAGATCAAAATGGCCCCCGAAGACATGGAGAAGACTACTTTTGTTACACAGTGGGGTACCTTCTGCTATAAAGTGATGCCATTCGGACTGAAGAATGCCGGGGCAACCTATCAATGAGCCATGGTAGCTTTGTTTCATGACATGATACATCATGAGATTGAAGTCTACGTAGATGACATGATAGCTCGTTCACAAACAGAAGAAGAACACCTCGACCATCTGCAAAAGCTGTTTGTCATATTGAAGGAGTATAAGCTCAGACTGAACCCTAGCAAGTGCACTTTCGGAGTTAGGTCCGGTAAACTCTTGGGATTCATCGTCAGCAACAAAGGCATTGAGGTTGATCCTGCTAAAGTCAACGATATACGAGAAATTTCTGCCCCCCGCATTGAGAAGGAGGTCAGAGGTTTCTTGGGACGCCTAAACTACATTGCAAGATTCATTTCTCACCTAACATCTACCTATGAACCAATCTTCAAGCTGTTGAAGAAAGATCAGGTGGTTGAATGGAATGACGACTGTCAAGTTGCTTTCGATAAAATCAAGGAGTATTTGCTAGAACCTCCTATCTTGATGCCACCCATCAAAGGAAGGCGGTTAATCATGTATATGACTGTTTTGGATAATTCAATGGGGTGCGTACTGGGCAAACATGACGAGTCTGGCCGAAAAGAGCATGCCATTTATTACCTTAGCAAAAAGTTTACCGACTGTGAGACTCGCTACTCACTGCTCGAGAAAACTTGATGCGCTTTGGTATGGGTTGCTCGCCGGCTAAGGCAGTATATGTTGACACATACCACTTTGCTGATTTCCAAAATGGATCCGATCAAGTACATCTTCGAGAAGCCTGCTTTATCTGGAAGAATCGCTAGATGGCAGATGATCCTGACTGAGTATGATATCCAGTACACAACCCAAAAGGCTATAAAGGGGAGTGTACTAGCTGACCATCTAGCTCATCAAGCCGTCGAAGATTACCAATCTATGAGGTTCGACTTCCCTGACGAGGATATTATGACATTGGACAACATTAAAGGTAACAGACCGTATGACGGACCTGAAAAAGGATCCCGATGGACCCGGTACTTTGATGGTGCTTCAAATGCACTTGGAAACGGTATCGGCGTGCTACTTATCTCTCCAGAAGGTTGCCATACACCTTTCACTTCTAGACTCTGCTTCAGCTGCACCAACAACATGGCCGAGTATAAAGCTTGCATCTTTTGTCTCAAGGCTGCTATTGACTTGGGAATCAAATCTCTGATTGTATTTGGGGACTCGGCTTTGGTTATCAGTCAAATCAAAGGAGAGTGGGATACTAAGCACCCTAACCTCATCCCTTACAAAGAACATGTCCTGACATTGTTACCACATTTCAAGCAGATTACCTTCGAGAACTTCCCGCGAGAAGAGAATCAGCTAGCAGATGCGCTAGCTACAATGTATTCCATGTTTAAACTTAACTGGGATAATGAGGCACCTCAAATCACCATTGAACGAATGGACGAACCTGCATATTGTCACGAGATTAATGCCGAAGAAGTAATGGACCGACCTTGGTTTCACGATGTCAAAAGGTATCTCGAAGCACAAGAATACCCTGAAGGAGCTTCAGTCAACGACAAAAAGTTCTTAAGGAGGTTTTCTGCCGAGTTCTTTCTGAGCAATGGTATCTTATACAAGCGCAATCTTAATTGTGTCCTACTCCGTTGTGTGGACAAAGTTGAAGCTGAGCAGATCATGACTGAACTACATAATGGCACCTTTGGCACCCACTCAAGCGGTCATACGATGGCTAAGAAGATTCTAAGGGCAGGCTATTACTGGTCTACCATGGAAGCTGATTGTCATCAATATTCTCGTACTTGTCACAAATGCCAAATTTATGCGGACAAAGTACATATTCCTCCAGTTCCTCTCAATGTCCTAACAGCTCCTTGGCCATTCGCAATGTGGGGTATCGACATGATTGGAGAGATCAAGCCTACAACATCCAATGGACACCACTTCATCCTGGTGGCCATTGATTACTTTACCAAGTGGGTCGAAGCAGCTTCCTTCGCCTCCGTTACAAAGAATGTGGTTGCCCGCTTCATCAAGCAGAACCTCATTTGCCGGTACGGTATCTCTGACCGTATCATCACGGACAACGGTACAAACCTGAACAACACTCTGATCACCGCTCTGTGTGAGCAGTTCAAGATTCAACATCACAATTCATCTCCCTATCGGCCAAAGATGAACGGTGCTGTCGAAGCTGCGAACAAAAATATCAAGAAGATCATTCAAAAGATGACAGTCACCTACAAGGACTGGCACGAGATGTTACCGTTTGCTCTGCACGAGTACCGTGCCACGACACGCACTTCAACTGGGGCAACCCCATTTTCTTTGGTATATGGCATGGAAGCTGTTTTACCTATGGAAGTTTAGATTCCTTCTTTGAGAATCATGAAAGATGCTGGTTTGAGTGAAGACGATTGGATTCAGACCCGGCTTGATAAACTTAACTTGATTGACGAAAAGCAACTTACTATTGTTTGCCATGGTCAGGCATATCAGAAACGTATGATCAGGGCCTTCAACAAGAAAGTCAAGAGACAAGTATATCAAGTCGGGGACCTTGTAATCAAGCAGATCATCTTGCCGCAAAGTGATACCAGGGGCAAATGGACTCCTACTTACGAAGGACCATTTGTGATCAAAAATATCTTTTCTAGTGGGGCAATGATTTTGGCCACCATGGACGGCGATGACCGGCTGCACCCTGCGAACGCAGACATAGTCAAAAGATACTACGCATAAAACGACCCGACAAGTTGAAAACCCGAAAGGGCGACTTGGGCAAAAATGGGCATCCCGGTGAATCGAAAACCCGAAAGGGCGGTTCAGGCAAAAATTAGGGATAAAAAAAATCTGTACACCCGGCAAGTTGAAAACCCAAAAGGGCGACTTGGGTAAAAAAGGGTTTCCCGGTGGATCGAAAACCCGAAATGGCGATCCAGGCAAAAGTTAGGGAATTAAAGCATATGACTATGTCTCGTCGGATCACTTTAAGAACAATCTCTTCACAGACAAGCTCCAAGCTTCTGATCAATCTAATCATCTGCGGACGAAGCAACGAATGGACAAGATACTCATAGTTGTGAAGGCTATAGCAGAATGGGAACCCCATGGAATTGTTACACATAGCCATCTTTCTTTGTATAAATTTTTCTCATTTTCATGACAACATTCTCTTACTAGGATGTATGTCTCCTTTGTACAAAATACTTACACAAAGTTAATACAAAGATATTTCAAAGTGCAGAAATTTGTTTATTTTTTCTTTCTTTTTTTTACACTTGTGTTTTATTTGAAAACGTCCAATGATTTATTAAAATGAGCATATGCATTTGAATATAATCATTGCTTACAAATAAAACGAAATGAGAAAGGATAATTATTTATAAGTTGAAAGTATAGGAAAATGTCTTTAGGCTATTCCAGAGGAAATCCCCTGCAGTACATCATCCAGGTCCTCAACAGAATTGAAGCTTTGAAATACATGTCCCCAGCGGATTTAAGTTTCGAAATCCCCATCAGAACTAAGTTTCCAAACTCCCAATCCCCAGCAGAGTCAGGAGACTTTGAACTACAAATCCCCAGTGAAGTTGAAACTTTCTTCCCAGACGAAGTCCAAAACTTCAACCTTTAAACCACAGTGGAAATCATCCGGTTTCTCCAAATCCCCCAGCAAGTTATCTTAAAACCTGGAAATCAACTAGATAACAGTTAACTTTTATCCCCAACTAAGGATAAAACCCTAGAAGATTGGCATACTCCCAACCTCCTGATTCCCTTAACAGAATGAAGATTCTCATTCTTAAAACCCCAAAAGATTGGCATACTCCCAACCTCCTGATACCCTTAACAGAATGAAGATTCTCATTCTTAAAACCCCAGAAGATTGTCATACTCCCAACCTCCTGATACCCTTAACAGAATGAAGATTCACATTCTTAAAACCCCAGAAGATTGGCATACTCCCAACCTCCTGATACCCTTAACAGAATGAAGATTCTCATTCTTAAAACCCCAGAAGATTGGCATACTCCAAAGCTCTTGATACCCTTAACAGAATGAAGATTCTCATTCTTAAAACCCTAGAAGATTGGCATACACCCAACCTCCTGACCCAAACTCCTGAATGAAGATTCTCATTCTTGCTTCCTCAATAGATTGGCATACAACCCAAACTTTTGAAAACTCTCCAACAGGATAAGCATTCTCCCCACAGAGTTATTTCCCAGCAGAACGAAGATTCTTGTTCTCATTTCTCCAGTTGAAGCCTCCCAGGTTTTGATTCCCCAGTGGAGATCGTCAGAGTTTTCCTTATTCCCCAGGAAAGTCATGAAGGATTCTCAATTTCCCTGCAGAAGTTGTCAAAGCTCTTGTTAATCCCCACAAGTCACCAAGGATTTTCAATCCCCAACAGTAGTCCAAAGGATTTCTTAGTCTCAAGAATCAAAGGTTTTGAATCTGCAGCAACAGTCAAGGGTTTATTTTCCCCGGCAGCAGTCAAAGATTTCATTATCTCCAGCTATCAAGGATTTATTTTCCTTAGCAAGACATCTAATCGACTTACATACGCATCCATTACATTCATATATCATAAACATTAATAAAGCACATTTTATTGCATCATACATATCATGCAACATAACTTTGTGTGTTTTAGCTAACATTTTACCCTTTTCAGGATAAGATTAAAAGTTACCTTTAACGAATGTTCAAAGATCTCAAATACAGTACGGATACACTCCAAGACATGGAAGTCATTCTGCTACTCATTTGGGTCTCGTATTTCAGATACAGTACAGATACACCCCAGACACGACAGTCATTCTACTACTCATTCAGACTTCAGCAATCAGATACAAACTAGATATGCTCCAGACATGGAAGCCATTCTATTTCTCATTCAGATTCAACTGTCAACTTCAAGTTCAGATGCATTCCAGACGCGGAAGTCATTCTGTCACCTGTCCGGATCCTAGTTACAGTACGGATACACTCCATGAAGATGTGAAAAACACAAGAAGGGGGGTTGAATTGTAAAACTTAAATCAAATGTGCAGACAACACTGTATTTTTATCCTGGTTCGTTTGATCTCAAACTACTCCAGTCCACCCGTCAAGGTGATTTCGCCTCTCTCCAACGAGGTCTTAATCCACTATATTCAACTGAATACAACAACTACTTTAACAACTGTTAAAGCCTTCTTGAGTCTAACCACAAACCGGTTTATCTCAAGGAAATTCTCTTACAGATAATTTGAACAAAAGTGTGTTTGATGTTTTCTAATAAAACTATATATCACAACTATGATAATACACAATATTAAGCTTAGAATGAAACTGGACTGCTAATACTTTTGAGTAGGCGTGGTTGAAAGCTTTAGCAAATTGTATGAGTGCGTTCGTTTTTGTATGCGTGCGTGAAGAGTATTAGCCTTTTCTTTTCTCACACTGACTTGTTTATATAGCCTAGGAAGAGATACATTGTTGTCCATAAAGCCATTTCAATGCTAATAACATTCTTTCCTTTTTGAGAGGATCTTGTCTTGGATAAAGCCGTTGGTAATTAATCTGTCTTGAATGCATAGTAACGCTTCAGACTGTTCTGCTAATGATAATCAGAGTGTTCTTTCCTTTATGCTGACGCTTATGAGTGCTGATGACTTGGTTAGGATCTTGATCAGAGTTAGAGTATTTTATGCGCAGATTCTTTTCATCAGACTTCAGCGTATAGCACATGTTATTTGATCTTATGATGCTGACATATCTTCTGATGCTGATGTTGATACTGATATTCTGATGCTGATTCCATCAGAGTTCTTGTAAATACACAACATAATTTTAAGTAGCATATATGTCTTATATAAATCTTACAATTTATTTAATCTTGTATTTTGTTATCATCAAAACTCTAACTGAGGGTTGTAGAATCAAACTATGTTCTAACAATCTCCCCCTTTTTGATGATGACAAAAACCAGATTTTTTTCAATTAAAAATAAGGAATAAGAGGTATCAGATATTAAAGATAAGGAATAAAAGGTATCAGAGATAAACAAGTAATGAATAAAAGGTATCAGAGATAAGAATAAAGAATTAAGGTATTAGAGCTAAGAGGGGAAAACTCCCCCTGAGTTGATTACTTCCCTTTAATTCCATGAGACCTTGAGCATCAGAACTTTACTGTATCAGAGCTCGTCAGATTCATCAGAGTTTTGTACCTGTAAGCTTTTCAGAAGAGAAGAAAATTAAATAGATCAGAATGTTTGAGACTTATGTCTCAGTAATCCGTTATTGAAAAATATCATTCTTTCTCCCCCTTTTTTGTCAGTTATCAAAAAGCACAAATAATCAGAGCTAAAATGATCAGAGCTAAAAAGTGTTAAAAACAAAAGCAATGATTAGTTCAGAACAATGTAAAAATATTACAGACAAACATGTAAAGAAAACAAGGAAAACATAAGAAAATTTCTAAGAGGGAGGTGGAAGACGTGTGAACAGAGCTTCCAACATGCTCTTGATTTGGGTGCTGGTTTCCTGTTGCTGAGATACCATGTTTGCTATTGCATCAATTTTGATGTCCTGCTTATCCATTCTTTCATTCATCAGCATATCAGATCTTTTCAAGTCCTCCAGAGTCTGCCTGTCAAGAGAGGAAGCTTGAGGATCTTCAGAAACAGGGTGCTTCTCAGAGCTTTCTTCAATATCTTCTTCTTGACCCAAGTCTTCAGCTGGAATCATCTGTTCTTCTGCAGGTTGAACTTTGGATGTTGGCCGTTGTTCAGACCAAGGAGCAATATCCAGTGGGAGAACTTCTTCCTTAAGCAGCTTGCTCAGAACTAGACCTTCAATCTCTTTCAGCAGATTGCTGAAGTTCTGTTGAGCCTATCCATAGCTCTGGTCTTGCAACTTAAAGGTTTCAGAGCATACCCATCTTCTGAATTTTGTCCAGAGGAAGTCTGATACAGCAGGATCAACCAGTTCCAGACTTGCTTGTTTCAAAGAAGTGATCCACTTCTGTATTTCTGTTTCAAAGTTCAATATGCTGGAACCAACATCTGGATGTTTTGGTTTAGGGATAGCAATTTTGTTGTTTATTGCAGCAAGGCGTTCAAAGACTGTTAGATCAATGACAGTCTTGCTGTGGTCATCTGAATTTTTCTTAGGTGAGGGAGTGGGAGAGTCAGGAATTATGATTGGACTTGATGGGGAATTTTGTGGAGTTATTTCTGGTGAAGAGGGAAGTTGAGGAATATTCATAGTGGTACCACAGGGCAATTGAATGGCCAGAGGTTGTGGTTAAAGGGATTCAGAGGGTTGAGCCTTAGAGGTTTGAGTCTCACGTTGTGGAGATTGTTCATGTTGAGGAGAGGGTGGATTAATTTCTGGTTGGGGAGATGAAGGTTGTGGGATTTCTGGTTCTGGAGAGAGTGGAATTTCTGGTATTGGTGAGAGAGGAATTTTTGTGTTTGGATTTGGATTTTCTGTTTCGGGAGCGGAGGTGTGTTGGTCTATATCAGAAAGAACTTTATCAAGTTCTTGTTCTGGTATGGTTTCAGTATTTGGATTTTATGGTTGGGAGCGGGATCTTCTGAGGGTTAAGGATTCAGAAGGGTCAAAATCAATGTCAAAATCATCGAAAGTTTGAGGTGTTGGGTTTTCATATGGAGTTGGAATTGGAATAGATGTTGATATAGCAATTGAATCTAAAACAGTTACAGAAGCAAGATTACCTCTCTTATTCGGAGTCTGCTGAGATGATCCTTCTCCCACAACTTTTCTTTTCTTTGTCTTCTTCAGAACAACCTCTGGAGCCTTCTGCTGAAGATCTTGAATATTCATATTTGGTGTTGTACCATCAGCTTTACAAGCATCCAGATATCTCAGAATGATTTCTGGCTTAGATTCAATATCTGAGAACAGAGGGAAGTTGTCCAGAGGGACTCTTCTGCTAGAGATTTCAGCAAAAGGAGTGACGCTGGGCTCCTTCTTAATGTTCTCTATCGACTTTATTTTCTTCATATTTTTGGCATTCAGCTGCTTGCCAACAGTAGGTTCCAGAGTGATGATTTCTTGTGCCTCTGTCAGATGATCAATCAGCCTATTCTCTGTAAGAATATCTGATATCAGTCTTCCCAAGGGTATCCAATCCCTTTTTGTTCGTTCCTCTTCTCTTGTTTCCTTAACACTTGTTCTGAGATGGTTGAACAGAAGATGAGCCAGATTAATCTTGACCTTCTGAGAGATAAAATAGATCAGAAACTGCTGATCTATATTAATGTAATCAGGAGAGCTGGTAGGCTTCCTGTGGTTGAAACATCCCAAAATGATCTTGGCCCAAATTATGTGTTTGTCTTTCAAGTCCCTTATCTTGCTGGAGGGAAGCCCCAGCGTGAAAATTTCCCTTGCAATTAGGGCAGCATCTGCACACCTTTCTGCCATATCTATGCAACGAACACCACCACCATTGTAGCCTATCAAGCGTGCAATGAGGTCTTCAGTGATAACAATCTTCTTCCCCATGATATAAGAAGTGACCTGATGGTTTGAAGAAGAAACGTGAATCCAAAATTCCTTTACCAGAATAGGAAATGTTGGACCCACTAGCCTGTCAAAATACTTTTCCCAACCTTGAGCTTTAACCTCTTCAGATAAATCCAAACCATTCTCCTTGAGACTGTTGAAATCCACTATTAATTCTGACAGAACTTCAAGATTCTTGATTGGAGTTAGAAGCGTTCTGAAGGGTACTTCATATTGTTCAGATGAAACAGTTTTCTGGGAACCTGAAGAAGGAATGCTGGAAGAAGCCATGTTCACACGAGGTTTTTGTGAAAAAGATTGAAAGGGTTTCTTGAGAAAGAAGAACACTGGAAATAGAAATATTCAGAGAAAACGAAAGTGAAGGTAAAAAAATGTGAATGGTGTGAAGTGTGTTTAAATAGATTTTTAAAAAGGTTTTGAAAACATAAACGTTTAAGAGAGAGAAATTAATAATGATTATTAGCATTTAATGATAGCTGATTTTAGGGGATTCAAAAAGATATTTGGAACGGTTACCCATGACGTGTGTCTCAATGCATCCAATCAGCGCTTTGCCTTTTCAGAAACGTGAACGCGTGTTCAGCCTCAGAAAATAGCTGATGACTGGATGACACTTGTTTGCTTGAGTGAACAGCACAATTCTATCCTTGAAATGAAGCGCTCAGATCTTCATGGATAGATTCTAATACAATCTGCATTTCTAAAGTTTCTCAAATATCTGGAAGTCCTCAAGTTGACTTTTCATCCAGAGCATTTGTGTGCTGCATCCAGCTACTGCTATGTATTCAGCTTCTGCTGTTGATAAAGCAATTATGGATTGTCTTTTGCTGGACCATGAGATCATATTTTCTCCCAGAAACTGGCAGCTTCCAAAAGTACTTTTACGTTCTACTCTGTCTCCAGCAAAATCAGCATCACAGTATCCTACTAAGCTGTAATCACTTCATTTTCTATAAAACAAACCCAGATTAGTAGTACCTTTCAGATACTTGAAAATTCGCTTAACTGCTATTAAGTGATATTCTCTAGGATCTGATTGGAATCTAGCACAAATGCAAACACTGAATAAAATGTCAGGCCTTGAAGTCGTCAGATAAAGAAGAGAACCAATCATACCTCTATAGACCTTCTGTTCTACCTTTTTACTTACCCCTTCTCTTTCCAGAATGCACGTGGGATGCATTGGAATCTTTGATGGCTTACATTCTGAGAGATCAAATTTCTTCAGAAGTTCTCTGACATATTTGCTCTGATGAATGTAAGTTCCTTCTGGGGTTTGATTGATCTGAATGCCCAGAAAGAATTTCAGTTCCCCCATTAGGCTCATCTCAAATTCTGCCTGCATACACTTAGCAAATTTTCTTCCCAGAGAAGGTTTAGTAGATCCAAATATGATGTCATCAACATAAATCTGACATACTAAAATGTCATTCTTAACTGTCTTACAGAATAAGGTTGTGTCCACTTTCCCTCTGGTGAATTCCTTTTCTAACAGGAAGTTACTTAGTCTTTCATACCAAGCTCTGGGAGCTTGTTTCAGACCATACAATGACTTCTTTAGTTTGAAAACATATTCTAGATTTTTTGAACTTTCAAAACCAGGGGGTTGGTGCACATATACCTCTTCTTCTATATAGCCATTTAAGAATGCATTCTTGACATCCATTTGATACATAGTGATGCCTTTATTAACAACAAATGAGATTAAGAGTCTGATAGATTCTAGCTTGGCGACTGGAGCAAAGGTTTCTGTATAGTCTATCCCCTCTTGCTGACTATAACCTTGTGCTACCAATCGTGCTTTGTTTCTGATAACTTCACCTTGTTCATTCAGTTTGTTTCTGAACACCCATTTTGTTCCAATGACGTTAAATCCTTTTGGTTTAGGAACTAGATCCCATACGTCATTTCTTGTGAATTGATCCAACTCCTCTTGCATTGCTAGAATCCAGTCATTGTCCAGAAGTGCTTCATCAATTGAAGATGGTTCAATCAGAGAAACAAGTCCCATGAGGGATTCTTCAGAGTTTCTGAAGCTAGATCTTGTTCTGATTGGATCTTCCTTTCTTCCTAAGATTGTTTCTTCTGTGTGATCCATGCTGCTTCTGGATGGTCTTTTCTGAAGTTGATCAACAGAAGGTGTTGGATTGCTTGCAGTGCCTCTTTCTGATGTTGAGGGAGTGTCTCTGTTGAGAGCTTATGATGACTTGTCTTCAGTACCTGTGAATTCAACTTCCATACCTGCAAATACTTCATTCTGCTTTGACTTTTGAGAGTCAAGCTTATCATCAAAACGAACACTGATTGATTCCTCCACAATCTGTGTTTCTGTATTGTATACTCTGTACCCTCTTGAGCGTTCAGAGTATCCTAACATAATACACTTTTGTGCTTTAGAGTCAAACTTGTTCAAATAATTTTTTGTATTCAAAATAAAACAAGTACATCCAAATGGATGAAAATATGAAATGTTGGGCTTTCTGTTCTTCCACAATTCATATGGAGTATTTTCCAGAATAGGTCTTATGGAGATTCTATTCTGAATGTAACACACTGTGTTTATTGCCTCTGCCCAGAAGATCTTAGCAACGTTAGTCTCGTTGATCATGGTTCTGGCCATTTCTTGCAATGTTCTGCTCTTTCATTCTACAACTCCATTTTGCTGGGGAGTTCTAGGACAAGAGAAATCATGCAAAATGCCTTTGTCATTAAAGAATGATTCAAAATCTTTGTTTTCAAACTCTTCACCATGATCACTTCTGACTTTGACGATTCTAAGATCCTTTTCATTCTGAACTTGGTTGCAGAAGGTGACAAACACAGAGTGTGACTCGTCCTTGTGTCTTAAGAACTTTACCCATGTCCATCTGCTATAGTCATCTACGATTACTAACCCATACTTCTTGCCACTGACTGAAGCAGTTTTAACTGGTCCAAATAAGTCAATGTGCAGAAGTTTTAATGGCTTAGAGGTGGAAACAATGTTTTTAGATTTGAAAGCTGGTTTTGCAAACTTGCCTTTCTGACATGCTTCACACAGAGCATCTGAATTGAACTTCAGTTTAGGAAGTCCTCTGACCAGATTGAGTTTGTTAATCTGAGATATTCTTCTCATACTAACATGTCCCAATCTTCTGTGCCAGATCCATTGCTCGTTGTTAACAGACAGAAGACACTTTACATTCTGACTTTTCAGTTCAGAAAGTTTTATTTTATAAATGTTGTTTCTCTTATTTCCATTAAATAGGATAGTCCCATCTTTCTGACTAACATCTTTGCATGAATTTTGATTAAAGATTATATCATAACTGTTATCACTTAATTGACTTATGGATAACAAGTTATGCATTAATCCATCTACTAATAAAACATTACTTATAGAGGGAAGATTTCCATTACCTATTGTTCCAGAGCCAATGATTTGTCCTCTCTTATTGCCTTCAAAGCCTACGTGGCCTCCAGGCTTAAGTTCCAGGCTTTGGAACATATGCTTTCTTCCCGTCATGTGTCGTGAGCATCTAGAGTCCAGGTACCATGATTGGTGTTTCTGCTTTGCTGCTAAAGATATCTGCCACATGTATTATTTTATCCTTAGGTACCCATATTTTCTTGGGTCCTGATTTGTTACTTTTACCAAAACTCTGGTTGAATTTTGGTTTGACAGAATAATTACTACTTGTATATTTGATGTCATGTGTGTGCCCATATACAAAGTGTGAATCAAGTGAAGTGCGTTTTATAACTAAATCCATGACATTCTTTGGTGTAGGTACCTTACCTTGGTATCCTATTCCCTTTCTTCCATTTCTGCTAACTCCATAGATCATTGAAGCCACTTTGCTTCTATCTATGTTTTTAGCTAGAAACTTCTGAAAGCTGTGATCATACTCCTTGATGATCTCATCAGCACTGCTGGGAGTTTCAGGGATTGTTTCCTTCTGAGAGTTTTGCAATAGATTTTCTAATTTTGAAATTTTATCTTTCAACTCAGAATTCTCCAATTTGAGACTCTCAGTCTTATCAGAGTCAGAAGCAAGATCCCTTTTCAGGTTTCTGAATTTGACTCTGATCTGCTGATATCTTTCCAGAATTTCACTAAGGGTTTCAGCTAGTTCAGCCTTAGTAAAGTTTATAGCAAAGTCAGGGAATACCTCTTCTGTATCTGATTCAGAGTCTGACTCAGAAGCTTCGCTGTCTTCTGTTATATTTGCCATGAGAGCTATGTTTGCTCTTTCATCATTTGATTCTGAGTCAGCTTCAGATGTGTCAGAATCATCCCATGTAGCCATGAGACTTTTCTTCTTTTCCTTGCCAAACCTCTTTTTGGGCTTTTCCTTCTGAAGCTTTGGGCAATCACTTTTGTAGTGCCCTTGCTCGTTACATTCATAGCAGATGATGTCTTTGTTATTTGGCTTTCTGCTTCCTGAAGAGCCTTCAGATCTTCTGTGTCCAGAGGAGGATTCTGACCTTCTGTGTCTGGAGAAAGATTCATTCTGATTCTCTGATCTTCTGGGATTCCTAAACTTCCTTTGCCTCTGCTTCCACAGTTGGTTCACCCTTCTGGAGAAGATAAACAGTTCATCTTCTTATGATGAGGACCCATCAGAGGTTTCTTCAACAGCCTGCAAAACTTTGGAGTCAGATTTTCTGTTAGATTTTAAAGCTAATGGCTTACCTTGCTTTTGAGGTTCATCTGCTTCTAGCTATATCTCATGACTTCTGAGGGAGCTGACAAGTTCCTCCAGAGAGATTTTGTTGAGATCCTTTGCTATCTTAAGCGCTGTGACCATTGGCCTCCACTGTTTTGGCAAGCTTCTGATGATCTTCTTAACATGATCAGCAGTGGAATACCCTTTGTTAAGAACTTTGAGACCAGCAACCAGAATTTGAAATCTTGAGAACATAGTCTCTATTGATTCACTCTCTTCCATCTTGAATGCTTCACACTTCTGAATGAGCGCAAGAGCTTTGGTTTCTTTGACTTGAATGTTGCCTTCATGCGTCATTCTCAGAGAGTCAAACATATTCTTTGCAGTGTCTCTGTTTGATATCTTTTCATATTTTGAATAAGAGATGGCGCTGAGAAGAATTATTCTGGCCTTGTGATGATTTCTGAAATCACGCTTTTGCTGATCAGACATTGCTTTCCTGTCAATCTTCTGACCACTTCCATCCACTGGGTGCGTGTATCCATCAGTCACCATGTCCCACAGATCAACATCATGGGCCAGAAAGAAACTTTCAATTCTATCTTTCCAGTAGTCAAAGTTCTCTCCATCAAAGACTGGAGGTTTGCCACTGAATCTGTCTCTTTCTTCATTGTTGTCATTACTGATGTTTTGATGTGGTCCTGCCATTGTGTTTTTCTGACGCTGGATCTTGTACTGACACGGGTAAGTGTTATAAGCTCAGAACCAGGCGCTCTGATGCCAATTGAAGATGTGAAAAACACAAGAAGGGGGGTTGAATTGTAAAACTTAAATCAAATGTGCAGACAACACTGTATTTTTATCCTAGTTTGTTTGATCTCAAACTACTCCAGTCCACCCGTCAAGGTGATTTCGCCTCTCTCCAACGAGGTCTTAATCCACTATATTCAACTGAATACAACAACTACTTTAACAACTGTTAAAGCCTTCTTGAGTCTAACCACATACCGGTTTATCTCAAGGAAATTCTCTTACAGATAATTTGAACAAAAGTGTGTTTGATGTTTTCTAATAAAACTATATATCACAACTATGATAATACACAATATTAAGCTTAGAATGAAACTGGACTGCTAATACTTTTGAGTAGGCGTGGTTGAAAGCTTTAGCAAATTGTATGAGTGCGTTCGTTTTCGTATGCGTGCGTGAAGAGTATTAGCCTTTTCTTTTCTCACACTGACTTGTTTATATAGCCTAGGAAGAGATACGTTGTTGTCCATAAAGCCATTTCAATGCTAATAACATTCTTTCCTTTTTGAGAGGATCTTGTCTTGGATAAAGCCGTTGGTAATTATTCTGTCTTGAATGCATAGTAACGCTTCAGACTGTTCTGCTAATGATAATCAGAGTGTTCTTTCCTTTATGCTGACGCTTCTGAGTGCTGATGACTTGGTTAGGATCTTGATCAGAGTTAGAGTATTTTATGCGCAAATTCTGTTCATCAGGCTTCAGCGTATAGCACATGTTATTTGATCTTCTGATGCTGACATATCTTCTGATGCTGATGTTGATACTGATATTCTGATGCTGATTCCATCAGAGTTCTTGTAAATACACAGCATAATTTTAAGTAGCATATATGTCTTATATAAATCTTACAATTTATTTAATCTTGTATTTTGTTATCATCAAAACTCTAACTGAGGGTTGTAGAATCAAACTATGTTCTAACAATCTCCCCCTTTTTGATGATGACAAAAACCAGATTTTTTTCAATTAAAAATAAGGAATAAGAGGTATCAGATATTAAAGATAAGGAATAAAAGGTATCAGAGATAAACAAGTAACGAATAAAAGGTATCAGAGATAAGAATAAAGAATTAAGGTATTAGAGCTAAGAGGGGAAAACTCCCCCTGAGTTGATTACTTCCCTTTAATTCCATGAGACCTTGAGCATCAGAACTTTACTGTATCAGAGCTCGTCAGATTCATCAGAGTTTTGTACCTGTAAGCTTTTCAGAAGAGAAGAAAATTAAATAGATCAGAATGTTTGAGACTTATGTCTCAGTAATCCGTTATTGAAAAATATCATTCTTTCTCCCCCTTTTTTGTCAGTTATCAAAAAGCACAAATAATCAGAGCTAAAATGATCAGAGCTAAAAAGTGTTAAAAACAGAAGCAATGATTAGTTCAGAACAATGTAAAAATATTACAGACAAACATGTAAAGAAAACAAGGAAAACACAAGAAAATTTCTAAGAGGGAGGTGGAAGACGTGTGAACAGAGCTTCCAACATGCTCTTGATTTGGGTGCTAGTTTCCTGTTGCTGAGATACCATGTTTGCTATTGCATCAATTTTGATGTCCTGCTTATCCATTCTTTCATTCATCATCATATCAGATCTTTTCAAGTCCTCCAGAGTCTGCCTGTCAAGAGAGGAAGCTTGAGGATCTTCAGAAACAGGGTGCTTCTCAGAGCTTTCTTCAATATCTTCTTCTTGACCCAAGTCTTCAGCTGGAATCATCTGTTCTTCTGCAGGTTGAACTTTGGATGCTGGCCGCTGTTCAGACCAAGGAGCAATATCCAGTGGGAGAACTTCTTCCTTAAGCAGCTTGCTCAGAACTAGACCTTCAATCTCTTTCAGCAGATTGCTGAAGTTCTGTTGAGCTTGTCCATAGCTCTGGTCTTGCAACTTAAAGGTTTCAGAGCATACCCATCTTCTGAATTTTGTCCAGAGGAAGTCTGATACAGCAGGATCAACCAGTTCCAGACTTGCTTGTTTCAAAGAAGTGATCCACTTCTGTATTTCTGTTTCAAAGTTCAATATGCTGGAACCAACATCTGGATGTTTTGGTTTAGGGATAACAGTTTTGTTGTTTATTGCAGTAAGGCGTTCAAAGACTGTTAGATCAATGACAGTCTTGCTGTGGTCATCTGAATTTTTCTTAGGTGAGGGAGTGGGAGAGTCAGGAATTACGATTGGACTTGATGGGGAATTTTGTGGAGTTATTTCTGGTGAAGGGGGAAGTTGAGGAATATTCACAGTGGTACCACAGGGCAATTGAATGGCCAGAGGTTGTGGTTCAGGGGATTCAGAGGGTTGAGCCTCAGAGGTTTGAGTCTTAGGTTGTGGAGATTGTTCATGTTGAGGAGAGGGTGGATTAATTTCTGGTTGGGGAGATGAAGGTTGTGGGATTTCTGGTTCTGGAGAGAGTGGAATTTCTGGTATTGGCGAGAGAGGAATTTTTATGTTTGGATTTGGATTTTCTGTTTCGGGAGCAGAGGTGTGTTGGTCTATATCAAAAAGAACTTTTTCAAGTTCTTGTTCTGGTATGGTTTCAGTATTTGGATTTTGTGGTTGGGAGCGGGATCTTCTGAAGGTTAAGGATTCAGAAGGGTCAAAATCAATGTCAAAATTACCGAAAGTTTGAGGTGTTGGGTTTTCAGATGGAGTTGGAATTGGAATAGATGTTGATATAGCAATTGAATCTAAAACAGTTATAGAAGCAAGATTACCTCTCTTCTTCGGAGTCTGCTGAGATGATCCTTCTCCCACAACTTTTCTTTTCTTTGTCTTCTTCAGAACAACCTCTGGAGCCTTCTGCTGAAGATCTTGAATATTCAGATTTGGTGTTGTACCATCAGCTTTACAAGCATCCATATATCTCAATGATTTTTGGCTTAGAGTCAATATCTGAGAACATAGGGAAGTTGTCCAGAGGGATTCTTCTGCTGGAGATTTCTGCAAAAGGAGTGACGCTGGGATCCTTCTTAATGTTCTCTATCGACTTCATTTTCTTCAGATTTTTAGCATTCAGCTGCTTGCCACCAGTAGGTTCCAGAGTGCTGATTTCTTGTGCCTCTGTCAGATGACCAATCAGCCTATTCTCTGTAAGAATATCTGATATCAGTCTTCCTAAGGGTATCCAATCCCTTTTTGTTCACTCCTCTTCTCTTGTTTCCTTAACACATGTTTTGAGATGGTTGAACAGAAGATGAGCCAGATTAATCTTGACCTTTTGAGAGATAAAATAGATCAGAAACTACTGATCTATATTAATGTAATCAGGAGAGCTGGTAGGCTTTCCGTGGTTGAAACATCCCAGAATGATCTTGGCCCAAATTCTGTGTTTGTCTTTCAAGTCCCTTATTTTGCTGGAGGGAAGCCCCAGCGTGAAAATTTCCCTTGCAATTAGGGCAGCATTTGCACACCTTTCTGCCATTCCCTCAGATACATTTTTGACGAGTACAAATTTACGGGCACTCTAGTGTCCAATCCTCTTTTACCTTCGAGTCATGAAAAGCTAACTCGCCAACCTAACTCTTCAGGTTCAAGAAGATTAAACAGGGGCAGCTGTTGTACCCCAAAATTTTCCCAATCATTTTATCAAGATTCCCCCTCACAAGGTTCCTTGAACTCCAGACAAAATTAGGGTTTTGCTTTGCTCAAGACATCTCCTTGCACTGATGACCTAAATTAGGGTTTGAGTTTGCACATGGATTTTTTGACTTCCAATGCTCAAAGTGACTTTCATACTTCATGTTGGACCTACAAGATTGCCTCTACCAAGTTTCAAGCTCTGAATCAAATTTTTCCCCAGTCAATTGGACAGTTGACCTAGAAATCAGTTGTATTGGGGAAAAAGGCAACTGTGGCCAATTTACAGTCAAACCTCACAATTTTTGATCCACATCAACATTATAGACTCATATGAACCATTTGATCAAGTTTGGACTACAACTCCTCAAGAAATTTGATCAGATCATCAAAAGGGCAAAATGGTCATTTTTAGGGTTTTGACTGCATAGGGGCAATTTATGATTTTCCACCTAGCCAATGGCAAATTGGGTTCAAGCATGGATTCAAGGACTCAATGGCATCATCTTGACCTATTCACAAGGTTCAAAAGATCTCAATTGCATTGGATTGACAGATGAATTTTCAATCAACTGATCAAATTTTGACTGTACACTGAAAAGTCAAACTTTGACTTTTTGGTCAAAATCAAGTGCCAAGGGTCATTTTTCATCAAGATGTGTCAAAATATGAAACTTGTTCATCAAGAAACTTAATTTTGCAAATTAGGGTTTTAAATTGAAAATTTTCATAACTTAGAATTTTTCTAAGTTATGAAATTTCCTTATTTTGTTCCCAACTTTGCCCAACATTTTCACCATAATGCAATTGGATTCAAACAAAACTTCCAACATGAAAGTTGTAGTTCTCCACAAATTATACAACTTTGATTCACAAAGTTTTCCAAAAAGAAGCTTGGATCTCAAGATATGATTTTTGGAACAAGGGTCCATGAAACTTTTAACTTAGTGAAAATTTGCCCTAGTTTAGGCAGGATTTTAACCTATATTCATGGACATTTTTCACATAGTTCCACTTGGAATATCAAATTGCATTTCAAAGATGGAATGTAGAGCATGTTGAAATATTTCCAAAATGTCTAAGAACTCTCCAAACTCATTTGTGGTTAGGGAGAACCGAAGGCTTGAAGTTGGCAAAAACTCACTTTTCATCCATGGCATGTTCATAGTGATACAAGTTACCAATTCTAATCAGCTTGCTTTGAACTAGATTACAGGCCTCAAAACCATTTCATAGTCAATAATTAAATTCAAATCCATTGGTCTAAGGTTTTGTTTTGGTCATTTGAGCATTGCACACAAGATTAATCCTTAAGTAGAAAAAGCAACATTACCATTTTTGTCAAAGTATGCTTTATGTCAAAACCACATCTCTTGAGCCTGAAACAATATATTATGAAGCAAAGCATATCCACTAACTTGAGGGGCCAAGATCACAAGAAGCAGGCTGATAGATAGCCTGTACATGCTTGTATTACATCATTGTTCATTTTGGCTTAAAAGACAAGAAACATGTCCAATACACTAGAACTTGAACATCTGTGAAAACCAAATTATGCAAGCTTTTGAGACAACTTTCTCACATCCCCTTGAGCCAGAAACACGACCCTTTGAGCCCTCAAACCTCCCATAGCACAAAATCATCTTCATTTGGCAAAACAGGGCACTCCCTGCAGTTTGATTTCCACAACTCAAATCCCTCGTGCATTTTGTCTCAAATTGGTTCAAACACCTTCCGTACAACATATCCAAGCTATCCCAACCCTTAAACATCAACTGTAACTCCATTTATAAGGTTTGCCATTTTTGATTTCAGCTTGTGCAGGTTGAGTTCTGTAGACTTGTTCAAGAACATTCAAGGCAAGCTAGGCATTGGAGAAGGTCAAGGGAAGTTCAAGCAAGCTCCCAAACATCTCAGGCCTTGTTGAAAAGCTCCACATTGCCATACACGAAGTCAGCTGAAACAGGTTTTTGTCAACTTCCTATCTCTCTATTTAGGAACATTTAGGCTTAGGTTTGTGAATGAAAAATGTAGTATTCATAGCCATGAAGCTGTACATATGCTCAGTTTTCATTTTAGTTAAGCATGCTAAGAGAATTTGGTCCATGAACATCCTGAAAAAAATAGGTTAAGATTTAGGGCCAGAGAAATTCTCTCTGGTCTTTGAGAGTTATGACAAGTTTCTTATATGGTTGAATTCGTCTTGAAAAATGCTACAATTTTGATGTTATGTGTTTTTGCATTAGAGCACGTATGCAGGATCTGACATTTTGTACAAGGCGCATGTTTTTGTTTGAACAAGAGGTTGAAGATGAAGTCAGTGGGCTGGGCTTGGTTCTGACCTTACTTTTGACACCCCCCCTTTTGCTGAATGCACCCCCTGGCCCAATTTCTTTATACTTTGATATTTTTTATTTATTTTCATTTTCTGATTTTTATTTTATATTTTCTAAATATAAAAATACCCAAAAAATATTTTTTATAAATTTTTACATTTATTTTGTGTTTTATTTTTATTTTTTTCAACATGAAAACAATTTAATTAGTATATATTTTATTTATTGAAAACTTAAAAATAATATATAAATTATACTTTTCTTTTGTTCTTTATTTTATTCATACTAAAAAATATTGTTCTAAATATATTTTTATTTTTGGTATATATTTTATTTTATTTTTATTACATAATTAATACAATTAATATATACATACATACTTTTATTTTATTTAATAAATACTTGAGGAGGAAAACATAAAAATATTATACTTCTATTTTTATTATTATTTATACTTAAATAATACTTTCTCTAAATATATTTTATTTTTGTATTACCTTATTATATTGTATATAAATAATATATTTAATATATTCATATTCTTAAAAATAAAATTAGGGTTTTACCCTTAATAAAAAATAATAATCTTTTTTATTTCTTTCTTTAAACATTTTTACATACATAAAAATAAACATAAACATTTTTGCATAATTCATAATATTTTGTATATTTATTTAATTTGTTTATTTAAATATTGTTCATTTATTATTTATGCCATTGATTCAATTTGGATGTAATAGTAAAATTAGGGTTTTAATTTCTTGTCAAATAATTCCCATTCAAAAATTGTATCCCCCTCCCCATAATTATGTTGTAATAGTGGTAGACTTATTTTACGCATTTACGCTTTCATATATGCCATGATTAGAGATTAGGGTTTGTATGCCAACAATCCAAAAATCAAACAAATAGCTTGACTAATACAAAGACAAAAATGCATGAAAATCAATACACAATGCACACTTGCACCCCTAGGGTTACATCTATTTGTTGCCTTAAAAATGGGCCATGTTATGCATGTTGAGTACTTTGGCAAAACAAAAACAAAACAAAAGATCATAGTCCCTCGATGACGCTATCTTGTGTAATTGCAAGCTTCTCAAGTCATGTTTAATTGCAAGCTTCTCAAGTCATGTTTAAATAATTGGTTTTGATGAAGACAACATGGATATCAACATTCAAAGGATGTGCAAAAAGTTTATCAATATCATATAAAACCTTGTTACAAGTCTTAAAGATTAGAAGAAGAATTATTAAAGAAACAACAAATGTCAAAAGGTATAAATAATTCTTAAACTTGAATATAGATGTTCACAAATATGCATTCATAATCATATACATATCCCACATTTTTAACAATAAGAAAAACTATGTTTGAAATCTTTTTCAAAAGGATTTTTTGAAAATAAACTTTCAGGAACTGGTTCCTACCTAACAGGGAACCGGGTTCCAAACTTGTTCAAAAATCACTTCCCTGGAATTTGTACCAGGAACCGGGTTGTACCTATAGGGGAACCGGTTCCTGCATGTTATTTTTGAATTCTGGGTTATAACGTTCACTTAGACCCGGGTTCTGCCTTGGTCGGAACCGGTTCCCAGCGAACCAGCATAAATTTTCTTTTGTTTTTTGAACATAATTCAAATGGTATTCTTTCATGATTGAATTGCATCTTTTCATATCAAATGGCATGAATGAAGAGGTATTTGTGACATTATAAATTGTGCAGATTTTCAAATTCAAATTACCTTCTTCAATTAACAATTTTCATCATTCAAATTTGCATATTCTTACAAACTTTCAAGTGTTCTTACAAATCATAAATTTTGTGAAACTTGCCATATACATTTTCATTAAGAAATCATTACAAGTTTCATACATTCATTGTGAACATTTATAATCATTGCTTGAGAATTGTTTCTTTCTTGAAGAAGGAGATCAATCAAAGATTGATAGTGCTCTCCATCTCTTTCAAATAAATCATTGTATTACAAAAAGAAAGTATTCCCTTACTATCCAGGATTGTTGGAAGTAAGTGTTGTGATTTGAAGAGGATTGTTCTTCATTCACATTAGTGTTTGTTTGACCTTAAAGGTGTTAAGAACCTTTGGTCACCCTATAGGTTAGATAGTAAGCATAGGCTGTACAATCATTCTAAACTATAGTAAAATCTCTTTTGTGTTGGAAAGGGGACTGGAGTACTCTCGGATTGTGAGGGGAACCAGGATATATCGTCGTGTTCTTTACTTTTCCGCTTTTATCGTTTTCATCACCATAATCAAGAATATATAAGATATAATCAAAAACCTTCAAACACTTAACCACAAATTACTACAAGTATTCTCATAAAACCGAATAAATTTTTATATACCTAATTCACCCCCCCCCCTCTTAGGCACTCTTAGACTTACAATTGGCATCAGAGCTAGTTATAGGTAACTTGTTCCTAAAGATCCAGAATGGCTTCCGCAAATCAAAATCCGGTTTTCAAAGATGGTGGTAGTAACAACAAGCCTCCATTGTTTTGTGGTGAATACTTTTATTTTTGGAAAATTCGCATGAAGGCTCATCTTGAAGCACAAGGAGAAGAAATATGGAATGCTGTTGAGAATGGTCCATTTACTCCGGTGTGTGTTGTCAATGGTGTTGGGTCATCAAAGCCTAAAGCATCATGGGATGGCGATGACAAGAAAAAAGTTCTCTTTGACAAAAAGGTAATCAATATTCTCCAAAGTGCTCTTAGTATGGATGAATTTTTCCGAGTATCGGCATGTACAACGGCAAAGGAAATTTGGGATACTCTTGTAGAAACTCATGAAGGAACCGCCGAAGTCAAAAGGTCTAGATTGAACACTTTGAGTCAAGAATATGAATTATTCAGAATGCTGCCCAAAGAATCCATCCTTGACTTACAAAAGAGATTCGTTCACTTGACAAACCATTTGAAGGCACTCGGTAAGACTTTAACTAACGATGAATTAAATCTTAAAGTGCTTAGGTCTTTAACTAGGGAATGGCAACCAAAAGTGACGGCAATATCCGAAAAGAAAAGCCTAGCAACTATGACTTCCGCAACACTTTTCAGAAAGCTTCAAGAATATGAGACGGAACTTGGAAGGCTTGAAAAACATGAGAATCATGAGAAGAAATCCAAAGGCATTGCTTTGAAAGTTGATTCAAAAGAAAGTCAAGATAAAGATGCATAGGAGGAAGATGAAAACTTCTTGCTTCTTGTAAAAAGGTTAGGAAAATATTTTGGTCATAAAAATAATCTTCATAATGCTAACTTTGTCAAAAGAAAGAAATTTTATAAGCATAAAGATAAAGAAGCCTCCACATCAACACAAGATGTCACATGCTATGAATGTGGAAAGCAAGGTCACATAAAGCCGGATTGTCCAAAACTCTCCAAGAAAAATGGATTCAAATGCAAAAAGGAGTTCAAGAACAAAAGGGCTTATGTTGCATGGGAAGATAATGAGATAAGTTCTTCATCCGATTCAGATAGTGACGAAAGTGCAAATCTAGCATTGATGGCTTCACATCACTCCGACGATGAAGAAGAGGTTAGTAATGAATTTAATCTTTTTGATGATGATGTTCAAGGTTCAATTGATGAACTCTTGAAAGAATGCAAAAGTTTATACAAAAAGGTGTCAAAACAAGAAAAAGAACTTCTAATTTGTCTAGAAAAAATTGACACCATGACTAAAGATTTTGATCTTTAAAAACAAAATTTTATTAAAGAAAAGGAAAATTTGCATGCTCCAAGTGTGAATCAAATGTCTTTCAAATTGTTCAATTGAAAAGAGTCATTGAACGATATGAAAAAGGACAAATAGGATTGGAAGGATTACTAAGCCAACAACGTTATCCAAATGATAAAAGAGGTCTTGGTTATGTGAATACTAAGAAACCAAGTAACAATCCCACTGTTTTTGTAAAGGCTAGTAATAGTTCCAATCCCAAGAAAGTAGAAAAGAAGCAAGTTGTTCATAATCATAAAAAGAAAAAGGCTAATGTATCTAAAAGAAAACAAATTCCTAGATACAAGAGCAAATTTGTTCCAAACTGTTTTTACTGTGGTATTATTTGACACATACCCAATGCATGCTATATTAGAAATTTCAGTATGGCTAGTGGACATTATGCATGGGTGAAAAAGGGAACTAACTATGAAGGACCCAAGGCAACTTGGGTACCTAACAAGAAATAATTTGTTTTTGTAGGTATGCTTGAAATCCACATCAAATGTTTGGTATCTTGATAGTGGATGTTCAAAGCATATGACATGAGATGTACACCAATTTTTATATCTAGTACATAAATCCAAAGGGTATGTCACCTATGGAGACAACACCAAAGGAAAGATACTTGGCGTTGGAATAGTTGGAACACCTCCATCCATTCAAATTGAGGATGTTCTCTATGTTGAAGGATTAAAGCACAACCTTCTTAGCATAAGTCAACTTTGCGATAGAGGGTTCAAGATCAAATTCAACAAAGAAGAATGCCTTATTATGGATGAGGCAACCAATGAGGTAAAACTCAAAGGTAAAAGAATTAATAATATATTTATGATTTCCCTTGATGATCCATCCTTGAAGGTAAAATGTCTCATGTCAAACAATGATGATTCATGGCTTTGGCACAAAAGGATTGCTCATATTCATATGGAACACTTGAATAAACTAATCAAGCGTGATCTTGTCATTGGTTTGCCTAAGAGAAAATTTGTCAAAGATAGACTATGTGATGCTTGTCAAAAAGGGAAACAAACAAAATCATCTTTCAAATCTAAGAATGTGGTGTCTACTACAAGGCCACTACAATTGTTACACATGGATCTCTTTGGTCTATCAAGAACAAAAAGCTTCGGAGGTAATGTATTCGCTTTGGTTATTGTTGATGATTTTTCTAGATATTCTCGGACTTTGTTTCTTGTGCAGAAAAGTGATGCCTTTAAAGATTTTAAGAAGTATGCTAAGCAAATCCAAAATGAAAAATCACTAAAGATTGTATCCATAAGAAGTGATCATGGTGGAGAATTCCAAAATGCACAATTTAAAGAATTTTGTGAAGAATATGGTATCTCTCATAATTTTTCAGCACCTAGAACTCCACAACAAAATGGAGTAATTGAAAGAAAGAATAGGTTTCTAGTGGAACTTGCAAGAACAATGCTTAGTGATGCAAATCTTCCTAAATATTTTTGGGCGGATGCGGTTAGTACGGCATGTTATGTTGGAAATCGAGTTATCATTAGACCTATAATAAAGAAGACTCCATATGAACTCTTCAAAGGAAGAAAGCCAAATATTGCTCACTTCCACATTTTTGGATGCAAGTGTTTTGTTCTTAACAATGACAAAGACAATCTCGGTAAGTTTGACGAGAAATCCAACGAAGGTATATTTCTTGGTTATTCTCTTTCTAGTAAAGCATATAGAATTTATAATAAAAGAACTTTAACTATTGAAGAATCTATGCATGTATCTTTTGATGAAACTAACACCTCTAAAGAGGAAGTAGTTGTGTGTGATGATGATGATCCTATAGATTTACCCCCGGAAGAACTTTCAAATGATCAAGTTGTGAAATCACCGGAAAATCAAGAAGACATTGTACAACAAGATTCAAACATCAATGATCTACCAAAAGAATGGAGAACTCATAGAGACCATCCTATTGACAAAATTATTGGTGACATTAGCCAAGGAGTATAAACAAGATTAAATCTAAAAGATGCTTGCTTAAACATGACGTTTGTTTCTCAAATTGAACCTACCAAAGTTGATGAAGCCTTAGGAGATGATCAATGGATTATTGCTATGCAAGAAGAATTAAATCAATTCGAGAGAAATCAAGTTTGGGAACTTGTTCCTAGACCAAGTGGTAAACACATCATAGGTACCCGATGGGTGTTTAAGAACAAACTTGATGAGAATGGTCTAATTGTTCGAAACAAAGCAAGGTTGGTTGCCCAAGGCTACAATCAAGAGGAAGGAATCGACTTTGAAGAAACATTTGCTCCGGTTGCAAGGTTAGAAGCTATAAGTCTTTTACTTGCTTATGCTTGTTCATTAAATTTTCAGCCTTTTCAAATGGACGTCAAAAGCGCATTCTTGAATGGATACATCAATGAAGAAGTCTATGTCAAACAACCTCCGGGATTTGAAGACTTCAAACATCCTACACATGTCTTTAAGTTGAGAAAGGCTCTTTATGGCTTAAAGCAAGCACCAAGAGCATGGTATGATAGACTTAGCAATTTTTTTGTGTGAAAAAGGTTTCGAAAAGGGTAAGGTTGATAAAACTTTGTTCATTAAGAAAATCAAAAGTAACACTTTATTGGTTCAAGTCTATGTTGATGATATCATTTTTGGATCGACTAACAAAGAAATGTGTGAGGAATTCTCATTGATGATGCAAGGAGAATTTGAGATGTCTATGATGGGAAAGATGAACTACTTTCTTGAACTACAAATCAAGCAACTAAAAGATGGAATCTTCATCAACCAATCTAAGTATTGCAAAGAATTATTGAAAAAGTTTGATATGGATAATTGTAAAGCAATGAATACTCCAATGGGCTCCGGTACATATGTTGATCAAGATGAATCTGGTACTCCAATTGATATTACAAAATACCAAGGTATGATTGGTTCCTTATTGTATTTGACGGCAAGCCGTCCTGACATAATGTTTAGTGTTTGTCTTTGTGCTCGCTTTCAAGCAAATCCAAAGGAATCACACCTCATGGCAGTTAAAAGGATCATGAAGTATCTCAAAGGAACAACCAATGTCGGCTTATGGTATCCTAAAGGTAGTATTTGCACTTTAATTGGTTATTCTGACGCGGATTATGCAGGTTGTAAAACTGATCGTAAAAGCACAAGTGGTACTTGTCACATTATTCGAAATGCATTAGTATCATGGGCTTGTAAAAAGCAAGCATGTGTTTCTCTTAGCACGGCCGAAGCAGAATACATAGCAGCGGGTAGTTGTTATGCACAAATTCTTTGGCTCAAGCAATAACTCCGTGATTACGGACTTGATCTCGGATGCATTCCTCTTCGATGCGATAATACAAGTGCTATCAATATTACAAAGAATCCGGTCATGCATTCAAGAACCAAACATATAGATATTCGACATCATTTTCTCCGTGATCATGTACTTCAAGGAGATGTCGAAGTCACTTTTGTGGATACTCATAACCAACTCGCAGATATCTTCACAAAACTGCTTGCTCGAGAACCATTCTTCAAAATCCGAAGAGAACTTGGTATTTTGGATGAAGGTGATCTCTAAATGTTTCTCATAAGGTGCACGTCTTAATTTTTTCTTCAAAAAATTTATGTTTCAGTACACTCTGCTTCTACTCCTTCTTTTATATGTTTTTATTTGATAAAATATGTGTGTATATATTGTTTGTACAAAACTTTTTCTTTCATTTTCGTGTTTTACATTGTTATGTCTAGACAATGTTCCATCTTATGTTTCGTGATGTTTAGGTTTCTTATGTTTCGTTGTTATATGTTGTATCGTACAATTCGTTATGTTCGTGTTTTAGTGTGTGGTTGTGTTTAAAATTGTTTGTGTTTTTTAAATGAATTTGTTTCACTCTTTTTCCCCATCCTTTTTTATGTTAACAAAGGTGAGAAGAATATGCATATGTGTTGTTTTGTTTCAAAGAAATTGCAGGCCAAAATGACTATCATAAAACTCACTCCAAAATTCAAAGAATCATGGACTTAGGGGGATCATACAATTTAGGGGGAGCCTTGCATTTGCTTAACATTTTTGCTACACAAAACAAGATAAACATTTCAAGAATTGTTTTCAAGACTTGGTTGTCATCATCAAAAAGGGGAAGAATGTAATTGCAAGCTTCTCAAGTCATGTTTAAAGCATTGGTTTTGATGAAGACAACATGGATATCAACATTCAAAGGATGTGCAAAAAGTTTATCAATATCATATAAAACCTTGTTACAAGTCTTGAAGATTAGAAGAAGAATTATTAAAGAAACAACAAATGTCAAAAGGTATAAATAATTCTTAAACTTGAATATAGATGTTCACAAATATGCATTCATAATCATATACATATCCCACATTTTTAACAATAAGAAAAACTATGTTTGAAATCTTTTTCAAAAGGATTTTTTGAAAATAAACTTTCAGGAACCGGTTCCTACCTAACAGGGAACCGGGTTCCAAACTTGTTCAAAAATCACTTCCCTGGAATTTGTACCAGGAACCGGGTTGTACCTATAGGGGAACCGGTTCCTGCGTGTTATTTTTGAATTCTGGGTTATAACGTTCACTTAGAACCGGGTTCTGCCTGGGTCGGAACCGGTTCCCAGCGAACCAGTACAAATTTTCTTTTATTTTTTGAACATAATTCAAATGGTATTCTTTCATGATTGCATTGCATCTTTTCATATCAAATGGCATGAATGAAGAGGTATTTGTGACATTATAAATTGTGCAGATTTTCAAATTCAAATTACCTTCTTCAATTAACAATTTTCATCATTCAAATTTGCATATTCTTACAAACTTTCAAGTGTTCTTACAAATCATAAATTTTGTGAAACTTGCCATATACATTTTCATTAAGAAATCATTACAAGTTTCATACATTCATTATGAACATTTATAATCATTGCTTGAGAATTGTTTCTTTCTTGAAGAAGAAGATCAATCAAAGATTGATAGTGCTCTCCATCTCTTTCAAATAAATCATTGTATTACAAAAAGAAAGTATTCCCTTACTATCCAGGATTGTTGGAAGTAAGTGTTGTGATTTGAAGAGGATTGTTCTTCATTCACATTAGTGTTTGTTTGACCTTAAAGGTGTTAAGAACCTTTGGTCACCCTATAGGTTAGATAGTAAGCATAGGCTGTACAATTATTCTAAACTATAGTGAAATCTCTTTCGTGTTGGAAAGGGGACTGGAGTACTCTCGGATTGTAAGGGGAACCAGGATATATCGTTGTGTTCTTTACTTTTCCGCTTTTATCGTTTTCATCACCATAATCAATAAAAGATAAGATATAATCAAAAACCTTCCAACACTTAACCACAAATTACTACAAGTATTCTCATAAAACCGAATAAATTTTAACATACCTAATTCACCCCCCCTCTTAGGCACTCTTAGACTTACATCTTGGTTGCCTAAACAAAATGATCAAGTCCCTCGAAAAATTGCTAAAGATACTTGGCACAATTGCTATCATGGTCTATAAGATGACCCGCGCCTGTCCCGTTTAACATCCTAACACAAGGTTGTTTACCAAATGAAATGGTAAAACAACACTGTCAAAAGGGTTAAAAATGTATAGGAAAGATCTTTGAGTAAAATAGGGTAGACAACTCTTAGTTACTTGATCAAAAACTTGCAAAACATACTTGCTATTTTCAAACACACTTCACAACACAATTTCAAAACATTTCCCGAATCAAACTTTTAAACATTGAAAAATCTTTCAAAAGACAATACACCTTTGTATATATTCAAACAAGAATCATTACAAAGGTTGCCACAACGATGGCCTCTTTTCAAAACATTTTCAAAACCACACACAAAGCACCATTTCAAACAATTGAAAAGCAAAAGCAAGTGATCTAAACAAGTAACTAAGAGCCCATGGATAACCATGGATGAAAAGGGTGCTCGCACCTTCCCTTTTCATAATCTACTCCCCGAACCCAAGAAAACATCTCAAAGGTCTTTCATGTGCTTTTTGACCTTTCCTTAGGATAAAATAAAAAGTTGGTGACGACTCTTGCTAAACGAAAACATTTGCGAACACAAATGAAAAACCTCAAGTCAGTTCTCCCACTGTATCACAGTCTCCTTTGGCAGTTTCTAAACATGCCATCCAAGCACGAAATTTAGGGCAACGCAGAGGTGGAGTGGTTCTAAAGGTCCTGTCAATATATTTAAGCGATATAGAGTTTGGAGAAGAAATGATGGGTCTGGTAGGAAGAAACGCCTCCTTATCATCTACATAGATTTAGGAGGGTGCATCAGCAGGAAGTGGCCCTAAAAAGGCTAAGGGTTTCTCTTCAAGAGAGAAAGGGATAAGTACCTGATATTGCCAGATTTTGGCTTTCTCCTCAACAAATGGAGGTTCCGGCACATAAGCTTTTTCGTCGACAAGGCGCACTTGAAGAGCAATTACTGGAGAGGAAGTTTGACTTTTAACATTCGCCATTGTAAAAGGTTTGAAGGAGGATGAAGATGAAGAACATCAATGAAGTGTGTAGTTAATGAAGTGTGTAGTTTCTGGGTTTTTTCTAAAAGAAAGGGTTGAAGAAGTGAAGAAAAATAGAAACAAAATGAGAAATAAGGGTATTTATAGACCCTGATGAAGGAGGAAATAATGGGGAAAATATTTCGTGATTTCCCATATTCAAATCATGTCTGTTTGTGGGACGCGTGCTGCAAGATCAACGCGAGTTAGTGGGCCACGTTTCCCACTAAAAATGCAATGATGGCAAAAATTAATGTCACACGTCTCAAAACTGAAAAGTGTGATACGCTACCATGATTACATGACATCACGGAAAATAAAGAACATTAATATTCACTTTTAGAGAAATGGAAGCGATTTGGTCGAATGGTGAAACCGACGCTTCAAAGATGCCATTATCTCATATTAGTCGAAATTCAAAAATGGCATCTCTGGGGGGCATTTTGTTACCTTGGAAAAACTTAAGGTATTCAAGTACGTGTAGTAAATGAAGATATTATCATAAGCTAAGTGTCATCCTCAAAAGTAAGGGTTTTTTGGGAAACGGGAGCCAGTGTTTGAAAAGCTGGTTTTATAAGTTAGAGTTAATGCTGAAAAGGAGTCACACTGAAACTGTCAAAACTGAACTATGACGACTAAAAAGAAATAAAAGAACATGTGTCAAGAGGTCAAAATCGGTTTAGTCGACCAAAGGGTGAAAGACAAGGATTTGGTCGAAAATGGTTTTAGTCGACAACAAAGGGTTTATTGGACTTAGAGGAAGTATGGTTATTCTTTGCCAGAAAGAAAGTGTCGAAGCAAGGCAGGAGCAGTTTACGCTCAAGGGGATTAGAGGAATCATGGGCGGTTACCAGCAATCCACGATGTATTTAAGCGCCAAATAGGTGGAACTTCAAAATCATGAGCAGTTACCAGCAATCCACGATGTGTTTGAGCGTTAAATAGGTGGCAACATCTAGTGAAGCAGTTACCTCAAGATGTTAATATTAGTCGTAGATTTTATCTAGGTAGTTACATTGTAAACACTATAAATAAGCAGATTTAGTATAGTTTGGGTGTGTTCACTTGTACTCTCAAATCACTTGTCAAACTCTGTCATTCCGAATGTTAGAAAATCAAGAGTGAAAAGTGCTTGATGTACGTGAATCACTGTTTTTATTTCAATGCAAATCCTTTATCTTTCAATTATATCTTTTGAGTACTTTATTTGCTTTCTGTTTACTATCGAGCAAGATCTATACGTTATCTTTTATTTCACATAAACAATTCGACACTATTTGTTGGTCACGAGTCACCAGTCAATTAGTTTAGTAAGTCTCGCTTTCATATGAATGTCTTCTGTCAGTCACGAGTCACTAATCAGTCGAACAAATCATAGTGTGTAAAACCATTACACCTGTTCCCCCAGTCAAAAGAGAACCATCTCCCTTGACTAATATTTCGACGGAATAGGCGTGATAGTAAAGCTCTTAGCACGTGTCTTGAGATCAACTAGTCGACCTCACAAGTTACCCTCAGTTTAGGAATCTGGGAGGACCAACAGTTGTTTACCATTTTCCACAGTAAACACAAGTTTCAAGCCTTGGATCACAAAATTGCTCAATCAATTGATCAGATGACCTAAAATTAGTCGTACTGATGAAAAAGTCAATTGTAGTACCAAAAGTCAAACTTTGACTTTTTGGTCAATATTAAGTTTCAAAGATCGAAATTCATCAAGAAATTCAATAATATCAAGCTTGATCATCAAGAAATCAAGAAAGTCAAAAGTCAATGTGAAAAGTCAAACTTTTCAAGGCTTAGAAATTTTTCTAATTGTTTTTTATACATGATAATCTCATTACTTCATGCCATGCTTTCACCAATATGCAAGATGATTCAAAGAAAACTTTCAACATGAAAGTTGTAGATCTTGATGAGGTCTACAACTTTGCTTTGCTGGTCAAGTTCTATAAGTGCTTGGATTTTGAGTTATAAATTCATGAAGTCATGGCATTTTTGTATAAACACTTAGAGAAATTTTCAGCAAGTTTGGTCAGGTTTTAATCCCAACTTCTTGGCCAATTTTCATTAAGTTCCAGTTTGATTTAACAAAAGTGGTCAACATGAAAGTTGTAGAGGGTGTTTCAAGCTTTCTAAAACATCCAAGAGCATGAATTTATCATATTTGAGCTAGGAGATTCAAGGACCTAAAGTTAGGCATTCATTCTTTATTTACATGGCAGATTTGTGATGAACAAGGAACCAAAATATTAGATATGTTGAATAATCTTCAATTTACAGACCTAAAACTTGTATATCACTCCTTAATTGAATGCTTACACAGCTGGTTAAACTATCATCCAAATGTTTGAGCCTTTGTCTAAGTGATCATTCCATTTTTGGAAGAAAGCAACATATCCATTCTTGAAAAGTTCACTTTAATCACAAAGTCAATTTCTTGAGCCTCTAACTTGTTGTTCTAATCACACTCAACTTCTACAAGTCAGAACATACATGTTTAAAGTGATCAACCACTTTAGATAGCTTGGTACAAGCATTGGAAACATGTTCGTCACGCTTGCTTCAAAAATAAGCGAGATAGCCATAACATGTGATTCAAAATCTGAGTTGTTTGAAGTCTCAAACCTTCTCTATAAATAGAGAGGCCAATTGTAAGAGAAAGAGATCAGAAAAAATAGAGAGAAAGGCCAGAAGTTTTGTTGTGTTGATAAACCCTCAAAATCTCATATTCAAAAAAGCCATAACAGTCCACAAAGTTCTCACTCTTGAGCTTTGAAATTCAAATCCTAGAACTCTACATACTTTGAAAGTTCTATCCAAACATCTAAGCACCTCACATACATCACATAGAAGTTGTTCTAACTCAAGAACAACTTCTGTAACATCTCTATTTTTCCAAGCTCAAGAACAGTCTTGACAACAACTCAAACTCAAAGCACAAAAATCCAGCTTCAAGGTAAGTCTTCTTGACTTTTAAACTCTTTATAAAAGCATCACTAGTGGTTCATTTGTGAAGATAAGATGTAGATATCATTGCCTTTAATCTAGCCATATGCTTATCTTTCATTTTCACTAACCATGTGTTGAGAAATAACCCATGTATGCAGCAAAACAATGATATAATAAGAAAATTATAGTATGAGTCGACACATACCCACATGAGTCGACACATCTTAGTGGAAAAAAAAGATATGAGTCGACATGAAGTCTCTATATGTCGACGCATACTGTTATACAAAGACAAAACAGAAGGAATAAAGAGTGTATAAGTCGACACAAAGCATGTATGAGTCGACACATGCAGGGAATGAGTCGACACATACCCTTATGCATCGACTCATACTGAATTGATTTGGGCTTACAGGAGCAAGACAAGCTTATGCGTCAATGCAAAGGATCATGTGTCGACACATAATATTCAAAAATGCAGTTTTCCATTCTTTTACACTGTTTTATCTATTTTCATATATTTTCTTCATTACTATTCAATATGGTTGTAATATTTAAGCTTATATCCATACCCATTTGTAAATTGTACCCCTATCCCCCTAAACGGTGTAATAGCGTAGGAATTTATTTTCCGCAATTTACTACTTTCAAATATAAATGCTAGTAACTAGGGTGTGTATGGCAAGATAAAAATCAATCTAGACAACCCTAATCCAAGACAAAACAATACATGAAAAATAAACACTTTGCCCACTTGCACCTTTAGGGTTAACTCCATTTTGTTGCCTTAAAAATAGTCATGTCCCTCGAACGTGGGATACTTTAGCAATGACCCTCGAATACAAGATCGTAGTCCCTCGATGACCCTTCGATGTTGCCTTTGTAAATGATCTTAGACCCTTACGATAAATTGCTAAGGTATCCTACAATGTTTCCTTCTATGACTATATGATGACCCACGCCCGTCCCTTCACATCCAATGATATAGCTTCTTATCAATCAATGGTAAGATATAAATATCTAAAGGAGGAGGAAAAGAACTAAGACTTTTTGAGTAGGTAGAACACTCATAGTTTCTTGCTCACAACCATTTTTAAAACAACATCATTTCAAACACACCAAACACTTTCAAAACATGAAATATTTTCAAAATTCCAACACTTTGTATGCATTCTTATAGAGACGAGAATCATTACAAAGTTTGCCTAAACGAAGGAGTTTTTCAAAAATACTTTCAAAACCCACCACAAACACATTTCAAACAAAGCAATTTCAAAAGTGATCTAGCAAGAAACTAAGAGCCTGTAGATAACTATGGATGAAAAGGGTGCTAACACCTTCCCTTTTCATAACCTACCCCTCAAACTCAAGAAAAATTCTCAAAAGGCCTTTCATGTTCTTTTCACCCTTTCCTTTATTATATAAAAGAAAAGTCGGTGGCGACAATTGCTATCCGCAACAATTGCGATAAAACGCAAAACACCCAAGTCAGTTCTCCCGCCGTATTACAATATATTGTATGACATTGACTTGTCTTAATTTGTGAGAGGGAAATGAATGCCTCCTTCCATAATGGACGAGGGATAACCATTGTGGTTTCACCTTTTCTAACATCATGATTTGTGAAAGATAACCATTTTGGTTTATTTTCAGAAGTGCATGTCTTTTGAAATTTAAACACCCAGTCAAATCAACTGAAAACCACCCTGCCCCAGGTTAAAATGAGGGTTTTTTTCGTATAGAGAAGAAACTCCTACTTCAAGGCCCGAAGGGGTTAGAAAGGGATTATCTTCCTTATATCGCAGGTGTTTGGGAATTTGAAACAATACATGTACATCGTCAACAGGGTTTTATCCAAAAGCATACAACCAGAAATTTCACGTTTTTCAATATCATCATCCTCCCTCAAATCTCCACCTAGGAAAGAGAATGGGTAACAAGTTGGTATAATAATGCAAAAAGCAATTTAAAATTGAAAACAAATACTAGTGAAACAAATGGATTTCTTCAAGACATACATGTTCATTGTATTAAGATAATCATTCAAATGAAAACAAGTTCTTACATGCAAACAGTGTGATGATAAACAAGAAAAATTACACATGAGAAAGCAGTAAAAATGCTAATAAACTGAGAAGTCTAATCATCCTTAAGCTCTAGGGCATCCTTCAATTGAGCTCACCAAAGTTCATACATGTTTGGGCAATGGGTTAACTACTCCTTTGTAAATAATGATATCATTCTCTGTATCAGAAGTGCCCTCCAAGGTTGGGAAGGGATCATGCAACATCTCAGTGCTTCTCTTTCTATCAGCAAGTGTTAGACGATGTCGCGTATCTAAAGTGGGGTGAATAGAGGCGCGAAAAAATATTTTTAGACACAAATTTATAAATTTTTTTTAAACTTTTTGATGCGGAAGCAATTAACTTCATAATTCCTCATAAGAGTGTCAATTTCCTTAGCACTATCCATTCCGAATCTCTTAAGTAATTCGAGACAATACTTAGTTTGACAAACAAACATTCCTTCATCGAGTTGTTTAATTTGTAGCCCGAGAAAGTAGTTCAACTCCCCTATTAAGCTCATCTCAAACTTTCCCTGCATAAGCTTAGAAAACTCCTTGACAAGATGCATATTAGTAGATCCAAAAATGATATCATATACATAAATTTGAACTCATAAAATATGCTTTCCTAGACATTTAGTAAAGAGAGTAGTGTCAACTTTCCCTCTAGAGTATCCTTGTTCAGGCAGAAATTTGCTAACTCTATCATACCATGCCCTAGGGGCTTGTTTAAACCGTACAATGCATGTTTAAGCTTGAAAACATGATTAGAAAACTCATCATTTTCAAATCCGGGAGGTTGAGAGACATACACCTCTTCACTTATGTATCTGTTAAGGAATGCACTTTTTATGTCCATTTGAAATAATTTGAAATTCTTAGAACAAGCATAAGCTAATAAAAGGCGTATTCCCTCAAGGCGGACCACTAGAGCATAAGTCTCCTCATAGTCAATGCCCTCCTCTTGGTTATACCCTTGAGCCATAAGACATGCCTTATTTATTGTTATCACACCATGTTCGTCAAGCTTATTCCTAAATACCCATCGGGTGCCTATGATTTGATGATTGGTAGGACGAGGGACAAGATCCCAAACATCATTTCTTTCAAATTAGTTTAATTATTCTTGCATGAAAATAAGCCAATGCTCATCAAGTAAGGCATCATTAGTGTTTTTAGATTCAACTTGTGATACATAAGCATGATGACAATAAAGACTACTTATTTTAGAGCGAGTAGTTACCCCCTTTTTGATATCACCTATAATGTTGTCAAGAGGATGATCTTTGGATGTTCTACACTCCAAAGGAAGACCGTCTTTTTCTTCATGACCTTCATCATCCTTCTTTTCTTGGGTGTTATCTCCATCCTCCTCAATCTCCACTGCTTTAGGTTGATTAACTCCATCATCAATGTCTTTGAGTATGTCTTCTATGGATGCACCTACACCATGAAAATAATCACCTTTCGCAACACTATTTGGGTAAGTCTCATCAAAGGTAACATGAACGAACTATTCAACAATAAGTAATATCTCGTTAGAAACTCTATATGCTTTACTAGATTGAGAGTGTCCAAAAAAAATACCTTCATCGGCTTTTGCGTCAAATTTTCTAAGATTATTTTTTCCATTATTTAAAACAAAACATTTACATCCAAAGACATGAATATGAGATAAATTTGGTTTTCTACCTTTCAAAATTTCATAAGGAGTTTTGTCAAGAATTGACGAATAATTATCCTATTCAAAATATAACATGTCATGCCAATAGCATCGTCCCAAAAATATTTTGGTAGACCACAATCATTGAGCATTGTTCTTGCCAACTCCACTAAAATGTGATTTTTCCTCTTAACAACACCATTTTGTTGTGAAATTCTAAGAGTTGAAAAGTTATGTTCAATACCAAATTTATCAATATATTCTTCAAAGAGGTGGTTCTTAAATTCACCTCCATGATCGCTTCGAATAATAACTATCTTTGAATTCATTTTATTTTGATCAATCTTGGCAAAATGTGTGAAAGCTATGAATGTTTCATCCTTGCTACGTAAGAAAAACGTCCAACAAAATCTATAGTAATCGTCTACAATCACTAAACCATAATAATTTCCACCTATGCTTTTAGTCCACGAGGGACCAAACAAATCCATGTGAAGGAGCTCTGTCGTACCCCAAATTTGCCCTACCTTTTTTTACTTTTGTCTGACTTTGAAATTTGCATCCCATTTGCATCATTTTCACTAATTCATTTGCATATCCCGCATCTCATGGAATCAGGCACCTTGGTTTGAGTTATTAAGGTTGTGCCCTCTTTATGTCTAATTTTGTTTTGAAGTTCTCTCATCAAGTTAAGGACAAGTTCATTTGGGTCTTGAGCGGTGGATCACAGAATGAAGTTCTAAGTTGTCATGGATTTCTTTCTCATCAAGTTTCAAGGTTGTTTCTCACTCAAATTCCTTAGAGCCTGGATTAGGGTTCATTTCTCTATTATTTGTCAAGATACTAGGGTTTCGGATCCCTGGTTTTTGTGAACTGTTTCTTTCACCTGCCTCAAAGACTACTCAAATTCAAGTACATTTGGTTAGGGGTTTCATGTCTAATATCTCCTTGCACTTCAAGTTTTCTTTTTAAGATCTCTAAGTCACCGAGTCAGGAGTTTGAAGTTTAAATTGATGAACATGGAATCCGGGTGTAAGAAATAAGGTTGGAGGTTCATAATGATCAAGGCGTGTTTTTGTTGCTTAAGTTACAAGTTTGGATATCAAAGTTAAAGTTCTTGTTGAGAGTGCAAGTTTGGTTTAGGCGTGATATGAAGATTGAGGATTGAAAGATAAGGTGCAAGGTTCTTGGAATACAAGTTACAATAGTTGTTTGTGATTTCTTGAAATTCAAGTTACAAAGGCAAGATGTGCATTCAAATCATTCAAGTGGGAATTTCAAAATTTTACCACGTCCAAGAGTCGTTTAATTTCCATACAACAAAGTTCATTATTAATAAAATTTATTCAAGTTTGCATTCATTACATTTTTAGGACAAGTTACAAAAGGGATTACAATGTGAAATATAAGTCACAATTGTTTGTTTACAAAGAAAGAAATGTTTCTTCTTCAATTTTCTTTTGCTTCATCTTCAAGAAACTCATCCACTCCTTGCTAGCCATGGTCTTCTCTTAGTCTTTTAACCTTGCCTCAATCATCCAATTCTCGTGTTCATGAAATAAGAAAGAGGAAAAAGTTAGTAAACAATCAACATGTGAGAAAATTCCAAATAATTTTTTTTGTTAAATAAGAAAGTTCATCATTAGGGTTTGCATTTGGAATCAGAATTTAAAAAAGAGGTTTGTTTTTATCATGTGCTATCTCCTCCTACTTTTATAAATCACAAAAGGTGTGGGTTTTGGTTCACAAAAGGGAAAATAAATGTGCAAATATTTTTCAAACCGATATACAACAAAACAATATACAAAACTATCCAACAATAACAAAAACCAGCAAACAAAGCAAGGTAGCCTAAACAAAACAACAAAACTGTAGCGCAAAAGCAAAAACAGCAGGCAGCCTAAACAAAACAACAAAACTGCAACGCAAAAGCAAAAACACCAGGCTGCAAACAAAACAAGATAACTGCAGCAAAATAAAAAACAGTATGCAGCATGCAGCAATACAACAAGCTGCTATACAAGTCAAAAGGCAGCAGCACAAACTGTCTAACAAGGCAGCAAAAACAAGCCAAACAACACTGCAAGCATAACAGTCTAAGGCTGTAAACAACAACAAAATCAGCAATATAGTCCATAAAGCAGCATAGGCAAAATATAACACAACAACAATTCAAAACATAGCAAGATATCAAATAGCTAAAGCCCTAGGCATCATCATTTTCCTAATATTGCAAACCCTTCAGAGATTATTGAGTAAAAAGCAGATGTGCTTTACATCATTGAAAGATAAAAGAGGAAAAGAGGTAGGGTTAGAGAGATATCACCCTGTGCATAAGCCTGCCCCTAACATGCTACAAAATATTCAAAACACTTACTATACTGCTATGCTGTCAACACCAACAAGCCAAGCATGTCAATCCAAAATTTTCACAAAATAGGCATAACCAGAACCTGCATTCTAAAGCCCAAAGTCAATAGTACATGAATGTTCAAAAACCTCACTGATTCCCTCCAATTTTCCACCCTTGTTTCATTATAAGAGGGGCCAGCAAACCAAAAGAGGAGATATTACAAACCAATCCAGAAAACCAACAAAGGGACAACCAACAAGAAAAACCACAAAAACCAACAATCACAGTAAAAGATCCCAACAAGAGAGAACCGAAAACACACTGCAACTATACAGTATAAAAAAACAGAAAATCTCAGCAACAATATCATCACCCAAACCCGCCACACAAACCAAATCGTCGCCTTGAATTCACCATCCTCTCAAAATCAAACTTGCAAGCCACTTCGGCTCACAAAACTATAAACAGAAAAATCCCAACACACAAAGTATAGGTTTTATGGTCATAACAACAACATGTCGTTTTTTGTTTATCATCTCAAATATCGAAATGGTAACATTGAGGCATAACTCAACACTGACTCGATCTCTGCACACAGACGCTCATTAAGGACCTAAAATATACAATACCAAGCAACATCACAAGTCAGAGGAAAAGAAGAAGGAGAAATTGCAATTAAAAGAGCTAGAGGGCAGTAATCATACCTGATTTCAAATCGAGATCGCTTACGGTAACGGGTAGATTCCTCATCTTTTCAAGAGCTCTAGCTCTAATATTGTGTGACACTGTACCTTTTTTTTGCGTCATTGATTGAATCGATTCATAATCTCATGAACTTAGTAAAATTTGGGGGTTTAGGGTTATTGAGGAGTTCGGGTTTGGATCATGAGAGAGATCGAGAGGGTTCGGTGAGGGAGATAGAGAAATAGAGAGGGAGATCTCTTGTTTGAAGGAGATCGTTGTTGTACCCCAATTTCCCCCCCTAAGATCCCTTAACTACACCACATTGATTCAATTACAACAAGATCATATTAGGGCTATTGGTGCTCCTCCCTATCTTTAGCTTTGCTCTTTGAGGAATCACCAAGCACCTTGACTTGTTTTTTCTTGTGTAATCATTCATATTTTGTTTTGACTTTCCTTTTAATTAATAAAATGCAATGTTGGTTTATCTTACTTGTCAACAATGTAGGTAAAGGCAATAGGGCTTAGCAAGTTGATCCATGGGTTCATGAGTTTATTTCCAAGACCTAGTCAATGAAGCTTGAGAAGTTCAAACCTCACCATTGAAGTTGTTTCGTAAGGGATGGCATGGCAAGGTTATTTTGGTTCACTACATTTCCAAGTTATCAAGATTGATTCAAAAGTACAAGGGGTTTATTGAAGAAGTTGTCATGCTTGGACAAGGCCTTGTTCCCATTGATCACAAGTGCATATTTCTATCAATTCTCAAGATATGGAAGTGGTTATGGTTGATATGAGTTCTCATTATCACCATCAACAACTTATATTTACAAAGCATGTGTTTTGGTACAAGGAGTTTGTTCGAAATTGTCAAAGTTCCTCAAGGCATGTTCCTTAATCTAGGAGCTAGGGTTTTGAACTTCAAAGGAGTATATATTGCTCATATTTTGGTATTTTTGAGTGATTCCAAAGACATCCTTCTCTTTAAAAGGTTATCAATAAATCACTTCAAAAGTTCCAAGGAGTTTTCAGGTGGAAGAAACTTGATGAGGAAGAAAGATTACAAGTCCTCCAGATGAATCCCCATTTTTTTCACGTGTGACTTCAAATGATCATAACTTCGTCAATTTTTATCACCTTGATCCAATTATTTTTCCATAATTATCTTAAGGATGTGAACTTTATGCCTTATTTTATGTGCAAAGTGATAAGATGTATGGAAGTTGCCTTAAGAATACAAAAGATTATAGGTCATTTCATGATTTTTTGTCAACTTCAACAATTCATAACTCTCTCAATTTTTTGATATTTTGAATGGTTCAAGTCTCAAAATGTCATTCAAGAGATCTACTTCATGCCATATTTTTTGGTCAAGAGCAAATTCTAAGTGGAAGGCTAGGTTTGGATGTAAGACATTATAGGTCACTTTTGAAGAAAAATTTGAAATATTTCTAAGTATGGAAAGTCAACATTTTTTCTCCAACTTTGACTTAACACAACTTTCAGCTCAAGCATCCATTTGATTCCATTCTTTTTCCATTGCAAACTTGTAACCTCATCTTTCTGAAGCATCAAGAATCATGCCCTGAGACCCCTTGAGCTGAGAATGCCATTGGTAAGAAGTTGGCACTTTGAAACTGAATTTTTCACCAAGTTAGAAGTTTGAAATCTTTATTTTGGCTTCTAATCACAAAATTAACACCCGTTTTTGATTTAAACTTGATTAACAAACTTTCTAGAAGTGTTTAGTACCTCAAAACACAAGGATTGGATGAGTTTTGTTGAAAATTAGATCACACTTCACTCGTGTATCAAGATTGCACGAATTCCATCCAAAATGCATCATTCACTCTTCCTTTTGATCCCATTTTCTTCTCCTATAAATACATGAACTATCCCATTCATTTTCTCAAGCTTGGATAGCCAGAATCACCCTGCCAAACTTACTTCATAACTCAAAATTTAGCAACTTCGAAATCCATTCTCAAGCCTTTTTCAATCCAATTTTTTCATCAATTCACCTTCCTTGATCTTCCCTAAAGCTAACCATATAATTACATTCAAGAATCGTGCCCTATATTACTCCATAGAAGTCCAGTTTCAGAGCTCTGTAACTCAACTTCAATAGGTAGATTCCTTCATCAATTCTTCAAAACTTTGATATCATTGTGATGCTCTCATTGCCCTAGTTCTAATCGCAACACTTACCTTTTATTGGAAACACGTTTTGACCATGGAATTTCAAATCCCTTTTCAAAACTCTCTTTCCAAATTGCTTGAGCTACAGTTTATATAAATTTGGCGCGAGAGTGTGGTTGTCTTCGTCTTGAAGAGACGAAGCGAATGACATAGGTCCGAGCTTCTAATTTTACAGTTTGAGAGACCTACGATTCACGTTGGCTGGAGGTTGAAGATGACCAACGTGTCATCTTCCAACCAATGATGGCACGCCACTTGTTATTTTTGAATTCTGATTTAATAATTGATCCAGTGCTTTATTCACTAATGACCATGATATGCACAGCGTGCCAGATCCCTTGGATTTGATTACTAACGCGTTTTGACTCTCATCCAATGGTCCACATATTTTTGACTTTTCTTTTTTGATTTTTATATTTAATTGTTTTAAACTTCAAAAAATCATAGAATTAGTCCAAAAAATCTGAATAAAATTATGAAAAATATTTTTGATTATTCTCTTTCTGATTTTTATTTTTTCACAGTTTAATTTTGTGTTTTGAATTTTTTTTATAAATGTACACTTTATTTGATTTGTTTTAAATGTTTAAAAAAACTTTTATGCATTTTTAAATTCTGAAAAAATTATGGAATGATCAAATGATATTGTGACAAATATTGGTGACCTTATTTTATTTTTGATTCTGACTTTGCTATTTTTTTTTATCATTTTTGGTTTATTTTACCCCTTTCTTCTAATTTTAAAAATAGTTTCTAACTTTAAAAAATTTCCAAAAAAATTATAAATTTTTTTAGTTCTTTTATGATTTTTCTATGGTCTTACTTTTTATTTCTTGATTAATTTGAACATAGTTGATATTTTTCTCTTTTATTTCTATTTTTTTAAATATTATTTTTAAACCTTTTTGTATATATAAAAATGTAATATTATTTTGTGATTATTTTCTGGCTGATCTTGGGTTAAATTTTTTATCATGAACTTTATTAACATCATTGGATCCATGGTGTTGAGTCTAACTCCACAAAAAAGGATGAATGATTTTAATAATAGTTTGATTAAATTTAATTCAAAAGTGGTTTGTATATTCTCTCTCACCCCTCTTCATCTCATCCCCTTCTTATTGCACTAAATGTTGTTGGAGCATGATCTCTATATCATGTTTCAAAACAAATGGTACATAGATTGCTATTGACCGACCTTAAAATGGGTGCGACTTCTATATAAGTCCACTTACGATTGCTTAACATAGCGCTAAATTTTGTCCTGATTCGAATAAATGATCATTCGTGGCCCAAACTTATGTTTGCAAGCCCAAGTATGTTAATTTGATCTCTTTGATCCAATAACCTTGAGATTCATTATGTGGAGGCTTTGGTTCTACCAATCCTCTAATGGATCTACAATACCTTTGGTCAACGCGGATCACTTAAACATCATTGATCATTAAATGATACTCATGAGGATTCCAAATGGATGATATACTTGACAAAAAGCAAATGCAACTTGTTGTGTAAAGGCTTTGGTTCTACCAATCCTCTAATGAGTTCCAAATGCAAGTTTTAAGATGATCATCCAACTAACCCCTAATCACTAATAATTGACTTTATCCTTTATTCTTTTATTATATGCCCATTTTATTTTTATGCACTATTTACTCTTAGCATTTACATTTCATGCCATTTTCATCTTTACTCATTTGAGTATTTATTTTCTTGTCATTTTTTTATTTTTGCTCACTTGAGTTTTAATTTTCTTTTTAAAACACCTAATAATCAACATAAACCCTAAAAATCATTAATGATACATGGACTATTTGGTTACTATCCTTGGCAGTATGGAGTATTGGACTTTTTTTGGACTTAGGATTAGAAATCTTGGCCTATGATTGGAGACCTTGTGATCTTATCTGATTATTTTGTCTGGAGCTCTTGAGGCTTACCTCAAGACATTGGGTCGTTTGTTTGTTTTGTGTGCAGGTTATTGTGATTACACTCTTTGTTTGTAATCTGGAATTCACCCTTATACAACCGTTACTCTGCCCAATTTTTATGAAGACTTAATACACTTGAAGTTTGGTTTTCTCAAGAGGTCTAGTATCATTGATTGTTTAGTTTCAATCCAAAGAAGGGAATTCTATCTTGGCTCATAGTGTCAAGTATTGGCTTCTTGTTGGTTAGATAGTTCTTATCCCTAGATTTTACCTTATGCTTTAGGATAGCCTCTTCTTCTCCTTCCATTTTCATTAATTTCAAAAATCTTCTCCCTCCTTTTGAAAACTCTTCTAGTTTTAAACTTAAACCACTTTCATAATAAACTTGGACTTAGGTCCATGCATTTTCAAACATTTTCATAAATAAACTTCAATAAACTTAATAATACTTTGACATCCTTTTTGTGAGAAGACTAAAAGTCAATCAATCTCATTTCAAACCATTTTGCCACTTTGGCTTTTATCTTTAAACTTTTCTTAAAAGATTGAACTCTTGTCAATCCTTGTAGTGATGCAAACAACTATACTTCTACAATATGAGGTAAAGAGAGATATTTTCCACTTGGGTGTTGAACGAGGCATTGTTGATTTTAAAATCCCAGCCATATCCTCCACTTTGATATGATGAAAATTCTCCTTTCTCATGATTGTGGGTAGTAGGTATGTTTTCCACACGGACAATGACGATGATGTTTTATCTCATAAAATTGACCAACACATTTGTGTTTTAAATTTTTCTAAAAAGAGGAACTACGTTTACCCTGATCCCCTATTGCACGAAAAGGTGGTACGTAGACACTAAAGGTTCGCAACCGCGGCGGGTGCAAAAATCATAAAAAATAGGTTTCTTTTCTCACCTCCATCATCTATTTTTTTTATATACAACATTTTTTATAGCCAAAATATACATATTTTACAAAGAGGTTCCTGCGGAGTACCGTAGATGTTTAGGGTGCTAATACGTTCTCTTTGCATAAGCAACCCCTTTACCTAGAATCTTTACCCCTCTTTTTGGGTTATTCGCTCTTTTCCCATTCCTTTGGAAACAATAAAGCGCGGTGGCGGTTTTTATTTTGATTTGTATAAGTCTAGTCAATCCAATGGCTTAGTCTTAAACATTTCTACCGCTACAGAAAAATGGAGACTTCACTGGGGAAAGATTGACCTCTTGCTGGTCCATCCCTAAGTGGGTTGAGCCTATCTTTGCTTATATCTGTATATGTGTTATTATTGTTTTTGTGTTGTATGTTGTATATATGTTTGTCTGGATTTTCCTGGTTTTTAGGGTGCTTGGTGATTACTCATAAGTCCTATACCCGAACTTGGGTAAACTATAAGATAGGACGGGCGGTATAGTCATGTTAACTTTGAGGGAGGAATCCCAAAAAAGGAGGCATGAGATCCCCCACTCAGTGGAGGCCTCTTTGACTGTAGTGTCATTTATCGAGTAATCGGGAAGACGTACTGCTTTCGACCTGGGAGCCTGTTGAAGTTGAGGACCGTAGAATACCAAACCCATCTTGACCTTTTATGTGTAGTGCAGAAGCTATGACGGAGTAATCCGGAAATAGTTGTCACACGATACTACACTCGGACGACTTTTTCTTGAGAATATTACTAATTACCGAGTTAATCGAGAAGTTGGTAATATCTGAAGGAAGGATGTAGACTCTGGGAACCTCTAGAACCTTGTTCGGCAGGTAATAACTTTTAGACCAACACCTTATGGGTAATACCTTCAACCTCATGCTCGTGACGTTGAACCTATGAATGCTATATGTGTGATCTTGTGTGTGATTGCTGCATCATGCATCCATGCACTCATAAGCATCTTTTGAAGAAATCTTATTTCAAGGGATTTAAAAGCTGACCATTTGTGAATATCTCAGGTACTTTTTAACCATGGATTCTGGAAAGAGAAAGACCGGGAAGTATAATTTCAAGAATCCCAAGATAGATGAGTTGATTAGTCTAATTCTCGAGATCGAGTGTTCTGCAGACTTTCTGAAGAAGTATGGATCCATTATTCCTCTCATGAAGCTGAAGATGAAGGAGGGTATTCTCTCGACCTTGATCCAGTTCTATGATCCGATGTATCATTGCTTTACTTTTCCCGACTATCAGTTGATGCCTACACTGGAGGAGTATTCTTATCTATTGGATTTACCAGTTACCAATCGTATTCCTTTTACTGGTTTGGAGGGTGAGCCAAAACCACATGAGATTGTTGCTTTGATTCATCTGGGGAAGTCTGAGGTGGAAGCCCATATGACTACTAAAGGAGGGATTAGAGTATTACCATCTCAGTTTTTATTGGAGAAATCTCGTTACTTTTCCAGGATGAAGAGTACAGTCGCTTTTGAGGCCATCTCTGCTCTACTTGCTTATGGGTTGTTCTTATTTCCTAATGTGGACAAGTTTATTGACATTAATGCTATCGGGATCTTCATGATTGGAAACCCAGTTCCTACCTTGTTGGGTGATGCTTATTACTCTATTCATCTTTGTAATTCTTATCATGGGGGGATGATTATCTGTTGCACGCCTCTATTGTACTAGTGGTTTATCTCTCATATGCCTCAGTCTGATGCTTTTTGGGATGTCAAGAAAGAACCCTGTTGGGCTCCTAAGATCATGGCACTAACTCACTCGGATATTGATTGGTATCATCGAGCTTACTAGGATATAGAGATTATTGACAGTTGTGGTAGTTTCCCCAGTGTACCTCTTCTTGGTACAAAGGGAGGAATTATCTATAACCCTGTTCTTGCACGACGACAGCTTGGTTATCCAATGAGGGATAAATCAAATAGTATTCATTTGAGTAGTTTCTTTATGAAGGAAGGAGAAGACCTTAGGGAAGCTAGAGAGTAGATTGCAAAGGCCTGGAGTCACATTCATAAGAAGAGTAGGAAGGATTTTGGACCTAGGGGTGTTGTTTCTTTGGAGCCATATCTTCAGTGGGTTCAAATGAGAGCTATTCAGTTGAAGATGTCGTATTCCCAGGAAACACCCATGCCTGATCTATTTGTGAAGACTAATCCTCCCTTATTAGATGATCTAGAAGAGCTACAACTGGCTTTGGTTAGGATGCAACAGGAAAAGGACGCTTGGAAGAACAAGTTCCAAACTTTAGAGATTTCCTATAGAGCGGACTTAAAGGAGAAAGACGACTTGATTGAGATCCTTGAGAGTCAATCGATTGAGACTATGGAGAGGCAAGGAGATTTATTTTCTCCTAAGCCTCAATCAGATGTTGATCACTCACTTTCTGATTCAGGTGACTGGAAGGAGGTTGCCACCAGATATGTGGAGGAAAACCAGAAGTTGAAGGCTCAGATTGCCAGGCTCACAGGGAAGCGCCAACGTATAGAGTGATCTCCATCAGTTTTACTTCTCAGGGTTTTAGATTTTATTTCACCTTGTACTTGGGATCATTGAAACTTATAATCCACTTTGGAATTGTTATAATAAAAAATTTCAGTATTTCAAATGCGTTATTACTTTGAAATTTGCAATATGTCCATAAATTTTAAATCCCTGGAAATATTAAATAAAATCATGTGCATTGAATATCATGCATCATATTGCACATATTTCTTGCATTTGTTATGCATATCCAGGTGTCTTACCAAGCTTCTTTACTTTGTTCAGCAAGCTGACTCACCACTACAACACTCGGGCTAATTTCATAAAAAAGACGGACAACTTAGAATAAGAGAATCGCGATCTGCGCGAGGAAGTTTATGCTTTGAAGGCCGGTATGGCCAATCTGACTACTCTGATGGAAGCTCTGGTGGCTACTCAGAATCATCCACCGAGTGTTCAACCTCAACCAACAAGGGCAACTACTGAATCTCCGACTGTTCCCATATCTTCTACTCCAGCTGTTATTCAGAATCGCATGCCTCAAGGTTATCCGTAGGGAATGCCAGAGAATTTTGCACCTGAAGGTTTTAATCTTGGTCCTCAAGATGCTCCGATTGTTCAGACTATTATTACTCCGGCACCTCCTGTGGTGTATGTTGCTCCTGTTGCGCCTCCTTCAGTGAATATGGTTCCGTTTGTTAATGATGATGTGTGTCGTCCTTTCCCTCCACCGAGTGAAGACTTGGGTATTTATGGCAGAATGAATGATTTTCAAGAGCAGATTGACAAGATGCAAAGAGAGATAAAGGCCCTCAGGGGAAAAGAGATATTTGGGCAGAATGTGAATGAGCTATGCTTGGTCCCAAATGTTAAGATACCTGCTAAGTTTAAGGTCCCGGAGTTTGAGAAGTACAAGGGTAACACTTGCCCTCGTGCTCATCTGGTGATGTACGTGAGGAGAATGTCTACCCATACTGATGATCAGTGTCTGCTGATTCACTTTTTTATGGATAGTTTGACCGGTGCTGAGTTGAAGTGTTATATGAGTTTGGACAGTGCAAATACATACTTTCAATGATTTGGGAGAAGCATTCATTAAACAATACAAGTACAACATGGACATGGCGCCTGACCGTAACCAACTCAGGGCCATGGTTCAGAAACACAGTGAATCATTCAAAGAATATGCACAGAGATGGCGTGAGGTAGTCGCCCAAGTGATTCCTCCCATGGAAGAGAAGGAGATGACTAAGATTTTCTTGAAAATGCTGGGTATTTTCCACTACGAGAGGATGGTAGCAAGTGTGCCAAGTGACTTTACTGAAATGGTAGGAATGGGTATCCGCTTAGAAGAGGTTGTAAGAGAGAGTCGTTTAATGAAGAATGAAAGTTCTGGAGGTGTGAAGAAACCATCTTATGGGTTTACCAAGAAGAAGGAAGGGGATGCAAATGTTGTTATGCAAGAGAGGAGGGTTAATACTCCCAGAAGGAATTATCAACATCATCAGTAAGTCGCCCCAGTTACTCCAATTGTGGGTGCAGCTCTAACTACCGTTGCATATTAGAGACCGTCCCAGCAAGGGAATCAAGGGTATAATCAGAGAAGGGAGAGTTATGACCCTATTCCTATGAGATATACAGAGTTACTACCAGCATTGATTTAGAAGAAGTTAGTTTAGACCCAACCACCTCCCATTATACTATCACCATTTCCTTGGTGTTACAAACCAGACCAAACTTATACTTTTCATCAGGGAGCACCAGGGCATAATGTTGAGAATTCTTATCCTTTAAAGATTGAGGTGCATAAGTTGGTGAAGTCTGGTGTTTTATCTTTCAAGGACGTGAGACCTAATGTGAAAGACAATCCTCCACCCAAGCACGGGGGAGTAATGTTGTGAATATGGTGGCCGGTTGGTTGTCCATGCAACTTTCGGATTTTTGATATTAATCTGGTTAGAGGAGATTTGGTGAAAATTCATGCAGACCTTTGTGAATTTATCTACTATACGCATGACCATGCCGGTTGTGCTATTTGCAGTATAGATATACAAGTTTGCGACAAGATAAAGGTTGATTTACAAGAGATGATCGATGAGGGCCTAATCCACATAATCAGGCATAGGACAGAGTATGAAGAGGAGGTGAATATGGTTTCTGGATGTCCTGGAGAATTCAAAATTTTTGATGGAGATTATATGAATGAAGACCTTGTGCAATTGCATTCTACCTTCTGCCATATGGCTAGTCAGGTGGAACACCAATATGGATCTTGTCGAGTATGCTGTCGAGATTCCCGAGGATGTTCAACCGTGAAGAAGGGTGGTCAGTTGTTGTTGGATAATGGAACCATCAAGGTGACAGGTCAAAGGGATGATTACCATGAAGTTGATATGGTTGAGGTTTGTTTGACGGAAGAAGAGTCAGATGAAGAATATGCCTCCGCAGATGAGTATTTCTCCTCAGATGAGGATTGGTTTTCGATAAATGACTCAATAATGATTGATTGTGTTGAAGAAGGGGTAAACGTCAATGTACCTTGTTTTGGGGCACCTGCCCATCTTGAAGTTTAGTATTATAGCAAGCCAGTTGTTACCCCGTTGGTGATTAGTTTGATGGGTCCTATCCCCTATGAGTCAGATAAGGTTGTGCCTTATAAATACAACGCTACAATCTTAGAGGATGGAGTGGAAGTTCCCATCCAGCCAATGCATGGTGTTGGGAATATTGTTGAAAATAGCAGGGTGACCCACATCGGTCGTATGTTTACACCAGTTGTTCGAAGAGATGTTAGTGCTGGAAAGAAAATTGCTGAGAACGTTGAACCCAAGAAGGTTACGGGTGAGACTAGTGGGGCTACGTTAGAGAAAGAAGTGGATGATATTTTAAAGATAATCAAGATGAGCAACTACAGAATTGTAGATCATCTACTGCAGACTCCTTCAAAAATATCTATCTTGGCTTTACTGATGAACTCCTCTGCTCATAGAGAATCCTTGATGAGGGTACTGGACCAAGCTTTTGTGGAGAGTGATATGCCAATAGACTAATTCAGTAGCGTAATAGGGAACATTACGTCAGGTAATAACTTAAGCTTATGTAATGATGAATTACCAGATGAAGGAAGGAATCACAACTTGGTCCTCCACATCTCCATGAACTGCAAGAATGATTCACTATCCAATGTGCTGATTGATAATGGATCTGCTTTGAACGTTATACCGAGGAGTACGCTTATGAAGTTGAAATATCAAGGAACACCTATGCATCCAAGTGGCATCATCATGAAAGTGTTTGATGGATCAAGGAAATATGTTATTGGTGAAGTGGACTTGCCTATTCATATAGGACCACATTTGTTTCAAATTACTTTCCAGGTCATGGACATTGTTCCCGCTTATAGTTGTTTGCTAGGAAGGCCATGGATACATGAGGCAGGGGATGTCGCTTCAACTTTACACCAGAAACTGAAGTTTATACGTGAAGGGAAAGTAGTGATCATAAATGGGGAACAAGCATTATTGATATCTCATTTATCCTCTTTCAGCATTGTGGAGGCGGATGAAGCTGCTGTTGGAACCCAGTTCCAAACCTTATCCATTGATAATATAAGAGGAAATGAGAATTCCATGGTTTCACTTAAGGATGCGCAGCAGGTTATGCGTAAGGGTCATAGTGAAGTGTGGGGATAGATTGTGGATCCACCTGTGAACAAGAATAGAGCTAGCTTGGGGTTCTCTTTGAAGAATGAAAAAGGTAAGGGCATGAAACCGAAGTCTGCTGCGAGCAAGTATTAAGACATCTTCTGTAGCGGGGTTATCTTCATCCAACTGTTTCCAGGATCAATGCCACTGTGGAAGATGAAGCAGAGCAGGAAAGGCCAAATTATGTGACGCATGGAGTTAGGGTTCAGAGCTGGATCACCATTGATGTTCCCTCTTGCATACATGTTTCAAAGTAATTTGTTTTGTTAATATTTTTGAAAAAAGACTTTCACTCTGCCCAAGGTGGAAGTATTATTGTTGTAGGGCTTATCTGTTTACTGTAACTTTTAAAATCAATAATAAAAGTTGTCTTTGTTTCCCAAATTGTGTCTTTATTTTATGCTTTTTTCTTGGAAAATGGTAATAAAAAAAACCTTCAAAATAAATAATAACTGAAATTTAATCTGCATGATCACTTGTTATATGTGTCAGTTTCTAAAAGCAATCATAAATTATATGTGCAGATTAATTAAAAAACCCGTTGAATACAATGACCCTGCACCCTCTCCCAACTTTAAATGTCCTGTGTATGAGGCTGAAGAAGAAGATTATGATGAGATTCCAGAAGAGGTTTCACGGTTGCTTGAGCACGAGGAAATACTATTCAGCCATATAAAGAGCCTTTGGAAGTGATCAATTTGGGTTCAGAAGAAGATCCGAAGGAAGTCAAGATTGGAGCATTGCTGCATCCTGATGTGAAGAGAAGGTTGATTGAGTTGTTGAAAGAGTATGTGGATATTTTTGTTTGGTCTTATCAAGATATGCCAGGTCTAGATACATATATTGTAGAGCACCATTTGTCGTTGAAGCCAGAGTGTCCGCCAATTAAACAAAAATTGAGAAGAACTCACCCAGATATGGCAGTGAAACTCAAAGAGGAGGTTCTAAAGCAGATTAATGCTGGTTTTCTTGTGACGTCAGTGTATCCTTAATGGATTGCCAATATTGTCCTAGTACCGAAAAAAGACGAAAAAGTCCGCATGTGCGTAGATTACAGAGATCTAAACAAAGCTAGTCCAAAAGATGATTTTCCATTGCCACACATTGATATGTTAGTGGATAGCATAACAAAATTCAAAGTATTCTCATTCATGGACGGATTTTCCGGGTATAATCAAATAAGAATGGCTCTGGAGGACATGGAAAAAATAACGTTTATCACACCCTGGGGAACATTCTGTTACAGAGTGATGTCGTTCGGGTTGAAGAACGGTGGTGCAACGTACCAGAGGGCTATGACAACCCTATTCCATGATCTAATGCACAAGGAAATCGAAGTATATGTTGATGATATGATTGTTAAATCCCAGACCGAAGAAGGGCATGTAGAAGATTTATTGAAGTTGTTTCAGCGTTTGAGGAAGTATCGTCTCCGCTTGAATCCAAATAAATGCACATTCGGTGTTCGATCGGGGAAATTGTTGGGTTTAATTGTTAGCCAAAAAGGAATTAAAGTTGACCCTGATAAAGTCAAAGCAATTCAAGAGATGCCAACACCGATAACTGAAAAGCAAGTCAGAGGTTTCCTCGGGCATTTGAATTATATTTCCAGATTCATTTCCCACATGACTGCAACTTGTGAACCGACCTTTAAGTTATTAAAGAAAGATCAAGGTTGTGTGTGGACGGATGACTTCCAAAGGGCATTTGAAAGTATTAAAGAATATCTGCTTGAACCTCCTATCTTGCTCCCTCCTGACCGTTGATTATGTATCTGACAGTGTTAGATAATTCCACGGGTTGTATTCTGGGACAACAGGATGAAATAGGGAAGAAGGAGTTCGCCATTTATCATCTCAATAAAAAATTCACTGATTGTGAGTCGCGGTATTCCATGCTGGAAAAGACATGTTGTGCTTTGGCCTGGGCGGCAAAGCGTTTGCGACAATATATGTTGAATCACACTACTTGGTTGATCTCCAAAATGGATCCAATCAAGTACATTTTTGAAAATCCTGCTCTTACTGGGAGAATTTCCCGCTGGCAGATGTTGTTATCTGAATATGATATCGAATACCGCACTCAAAAAGCTATTAAAAGCAGTGTGTTGGCAGATTATCTTGCTCACCAACCAGTGGAGGATCATCAGTCTGTAGAATATGAATTCCTTTATGAGGATGTGATGTTCGTAAAAGTGAAGGATTGTGATGAACCATTACCTGAGGAAGGTCCTGACCCGAAATATCGTTGGAGTATGATATTTGATGGAGCTGTGAATGCTTATGGTAAAGGAATCAGTGTCGTGATTGTCACTCCCCATGGATCGCACATTCCTTTTACCGCAAGGTTAACATTTGATTGTACTAATAATATGGCAGAATATGAGGCTTGCATCATGGGTCTCGAAGAAGCTATTGATATTAGAATTAAAATTCTATATGTGTATGGTGATTCAGCTTTGGTAATAAATCAGATTAAAGGAGAATGGGATACTCGTCACCCCGACTTGATCCCTTAAAAAGATTATGCTAGAAGATTGTTACCCTTCTTTAATAAAGCTGAATTCCATCATATTCCTAGAGATGAAAATCAAATGGCGGATGCTCTGGCAACTCTGGCTTCTACGTACCAAGTAAATACTTGGAATGATATACCTTAAATTACGGTTCGGCGACTGGATAGGCCCGCTCATGTGTTTACAACAGAGGAGGTAGCAGATGAAAAACCTTGGTATCATGACATAAAGCATTTTCTTCAGACTCGGGAATACCCGATTGGTGCTTCGAAGAAAGATAGAAAGACATTGAGAAAATTGGCAGGCAGTTTCTTCCTCAGTGAAAATGTGTTGTATAAAATAAATTATAACATGGTCTTGCTCAGATGCATGGATAAACATGAAGAAGACATGTTGATGCATGAGGTTCATGAAGGTTCATTTGGCACTCATGCCAATGGACATTCGATATCTAAAAAGATGCTAAGGGAAGGTTACTATTGGCTGAAAATGGAATCAGATTGTTATAAATTTGCAAAGAAGTGTCATAAATGTCAGATTTATGCAGATAAGATCCATGTGCCTCTGACACTTATCAATGTGATCTCTTACCCATGGCCTTTCTCTATGTTGGGTATTGACATGATTGGGATAATAGAACCTAAAGCTTCGAATGGACACTGTTTCATCTTGGTAGCAATTGATTACTTCACTAAATGGGTGGAGGCTGCTTCATATGCCAATGTTACTAAGCAGGTGGTTGTGCATTTCATCAAGAATAATCTTATATGCCGGTATGGTGTGCCGAGCAGAATTATCACCGACAATGGCTCAAATTTGAACAATAAAATGATGACAGAACTGTGCGAAGAATTCAAGATTGTTCATCACAATTCATCTTCATAAAGGCCAAAGATGAATGGGGTTGTTGAAGCTGCTAATAAGAATATCAAGAAAATTATCCAGAAAATGGTTGTTACTTATAAGGATTGGCATGAAATGATCCCTTTTGCTCTACATGGATATCGAACATATGTCCGCACTTCAACAAGAGAAACCCCGTTCTCCCTTATGTATGGGATGGAAGTTGTGCTCCCAATTGAGGTTGAGATTCCCTCTTTGCGTGTGATAATGGAAACCAAGTTGTCAGAGGCTAAATGGGTCCAGAACCGGTTTGACCAATTGAGTTTGATCAAAGAGAAGAGAATGACAACTTTGTGTCATGGACAGTTATATCAGAAAAGAATGAAGAAAGCTTTTGATAAGAAGGTCAAACCTCGTGAATTCATAGAAGGCGGCCTCGTGCTCAGGAATATCATGTATTTCAACACTGATTCTAGGGGCAAGTGGACTCCTAACTTTGAAGGCCCATATGTTGTCAAGAAAGCCTTCTCTGGCGGTGCATTAATTCTTGAAACTATGGATGGCGAGGAGTTCCCACGTCCCATGAATGTTGATGCAGTCAAGAAATACTTTGCCTAAAGAAATAAAAGAACAACTCTCTAAGTTGAAAACTCTAAAGGGCGGCTTAGGAAAAAAAGAGCGTCTCGGTAGGCCGAAAACCCGGAAGGGCGGTCTAGGAAAAAATTAGAGACATAAACAGAATAAATTTCCCGCTAAGTTGAAAACCCGCAAGGGCAACTTAGGCAAAAGTTAGGGACTTTCTTGGCAAGTAACTACATCAGACAAGACTTGATCATTGGAGCAACAATCTTCTCGGATTCTCATCACACTTCACCAGAAGTTACTGCTTAGGATTTCAAAAGTTGTTAGAGGGGATAGTGGTCATTGTATCTCAATGTATCTTTTCCATTATATATTACCATTTTCTGAACTTTGTAATTATCCATGGAGTCTCGCCATTTGCAGACTACCATTCTATTAATGAAATTTGAGCTTTTATCCAATTCTTTGTATTTCTTATTTTATTTAGCTTGCAAAGACTCCATTTATTATTGATAATAACTTTCAAAGCAAAAAGATTAAATAACAAAATCGAATTTTCAAAAAGAATTTACAATTTGCTTTTACTTTAGAATTTGTGATGCGAAAAAAAAAACAATAACAACAAAATGCTGATCCCAGGAATGGAAAAACTCCAGTTTGTTTTAAGAAGTTTTTGTTCCCCTCGGGAAGGTTTACTCAGGATGATTCGTCGTATTGGATTCGTGACTCCGGTATCCTCGATCAAGTTTGGATTCATTTCTCCGCTTTTTTGAATTTTCATGATGTGAAGTTTAAATCTAAGATTTCTCTGGTGAAGTTTTCGTTCGGTCTAATGGAAGTTCTTTTTTCGAGAAGTTGGTACCATAATCACTCTTGAAGAACGCATGTCCATGGTTTCTCTAGTGAATACCGTGTTGTGGTTTTACCTATGAGGATGTGGTGTTAATCTCCCCAAAGAAGTAGGCCTGAATTCCCCAGTGAATGTTTTGATGATTTGGTGTCCATCTGCTTTACTTGAGACTGGTTTTACAATCCCCAGTAGAAGTGTTACTTTTTGAAAACGTTTGTTTCCCCGATGAAGCATGGAGAAGGATGTTCTATCCCTGTATCTGTACTGTGATCGGTGGAAATAGAACTGACTGTTTTTAAGCTGGTTCGCGAAATATCGCGGTAAGCAAGAGTCGCCACCGTCTTTTATATTCTCCAACAAGGAAAGGATAAAAGCACAGCAAAATTCCTTAATGTTTCTCGGTTCGAGAGGTAGATTTATAGAAAGGGAAGGTGTTAGCACCCTTTCTATCCGTGGTTATCCACGGGCTCTTAGGTACTTACTCTTATGTTTTCAAAATTGTTTGCTTTTCAAGTGTGCGTGGATTTTGAAAAAGTTTCGTTTGAAAAATTTCTAAGTAACTCTTGTATCTGTCCTCAAGAGTGTATGAAATATTTGTTTGAAAACCTTTTGAAAGTGTAGGTGCGAAAAGATGTTTTTGTTTTTTTGAAAGAGCAAGTACCCAGGAGAAATCTACCTACTCTAAGGAATTAGGCTGTGTAAGAGTCCTTAAGACAGTACTATCCCACTATTGAGAAGTAGGTAGCACCGTCGTTGGAGTTTTCGGGTCAATTCGATTATAGGGACATGTGTGGTCACCAAAGCAATAGTAGGACGCCTTAGCGGTAACCCTAATGTCCTAGATCCTTTTTATCCGAGGAAATCGTTTCGAGACAACTGGATCTTTAGACAGGAGGGCGACCTCTAAAACACCCTATACTTGACAACCACGTCGAGACAACCAAGTGAGATGTACCCTAGGAGTGGCATGTGCATGTGTGTTGTTTCATGTTAATTGTCTTTACACAGGTTATTGTGAGCTACGAGTTGATTTTATTTTTCAGGCAAGTCTTGTCATGCACAATTAGCAGTTTAATAGTTTACATCTAACAGTTAATAGTTGCGGAATTTAAATTGCGGAAATTAAATCTAAACTATTACAAGGCGTCGGGTATTTACATCGCCAAAAACAAACCCTTTAATTTAAATTGCGGAAAGTAAAATAAAGCAATAAATGAATAAAGTCCTAATTAAAGTTATTACATTCCAGAAGCAAGTACAATAATATGATAAAATGGATCGCGTGCGGGAAATTAAATCGGATGCGAGTTTTTTTTTTGGGTTTTGACCCTTTTTTGAAAGAAAGGATTTTTTTGGTTATTTTTGAATTAAATGGAATTAAATTAAATGAACAATTAAATTAAATTAAATAATGAAAATATTTTTGGATTTTTGAGTTTTTAAAGAAATAAAATAAATTGAATTAATGCTAATAAAAACCTAATATTCTAAATTGATTTTAAATATTGCAAAAAATATTAAAAGTTAAATCTAATTAAAGCTAAATTGATTAAATTAATTTATTTACAAAAATAAAAGTGATGAAGTTAATTTTAATAAATAAAATATTTTTTTGTGTTTTTGATTTTATTAGGAAAAATGTTAATTGGTTAGTGATTAATAAAAAGAATAACGAGTAATTAATTAAAGGAACATAATACAAATAGAGAGAAAGTTTAGGAGTATACGAGCCTGATTGGAGGGGTGAAACAACTATTGGCGTCATGTGTAAACTGTTTTGTTTTGGCCATTTGTATTTTGGCTTTTGGCCATTTGTGTTATGGCCTCAATGTTCCTTGACCTTCTCAGGATATCTGTCTCGCCATGTATTGGTGTCATGTGTAAGCTGTATTGTTTTGGCCATTTGGCTTTTGGCTTTTGGCCATTTGTGTTTTGACCTCAACGTTCCTTAATAAACCTGCATGGGATCCTGTCTAAATCTGCAGTGTTGAATCTCATGAACACATTAAATAAATTACTATATATCATAAAATACAAATAAAGCCAATATATGAAGAAATTTAATGTTTAGGTCAATATGGCATGTATGAATGATTATACCCTTTTGATCATGGAGATCAAATCAACCTTACCCTTATTGGAAAAGTAGTGATATGAATGCTTTTATGCCCTTTTGATCATGGAGATCAAGCCAGCATTACCCTTACTGAAGAAGTAGTGAGATGTTGGTTTGTAACTAAGATGGCTTGTTTGTAGTGAGAGAGGGATTTGTAATAAGGATTTCAAGGTTTTAGGGTTCTTGAAAGAATTTGATATTCTGACAGTGTTGTGGCAAGGTTTTTTTTCTCTCCTGGTTTGTGTGAAAAGAATGTGATTATATAATGGAAATTAGGGTAAAGAAAATGGGCTTTGAATGTGCAATTGGGCCTCCAATGTTCACTTGAGTTCGTCACTTTCCAGGCTAAATCGCAGGGACTTAAGTGCAATTTTTGAAGTTGAAATGTGAAAACAAAATGTAGCCGATATTGATAACTAACTCCTGTCCGAAAATCGGCTCAATCGGATAAACAGAGAATTAGTTATGAATTTTTGAAGTTTCAGCTCAGACAAACTTATTTTGGGCTCCAGTGTAGACTCTGACACGTTCTTCAATAAAAAACTGGTATTGATCGGAGCATAATTCGGTCTCGACTTTTGAGGAAAAGTTGTAGATATTTGAGTCAGTGACCTTGTGTAAAAATATGAGCCCAATCCGATAAAAATTGACCGAGTTATGAATTTTCGAAGTCTCGGCCCAGATAAAATAACATTCAGCATTCAGGATTTTCGGCGCGTCACGCACTCTGAGCAAAAAACGAAGGCCTTTTGAATACCTTTTGAACTCAATACCTTCTGTGAAAATGTAGCCAACTCAATTTTTGAAAATTTGGCGCCAGAACCAGCTCGATACGATGAAAATCGACCAAGTTATGATTTTCTGAACATGATGCAAATAAACTTCTGTCACAAATTTTCTGTATGAAAATACTTGATAAATCCACATTTTTGAAGACCTTCTAATCGAAATTGGCTTCCAGCCGTGAGAGATGAAAACATAGATAATGTCAAGACGGAATTTTGGCCACCGGAATAGGTTCAAAACGAGCCACAATCTTCAAGTTATGAATTTTTTAGCGTGTAAAAACTGCACTTTCAACACACTTTTTCACCATATTTCTTCGAGAAAACTCACACAGTCGGATACCTTCTGAATTTGAGCATACGTTAGGACATTAAGGAGCACTTGAGGTTATTTAGATGTAAGGACCTTGTTGCAACACAAAACCCTAATTTTGAATTGACTGTCTTAGGAGGTGGTCTGACTGTACAACCCTTGAGTAATCTTTGAGCAATTTGGAGATGATTCTTGACATGTCTTGAGAAATATGGGAGGGCAAATTTTGGGGTACAACAGTTGCCCCTGTTCAATTCTCTTAAACCTGAGGATATAGATTGGCTTTCGTGCCTTTCGTGATCCGAAGGTGGAAGATGATTGAACACTAGAGTGCCCAGAAATTTGCACTCGCATAGTGTAGTATCAGCAATGTGATGTCGGGAATGGGCTTACAGATGCCATTTGGAGAGATGGTGGATAGGAGGATGGGCTTATAGATGCCATCTGGAGATATGACAGAACCTTGTCGGGAATGGGCTTATAGATGCCATTTGGAAGTGTAATGGATAGTTGCGGAGATGGGCTTAAAGATGCCATCTGAAGGTGTCGATCGCGTAAGAGATTCCTTAGCGAGAACTTGCGTACTTGAGAAAGAAAGATAGTTTCCTGGCCTGTTACATGTGTTGATCTTCAAACTTTTCATGCAGATATGCCCTGGCTAGATACAGGTATCGAATCTACAATCAATTGCTCACAGATATGCCCTGGCTAGATACAGGTATCGAATCTGGAACTTCAAACTCTTCATGCAGATATGTCCTGGCTAGATACATGTATCGAATCTACAATCAACCGCTCACAGATATACCCTGGCTAGATACAGGTATCGAATCTGGAACTTCAAACTCTTCATGCAGACATGCCCTGGCTAGATACAGGTATCGAATCCACAATCAATCGCTCACATATATGCCCTGGCTAGATACAGGTATCGAATCTCTAAACTCCTCATGCAGATATGCCCTGGCTGGATACAGGTATCGAATCTACAATCAATCACTTACAGATATGCCCTGGCTAGATACAGGTACCGAATCTGGAATTAGTCGTCTACAGATATGCCCTGGCCGGATACAGGTATCGAATCTCTAAACTCTTCATGCAGATATGCCCTGGCTGGATACAGGTATCGAATCTACAATCAATCGCTCACAGATATGCCCTGGCTAGATACAGGTATCGAATCTGGAACTTCAAAAGGTTGATCGAGATAGCTTTCCTGGCTGGATACAGGCGTAGACCTCTGATCAGTCGCTCACAGATATGCCCTGGCTAGATACAGGTATCGAATCTGGAACTTCAAACTCTTCATGCAGATATGCCCTGGCTAGATACAGGTGTCGAATCCACAATCAATTATTCACAGATATGCCCTGGCTGGATACAGGTATCAAATCTGGAATTAGTCGTCTACAGATATGCCCTGGCTGGATACAGGTATCGAATCTCTAAACTCCTCATGCAGATATGCCCTGGCCGGATACAGGTGTCGAATCAACAATTAATTGCACACAGATATGCCCTGGCTAGATACAGGTATCGAATCCGGAACTGGTCGTCTACAGATATGCCCTGGCTGGATACAGGTATCGAATCTCTAAACTCTTCATGTAGATATGCCCTGGCCGGATACAAGTATCGAATCTACAATCAATCACTCACAGATATGCCCTGGCTGGATACAGGAATCGAATCTGGAATTAGTCATCTACAGATATGCCCTGGCTGGATACAGGTATCGAATCTCTAAACTCTTCATGCAGATATGCCCTGGCTAGATACAGGTGTCGAATCCACAATCAATTATTCACAGATATGCCCTGGCTAGATACAGGTGTCGAATCTGGAATTAGTCATCTACAGATGTGCCCTGGCTGGATACAGGTATCGAATCTTTAAACTCTTCATGCAGATATGCCCTGGCTGGATACAGGTATCGAACCTACAATCAATTACTCACAGATATGCCCTGGCTAGATACAGGTATCGAATCTGGAATTAGTCATCTACAGATATGCCCTGGCTGGATACAGGTATCGAATCTCTAAACTCTTCATGCAGATATGCCCTGGCTGGATACAGGTATCGAATCTACAATCAGAACTCACAGATATGCCCTGGCTAGATACAGGTATCGAATCTGGAATTAGTCATCTACAGATATACCCTGGCTGGATACAGGTATCGAATCTCTAAACTCTTCATGCAGATATGCCCTGGCTAGATACAGGTATCGAATCCACAATCAATCACTCACAGATATGCCCTGGCTAGATACAGGTATCGAATCTGGAATTGCGACAGTTGATAGTAATCATCTTTGGATTGACCTTTTCCTGAAAAGGCAAAACATTAGTTGTATGCAATGTCATGATGTATGAAATGCATGATGTCATGATGTTCAAAATCGAGACAGTGTCGTATACACTTTATCATGTATATAAGCAGGATGTATGAAATGTGAAATGTCTATGAATGTATTTTCGTCTAGGAAAATAAATCCTTGACGAATGCTGGAAGTTTATTAAATCCTGGGCTGATATTTAAAGAGTAGAGTTCTTCATTTCCGCTGGGGATGATGATTGCAAGAATGAATCGGTAGGAGATGATGACTCCGTTGGGGAATAAACTTGTTGAAGAGATTACTCTGCGAGGAATTACTCTGTGGGAAGAGTTACTTCGCTGAGATTTTGATGATAACTCCGCTGGGGATTCCGTTGATGAGTTATGTTGGGGAATTTTGAGGAACTCCGCTGGGGATAAAGAGAACTTCGCCGAGGACGATCTTTCCGTTGTAATTTGCTGAGGATAACCCAATTATAGGCTCTGGTGGGGAACAACCTCTGAATATGGTCGGGAGAGATTTGTACTCTGCAGGAGACAAGCTTCCAGAATTTAATGGGGATAAGCTTCTAGAATCTACTGGGGATAAGCTTCCAGAATCTACTGGGGATAAGCTTCAACTCTCCTGGGGAAACTTTTGGACTGCACTGGGGAATGGCTCCACTAGGGTGTCTAGTATTCCGCCGGGGAACAATCTTATATTAAGACTGTCAGGGATGCTTGCTTGAGAACATCTGTATATTCTGTTGGGGAATGTTGAGATCTTCTGGGAATACCCAACTTCCTTAAGGCTGACAGTAGGCTAACTCTGCTTGGGGAAGAGTATTGCTGACTTGCTAGGGATACTGTGCCTTTTTAGGGCTGATGGGAAACCAACTCTGCTTGGGGAGAGTATTGCTGAATCTTGCCTTACTCTCGGGGAGTGAAGGTATCTTGGTCCTGTTCTTCAGCTGAACTTACCTTGTACCTGGAGGACAGAGCAGCTTGTACAGTTCGGACCATTCTTATTGCCCCAGTTTATGCGGGAGAAGAAAGCCTATGAGGTGTTTGACAACTGCCGATTGACAAATCTTCTTCTGGTAGGCAAGTGACGAGATGACGGGACATAGTCGTACGCTTTGATCCCTAATTTTTGCCTGGACCGCCCTTTCGGGTTTTTCAGTCCACCGGGATACCCTTTTTTGCCCAAGCCGCCTTTTCAGGTTTTCGACTTGCCGGGTGTACAATTTTTTCATTTCATCCCTTATTTTTGCCCGAACCCTTTTGGTTCGCCGGGAAGCCCTTATTTTTGCCTAGGTGTGTCAACCTAGCGGGTCTTTAATTATGCGTAGTATTTTTTCGACTATGTCCATGCTCTCAGGGTGCAGGGAGTTGTCACTGTCAGTAGTGTTATGTTGCCATACTACCAGAAGATCTTCGTTTGATCATGCAAGATTCGTTGCTGGAATTCACGTCCAATGGCCCAAGTGACTCAGATGGAGGTCTGCCCCTAATTATTTGGCCCTTTGAGAGATTCTTTGAATCTTGACTGGACTGCCCCAGATGATGGACAATGATCATGTCGTGCCCCTTGATTGGAAGTGCTTTTGTTCACTAGATATTCGTCGTGCGAATTTCTCTGCTGTTCGAACAAATAGTCATATGCAAACAATGTTATATCAAGAATGCAAAGCTTATGTCTGTCTTGAAGTTTTTGAAAATGCATTTTTCAATAAAACAAGCAAATTTTGTAAAATGTGATGTCAACTCAGTATTTTACAGCAAGCCTTAAGGAGTCAGGATACCTTTTGTAACAGTATGCTTTCGAACTAACCCATGCTTCAGGTAGGACTTTTAAGGGTTATAACGTGGCCTGGTTCACGGTTTAAGAAACAAAGGATAAAGGCTCAAATTTTATTTGTACCCACCCGCTCTTCGTGATGTTCTTCAAACCTAAACTCAGCTAATCGTGCGTTAGACCTTGTTTGAGTCTTGGATCTGGTATTCCGGTGATGGTTCGGATACTGAAAGTTTATTTTGAACAGGCAGTCACTTTTTTTGGTTGAGGGTTTGTATGAGTTCTTTCTTTTTGATTTTTATTATCCCTGTTTTTTGCCTGAACTGTTTCTTTTGTGATTACAGTCAGCAGGATGCCCCAGTTTTGTAAGTCTCCTTCATAGGTTTTGACTTATTGGGCTTTTATTCTTGGGAAATAATGATTGCCTACCTTTTATGATTATTCGGAACCATCACTGTCTTTTGTTTCAGAATGACTTCTTTTGATGCCATTCGTTGTGCACCTGGACCAACTGAGAAGACTACCCTGCCCCAGGTTATAATTAAGGGTTTTAATTTTTGAAAAGAAAAACTTCGACTTCTTTGGCTCAAAGGGGTTTACGAGGGATTATCTTTCTTATAACTCCACTGTTTAGGATTTGAAACAATGCCTGTACCCCATCAGCGGGGTTCGTTCAAAAGCATACCGTAAAGATCGTGGTATCGTTTTCGCCATCCTCCCTCAAAAGGCTTAGAATTATTAATCGAGAGTTTGAACATCACAAAAAATGAAAGCAGTTTGAATATAGCGAATGCGAATATATTGATTCAAAACAGACATATGCGATGCATTGATAAGGTAAAAACGTTTTACATGAATAAATGTTTGAACAATTTAAGAAAAATACAACTTGAACATTCGAATGAACAAAAGTTTTCTAGTCTCAGGACTTGTCACTTCAAATGGTGAACCTTGGCGGGATGGTAGAAGAACTCCGCCTGACCATCTTGTATGAATTCCAATGCTCCTTCATCAATCAGGTCTTGGATCTTGTTCTTCAGAGACCAACAGTCGTCAGTGTCATGTCCTGGACTGGCAGAGTGGTAGGCACACCTTTTATTGGGATGATAGGTAGGAGCTGAGGTGTTGGGATTCCGGGGAGGAGCCCTTAATGTGATCAGATTCAATCTCAACAGGCGTTGTAAAGCTTGAAACAGCGACATGTTGAGCTGGGTGAATTGCCTCCTGGGCTTGTCTGGCTTGCTCTGATCAACCCATTGTTCTTGGTGAGGTCGTTGTTCGACCTGTGAAGTAGCAGCACCTTGGAGAGGTCTATTCATCGAACCAAACCTTTGACTTCTTGGAGGCTGATTACCGGTTTGGTCCCCAGCCTTGACTACTTGCTTCATACTGTCTTGCTGAAGTTGGTTGATCACAGTTCTCAACTCTTCTTGCTCCCGAGCTAAGCCTTGGATAAGGGCCATCTGCCCCAGCATCTGAGTCCTCATTGTATCTACCTCAGCTTGCAGATGTTTCAGCCGTTCGTCCTTATCGTCTTCAGGACTGTTCCTGACCAAATTCCCCATGAGGAGCGTTCTCAATTCTTCCTGCCCCTTGGATAGGCTTAGGAAGATTTCCCTGAACTGAGTCTCTTGAGTACGGAGATCCTGGTTGTCTGGTTGGAAAGCCATTGCTGAAATAAACAGCGAAGGAGGTAAGTGACCTGTAACAAGGGTACCTGTTATACAATGATGTGTATGTATGCATGCAATGTTTTCAAGGATCTCGCGGGGTAAACAAGAAAATTGTTAGAATTTGAATTTCGTAGCTTGATTGAAGGAACTTCGTGTTGTTGAGAGTCCTTCTTCAAGAGTCAAAGCTCACCATATCGAGTGGGTCATAGCCCCTGACTCAAGTCACCGTGCTTGGATTTCTGGACAACCTTGGCTAGAGGAAAATAAATCCCCTTTGACCCTTGCTAGACTTTTGGTTCATTATGACCTGCACCACAAACCCTTGAGATCCTTGAAATGGGTTAGTCCTTATGCAAGATGTATGCAATGGTATGATGGTATGATGTTATGCTATGCGTGGAGTGATGCAAGTAAACCCTGTTATAAGTCCCGATCAAGGACTGTAAACAAAACCTGCAAGAAACTCATGTGTCAGATAACAAGAATGTGCAAGTAGTTCACGTTTGAAGGCACACAAGTCACACAAGACAGCCCTTAGAGTTCAGGCCAGCATGAAGTTTAGGTACTACCCTCTTGAAGTTGGTGGGCTCAAAACCTGTCCTATCAAAAGTAACCGGGTTCTAAGGAGCTCAATATCATTGGGTTGTTTTCTATGTTCATTGTTTTGATTTAGCCACTGAACTGGCGATCAAAATATTCCAAGAAAACAACCCTCAATGAGTGTAGTATCGAGTATCTACCAACTTCGGACTGCACCAAAGTCGGTCATCTCACTACCCCTAAAGAGGCCAGGATGGTCGAGTAAGGTTCCTAAGGTCAGTTGATGCTTCACGACACCACGCAGCGGCCCCGTACTCTCCTTGACTTGACTCAAGGGTTACCGGTACTCTCCAAAGTGCCACATCAACGTAGCAACTGCTTCAACCGTGTCGGTATACCCCGCACAGTTCCCTCACAGTTTGTTGCTACTTCTAAAAGGTATCCCCCAGATCCGGGTTAGGATCTATGAAACTCCAAGGCAAACCCACAATATTAAAGCAAACAAAGCAAGCAATTAAAAACATAAGAGTGGTCTAATCCTAAGGTACACCTCACTTTATAAGTGTCCCCAGCAGAGTCGCTAGTTCTGTGATCGGTGGAAATAGAACTGACTGTTTTTAAGCTGGTTCGCGAAATGTCGCGGTAAGTAAGAGTCGCCACCGTCTTTTATGTTCTCCAACAAGGAAAGGACAAAAGCACAACAAAATTCCTTTTCGAGAATGTTTCTCGGTTCGGGAGGTAGATTTATAGAAAGGGAAGGTGTTAGCACCCTTTCTATCCGTGGTTATCCACGGGCTCTTAGGTACTTACTCTTATGTTTTCAAAATTGTTTGCTTTTCAAGTGTGCGTGGGTTTTGAAAAAATTTCGTTTGAAAAATTTCTAAGTAACTCTTGTATATGTCCTCAAGAGTGTATGAAATATTTGTTTGAAAACCTTTTGAAAGTGTAGGTGCGAAAAGATGTTTTTGTTTGTTTGAAAGAGCAAGTACCCAGGAGAAATCTACCTACTCTAAGAAATTAGGCTGTGTAAGAGTCCTTAAGACAGTACTATCCCACTATTGAGAAGTAGGTAGCACCGTCGTTGGAGTTTTCGGGTCAATTCGATTATAGGGACATGTGTGGTCACCAAAGCAATAGTAGAACGCCTTAGCGGTAACCCTAATGTCCTAGATCCTTTTTATCCGAGGCAACCGTTTCGAGGAAACTGTATCTTTAGACAGGAGGGCGACCTCTAAAACACCCTATACTTGACAACCACGTCGAGGCAACCAAGTGAGGCGTACCCTAGGAGTGGCATGTGCATGTGTGTTGTTTCATGTTAATTGTCTTTGCACAAGTTATTGTGAGCTACGAGTTGATTTTATTTTTCAGGCAAGTCTTGTCATGCATAATTAGCAGTTTAATAGTTTACATCTAACAGTTAATAGTTGCGGAATTTAAATTGCGGAAATTAAATCTAAACTATTACAAGGCGTCGGGTATTTACATCGCCAAAAACAAACCCTTTAATTTAAATTGCGGAAAGTAAAATAAAGCAATAAATGAATAAAGTCCTAATTAAAGTTATTACATTCCGGAAGCAAGTACAATAATATGATAAAATGGATCGCGTGCGGGAAATTAAATCGGATGCGAGTTTTTTTTTGGGTTTTGACCCTTTTTTGAAAGAAAGGATTTTTTTGGTTATTTTTGAATTAAATGGAATTAAATTAAATGAACAATTAAATTAAATTAAATAATGAAAATATTTTTGGATTTTTGAGTTTTTAAAGAAATAAAATAAATTGAATTAATGCTAATAAAAACCTAATATTCTAAATTGATTTTAAATATTGCAAAAAATATTAAAAGTTAAATCTAATTAAAGCTAAATTGATTAAATTAATTTATTTACAAAAATAAAAGTGATGAAGTTAATTTTAATAAATAAAATATTTTTTTTTGTGTTTTTGATTTTATTAGGAAAAATGTTAATTGGTTAGTGATTAATAAAAAGAATAACGAGTAATTAATTAAAGGAACATAATACAAATAGAGAGAAAGTTTAGGAGTATACGGGCCTGATTGGAGGGGTGAAACAGCTATTGGCGTCATGTGTAAACTGTTTTGTTTTGGCCATTTGTATTTTGGCTTTTGGCCATTTTGTTCTGGCCTCAATGTTCCTTAACCTTCTCAGGATATCTGTCTCGCCATGTATTGGTGTCATGTGTAAGCTGTACTGTTTTGGCCATTTGGCTTTTGGCTTTTGGCCATTTGTGTTTTGGTCTCAACGTTCCTTAATGAACCTGCATGGGATCCTGTCTAAATCTGCAGTGTTGAATCTCATGAACACATTAAATAAATTACTATATATCATAAAATACAAATAAAGCCAATATATGAAGAAATTTAATGTTTAGGTCAATATGGCATGTATGAATGATTATACCCTTTTGATCATGGAGATCAAATCAACCTTACCCTTACTAGAAAAGTAGTGATATGAATGCTTTTATGCCCTTTTGATCATGGAGATCAAGCTAGCCTTACCCTTACTGAAGAAGTAGTGAGATGTTGGTTTGTAACTGAGATGACTTGTTTGTAGTGAGAGAGGGATTTGTAATAAGGATTTCAAGGTTTTAGGGTTCTTGAAAGAATTTGATATTCTGACAGTGTTGTGGCAAAGTTTTTTTTCTCTCCTGGTTTGTGTGAAAAGAATGTGATTATATAATGGAAATTAGGGTAAAGAAAATGGGCTTTGAATGTGCAATTGGGCCTCCAATGTTCACTTGAGTTCGTCACTTTCCAGGCTAAATCGCAGGGACTTAAGTGCAATTTTTGAAGTTGAAATGTGAAAACAAAATGTAGCCGATATTGAGAACTAACTCCTGTCCGAAAATAGGCTCAATCGGATAAACAGTGAATTAGTTATGAATTTTTGAAGTTTCAGCTCAGACAAACTTATTTTGGGCTCCAGTGTCGACTCTGACACGTTCTTCAATAAAAAACTGGTATTGATCGGAGCATAATTCGGTCTCGACTTTTGAAGAAAAGTTGTATATATTTGAGTCAGTGACCTTGTGTAAAAATATGAGCCCAATCCGATAAAAATTGACCGAGTTATGAATTTTCGAAGTCTCGGCCCAGATAAAATAACATTCAGCATTCAGGATTTTCGGCGCGTCACGCACTCTGAGCAAAAAACGAAGGCCTTTTGAATACCTTTTGAACTCAATACCTTCTGTGAAAATGTAGCCAACTCAATTTGTGAAATTTTGGCACCGGAACCAGCTCGATACGATGAAAATCGACCAAGTTATGATTTTCTGAACATGACGCAAATAAACTTCTGTCACAAATTTTCTGTATGAAAATACTTGATAAATCCACATTTTTGAAGACCTTCTGATCGAAATTGGCTTCCAGCCGTGAGAGATGAAAACGTAGATAATGTCAAGACCGAATTTTGGCCACCGGAATAGGTTCAAAACGAGCCACGATCTTCAAGTTATGAATTTTTTAGCGTGTAAAAACTGCACTTTCAGCATACTTTTTCACCATATTTCTTCGAGAAAACTCACACAGTCGGATACCTTCTGAATTTGAGCATACGTTAGGAAATTAAGGAGCACTTGAGGTTATTTAGATGTAAGGACCTTGATGCAACACAAAACCCTAATTTTGAATTGACTGCCTTAGGAGGTGGTCTGACTGTACAACCCTTGAGTAATCTTTGAGCAATTTGGAGATGATTCTTGACATGTCTTGAGAAATATGGGAGGACAAATTTGGGGTACAAGATGTACTATTTTATCACTTTGATTTATTTACTTCCAGATTGTGTTTCTCCCCAGTAAAGCTAAAGCAGGCAGTAGGTTTTGTCTCCTCAGTTGGAATTTACTTTTTCTTGGAATGATCATCTCGGATGTGATTTAGCCGAGTATTGTTTGTGCCAGCGTTGGTTTTGCTTATTTACTCCCAGGGTTGTATATTTGTTTTGTCAACATACGCACGATAACACTCATACATTCATACATACATCATGCATATCTGAAATTGGCAAATCATTATATGTTGACATTTTTTATGTTTGTTGACATAACACCCTGTTTTGCAGAGTTATGTTGTCCTCTCTTCAATAGAGTGTTGACCTTAAGCAGAAAACGTATATTCTTTCAATTTCCCCACTGAGTTGTCCCTTGTGGAAGATTTTTGCTTTAGCTTTCCTGTACAGCTCTTTGTTTGGATGGATTTGGTTTTCCCTCTTGAGTTTATTTCTCAAAGGATGTCTTTTGGTTGACTGTTTCATTCCAGTTTATTTCTGGTTTGAATCTGTGGTTCCACAACAATATTATTTACTCTGGATTTCTGAAAGCTTCGAGTTTTGGTTTGTGCATTTATTTTGCACAAGAAGACTTTATCTGCTCAGCAAGAATATCATGGCATTTCCCCAGTATCCATATTTCTATCCCCGAAAAGTCATCTTTTTACAATTCTCCATGACAACAAGCAGCATGTCTCTTTATTTGAGCAACTTGTGCTTCCCTGTAAAAGTCGACGTAACCTTTTTTTGCTATCTCCTCTATGAGTGGACAGTTTGCAATCCATCGTCAATTTACACCAATGGAGGGCAAGACTTTTAAATTCGTAGAAACAGCTCGTTGTGAAATCTTTGCAAGCGGAAGTCTCTTTATTTGAGACAACCTACATATTACCCTTTCCAGGCGGAGTGCCTCGGTAAAAGAAGAAGTTGAGACCCGTTCTAGGGAAAATGCCAGAATTTTATGGAAACTGGTTATCTTTTGCTACCCTGAGTGAACATTGGTAGTTCATCGTCAATGAGCGGTGATGCTATGATATATTTTATCTCTACCTTCAGTGAAAGTTGGTAGATCACCATCAGTGAAAGTTGGTGTTTGTTATCTTTTTGCTACCCTCAGTGAACATTGGTAGTTCATCGTTAGTGAACGACGATGTTATGATATATTCTATTTCTACCTTCAGTGAAAGTTGGTAGATCACCATCAGTGAAAGTTGGTGTTTGTTATCTTTTTGCTACCCTCAGTGAACGTTGTTAGTTCATAGTCAGTGAACGACAATGTTATGATATATTTTCTCTCTACCTTCAGTGAAAGTTGGTAGATCACCATCAGTGAAAGTTGGTGTTTGTTATATTTTTGCTACCCTTAGTGAACGTTGGTAGTTTATCATCAATGAACAGCGATGTTATGATATATTTTCTCTCTACCTTCAGTGAAAGTTGGTGTTGGTTATCTTTTTGCTACACTCAGTGAACGTTGGTAGTTCATCGTCAGTGAACGGCGATGTTATGATATTTTCTCTTTCTACCTTTAGTGAAATTCGATAGGTCATTGGCAGTGAACGTCGATGATTGTTATCTTTTTGCTACCCTCAGTGAACGTTGGTAGTTCTTCATCAGTGAACGACGATGCTGTGATATTTCATTTCCTTCTGCCTTCAGTAAACATTGGTAGCTCACCGTCAGTGAACGTCGGTGTTGTTATTTATTTTCCTTCTACCTTCAGTAAACGTTGGTAGCTTTACCTCCAGTAAGAGTTGGTTTATCCTTTGACCTTTTTACCATCCTCTTTGAGTCGGATCTTTTGATCCACCAGTAATTTATTTTCCTGGTTGGGTCGCTCTCTTGTTTCTTTTTTTTTTGTTACATCCCCAGTGGTGTTTTGCGTCCCTTTGGATTTGTCCATGTGCACTCATATTCATAAGCATTGCATTGCATCTTAGGGCCAAAAAATAGGGTTTGTTTTATATTTAAGCATCTTCGATCGCGTCGACACAAAGATTTTTAACCTTCGTATCTCCGGATAGAAGAAACTTAAATAAGGGCAGTTGTTGTACCCCAATTTCCCCCCCTAAGATCCCTTCACCATACCACATTGATTCAATCACAACAAAATCATATTAGGGATTTTGGTGCTCCTCCCTATCTTTAGCTTTGCTCTTTGAGGAATCACCAAGCACCTTGACTTGTTTTTTCTTGTGTAATTATTCATGTTTTGTTTTGGATTTCCTTTTAATTAATAAAATGCAATGTTGGTTTGTCTTACTTGTCAACAATGTAGGTAAAGGAAATAGGGCTTAGCAAGTTGATCCATGGGTTCATGAGTTTATTTCCATGACCTAGTCAATGAAGCTTGAGAAGTTAAAACCTCACCATTAAAGTTGTTTTGGAAGGGATGGAATGGCAAGGTTATTTTGGTTCACTACATTTCCAAGTTATCAAGATTGATTCAAAAGTACAAGGGGTTGATTGAAGAAGTTGTCATGCTTGGACAATGCCTTGTTCCCATTGATCACAAGTGCATATTTCTCTCAATTCTCAAGATATGGAAGTGGTTGTGGTTGCTATTAGTTCTCATTATCATTCTCAACAACTTATATTTACAAAGCATGTGTTTTGGTACAAGAAGTTTGTTCAAAATTGTCAAAGTTCCTCAAGGCATGTTCCTTAATCTAGGAGCTAGGGTTTTGAACTTCAAAGGAGTATATCTTGCTCATCTTTTGGTATTTTTGAGTGATTCCAAATACATCCTTCTCTTCAAAGGGTTATCAACAAATCACTTCAAAAGTTCCTAGGAGTTTTCATGTGGAAGAAACTTGACGAGGAAGAAAGATTACAAGTCCTCCAGATGAATACCCATTTTTTTCATGTGTGACTTAAAATGATCATAAATTGTACAATTTTTATCACCTTGATCCCATTATTTTTCCATAATTATCTTAAGGATGTGAACTTTATGCCTTATTTTATGTGCAAAGTAAGAAGATGGATGGAAGTTGCCTTAAGGATACAAAAGATTATAGGTCATTTAATGATTTTTTGCCAACTTCAACAATTCATAACTCTCTAAATTTTTGGAGATTTTGAATGGTTCAAGTCCCAAAATGTCATTAAATAGATATACTTCATGCCATCATTTTTGGTCAAGAGAAAATTCCAAGTGGAAGGCTAGGTTTGGATGGAAGACATTATAGGTCACTTTTGAAGAAAAATTTGAAATATTTCTAAGTATGGAAAGTCAACATTTTTATCCAACTTTGACTCAACACAACTTCCAACTCAAGCATCCACTTGATTCAATTCTTTTTCCATTGCAAAGCTTGTAACCTCATATTTCTGAAGCATCAAGAATCATGCCCTAAGACCCCTTGAGCTGAGAATGCCATTGGTCATAAGTTGGAACTTTGAAACTGAATTTTTCACCAAGTCAGAAGTTTGAAATCTTTGTTTTGGCTTCTAATCACAAAATTAACATGTGTTTTTGATTTAAACTTGATTAACAAACTTGCCTGAAGTGTTTAGCACCTAAAACGCAAGGATTGGATGAGTTTTGTTGAAAATTAGATCACACTTCACTCGTGTATCAGGATTGCATGAATTCCCTCCAAAATGCATCATTCACTCTTCCTTTTGATCCCATTTGCTTCTCCTATAAATACATGAACTATCCCATTCATTTTCTCAAGCTTTGATAGCCAGAATCACCTTGCCAAACTTACTCCATAACTCAGAATTCAGCAATTTCAAAATCCATTCTCAAGCCTTTTTCAGTCCAATTTTTTCATCAATTAACCTTCCTTGATCTTCCCTGAAGCTAACCATATAATTACATTCAAGAATCGTGCCCTATATTACTCCATAGAAGTCCAGTTTCAGAGCTCTGCAACTCAATTTCAATAGGTAGATTCCTTCATTAATTCTTCAAAACTTTGATATCATTGTGATGCTCTCATTGCCCTGGTTCTAGTGGCAACACTTACCTTTTACTAGAAACATGTTTTGACCATGGAATTTCAAATCCCCTTTCAAAACTTTATTTCCAAATTGCTTGAGCTACAGTTTATATAAATTTAGCGCGAGGGTGTGGTTGTCTTCGTCTTGAAGAGACGAAGCGAATGACATAGGTCTGAGCTTCTGATTTTACAGTTTGAGAGACCTGTAATTCACGTTGGCTGGAGGTTTAAGATGACCAATGTGTCATCTTTCAACCAATGATGGCACGCCACTTGTTATTTTTGAATTCTGATTTAATAATTGATTAAGTGCTTTATTCACTAATGACCATGAAATGCACAGCGCGCCAGGTCCCTTGGATTTGATTACTAACGCGTTTTGACTCTCATCCAATGGTCCACATATTTTTGACTTTTCTTTTCGTTTCTGATTTTTATATTTAATTATTTTAAACTTCAAAAAATCATAGAATTAGACCAAAAAATCTGAAAAAATCATGAAAAATATTTTTGATTATTCTCTTTCTGATTTTTATTTTTCACAATTTAATTTTGTGTTTTGGTATTTTTATAAATGTACACTTTATTTTATTTGTTTTAAATGTTTAAAAACACTTTTATGCATTTTTAAATTTTGAAAAAATTATGGAATGATTCAATGACATTGTGACAAATATTGGTGATCTTATTTTATTTTTGATTCTGACTTTGCTATTCTTTTATCATTTTTGGTTTATTTTACCCCTTTCTTCTAATTTTAAAAATAGTTTCTGACTTGAAAAAATTTCCAAAAAAAATTATAAAATTATTTTAGTTCATTTCTGATTTTTCTATTGTCTTACTTTTTATTTCTTGATTAATTTGAATATAGTTGATATTTTTCTCTTTTATTTCTATTTTTTTAAACATTATTTTTAACCTTTTTGTATATATAAAAATGTAATATTATTTTGTGATTATTTTTTGGCTGGTCTTGGGTTAAATTTTTGATCATGAACTTTATTAACATCATTGGATCCATGGTGTTGAGTCTAACTCCACAAAAAAGGATGAGTGATTTTAATAATAGTTTGATTAAATTTAATTCAAAAGTGGTTTGTATATTCTCTCCCACCCCTCTTCATGTCATCCCCTTCTTACTGCACTAAATGTTGTTGGAGCATGATCTCTATATCATGTCTCAAAACAAATTGTGTATAGATTGCTATTGACCGACCTCAAAATAGGTGCGACTTCTATATAAGTCCACTTACGATTGCTTAACATAGCGCTAAATTTTATCCCGATTTGAATAAATTATCATTCGTGGCCCAAACTTATGTTTGCAAGCCCAAGTATGTTAATTTGATCTCTTTGATCCAATAACCTTGAGATTCATTGTGTGAAGACTTTGGTTCTACCAATCCTCTAATGGATCTACAATAACTTTGGTCAACGCCGATTACTTAAACATCGTTGATCATTAAATGATTCTCATGAGGATTCCAAATGGATGATATACTTGACAAAAGGCAAATGCAACTTGTTGTGTGGAGGCTTTGGTTCTACCAATCCTCTAATGAGTTCCAAATGCAAGTTTCAAGATGATCATCCAAGTAACCCCTAATCACTAATAATTGACTTTATCCTTTATTCTTTTATTATATGCCTCTTTTATTTTATGCACTATTTACTTTTAGCATTTACATTTCATGCCATTTTCATCTTTACTCATTTGAGTATTTATTTTCTTGTCATTTTTTTGTTTTTGCTCACTTGAGTTTTACTTTTCTTTTTAAAACACCTAATAATCAACATAAACCCTAAAATCATTAATGATACATGGACTATTTGGTTACTATCCTTGGCAGTATGGAGCATTAGACTTTTTTTGGACTTAGGATTATAAATCTTGGCCTATGATTGGAGACCTTGTGATCTTATCTGACTATTTTGTCTGGAGCTCTTGAGGTTTACCTCAAGATATTGGGTTGTTTGTTTGTTTTGTGTGCAGGTTATTGTGATTACACTCTTTGTTTGTAATCTGGAATTCACCTGTATACAGTCGTTACTCTGCCTAATTTTTGTGAAGACTTAATACACTTGAAGTTTGGTTTTCTCAAGAGGTCTAGTATCATTGCTTGTTTGGTTTCAATCCAAAAAATCGAAATTCTATCTTGGCTCATAGTGTCAAGTATTGGCTTCTTATTTGTTAGATGGTTCTTATCCCTAGCTTTTACCTTATGCTTTAGGATAGCCTCTTCTTCTCCTCCCATCTTCTTTAATTTCAAAAATCTTCTCCCTCCTTTTGAAAACTCTTCTTGTTTTAAACTTGAACCACTTTCATAATAAACTTGGACCTAGGTCCATGCATTTTCAAACATTTTCATAAATAAACTTCAATAAACTTAATAATACTTTGACATCCTTTTTGTGAGAAGACTAAAAGTCAATCAATCTCATTTCAAACCATTTTGCCACTTTGGCTTTTATCTTTAAACTTTTCTCAAAAGATTGAACTCTTGTCAATCCTTGTAGTGATGCAAACAACTATACTTCTACAATATATAGTAAAGAGAGATATTTTCCACTTGGGTGTTGAGTAAGTCATTGTTGATTTCAAAATCCAAGCCATATCCTCCACTTTGAGATGATGCAAATTCTCCTTTCTGATGATTGTGGGTAGTAGGTATGTTTTCCACACGAACAACGACGATGATGTTTTATCTCATAAAATTGACCAACACATTTATGTTTTAAATTTTTTTAAAAAGAGGAACTACATGTACCCTGGTCCCCTATTACATAAAAAGGTGGTACATAGGCACTAAAGGTTCGCAACGGCGGCGGGTGCAAAAATCATAAAAAAAAATAGGTTTCTTTTCTCACCTCCACCATCTATTTTTTTTATATACAACATTTTTTATAGCCAAAATATACAGATTTTACAAAGAGGTTCTTGCGGAGTACCGTAGATGTTTAGAGTGCTAATACCTTCCCTTTGCATAACCAACTCCCTTACCTAGAATCTTTCCCCCTCTTTTTGGGTTATTCGCTCTTTTCCCATTCCTTTGGAAATAATAAAGTGTGGTGGCGATTTTTATTTTTATTTGTATAAGTCTAGTCAATCCAATGGCTCAGTCTTAAACATTTCTACCTCTACAATCATGAGAGAGATATGAGAGGTTGCTTGAGAAAATAGAGAAACAGAGAGTGTTGCGGCCATTTGAGAGAACAAAGGAAGTCATTGGAGAGAAGAGAAAATCATATTTGCTTGAACTCTAAACTCAGTAAAATGCATTGTATCCCTTTAGTTATCATCATTTTTATTTTCTTTAAATGTTAAAATGATTAAGCTGATGGTGATAATTGAAAATCTGGTGATGGTATTGATATTAATGGACCCGAGTTGATAAATTTTGGAGCCTTGGACCAAATCCTATAGTCCATCATGTTTTTTTTTCTTTTCAACAAAAACAACACCATGGATTCGGGTTTGGGCTTGTGATTTTAGCCCAACACATTTTCTAAATTTCTTGTTTTATAGTTTTTAATTAGGTAGAATAAACGAATGAGTTAGTTGGTGCAGTGGTAAACGTGTGTGTTTGAAAGCTTGTTGTGACCTAATGGGCATGAGTTAAATCCTTAACTCTATATATTTTTTTCCTTTTAAAGTTTCACTTTTTATTTTCATCTTTAGTTCTATACAAAAATCACAAAATAGAATTAGGTTTTAATTTTATTTATATGATAAAAATACCAAAAATATTTAGAATTAGTTTATTAATTTTTCTTTTAATATTTTCTTTAATCCAAGAAACACATAAATTTGATTACTTCTTATTAAACTAATTTCCTTTTTGAATAATCATTTTAGAATAGTTAACTTTTTGTGGATAATTTAAGTAGTTTATTTTTTAGTTTTCGATTTGGTTGTATTACTTTATTAATTATCAAACTTTCGATCCGATTCATCCCCATTCGTCAAACTTGTACCCCCATCCCCATGTGGTTTGTAATAATTTAGAATTTTGTCCTTTTGCTATTTTTCTATGTATGTTTAAATTGCTAATCATTCATATCTTGTCCAAAGTAGAACACTTGGCCTCCTCTTGGACTCATCATCAATGAACAAGTATCCACTGACAAAATGCACACCCGTACATATTTCATAGTTTGGTCTTGGGCTATTCTGCAGTGACAACTATTCAATTGATTATTTCAATTAGTCGTTTAGAATACTAGCGCCATGCTAGTCCAACTTTTTAGGAGCATGCATATAGCCACCTTGTATGGGCTCTTTATCTTATCCATTAAAGAAATTTCCCTCCCCTTGGTCCACATACCAAGCATCTTCTTAAAGGTTCACATAGCTAAGTTTGAGCATGGCCATTCTCACGAGGTTAATCAAGTTTTTCCCTTGGTTAACCATAACCCGAATCAACCACTTTGGTCCATATACCAAGTGTTGCCATGCATAAAGGGTCTCATAGTTGAGGGTAGGAGCACCTACTCTCACGAGATTAATCAAGTACACCCCTTGGTTGATCATAACCCGATTCCTTCCCTTACACTGAGCATTCCATTCACACCTATCCTAAATACTCCATATTTTGTCACTTTTTACCATGATCACCAGACACGACCACTCTTCACAAACACCACCTCCTCTTACCTATAACATGCTCCCTTAGGATGTTATTTTCCTCTTCTTTAAGATGCGAACTAATTAGACCTTAGGATGAAACCCATGCATGACAACATTAGGGCTTTTCTAGTCTCCCTCTTAACCTTTTTATTTTGTAATTAAAACTTAACATTCACAAATCAAAAATCCAAAAACACCTTTAATCATTACTTGAATTTATTTTAAAACTCGCAAAACACTCAACCAATCAAAACTCCCCCAAAGGGCATGTTATCTTTGTTCTACCGCGATACCGGCCATGCCTATTGCTAGAATGCGTGCATTAATGTCGCCCACTAAAAAACACAAACAAACAAACCATTTTCTAGAGGAACTAAAGTGTTTTGATTCCTTCACTAGATACGTAGGCAAAGGGTCACGAAACCCTCACGAACACAATAATAAAAAACCATTCCTTTCCCCTTAAGCAAGCATAGTTGTAGATAAACACACCCTTAAAGACAAACAAACAAAACGTATCTCGTTGAGTACAACGGATGTGAGGGGAGCTAATACCTTCCCCTCGCATAACTGACTCCCTTACCCTTTCTCTTGGTCGCAAGACCATCTTATCCATTCCCTTGTGGTTTTATCGATATTTCCCCTTTCTTCAGGATAAATAAAGTTCGGTGGCGGCTCTGTGTTTTCCGCCGGTAGCTTCAAGCTCAAGTGGCCTTGATGTAGAAAATAACTTTCTTAGATTTAAAAGATGCCCTTGTTGCTTACCCTTTTGTAATGCATCACATAAGTGATCTTTAGTAAAATTTATTTTTGGTAGACCAATTACTAATTCTTTTGAGACAATTTTATTAAGTAGGTCAAAGTTAACATGAGCTAAACGTCTATGCCATAGCCAAGAGTCTTCACTCAAGGTAACAAGAAATTTAGCATTGTTCAAGGAAACCTCATTTATCAAGCATATAAATGTTACTAACCCTCAAACCCTTAAACATACAATCCTCAATTTCACTATGTTCAATTACGCAATAATCTTTTGCAAAGGATACTTTGTATCCATTGTTGTAACACCCCAATTCTACCCGACAATTATTATAAAATCAGAGTTATAAAAATTCAACAACTAAATCAGGATGCTAAAATTTCAACTTAAAACAATGGCATTCATTACAGATACATAACACATTAACTTGGATGAACCAACAACAACATAAATTAATCTTTTTAAAATCAACAAGTTCCATAACTTCACAACAGAATCAAATATTCAACTAAAACAACTTCAAATAATAAGTACTTAACGAACAACAACTTAAGATTCAATCAACATAAATAATAACAAAAATAAAACAATAAGCATTCACCCCCTCGAGTGTTATGTATCAGATCAATGACACCGAGTCGAACTACTGAAGGTAAACCGATTTCACTCTAGATTACCTGCACGTTACCAACATTGGGGTAACATTTAAACATAAGGGGTGAGTTATCAAATAATATAATCAGATGTATGATAATATTACATTATAATTAGTCTATACCAAATCACCACTTCACAACTTTAAACGATGAAAATCACAATGAAAACATCAATGGAAAATAATAAATAATTTACCACCACAACAACTCAATATGCAACGTGAAATGCATCTTGTTACCATGCACATGAGTGGGGTACCAACGGAGTAGAACTCTCAACTTTAAAATGGAGCAGAACTCCCCACTTAGAAATTTCCAATTAATAGAGGCATCAACAAGGCATAATCCTTCGACTTAATATTTTGCCAATCCAGACCAACTTGTTATGCTATGTATGCGACAACAACAACTACAACATCAACCATTTAACAACAAGACAACAACAACAATTCAAATACAACTTAACAACAATTCAACAACAACAATAATTCAACTACAACTTAACAACAATTCAATAACAACTTAATAATAATTCAACACTGGCCATAGGCCTACAACTTGATAATTCAACTTAATTCAACATTGGCCATAAGCCTTCAACTTGATAATTAAACTTAATTCAACATTGGCCATAAGCCTGCAACTTGATAATTCAACTTAATTCAACATTGTCCATAAGCCTACAAATTAATAATTACTAATTATAGATGCAATACAACATAAATCATCACTACCTGCAACTTTAACAATTAATAACAACAACACAACAACTCACACATGCCAATAATATTATTAAAACGATCCTACTAAAATACTTCTACTAAATTATTTTGCCATAAGCCTCATTAATAGTTTTGGGCTAAATTAATGAAATTATTATTTTCCTGCCACTTAAGTCATCTCTACTGCTAATATATTTTTGGTTACTAATACTACTGCTATTTACTGCTAGTTCTGCAACTAAAACTATACCAGTTATTAATTTTACAATTTATTAATTATCCTTGCTAAATATCTACTGCTAATACTTTCATAAATCATTGCTACCAACAATTTTCATTACACTATCTGCTAAGTACTACTTTTCTGCTAAATTACCAAGTAACAGACACGCACATGAACAATTAAAAAGAGATAGTGGTTAAGGGTCATACCCCTCGACATGTAAGGCCATGCCCCTCAGCACATGAAACCGTGTCCCTTGGCACAGGACATGGTGTCGGCCGGCACCCCATCACCACCATATTTGTCCCGCTCAGCACAAGTCCATAATCCCAGTTACAATTCTACAACTTCGTCCAAATTTTCCTGCGATCAGTAATTCCTTCTTTTCCCAAATCTCAGGCCAATACAACAATTATACCCACATCAATATATGGTAATTTCCAATACTCAATTCATCGATTAAATCACTGCAACGTTAGCACCATTATCACATGTACGAAACAACAATTTATTCTTACAACCATCACATACAGTAATAATTTCACACAACCCAATTCCCATGTAACATGCATCATATACCCAATTATAGAGTCAAAATCTCACCCTTACCTTGGATTGAAGGTTTCTCTATAATTTTCCGATTGAATCCCGCTTTGCCTCTTTTCCTCTTCTATGTAACTTCCACGTTCTCTTTCTCTCTTTCAACCCTTATTCTTCTTCTCCTTGACAAAACCTATTTTTCTATTATTATAACCAAACTTAATAATAATAGTATTTCTATTGGGCTTAATTCTCACACCCCCTTAGTACTACATACCACCATATAAAATAGGCCCAACAACTTAATCTTATATTATTCCATTAATTCCAACATTATTATTATTATTAATCAACTGATTAATTAATTAATAATAATCTAACAACTTATACCAACAATTCTCAATATCTCACAACTTCAACAAATAATCCAAAAATAATTTAATTAAATAATTAATTAAATTAGTGGACGTTACAACTCTCTCCCACTTAGAATATTTTCGTCCTCGAAAATCTACTCGATACTACCACTCTTAACGCGAATTTCGCATCACACTTGCTGATCCCCAAGTCACGTCTGGCAACACTTTGACCACCACTTTCTCGACATACCAATAACTCAACACGATTTAAATTAAATATACACATGTTAATCATTCAACACCTCTGCGACATAATCGTTAATAACTTATCAACCACTTTAACAATAATCTTAACATATCAACATTTTAAAGTAGTATCACACTTATACTTGGATATACAACATCACATTATCATCTTAACAACATCTTCAACACAAAAACACATAGTCAACATAATCAACTTCGTCATATAATGGAGTATTATTTATCCTTTATGGTAACCAACAACAGCATCACGACAACGGGAACAAAATTATTATAACATCAACTTAACAGTATAACTCAATAATTATACACACAATTCACCATCAACCAACAACCACATTAATATCCTTATAAAATCAGCAAATGTTTACGAGAAACACAGTACCTTGGCACATCATCCCTATATCAACAATCCACCAAATTAAACATGTATATCAAGACATATCATTACCATAGGCTTTTGATATTTAGTCCTTCACTTCTAACGAGTCGTACAAGCACAACAACTGATCCACATCACGCTTCAGCTGCACAACTCTGATTACCCATCTTACGTCATTGTCCTTATTAAAATTTCCGTCAACTATATGATTTACAAGTTTCAACCTAGTTTTGGACTTTCTTTAACATCCACCATAAAAATCGTTGTTCACTTGATATTCTCAATCTTTCACTTTGCGATGTTAGCTCTCATATAAACTCGCTACTCTGAATTGTTCAACATGTCTCAACTCTTACCTAGCCACTCCTCTAATAATTCACACAAACTGGTGAGCGACTTGCTCACGATATAACATCAATCACTTTACACACCATTAAGATATCAATAAAAATCTATACCATCCAACACGATCTCGTCTACTATTAACAAGAGATTAAGGGTGATCAGTTCCTCAATTTGTTAATAGATAGCCGACAACCATAATGGAGTATAAACCATCGTTACCAAACTATAATAATGTTCCCTTAGAACTTGTACTCAAGTCACATAAATCACCATAATCTAATAATCTCCAATGAGGTTCACAAATAGTCCCATAATTTCCCTCTCATTCGATTTTATCGATGAGACACTAACGCTCAACATATTAGACGGTCCATATTACACTTACTTAGCCTCACATGAAGGTTAAGTATCCTCCAACTCAAGAATTGATTTCTTCATCTCCGCATCATCAGGAATGCAAATTCGATTACGGAATCTCAACACACTATATGCGTCTAACTTGAAATCCTCATCCTCATATTGATCGAGTCCAACCATCGAATCTACCAATTCCACATCTAACTTCTGAGCTTCTTTGATATTGTCTAGAAAATCATTGTTAATCTTCAATATCCCCAACATAACACTCTTCGGTGTCACTTTGCAAACTAAGCTCATATCTCTGAACTGTTCAATTAATTCTAATTCTTTAACCATCATTTCAGACATATGTAAAGTCTTTCGACCTAAAACATCATCCACGATATTAGCTTTACCTGGATGATAATTCAAACCGAAATCATAATCTTTCAATAACTCCAACCATATTCGTTGTCTCATATTCAATTCCTTCTGATCAAATAAATACTTTAAACTCATACGGTCGCTAAATACTTCAAATCTAGAACCAAAAAGACAATGTCTCCAAATCTTCAACATAAACACCACTGCTGCTAACTCTAAGGCACACGTAGGATAATTCCTCTCATGAACTATGAGTCGTTTAGAAGCATAAGCAACAACTTGTCCATTCAGCATTAGCACACCAGTAAGTCCCATCTTAGACGCATTCATAATAATACATTACAAATGACTCACTCGGATTAGGCAAAACCAATACCGGAGCAATCGTCAATCTTTTCTTTAGTTCTACAAAACTTTCTTCACATGCAACATCCCATACTTAAATTTATGAACGACTATCCTTTTTAATGTTGAACATCTCATTTCTCATCTTATTCACCAATAACATATTATGCTTGACCTCGTCTCAAACAACTGCAATAATAATCATTTATGCCCAAAAAGCCTCTAGTTCCGTAAACGACTTCAAAGTTTCTCCATATGGGAATGCATCAACAATATTCAAAAACAATTTCATAGGATATAATTTATTTCTATCCCCCCATAGGTTCAAATGGAACACCAACCCGATACTCGGAACACAAGATATGAATTTTTAAAGTTATCCGAAAATGTGAACACCGACATCATGCAGCAACATACTAATACACACCTCACGATAACATTATAACAAAATTTCTTTGTACCAGTAATAACACTTTCCATTCTTATTTCTTTAAATCGTACTTATCTCCTTGCATTTTCGACTCCGACTCGCGATTCAAAACATTCCAACAACTTCAACAACTTTTACAATCACTCAAAAGGATCCCACGATAAGGTCTAAAATAATTTGTCACTCTACCACCGTTCAAACATCGACATCTTATGCAAGGGCTACTCAAACCGACAACTTCACGGTCCACCAGCAGCGCTGAAACATCACAACTTTCTAAATTCCATCTTCTAAAAATTATCCTTGTTACTTAACAATCACCTTCAGAAACATCAGGAATTTACAACTCTACTCGTATATCAACAACCATTACATTGCTCCTCATCCTTTGAGAAGTAAACATCAACAATGTATGATCGTCCTCCCTCAAGACGTTCCAACTTGATTAAAAACCAAAATCTTTAATCCATGTCACTTTCAGATTCGAGAAACAACAAAACTTCAACAATACTCGCACTGTCGCCATCAACATCATATTGAACTAACATCTTACAACCGAAACATATCCGAGAAGCAAAGCTTCTCCCCCACTTATCTTCAAACTAACTCATGCATATAAGCGATTAGAAAAGCAAGCAAGCACCAACAGTGTTTCACACACTTGTGGCGTACTAAGGAACAAACAACATTAGACAACTTGGCCGGACGAATTGACTTGCTCTGATACCAACTTTGTAACACCCCAATTCTACCTGAAAATTATTATAAAATTAGAGTTATAAAAAATCAATAACTAAATCAGGATGCTACAATTTCAACTTAAAACAACGACATTCATTATAGATACATAACACATTAAGTTGGATGAACCAACAATAACATAAATTAATCTTTTTAAAATCAACAACTTCCATAACTTCGCAGCAGAATCAAATATTCAATCGAAACAACTTCAAATAATAAGTACATAACGAATAACACTTAAGGTTCAATCAACTAAAATAACAAAAACAATAAAATATCAAGTGTTCATCCTCCCGAGTGTTACGTATCAGAGCAATGACACCGACTCGAACTACTGAAGGTAAATCGCCTTCACTCTGGATTACCTGCATGTTACCAACATCTGGATAACATTCAAATAGATGGGGTGAGATATCGAACAATATAATCAGATGTATAATAATATTACATTAGAATTATTCTATGCTAAATCACCACTTCACAACTTTAAACAACGTCAATCACAACGAAAACATCAAGGAAACATAATAAATAATTTACCAACACAATGACTAAATATTCAACATGAAATGCAACTTGTTACCATGCACATGCATGTGGTACCAGCAGAGCATAACTCCCAACTTAAAAACGGAGCAGAACTCCCAACTTAGAATTGCCAATTAATAGAAACATCAACAGGGCATAAGCCTTCAACTTAATATTTTGCCAATCCAGGTCAACTTATTATGCTATGCATGTGACAACAACAACTACAACATCAACCATTTAACAACAACACGACACCAACAATTCAACTACAACTTAACAACAATTCAACAATAACACAAAAACAATAATTCAATTACAACTTAACAACAATTCAATAACAACTTAATAATAATTCAATACTGGCCATAGACCTACAACTTGATAATTCAACTTAATTCAACATTGGCCATAAGCCTACAACTTGATAATTCAACTTAATTCAACATTGACCACAAGCCTAGAACTTGATAATTCAACTTAATTTAACATTATCCATAAGTCTACAACTTAATAAGTGCCAATTATAGATGCAATACAACATAACTCACCAGTACCCATAACTTCAACAATTAATAACAACAACACAACAACTTACACATGCCAATAATATTATTAACACGATCCTACTAAAATACTTCTACTAAATTATTCTGCCATAAGCCTCATTAATAGTTTTTGGCTAAATTAATGAAACTATTATTTTCCTGCCACTTAAGTCATCTCTACTGCTAATATATTTTTGGGTACTAATACTACTGTTATTTACTGCTAGTTCTGCAACTAAAACTATACCAATTATTAATTCTGCAATTTACTAATTATCCTTGCTAAATATCTACTGCTATTACTTTCATAAATCACTGCTACCAACAATTTTCATTACACTATCTGCTAAATACTACTTTTCTGCTAAATTACCAAGTAACAGACACGTACGGGAGCAATTAAAAAGAGATAGTGGTTAAGGGTCATGCCCCTCGGCATGTAAGGCCATGCCCCTCGACATGTGCAACCGTGTCCCTTGACACATAATATGGTGCCGGTCGGCACCCCATCACCATCATATTTGTGTCGCTCGACACAAGTCCATAATCCTAGTTACAGTTCTGCAACTTCGTCCAAATTTTCCTGCGATTAGTAATTCCTTCTCTTCCTAAATCTCAAGCCAACATAATAATTATAACCACATTAATATATGCTAATTTCCAATACTCGATTCATCGATTGAATCACTATAACGTTAGCACAATTATCACAGATGTCAAACAACAATTTATTCATACAACCATCATATGCAATAATAATTTCACACAACCCAATTCCCACGTAACATGCATCATATACCTAATTATAGTCAAAACTCCACCCTTACCTTGGATTGAAGTTTTCTCTACAATTTTCCGATCGAATCCCGATTTGCCTCTTTTCCTCTTCTCTGTAACTTCCATGTTCTCTTTCTCTCTTCGAACCCTTATTCTTCTTCTCCTTGACAAAACTTATTTTTCTATTATTATAAACAAACTTAATAACAATATTATTTCTATTGGGCTTAAGTCTCACACCCCCTTAGTACTATATACCACCATATAAAATAGGCCAAACAACTTAATCTTATATTATTCCATTAATTCCAACATTATTATTATTAATCAACTGATTAGTTAATTACTAATAATCTAACAACTTATACCAACAATTTTCAACATCTTACAACTTCAACAAATAATCCAAAAATAATTTAATTAAATAATTAATTAAATTAACGGGCGTTACAATTGTCACATAATTGAGTAATACTAAGAAGATTATGTCTAAAACCTTTAACTAGCATAACATTTGAGATAGTAATAGTCGAGGGATTACCTATACTACCTTTTTCAAGTATCGCACCTTTGATGTGATCACCATAGGACACAAATCATTTCTTCTTCGCCACAAAGTCGGAGAAGAGCCATATATCTCCCGTCATATGTATTGAACATCCACTATCAAGAATCCACTTTCCCGTCATAGCATATAGACATTCAACCTACAAAAAATCAAACAAGGGTGATAGGTATCCAATTCTCATTGGGTCCTTGAGAGCGAGTTAAATAAATGTTGCTTTTTGGAAACCATTGAAAATCACCTTTAGGAATAAAAAAAGTCCTAAACTTGCATTTTTCAATAGTGTGACCCTTTTGCAACAACAGTGACAAAATATCCTATGATGAGAATAAATAATGCTATTAGGAACTTTCTTAAACGAAGAGTAGTTTTTATGAGGCTTTTCAACCTTCAAGGACATAATAGACATGTTCTTCATAGGATGATGTAGACTATCCAATTTGGTAGCAAGATTACTCACTTCTTATTGCTAAATTTGACATGTCTCACAACCATACGTGTAAGAAGGCTCGTCCACTTTTTAATGATTTAAACTATCTAAAATTAGTTCTTTTAATGCTTATAACTCATCATTCGTTTCATCAATCTTTCCCTCTAAAAATGTTAAAACTTTTCTTGGGAGGCCAATCTTTTGTTAGCATTCAAAAACTCTATTTGTAGTTTTTCAAATTCACTTTTTAGTTCATTATAAGACAAAGAGGAAATGTTAGAGTATTTAGAACTTACATCCTTTTTCTTTCCTTGTCGATGATTTGCCATGAAACAATAATTTGCCTCCTCTTCACTCTCACTTGAGATTTCATTGTTTGAGGAGTCACTTTCAATTTCCCATGCAACATAGACTTGTCTAGGATTGTTTCTTTGGCCTTTTCCTTTCTTTTTGGCAAGAGAGGGACAACCCGGTTTATAGTGACCGAGCTTACCACATTCATAGAAAATAACATTTCCTTTTTATTTTTTGTTGTTCTCTTCTTTAAGGGAGGAGGATTGCCTCCTAAAATTCATGAGATTATTGTCAGAATGTTTAACTCAATTTTTCCGAACATACCGATTATACTTCCTCATAAATAGTCTCATCTCTTCATCATCTGAGATCTCATCATCACTAGAGTCATTATTCTTGTTTTGCTCTTCTTTTGAGGATTTAGAGCTATAATCCTTAAGAGCTTTGGACTTCATAACTTCCTCCTTGTGACTTTCCTTAATTTTCTTTTTCTTATCAAGCTCCTTTTCATATTTTTCCAAGCAAATGAGTTCTTCGTGTTCTTCAAGCTTACCAAAAAGTGCAGTGAAATCAAGTATTTCAAGATTGTTAGCTTCCTTGACCGTGGTGACCTTAGGTTTCCAACACCTAGTAAGACATATCAAAACGTTATTAGTAGCAATAGCATTGAAGATAGGATTACCTATCAAGTTCAAACAATTAATAAGGTGAGAGAACCTCTTTTGCATTTTTGCAATGGTTTCACCACTTTTCATGCGAAAGAGTTCAAACTCTTGAGTGAGTGTATTAATCCTATCTTTTTTGACCTCATTAGTCCCCTCATGGGAAACTTGTAGAGTCTCCCACATAGCCTTAGCGGTTTGACAGTGGAAAATACGATAGAACTCATCAACACCAAGAGCGGATACGATGATGTTCTTAGCTTTCCAATCGTAAGACCATTTTTTATTATCATTATCATCCTACAAATTTTCCGGTGCAGGCATAGTAATTCCCTCAACATCATATGTCACCATTGTTGGACCATTTTGAATGGCTTCCCAAACACCTTTGTCATATGACTTGATATGAATTTCCATATAAGTTTTTCAATAAGTATAATTTTCTCCCGTAAAAATTAGAGCTCTCTATGATACGGTGGGAGAACTGACTTGAGGTTTTGCGTTTTGTCGCAAATGTTGCGGTTTAGCAAGAGTCGCCACTGAATTTTATTTTATCCAAAAGGAAAGGTAAAAAAGCACAGGAAAGACCTTTGAGATGTTTTCTTGAGTTCGGGCGGTAGATTATGAAAAGGGAAGGTGCTAGCACCCTTTTTATCCATGGTTTTCCATGGGCTCTTAGTTACTTGCTTAGATCACTTGCTTTGCTTTTGAATTTGTTTGAAATGGTGCTTTGTGTTTGGTGTGGTTTTGAAAGTATTTTGAAAAGAAGCCTTTCGTTTAGGCAATCTTTGTAATGATTCTCATTCGTAAGAATGTATACAAAGATGTTTGTCTTTTGAAAAATGTTTCAATGTTTTGTAAGGTGTTTTTAAAATGTGTGTGTGTGCTTGTTTTTAAAAATAGCAAGGACTGTTTGTAAGGAGCAAGTAACTTAGAAGCTATCTACCTACTCAAATGTCTTTCTTGTACATTTTCATTCCTTTGACATTGTTGACCTACCATTGATTTGGTAGACAACCCTATCTTTGGATGTTAAACGGGACGGGCGTGGGTCATCGTATGACCATGATAGCAATGTTGCCAAGTATCTTAGCATGTTTGAAGGGACCAATATCATTTGTTTAGGCAACCTTTTGATAGCGTTATCGAGGGACTATGATCTTATTTTTGTTTTGTTTTGCCAAGATACTTCGCATGCGTAACATGGCCATTTTTATTTTAGGAAACCAAGTGGGTGAAACCCTAAGGGTGCTTGTGTGCAATGTGTGTCATTTTACATGCATTTGATTTGTCTTGGATTAGGTTTTCTATTTGTTTTGTTTTGTCTTGTCGTGCAAACCTTAGTTTACTAAACATGGTATAAATGCGATAAATTGCCTAAATGTAAACTAAGCTATTACAACAATTATTATGGGAGGGAGGATACAAGTTTTTGAATGGGCATATTGCACAAAATAAACCCTAAAAATACTATTACAATCCAATTGAATATTATGCGAATTAAATAAATGTACAAATATTTAAAATGTAATAAAAATGTATTTATGCAAAAATGTTTTGTATTTGATTTTTTGTATGAGAAAAATGATTTATTTAAGCCCTAAAAATAAGAGTAAAAAATATCATTATTTTTTGAAAGGGGGAAACCCTAATTTTTGATTAAAAGAAATATATGTTTCCTATTATTATTTTGTCCATTTTTGTACAAGAAAATAATAAATCATATTATGCACAAATATTAAAAATTAAAATATGTATGAAAATAAATATTTTATGTATATAAATAACATAATAAAAATGTATAGTATTTTTAAATATATTTACAATTTATTTAAGAAAATAAAGTATATTATCCTAATAAACTATTTTTTTATGCAAAAAATAATAGAAAAAATAAAATAAAATGCAAAAAATAAAGAAATTACTTTTCATGATTTTTTTATGATTCAGAAAAATAATAAAAGCAATAAATATAAAAAATATGAGAAAATATGAAAAATATAACAAATAAAGTCAGGGGGTGCAAATAGTGGTCATGGGGGTGTGAAAATAAAAAACAGAAGGCCCAAAGCGGCCAAGGCCCAGACACTTTATCCCTGTCCTCCAGCTTCCTCCTTGCGCGCATATTCTTCTTCAAATCTGTAACTTACTATTGCTTGCATAAAAACAAAAACTTATAACACAAAACATGTAGCATTTTATCTCACGATTCCAATGATATAAAATTTGTAACCTAACTCTCAAAGATCAGGGAGAATTTTGTCAGCCCTAATTCGTGACCTAATTATTTCATGAACTTCAAGCTTCAAATTCTCAAAGCATAGTTAATATAAATGGAAAGTATGCATATGTACAACTTCACCATGTTAAGGACTACATTTTTGCTTCACAAATCGTGGCTTGAGGATGCCTAAATAGAGAGATAGAGTTTTGAAAAATACCTCCTTCAACTGGATTTGGATATGACAATGTGGGGACTTTGAGTGAAGCCTGAGGATCATGTGAGCTTCCTTGAACTTCCCTCAAACTATTCCAGTACCTAGCTTGCTTTGTGGATGGCCAAAACTCTCTGTATAAGTCAAGTTGCAAGCTCCAAGTTTGAAAATGGAAATGGCTGAAACATGGCTTACAGATGCAGGATGAATGCTTGGATAGCTTTGGTAGGATGTTTAGGAAGTGTTTCAAATGTTAAAGGGCAAAACGCACGAGCCAAAATGAAGTTGGCAATGATTTTGTAAAACTGTAATGTTTGGGCAGAAAAATGATGTTTTTGTGTTTGGGAGAGTTTTGGATACAATGCCTTTGTGTTCTGGCTTATGATAAGTTTGTGAATATGTATAGAATGGATACAAAGTCCACTCTTCACTAGCTGTACAGTTCTGAACTTTTGGCCAACTTTCTTGCATTTTAAGAAAAGTGAGATGACTTGTGAAACATGCTTGTACTGGCTGGCTTGTGAACTGATAGGAGTTGGTACACATTGCTTGATATCTGTGGAAGTTGCTTGCCTCAAAGAAATAGGTCCAAGGCTCAAGATTGATAAAGTTACAAAAGCTCACTTTATGAAAATGGCATTGTAACCTTTATGCTTAAAATGAAATTATTTCTTGTACAATGCTCCAAAAGCCAAGATAAAGCCTTTAACCTGTGAGTTTGCATTTAATTATGGAGTGTAGAATGAGTTTAGGACCTGTAATGCAAGGTACAAGCATCCAAGATCAGATTTGCAACTTGACACTTTGTGAAAATGGCATGAACAAAATTGATAAAATGCCAATTTCTATTCTTCGATTCTCCTTAACCATAAATGATCTTGGAGAGTTCTTAGAAATTTTAGAAAGCTTTCAATGTGCTATATAATCCATCTTTGAAATGAATTTTGAGATACCTCTTGGAACTAGGTGAAAAGTGTCCATGAAGTTGGGTCAAAAACCTCCCTAAATTAGGGCAAATTTTCACTAAGTTATTTAGTTCATGGACCTCTATTCATAAATTTATAACTTGATATCCAAGCATCTTTTAGGAAAACTTTGTGAAGAAAAGTTGTATATTTCTTGGAGGACTAAAAATTTCATGTTGGAAGTTTTCTTTGAATCAAATTGCATCATGTTGTAAAAGTGGTGGAAAGTTGGGAAAAAATAAGAAAAATTCCATACTTAGAAAAATTCTAAGTTATGAAAATTTTCAAATTCAAAACCCTAATTTTCAAAATTGATTTTCTTAGTCAAAAAGTTTCATATTTTGACATATATTGATGAATTATGACCCTTGGCATTTGATTTTGACCAAAAAGTCAAAGTTTGACTTTTCAGTGTACTGTTGACTTTTGATCAGTTGACTGCAAAATTCATCTGTCAATCCAATGAACTCGAGATCTTTTGAACCATGTAATTAGGTCAAGATGATGCTATTGAGTCCTTGAAATCATGCTTGAACCCAATTGGTCATTGGCTAGGTTAAAAATCAGAAATTGCCCTTTCTCAGTCAAAACCCTAATTTTGACCATTTTGCCCTTTTGATGATTTGATCAAATTTCTTGAGGAGTTGTGATTCAAACTTGATCAAATGATACATATGAGCCTAAAATGTTGTTGTGGGTCAAAAATTATGAAGTTTGACTATAAATTGGCCATGGTTGACTTTTTCCCTAATACAACTGATTTTTAGATCAACTGTCCAATTGACTGATCAAAAATGTGATTCAAGGCTTGAAACCTAACATGAGCAATCTTAGGGGTCCAAGATGGTGTATGAAAGTCATATGAAGCATTGATGGCCCAAAAATCCTTGTGCAAACTCAAACCCTAATTTCAGGTTATCAGTGCAAGATGAGATGTCTTGAGCTGATCAAACCCTAATCTTGTCTTGAGTCCAAGAAGTCTTGTGAGGAAAATCTTGATAAATGAGAGGGAAAATTTTGGGGTACAACAACTGCCCCTGTTCAATCTTCTTGAACCTGAAGAGTTAGATTGGCGAGTTTTGCCGTTCGTGACTCGAAGATAAAAGATGATTGGACACTAGAGTGCCCGTAAATTTGCACTCGTCAAAGTGTAGTTGAGAGAATGGGCTTAAAGATGCCATTTGGAGAGGTGATAGAATCTTGTTGGAGATGGGCTTGTATATGCCATCCAAGAATGTTTGTTGTAAGTCAAAAGAATGAGCATCAAAATGGTGTCCGTATCTGGAATGTATCTGAGCTGTATCTGAACTTTGTATCTGAATAAGTGACAGAATGGAAACCGTGTCTGGAACATATCTAAGCTGGGGAAAATCAGAATAAGTGACAGAAAGGCAACCGTGTTTGGAGCGTGTCTGGACTGTATCTGAAGTCTGAATCTGAATGAGTGACATAATGGCTTCCGTATCTGGAGCGTATCTGAATTGTATCTTGACTTGAAATCTGAATAAGTATCAGAATGACTTCCGTGTCTGGAGTGTATATGTACTGTATCTAGAATATGAAATCTGAATAAGCGACAAAATGGCATCCATATCTGGAGCGTATCTGAACTAGGATCTGAATGAGTAACAAAATGACTTTCGCATCTGGAGTATATCTGTACTGTATCTTGGTGTCTGAATGAGTAACAAAATAACTTGTGTCTGGAGTGTATCTGTACCGTATCTGAAATCTTTGATCATTGTTAATGGTAGCTGTTAATCTTATCCTGAAAAGGGTAAAATGTTAGCTGAAACACAAAGTTATGTTGCATGAAATGTATGATGTGATAAATGTGTTTTATCAATGTTTATGATATATGAATATAATGTATGCGCATGTAAGCTGATTAGCTGTTTTGCTTAGGAGAATAAATCCTTGACTGCTGCCGGGGAAAATAAATCCTTGATTTCTGAGGATAAGAAATCCTTGGTGACTTCTCTGGGGATATAGGGATTCTTCATGTCTTGAAGTTGGAGTATTGACAAAAAATTTGTTGTGAGAGTAATGCCATGCACTGTTTGAGTAATCTGCTTGGGGAATCCAGAGAACTTTGATGACTTATGCTGGGAATTAAGAATGAGAATCTTCATTCTGTTGAGGAGCAATGAAAACTCTATGGGGAAGAAAGCTATCCTGCTGGGGAGTGGTGAAGACTCTGGGAAAAAGCTTATTCTTGTTTGGAAAAGTTCAGGAGTTTGGGTTGTCTGCCGTTCTACTGGGGAGTTATCAGAAGTTATTGTCTGGTTGGTTTTCAGCCTTCAAGATAACTTGCTGGGGAATTTGTAGAAACTGGATGGTTTATGCTGGGGATTGATAGTTTGAAACTTTGGCTCCGCTAGGGATTAACAGTTTGAAGTTTCAGCTCCGCTGGGGATCTGTAGTTGGAAGTTTTGGCTCCGCTGGGGATCTGTAGTTGGAAGTTTTGGCTCCGCTGGGGATCTCATTGACATACTGTAGGGATTGCTCATGGAATAGCCTAAAGACATTTTCCTAATCTTTCAACCTGTCAGTAATTGTTCCTTTTCATTTCTGTTTATTTGTAAACAATAATTATGTTTAAATGCATATATTCATTAATGAATCATTGAATGTTTTTGCAAATAAAACACAAGTGTAAAAAGAAAAAGACAAATGGTTTTCTGCACTTTAAAGAGATATCTTTGTATTTACTTTGAATAAGTGTTTTGTACAAAGGAGACAGACATCCTAGTAAGAGGATGGTGTCATAAAAAAGAGAGAAATTTATACAAAGAAAGATAACTATGTGTAAAAAATCCCATGGGGTTCCCATTCTTCTATAGCCTTCGTATCTCCGAATATCTTGTCCATTCGTTGCTTCGTCCGAAGATGATTGGATTGATCAGAAGCTCAGAGTTTGTCAGTGAAGAGATTTTCCTTAAAGTGATCCGACGAGACATAGTCATATGCTTTAATTCCCTAACTTTTTCCTGGACCGCCCTTTCGGGTTTTCAGTCCACCGGGAAACCCTTTTTTGCCCAAGTCGCCCTTTCGGGTTTTCAACTTGCGGGTGTACACATTTTTATATTTTATCCCTAATTTTTGCCCGAACCTTTTGGTTCGCCGGGATGCCCTTGTTTTGCCTAGGTGTGTCAACCTAGCGGGTCTTTTATGCGTAGTATCTTTTGACTATGTCTGTGTTTATAGGGTGCGGCAGGTCGTCGCCGTCCATGGTGGTTAAGATCATTGCCCCACCAAAAAAGGTGTTCTTGATTACAAATGGTCCTTCATAGGTAGGAGTCCATTTTCCCCTGGGATCACTTTGTGGCAAGATGATGCGCTTGATCACTAGATCTCCAACTTGATACACTTGTCGTTTTACTTTCTTGTTGAAAGCCTTGATCATCCATTTTTGATACGTCTGACCATGGAAAACGGCAGTAAGTCTCTTTTCGTCAATTAAGTTCAATTGATCAAGTCGGGTTTAAATCCAATCGTCTTCACTCAAACATGCATCCTTCATGATTCTTAAAGAGGGGATCTGAACCTCAATAGGTAAAACAACCTCCATGCCATAAACTAAAGAATAGGGTGTTTCCCCAGTTGATGTGCGAGCCGTAGTACGGTACCCGTGGAGAGCAAACGGTAGCATCTCATGCCAGTCCTTGTAGGTGACTGTCATTTTTTGTATGATCTTTTTAATGTTTTTGTTCGCAGCTTCGACTACACTATTCATCTTTGGCCGATAGGGGGATGAATTATGATGTTGAATCTTGAATTGCTCACATAAGGCGGTGATCATAGTATTATTAAGGTTCGTACCGTTATCAATGATGATCCTTTCTGGGATGCCGTACCGGCAAATAAGATTCTGCTTGATGAAGCGGGCAACAACATTCTTAGTAACAGATGCGAAGGAGGCTGCTTCGACCCACTTTGTAAAGTAATCAATGGCCACCAGAATGAAACAGTGTCCATTGGAGGCTGTAGGCTTGATCTCCCCAATCATGTCGATTCCCCACATAGCGAAGGGCCAAGGAGCTGTTAAGACATTTAGAGGAACCGGGGGCACGTGCACCTTGTCTGCATAGATTTGACATTTATGACAAGTCCGGGAGTGTTGATAGCAGTCAACTTCCATGGTAGACCAGTAATAGCCTGCCCTTAGAATTTTCTTCGCCATCGTATGCCTGCTAGAGTGAGTGCCAAAGTTACCTTCATGCAATTCAGCCATGATCTTTTCAGCTTCAATCTTGTCCATATAATGGAGTAGAATAGAATCATGATTGCGTTTGTACAGGATGGCATTACTCAGGAAGAACTTAGCTGAGAATCTCCTTAAGAACTTTTTGTAATTGACTGAAGCTCCTTCTGGGTATTCTTGAGCCTCGAGATACCTTTTGACTTCATGAAACCAAGGCTGGTCTACTACTTCTTCGGTATTAATCTCGTGATAGTGTGCCGGTTCATCCATTCGTTCAATGGTGATCTGGGGAGCCTCGTTATCCCAATTAAGTTTAAACATGGATGACATTGTAGCTAGAGCATCTGCTAGCTGATTCTCTTCTCGCGGGAAATGCTCGAAGGTAATCTGCTCGAAATGTGGTAGCAATGTCAGAACATGTTCTTTGTAAGGGATGAGGTTTGGGTGCTTAGTGTCCCATTCTCCTTTGATCTGATTGATAACCAAAGCTGAATCCCAAAACACAACTAAAGATTTGATTCCCAAGTCTATGGCAGCCTTGAGACTAAAGATGCATGCTTCATATTCTGCCATGTTGTTCATATAGTTGAAGCAGAGTCTGGAAGTGAAAGGAGTATGGCATCCTTTTGGAGATATAAGTACAACACCGATACTGTTACCAAGTGCGTTGGATGCCCCATCAAAGTACAGGGTCCATCAGGATCCTTGTTCAGGTCTGTCATATGGTCTGATATCTTCAACATTGTCCAATGTCATGATGTCTTCGTCAGGGAAGTCAAACTTCATGGATTGATAATCTTCTACTGCTTGATGAGCCAGATGATCAGCTAGCACACTGCCCTTTATAGCTTTTTGGGTCGTGTACTGTATGTCATACTCTGTTAGGATCATCTGCCATCTAGCTATCCTTCCAGACAAAGCAGGCTTCTCGAAGATGTATTTTATCGGATCCATCTTAGATATCAGCAAAGTGGCATGAGTAAACATATACTGTCTTAGCCGGCGAGAAGCCCATACTAGAGCGCAACAAGTTTTCTCGAGAAGTGAATATCTGGTTTCACAGTCGGTAAACTTTTTGCTCAAGTAATAAATGGCATGCTCTTTTCATCTAGACTCGTCATGCTGCCCCAATACGCACCCCATTGAGTTCTCCAAGACGGTCAGATACATGATTAGCAGTCTTCCTTCGACTGGTGGCATCAAGACAGGAGGCTCTTGTAAATACTCCTTGATTTTATCGAAAGCAATCTGACAGTCATCATTCCATCTAACTACCTGATCTTTCTTCAACAACTTGAAGATTGGCTCACAAGTAGATGTTAGGTGAGAAATGAATCTAGCAATGTAGTTTAGGCGTCCCAAGAAACCTCTGACTTCCTTCTTAGTGCGAGGAGCAAGCATTTATTGTATAGCTTTGACTTTGGTAAGATCAACCTCGATGCCTTTGTTGCTGACAATGAAACCTAAGAGCTTACTGGACCGGACTCCGAATGTGCACTTGTTTGGATTCAGCCTTAGTTTGTACTCCTTCAACCTGACAAACAACTTTTGCAAGTGATCAAGGTGTTCTTATTCAGTTTCTGATCGGGCTATCATGTCATCTAAGTAGACCTCTATCTCATGATGTATCATATCATGAAACAAAGCTACCATGGTGCGTTGATAGGTTTCCCCGATATTCTTCAGTCCGAATGGCATCACTTTGTAGCAGAACATACCCCATTGTGTAACAAAAGTAGTTTTCTCCATGTCCTCAGGTGCCATTTTGATCTGGTTATAGCCTGAGAATCCGTCCATGAAAGAAAATACTTTGTGCTGAGCTGTATTGTCAATCAGGATGTCAATGTGCGGAAGTGGAAAATCTTCTTTAGGGATGGCCCTGTTTAAATATCTATAATCCACGCACATTCTCACTTTGCCATCCTTTTTAGGCACGGGAACAATGTTAGCAACCCATTGTGGATAGGAAGTAACAGCCAGAAATCCAGCATTGAAATGCTTCATAACTTCTGCTTTGATCTTCTCTGACATGTCAGGTCTCATGCGGCAAACTTTTTGTTTCACTGGTGGACAGTCTTCTCTCGTGGGTAGACGGTGTACCACAATATCTATATCGAGTCCCGACATGTCTTCGTATGACCAGGCAAAGATCTCAACATAATCATGCAACAGTTAAATTAAGCGCTCTTTGACACTCAGCTCTAGATTGGCACCCAATCTGATTTCCTTTTTCTCGTCCTCAGTACCCAAGTTGATTGTATCCAACAACTCCTCATGAGGCAGAATAGCCCTTTCCTCTTGTTGTAGTAATCTGGCCAATTCCCCTAGCACCTCACAATCTTCCTCACCTACGTATTCGGCTTGGTAGATCAGATCTTCAGAGTCACTAAAGGCTATAGCAGTATCGTTACCCATGGGATCCGGAATGGAAGGGTACCTGCATTTGTGAGTGTGTGTGTGTAAGGGCATAGCCATCTCAAAACAATAAAATGTAAAAGAAAGACAATGAGCACAAAAGGTTTATATATGAAAAAGCATCCATGATTCATTAAATGACATATGAAAATGAAATAAGAACCCTTACAAATGGACCTATGTGCCTCGGGTAAGACACAAGGTTGAAAAAGTACGAATTGTTTGTGAATTATTACAAATCTAACAAAAATGTAAAAGATAAATTATTGCGATATGAAAGTAATCGGAACAAAGTCTTTTGCTTCCCAGTTGCACAGTCCTCCGCCGACAGTAGGAAATATCCAATCTTCCAGGCTGCCATCTTCTTCACTGTCCTCTAGTGCATTAACCCCTCAGTGGCTGATCTTCACAGGTGGCCCTCCGGCACGGGCGCAGCGCACGACCTTCTGAGCAGTTGAAGTAAATCCCAGGCCAAACTTATCTGATTTGTAGGGAAAGTCTGGAAGCTTCCCCAGATGGTGCATCCCCCTTCTTCCACTCCTGCCATTGCATCTTTTAGAGAAGACATCCGAGGTGGAGGTCTTGTGATCATAGGAACTGAGGATACCGCCTTGGTCGCTGCTATTTCCTGAGAGACTTCTTCAAAATGTTGGAAAGGGGTTTCAATGAATTCGCCATCCAATTCCACATATCAGAATGAATTCAGATGACTAATCATGTATTCCTCTTCCCCATGGACAATTATGATCTTCCCTTGGACGGGGTACTTCAGCATCTGATGCAAAGTGGAAGTGACAACACCAACATTGTGAATCCAGGGGCGTCCCAACAGACAAGAGTAAGAAGGACAGATGTCCATCACATAAAATGTTGAATTGAACGTTTGGGTGCCCACCTTGATCGGGATGTCCACCTCCCCATGGACCATCCTTTTAGAGCCGTCAAACTCTCTCACAATTATGTTGCTGGGTTTTAAAGTCAGCCCCTCACAATCCAATCTATCCAGGGCTTTCTTTGGAAAGACGTTCAGAGATGATCCCGTATCAACCAAGACATGGGCTAGGGTGGTTCCCCTACACTCCACTGAGACATGTAGTGCATCGTTGTGTTTTCTCCCTTTGGGGGTCAAGTCAGCATCGGAGAAACCCAGGCCATTGTCAGCTGTCAAACTGGCCACACACTCTTGGAATTGATCTGCGGACGTCTCTTGCGGTACATGAGCCATTTTCAGAAATTTTACCAAAGCTTTAGCATGTGCCTCAGAGCAAAGCAGCAATGCTAACATAGAGATTTTGGAGGGGGTCTGCCCCAGTTGTTCAACCACATCATAATCACTCTTCTTAATGATCCTCAGGATTTCTTCCATCTCATTCTTGGATGTTTCAGGAATAACTAGTGATTGAGCCTTCGTCAGGACAAGCTCCTCTTGAACACTCTTTCCTTTATTCTCAACAGTGGAAGTGGGGATAGGAATTGTATTGTCAATGTTGGTGGGTACACTTGCAGGTACAATCACGGGCGCAGATGTAATCTTCGAAACGGCCACGGGTACAAAGACTTCCTTTGGAGGGGCAATCTCTGGAGAGAAAATTCTCCCACTACGGGTAATTTTGCTTGTTCCCGCAATATTACTAATGTTGGAATTGTCCTCTTCGGAGCTCTCTTCTTCAGTAGCCTGTTCAATCTGTTTGACACCATGGTAGTAGATTTCTCCACCATAATTCCATGGTATCATTTTATCTGATTTGTATGGGGCTGGCCCGAGCATTGTTATCTTCAACGGAGTAGTCATTGGAGCAGATGTAATCCTAACGGGTCTTTTAGGGACCCTGGAAGTATTGGCATAAATGGTTATTATTGAAACTTCTTTAACTGGAACGGGTGAAATATGAGCTTTCTCAAACAAAATTTCCTGGTTATCAATCAGTTGTTGGATACCTTTCTTCAATAGAGGACATTCAAATGATGAGGACAGGAAAGTATAACAATCTTTGTCACAACCTGAGAACACCCCAACCTTTAACAAATCCAACTTGATGGTCGAGAGCGGAGTCAACAATTCATCCATGGTGTCAACAAATAAGTCTTCCTCCACAACATAGTCATTGTGTCCATGCCTAGGCATTGGAGCAGAAATAACATTCAGTTTCTCAGGAGCTTCAAATTCAACTTCCTTTGCGTCTATCAGATCTTGAATCTTGTTCTTCATAGCCCAATAGTTATTGGTGTCGTGTCCTGGACTTTCAGAATGGTAAGCGCACCTGGCATTCAGATAGTAGTGGGGAGATGTGGTATTGGGATTTTTAGGGGCCTCTTTTAGCATGGCCAGATTCAACTTCAGAAGATGTGGTAGGACTTGAGCTGGAGTCATGTTTATCTTGGTGAATTGTCGTACAGGCCTTTCCACCCTTTGCTGATTATTTCTCGGCTGATTGTTTCTTGGCTGGTCTGATGCAGGCTTTTGAATCATAATAGCCCCCACCATTGGTCGTCATTCTGTTCTTCCCTGATTCCTCTGTGCATAGACATCAGACACTTCCTTCTTTCCTGTGAAGGGTTTCTCTACAGCTGCAGAGGTAGACGCGTCTTTCTGAATTTTCCCATTTCTTATACCGGCTTCAACCCTCTCGCCAGTTAAAATCAATTCAGTGAACCCTGCAGAGGAACTTCCAATAATATGATTAAAGAAAGGACCTGACAGAGTTCCCAAGAACATTTCCACTAGCTCCCTTTCAGATAAAGGTGGTTGCACCCTTCCAGCTAGATCCCTCCACTTTTGGGCGTAGTCTTTGAAGCCCTCATTGGACACCATGGCCATACTCTGGAGTTGAGTACGGGTTGGTGCCAAATCGGCGTTGTATTGATACTGTTTATAGAAAGCCGCTGCCAAGTCTTCCCAATTATGGACATCATTCCTTTCCAACTGATAGAACCAATCAAGCCGCGTTCCTGATAAACTGTCCTAGAAAAAGTGAACCCACAAGTCTTTGTCAGCAGAATGTGGCTGAATCTTCCTGACATATAAGCGGAGGTGCATCTTGGGATAAGACACCCCATCATACTTGGCAAATAGTGGCACTTTAAAGTTCAGAGGGATTACTATTGCAGACACCAATCCTAACTCCTCAAAGTCTAGCCCTGGTACCCTCTGTATCTCCATAGCAGTTAGACGTTCTTCTAAGTGTATAAATTTGTCATCGGCCGGAGGGTACTGTTGTTCAGAGTAGTCCTCTTCCTCCTCTTCTTCTGCTTCAGAATCTGATGGCACTGCCGTCTCCTTTCCTTTTCTTTCCCCTTCCTCAGAGGTTGTTGGAAATTCTAAGGTCCGTCTGGCTTGTCCCTGAAACCTTCTGCCCATGATAACCACACCAGTAGGCTTCTTCTTCTTTTTCTCTTTCTCTTTCTCTAGAAGAGTCTTGAGCTCCTCCTGCCCCTTGGCCAAGGTCAAGAGTAGCTGTTGAAATTGTGAATTCTGAGCTTGCAAGTCTTTAACCGTTTGTTCAAGATCCATTTTGCTGAAATAAACAGCAGAGGGATGAGGAAACTTCTTGCAAAGACCTGTTTATGCACATGATGAATGATATGTATTCATGCAATGTTTTAAAGGATTTGAAAATTCAAATTTGTGTCAAACAAAAAGGAACACACGTTATATTAATAATATAGAATTTGATTACATCAATGCCCTTAGGGAAAAATAGTACAAAAATTCTAAGATAAAAAGACATTGTGCATTCTCTTTGGTCCAATGTAGGTGTTGAGAGTCTGCTCTTCGTGAAGTAACCAAGTGAGTTCCAAAACCTTCTTCTCACTTGCGTAGAATTGGGCTTCAAAAGTATCACGTTCTCCCTTGAGCTGTATCCAACTCCTTTGCAGGTCTTCGAGTGATGTTGGCATGTCAGGATGTAGGAGAGTGTATGGAACCTCTCCTTCCTTAACAGGCTCTATAATCACTGGGAGAATGGAGGGGTAAGGCATCATGAGACTTTGGGCGCGGGTTCGTACCCACTTGAGGTAAGGCTCAAGAGGGATGGAATTCTTGTGTCCCAAGGTCTTATTGTCAACCTTGTTTGGCATCCTCCAAGCTCAGATGAACCTTTGTCGAAGTCCTTGATTGTCGTTGTCGAAGTCGAAAACCAAGCCTTGAACCAGAATATCATGTGGGCCATCCTTTCGGGCATAACCAAAATGTCTTAGAGCCAAGCAGGGGTTGTAGGTGATGCCTCCCCTAATTCCAAGTAGAGGGACATTAGGGAATTCCCCACAACGGTCGACGATAATAACATTCTCTTTGGATCGAGAACACCAATGAATATCTGAATGTGTAAGTGTTATCAATCGTTGTGACCACCTCAAACCCTGCTCATCCTTCAAAATTGATTGGGGAAGATGAGAAATAAACCATCTTTCCAGGAGAGGAGTGCAACACATGAGAACACCTCTTTTCCTCATTGTACGAGTGTGAAAAGATTGTAAGATATCTCCAAGCAATGTAGGCACCGGGTTGCGAGACATGAAGATTTTGACAGCACTCACATCTATGAGTTGATCAAGATTAGGCAAAAAGACCATCCCATAGATGAGAAGTGCTACAATCTCCTCAAAAGCTTGCAAGTCCAAGGAGTTCTAACAGTTTTGGGCCTTCTCAAACAAGAACTTTGCCAAGAAGCCTTTGACACCACTTCTAGTTTCCCAATGGGTTGTGACATCAAATGAGTGCAAGTGCAGGGCTTGAGCAATCTCTTCTAGCTTTGGATCTTTTTCCGTACTGTTGAAAGGTAGTTGATTGAGAATAGGAATCCTCAAGAGTTGAGAGAATTCTTCCAAAGTGGGCACAAGCTGGTAGTCAGGAAATATGAAGCAGTGGTGCAAAGGGTCAAAGAACTGGAAGAGAATTTTCATCATGTCTTCCTCTGTGTTGGAGGTGACTAGGTTGAGTAGACGACCATGCCTCTCGGTGAATGGAGAGTTCTCAGGAATCCCTTGAAGCTATCTCCTTGAGTTGTGGAGGAATTCTTACAAGGTTGAATTGGATAGTTTTCCTGCAAAGTGAATCCATATCCTACAAAACAAGAACAAAGATGAATTTCCAAAATCCTTGAAATGGTTAGTGGATGCATATGATGCTCATGATGTCCATGATGTTATGCATAAGTATATATGTACAAGCAAATCACACAAGTTCTTAGTTTAGGCTTGCACGGGGTTTCATAGGTAAGTACCCTCTTAAAGTTTAGTTGACTCAACCTGTTCTAGCAAATAGTAACCGGGTTCTAAGGAGCTCAATATCACTGGATTGTTTCCTTGTTCATTGTTTCAAATCAAGCCTCTTGACTGGCGACCGAAATATTCCAAGGAACCAACCCTCAATGAGTGTAGTATCGAGTATCTACCAACTTCGGACTGCACCAAAGCCGGTCATCTCACTACATCCTAAAAGGCCAAGTTGGTCAAGTAAAGGTTCTATAAGTTCGTTAGTGCTTCATGACATCACTCAGCGGCCCCGTATTCTCTTTGATTGACTCAAAGGCTACCGGTACCCATAAATATGTCACACTAACATAGCTATTGCATAGACCGTGTCGGTATACCCCGCACAGTTTCCATAACATATTGCTATTTACCTATAATGTTTCCTAAATCCGGGTAGAGGATTCAAACCCAAACAATATAACCAAAGTGTAAAGCAAACAAGTCAAACAAGGTAAGCAAATAAAGGTGATCTAAACCCTAAGGTAACCCCACTTTTATAATTCTTCCCCAACAGAGTCGCCATTTCTGTGATACGGTGGGATAACTGACTTGAGGTTTTACATTTTGTTGCAAATGTCGTGGTTTAGCCAGAGTCTCCACCGACTTTTATTTTATCCAAAAGGAAAGGTAAAAAAGCACAGGAAAGACCTTTGAGATGTTTTCTTGAGTTCGGGCGGTAGATTATGAAAAGGGAAGGTGCTAGCACCCTTTTCATCCATGGTTTTCCATGGGCTCTTAGTTACTTGCTTAGATCACTTGCTTTGCTTTTGAATTTGTTTGAAATGGTGCTTTGTGTTTGGTAGGGTTTTGAAAGTATTTTGAAAAGAGGCCTCTCGTTTAGGCAATCTTTGTAATGATTCTCGTTCGTAAGAATGTATACAAAGATGTTTGTCTTTTGAAAAATGTTTCAATGTTTTGTAAGGTGTTTTTGAAATGTGTGTGTGTGCTTGTTTTTGAAAATAGCAAGGATTGTTTGTAAGGAGCAAGTAACTTAGAAGCTATCTACCTACTCAAATTTCTTTCTTGTACATTTTCATTCCTTTAACATTGTTGACCTACCATTGATTTTGTAGACAACCCTATCTTTGGATGTTAAACGGGACGGGCGTGGGTCATCGTATGACCATGATAGCAATGTTGCCAAGTATCTTAGCATGTTTGAAGGGACCAATATCATTTGTTTAGGCAACCTTTTGATAGCGTTATCGAGGGACTATGATCTTATTTTTGTTTTGTTTTGCCAAGATACTTTGCATGCGTAACATGGCCATTTTTGTTTTAGGCAACCAAGTGGATGAAACCCTAAGGGTGCTTGTGTGCAATGTGTGTCATTTTACATGCATTTGATTTGTCTTGGATTAGGTTTTCTATTTGTTTTGTTTTGTCTTGTCATGCAAACCCTAGTTTACTAAACATGGTATAAATGCGATAAATTGCGTAAATGTAAACTAAGCTATTAGAACAATTAATATGGGAGGGGGGATACAAGTTTTTGAATAGGGACATTGCACAAAATAAACCCTAAAAATACTATTACAACCCAATTGAATATTATGCGAATTAAATAAATGTACAAATATTTAAAATGCAATAAAAATGTATTTATGCAAAAATGTTTTGTAATTGATTTTTTGTATGAGAAAAATGATTTATTTAATCCCTAAAAATAAGAGAAAAAATATCATTATTTTTTGAAAGGGGGAAACCCTAATTTTTAATTAAAAGAAATATATGTTTCCTATTATTATTTTGTCCATTTTTGTACAAGAAAATAATAAATCATATTATGCACAAATATTAAAAATTAAAATATGTATGAAAATAAATATTTTATGTATAAATAACATAATAAAAATGTATAGTATTTTTAAATATATTTACAATTTATTTAAGAAAATAAAGTATATTATCCTAATAAACTATTTTTTATGCAAAAAATAATATAAAAAATAAAATAAAATGCAAAAAATAAGGAAATTACTTTTCATGATTTTTTTATGATTCAGAAAAATAAATAAAAGCAATAAATATAAAAAATATGAGAAAATATGAAAAATATAACAAATAAAGTCAGGGGGTGCAAATAGTGGCCAGGGGAGTGTGAAAATCAAAAACAGAAGGCCCAAAGCGCCCAAGGCCCAGGCACTTCATCTCTGTCCTCCAACTTCCTCCTTGCGCGCGTATTCTTCTTCAAATCTGTAACTTGCTATTGCTTGCATAAAAACAAAAACTTATAACACAAAACATGTAGCATTTTATCTCACGATTCCAATGAAATAAAATTTGTTACCCAACTCTCAAAGATCAGGGAGAATTTTGTCAGCCCTAATTCGTGACCTAATTATTTCATGAACTTCAAGCTTCAAATTCTCACAGCATAGTTAATATAAATGGAAAGTATGCATATGTACAGCTTCACTATGTTAAGGACTATATTTTTGCTTCACAAATCGTAGCTTTGGTAGGATGTGTAGGAAGTGTTTCAAATGTTAAAGGGCAAAACGCACAAGCCAAAATGAAGTTGGCAATGATTTTGCAGAACTGCAATGTTTGGGCAGAAAAATGATATTTTTGTGTTTGGGAGAGTTTTGGATGCAATGACTTCATGTTATGGCTTGTGATAAGTTTGTGAATATGTATAGAATGGATACAAAGTCCACTCTTCACTAGCTGTACCAGTTCTGAACTTTTGGCCAACTTTCTTGCATTTTAAGAAAAGTGAGATGACTTGTGCAACATGCTTGTACTGGTTGGCTTGTGAGCTGATAGGAGTTGGTACACATTGCTTGATATCATTGGAAGTTGCTTGCCTCAAAGAAACAGGTCCAAGGCTCAAGATTGATAAAGTTACAAAAGCTCACTTTATGAAAATGGCATTGTAACCTTTATGCTTAAAATGGAATTATTTCTTGTACAATGCTCCAAAAGCCAAGATAAAGCCTTTAACATCTGAGTTTGCATTTAATTATGGAGTGTAGAATGAGTTTAGGACCTGCAATGCAAGGTACAAGCATCCAAGATCAAATTTGCAACTTGACACTTTGTGAAAATGGCATGAACAAAAGTGATAAAATTCCAATTTCTCTTCTTCGATTCTCCCTAACCACAAATGATCTTGGAGAGTTATTGGACATTTTAGAAAGCTTGCAATGTTCTATATAATCCATATTTGAAATTCATTTTGAGATACCTCTCTTGGAACTAGGTGAAAAGTGTCCATGAAGTTGGGTCAAAAACCTGCCTAAATTAGGGCAAATTTTCACTAAGTTATTTAGTTCATGGACCTCTATTCACAAATTCATAACTTGAGATCCAAGCATCTTTTGGGAAAACTTTGTGAAGAAAAGTTGTATATTTTATGGAGGACTACAAATTTCATGTTGGAAGTTTTCTTTTAATCAAATTGCATCATGGTGTAAAAGTGGTGGAAAGTTGGGAAAAAATAAGAAAATTTCCATACTTAGAAAAATTCTAAGTTATGAAAATTTTCAAATTCAAAACCCTAATTTTCAAAATTGGTTTTCTTGGTCAACAAGTTTCATATTTTGACATATCTTGATGAATTATGACCATTGGCATTTGATTTTGACCAAAAAGTCAAAGTTCTACTTTTTAGTGTACTGTTGACTTTTGATCAGTTGACTGCAAAATTCATCTGTCAATCCAATGAACTTGAGTTATTTTAAACCATGTAATTAGGTCAAGATGATTCTATTGAGTCCTTGAAATCATGATTGAACCCAATTGGTCATTGTCTAGGTTAAAAATCAGAAATTGCCCTTTCTCAGTCAAAACCCTAATTTTGACCATTTTGCCCTTTTGATGATTTGATCAAATTTCTTGAGGAGTTATGATTCAAACTTGATCAAATGATACATATGAGCCTAAAATGTTGTCGTGGGTCAAAAATTATGAAGTTTGACTGTAAATTGGCCTTGGTTGACTTTTCCCCCAATACAGTTGATTTTTAGATCAACTGTCCAATTGACTGATCAAAAATGTGATTCAAGGCTTGAAACTTAACATGAGCAATCTTAGTGGTCCAAGATGGTGTATTAAAGTCACATGAAGCATTGATGGTCCAAAAATCCTTGTGCAAACTCAAACCCTAATTTCAGGTTATCAGTGCAAGATGAGATGTCTTGAGCTGATCAAACCCTAATCTTGTCTTGAGTCAAAGAAGTCTTGTGAGGAAAATCTTGATAAATGAGAGGGAAAATTTTGGGGTACAATACTCTCTTATGATCCCCCTTAGGTTCTCAAGCCATTTTCTAAAGAGTGTTCTTAAGCCAGGATGAACTGGGCTCTTGATGCCACTTATTAGAGGATGACCCATATCTAGGGAGGGGTGAATAAAGGTGCGAAAAATATTTCTAGACACAAATCTAGAAATTAATTATTTTTAAAACTTTTTTATGCGGAAGAAATTAACTGGATAAGTCGTCTAGAAAAACTTATTGGAAACTTGGATATACAAATTATCCAAGATAAATCTATGAAACAAAATGAGTAATAGATTGATACAAACTCAAATCAACAATCCAATTTATTTATTGTCTAAACACAATCACTTTGCAATGCTATTTCCAAGGCTAAATAATAAAAGAACTAACTAGATTGTTTTATCAAACACTTGGCGTGCAAGTGAATTTTCAGAATTTCTCTTTGAGTAGTGTTGATATACAAACCCCTTATAATAAAAATTAATTATAAGCTATATCAACACCTATTTCAAAAAAAAGATTTTTAGAGAAAATTTCTTACAATTTTTTGTACCCCAAAATTTTCGCTCTCATTTATCAAGATTTTTCTCACAAGACTTCTTGGACTCAAGACAAGATTAGGGTTTGGTCAGCTCAAGACATCACTTTGCACTGATAACCTGAAATTAGGGTTTGAGTTTGCACAAGGATTTTTGGACCATCATTTCTTCATGTAACTTTCATACACCATCTTGGACCCCTAAGATTGCTCATGTTAAGTTTCAAGCCTTGAATCATATTTTTGCCCAGTCAATTGGACAATTGACCTAAAAATCAGCTGTATTGGGGAAAAAGTCAACCATGGCAAATTTACAGTCAAAATTCATAATTTTTGATCCACAACAACATTTTAGACTCATATGTACCATTTTATCAAGTTTGGATCACAACTCCTCAAGAAATTTGATCAAATCATCAAAAGGGCAAAATGGTCAAAATTAGGGTTTTAATTGAGAAAGGGAAATTTCTGGTTTTAACCTAACCAATGGTCAATTGAGTTCAAGCATTATTTCAGGGACTCAATAGCATCATTTTTACCTAATCACATAGTTCAAAAGATCACAAGTTCATAAGATTGATAAATGAATTTTCCAGTCAACTGATCAAAAGTCAACTGTACACTGAAAAGTCAAACTTTGACATTTTGGTCAAAATCAAGTGCCAAGGGTCATAATTCATCAAGATATGTCAAAACATGAAACTTGTTCCCCAAGAAAACCAATTTTGAAAATTAGGGTTTTGAATTTGAAAAATTTCATAACTTAGAATTTTTCTAAGTATGGAAATTTTCTTATTTTTTCCCAACTTTCCACCACTTTTTCACCATGATGCAATTTGATTCAAAGCAAACTTCCAACATTAAAGTTGTAGTCCTCCATGAAATCTACAAATTTTCTTCACAAAGTTTTCCCAAAAGATGCTTGGATCTAAAGATATGAATTTGTGAATAGGGGTCCATGAACTAAATAACTTAGTGAAAATTTGCCCTAATTTAAGCAGGTTTTTGACCCAACTTCATGGAAATTTTTCACATAGTTCCAAGAGGTATCTCAAAATGAATTTCAAAGATGGATTGTAGATAACCTTGCAAGCTTTCTAAAATGTCCAAGAACTCTCCAAGATCATTTGTGGTTAGGGAGAATCGAAGAAGAGAAATTGGCACTTTGTCACTTTTGTTCAAGCCATTTTCACAATGCATCAAGTTGCAAATCAGATCCATGATGCTTGTACCTTGCATTAAAGGTCTTAAACTCATTCTACACTCCATAATTAAATGCAAACTCAGAGGATAATGGCTTTGTCTTTACTTTTGGAGCATTGTACAAGGGATTTTTCCATTTTAGGCATCAAGCTTACATTGCCATTTTCATAAAGGCAAGCTTTTGCAACTTTACAAATCTTGAGCCTTGGAGCTGTCCCTTTGGTGCAGACAATTTCCACAGATATCAAGCTTCATTTACCAACTCTCTGCAACCCACAAGTAAGCAAGGACAAGCATGTTGCATTTATCTTGTCACTTTTCTTCAAATGCAAGAAAAGGTGCAAAAGAAGTCAGAACTTGTACAAGCTGATAAAGGGTGGACTTTGTATCATTATATACATATTGACAAACTTATCACAAGCCAGGACACGAAGGCTAAACATCTGAAACTCTCCAAAACTCCAAAACTCCATTTTTCTGCCAAAAAACATACAGTTCTGCAAAATCATAGCAAGCTCATTATTTGCTCGTGCGTTTTGCCTCTTAACACTTGAAACATCTTCTCCACATCATATCAAAGCTATCCAAGCCTTTACATTGTTGCTGTAAGCCCTGTTTCAGCCATTGCTATTTTCAAATTTGGAGGTTGCAACTTGACTTGTGCAAAGAGTTTCAGCCATCCACAAAACCAGCTAGGTATTGGAAAAGGTTGAAGGAACTTCAAGGAAGCTCACACGATCCTCAGGCCTCACTCAAAGTCCCCACATTGTCATATCCAAATCCAGCTGAAGGAGGTAATTTTCAAAACTCTATCTCTCTATTTAGACATCCTCAAGCCACAATTTGTGAAGCAAAAATGTAGTCCTTAACATGGTGAAGCTGTACATATGCATATTTGTCATTTACATTAACTGTGCCATGAGAATTTGAAACTTGAAGTTCCTAAAATAATTAGGTCACAAATTAGGGATGATTAAATTCTCTCTGATATTTGAGAGTTAGGTTACAATTTTTATATCATTGGAATCGTGAGATGAAATGCTACATGTTTCATGTTACAAGTTTTTGTTTTTATGCAAGCATGAGCAAGTTGCAGGTTTGTACATGAAGCGCGCGCAAACTGAAGGACATGGATGAAGCTGACTGGCTTGGGCTTTTTGGCGCGATGGGCTGTTTTTGTTTTTACTTTTCACACCCCCTGACCACTATTGGCATCCCCTGACCTATTTTGTTATGTTTTTTCATATTTTCTCATATTTTTTATGTTTATTGATTTTAATAATTTTTTCTGAACATTAAAAAATCACAAAAATAATTTCTTAATTTTTTGCAATGTTATTTTATTTTTTATTAATTTTTTTACATAGAAAATAACTTATTAGAATAAATAGAACTTATTTTCTTATAATAAATTGTAAATACATTTAATAAATACTATACATTTTTATTTTATTATTTTTACACATAAAATATTTATTTTCATATATATTTTAATTTTTAATATTTGTACATAATATTATTCATTACTTTCTTGTATAAAAATGGACAAAATAAAAATATAGGACATATATTTTATTTTAATTAAAAACTAGGGTTTCACCCTTTAAAAAATAATACTATTATTTTTATTTTTTTTCTAGGGTTAATTAATATCATTTTCTTATACAAAAAATCAAACATAAAACATTTTTTTTTTGCATAAATACATTTCCCTTGCATATTTAAATATTTGTATATTTATTTAATGCACAATATTCAATTGGGTTGTAATAGTATTTTTAGGGTTTATTTTATGCAATATCCCCATTCAAAAACTTGTATCCCCCCTCCCATAATAATTGTTGTAATAGCTTAGTTTACATTTACGCAATTTATCGCATTTATACCATGTGTAGTAAATTAGGGTTTTGCATGATAAGACCAAAAAACAAACAAATAGAATGACCTAATCCAAAACAATCAAAAAGCATGTAAAATGACACACATTGCACACGAGCACCCTTAGGGTTTCACCCACTTGGTTGCCTAAAACAAAATGGCCATGGTATGCATGCAAAGTATCTTGGCAAAACAATACAAAAATAAGATCATAGTCCCTCAATGACGCTATCAAAAGGTTGCCTAAAACAAGATGATCTTGGTCCCTCAAAATGCTAAAGATACTTGGCAACATTGCTATCACGCTCATATGATGACCCACGCCCGTCCCGTTTAACATCCAAAGATAGGGTTTCCTACCAAAACAATGGTAAGTCAACAATGTCAAAGGAATAAAAATGCATAGGAAAGACATTTGAGTAGGGTAGATAGTTCCTAGTTACTTGCTCTCTTCCAAACAATCCTTGCTATTTTCAAAAAAACACACACACACACACATTTCAAAACATTTCCAAACATCTTTTAAAACCTTGAAACATTTTTCAAAAGACAAACATCTTTGTATACATTCTTACGAACGAGAATCATTACAAAGATTGCCTAAACGAAAGGCCTCTTTTCAAAATACTTTCAAAATCACACCAAAACACAAAGCACCATTTCAAATGATTTCAAAAGCAAAGCAAGTGATATAAGCAAGTAACTAAGAGCCCATGGAAAACCATGGATGAAAAGGGTGCTAGCACCTTCCCTTTTCATAATCTACCCCCCGAACTCAAGAAAACATCTCAAAGGTCTTTCCTGTGCTTTTTTACCTTTCCTTTTGGATAAAATAAAAGTCGGTGGCGACTCTTGCTAAACCGTGACATTTGCGACGAAACGCAAAACCTCAAGTCAGTTCTCCAACCATATCACAGAACTGGCGACTCTGCTGGGGAATTATAAATAAAAGTGGGGTTACCTTAGTGTGATCGGTGGAAATAGAACTGACTGTTTTGAAATGCTGGTTCGCGAAATGTCGCGGTAAGCAAGTGTCGCCACCGTCTTTTATTTTCTCCAACAAGGAAAGGACAAAAGCACAGCAAAATTCCTTTTCGAGATGTTTCTCGGTTCGGGAGGTAGATTATAGAAAGGGAAGGTGTTAGCACCCTTTCTATCCGTGGTTATCCACGGGCTCTTAGGTACTTGCTCACTATGTTTTCAAAATTGTTTGCTTTTCTTGTGTTTGTGGATTTTGAAAAAGTTTGTTTTGAAAACTTCTAGGTAACTCTTGTATCAGTCCTCAAGAGTGTATGAAGTGTTTGTTTGAAAACTTTTTGAAAGTGTAGGTGCGAAAAGTTTGTTTTGTTTTTGAAAGAGCAAGTACCCAGGAGAAATCTACCTACTCTAAGGAATTAAGCTGTGTAAATGTCCTTTAGATAATACTATCCTACTATTGAGAAGTAGGTAGCACCGTCGTTGGAGTTATTCGGGTCAATTCGATTATATGGGACATGTGGTCACCAAAGCAATAGTAGGACGCCTTAGTGGTAACCCTAATGTCTTAGATCTTTTTTTATCCGAGGCAACCGTTTCGAGGCAACTTGGATCTTTAGACAAGAGGGCGACCTCTAAAACACCCTATACTCAATGACCACGTCGAGGCAACCAAGTGAGGCGTACCCTAAGAGTGGCATGTGCGAGTGTGTCAAGTTTCAGATTATGTTATCTTTGCACATGTTATGGTGAGCTACGTTTTGATTTTATTTTGAGAGCAAGTCTTGTCATGCGTAGCAGTTAATAGTTGTGCGGAAAGTAAATTGCGGAAAGTAAATCTAAGCTATTACAAGGCGTCGGTTATTTACATCGCCAAAAGCAACCCTTGAAAAATAAATGCGAGAAAATAAAGAAAGCGATAAAAAGTCCTAATTACGCTATTACATCCTCGGAACGATTACATAAATATGATCAAAAATATTATGCGCGGAATAGAAATTAAATCGGAGAAGTCCTTAGGGTTTTGACCCTTTTTGAGAAAAGAATGAATTTTTGGTTATTTTGCATTAAATTAAATCAATCCTAAAACTATTAATTAATTAATTAATTAAAAGAAACATTTTTTTTGAGTTTTTTAATGTTTTAATGAAATAAAAGAAAAGAAATTAAAATTGTCAAGAAAACCCTAATTCTAATTTATTTTATTTATTGTGAAAAAAAGTCAAATTTAACCTAATTAACTAATTAATTTGTTAGTATTTATTTACAAAATAATAATCTAATTAAGGGTGAAATTAATGAATAATAATAATAATAAAAATATTTTATTTTTTCTGAATTTATTATGAAAATAATTGACTTATGAGTTAATTAAATAATAATAATAATTATTAAAAGTAAAATAATTAAAAGAAAATATAAAAGAGAAAGAAAAAAAAAGAAGAAAAGAAGAACCCAGGGGGTGTACTGGCCCAATATGGAGGTGAGACAGCAATTTGAAGCCCAATAATAATCCCAGTCCATTGACTTTTTGAGATCCTCCACGCGTGCTTTGACTAGGGAGTATCATGGTCCTTCATCCTATGGCCATTAGATCTGTGTTTGTGGCCACATGGCATGCTGAGGCGTGAGGTACATGATGGACTCCTTTGCAAGCTTTGTACTGGAATACCTGAGGAAAAAGAACAAATAATGTTTGGGGGACCTGGGATTCGAACCCAGGTCCCAATGCTTACTGGATGCTTGCCTTAACTACTCCACTAACGCGTTTCATTCGTTAAGAAAATAACCAACAATTAATATATTAAGAAATCATTCAATATGCTGTAATCATAAAAACGCGCGCCCTTTTTTGAATGCTCCAATAGCATATCAACAACTCATCATCTTCTTCCTTCGCCTGCATAAAAAAACACATTAGATAGCGGGGGTTTTTAACCCCCACAAAACATGATGACGAAAAATAGCGATTAGCCCTACAGGCTACATAAATATTTCGTGATGGTTGCTTTGGATTCGTCTTGACCTAACGAATTCAGTCATGGGTCTTATGAGGCTCAATTTTTCCTGTATTAAGAATCCCCAAATTCCAAGCTCAGGAACCCTAGAATTCATCCATGGCAGTTTATGATTCTGTGCATTATAATCCAATTAAACTATGCCAATAGCTTCATATGAGTTCTAGCAATGCAAAACAATCAAAAAATCATGTTAAATGTGCATGAAATAAGCAATACGATTCTGAAAAAAAGTGGTAAACCGTTAAACTGTTCTTGATGATTCCTGTAGCTTTAGGGCATGGTTTTGATTGCTACACGTTCCTCACACTCCCTGCAATGTGTTAGAATCCACAAAAGCCTTTGAATCGTGCTAGAATATGGAAATCAGTTTTCAAGTTTCTTGAATTTTTTTCAATATTGCTATGGCTTTGTCTGCAGTGTTTTCACGTATGCATGAATAGGGTTGGCTTGTGTACTTATAGGAGACTGAAATTAGGTTAAAATCTTGCACAAAAAATCCATGGAATGATGATTCAATATTTGATTGGAAATCACATCTTTTTGAATCTTTTTGATTGAAGAAAGTTGACAAATTGGGAGATACTTGCATTCTTGATTGGTACACGAAATTGCCAGCCTTTTTAGGTCATTCTTGCTTCACAAAAAGATTGAAAAATCAAATCTTTGTATTTCCTACAATTTAAATTAATTAAATGAATTAAAATTGATTAAAAATCCAATTAATTAATAAAAAATAAGAAAATAATTCAATTAAGCTTGATGGGTCGTTCATAGGCCTTGGATAAAGTTTCAATAAGAAATTTGAGGCCCATTAGCAAAAACAAGGTGTTTTGAGCAAAGTTGACTTTTGCAAATTCACAAAAATTTCCCAACTTCTCCAATGCATATCTTGCTCAATTTTGATCATATGAACATATTCTTGGACATTTTGGAAAGGTATTGAAGTCCTCTAACCAATGCCTTTGGTCCCATGTCATTTGGATTTACCAATCTCAAGTTATGGCCTTTGACTTAAAGTGCATTTTTGTTGACTTTTGAATTTGACCTATAATGTAAAAATTGATAACTTTTTGTGAGAGCATTTCTTGGACTTGGAATGTGAAGATGGTTTGTAGGAAATGTCATCCCCTTCAAAATGAGCATTGGATGGGATTTTTCTGATGAACCATGAAAAAGTTATGCCCTGGTCAAGATACAATTGACTTTTCTACTGTCCAAAAATAGTAACTTTTTGCATCTTGATGATTTTTGAGCCATGCTTGAGGAATCATGATCAAGACTTGATCAAATGATGATTGTGAGCTCAAAATAAGATGTTGACCAAAAATTCTGACTTTTGACTGCAAAATGACCATTTTACCCCTGCAGTTGATTGTGGATCAAATGGAGCTTTTGACTGTGCAAACTGGCATTGTGAATCTTGAAAATTGACATGTAGATGTTTGACAATGTATATAGGCATATGAGACTTGATTGAGCCATTGAAAACCTCAAATTCCTTGAAGGAACCAAAACCCTAATTTTGACTGGCTTAGGAGGCATTTGGACTGTGCAATCTTTGAGGAATCTTGAATCATTTGAAGATGATTCTTGACAAACTTTAAAGAATATGGGAGGGCAAATTTTGGGGTACAACACTTAGGGTTTAGATAACCTTTATTTTCTTACCATGTTTGCCTTGTTTGCTTTACACTTTGGTTCTATTGTTTGGGTTTGAATCCTCTACCCGGATTTGGGAAACATAATAGGTAAATAGCAATACGTTGTGGAAACTGTGCGGGGTATACCGACACGGTCTAATCAATAGCTATGTTAGTGTGACATATTTGTGGGTACCGGTAGCCTTTGAGTCAATCAAAGAGAATACGAGGCCGCTGAGTGATGTCATGAAGCACTAACGAACTTCTAGAACCTTTACTTGACCAACTTGGCCTTTTAGGATGTAGTGAGATGAACGACTTTGGTGCAGTCCGAAGTTGGTAGATACTCGATACTACACTCATTGAGGGTTGGTTCCTTGGAATATTTAGGTCGCCGGTAAGAGGCTTGAATTGAAACAATGAACAAGGAAACAATCTAGTGATATTGATCTCCTTAGAACCCGGTTACGATTTCTAGGACAGGTTGATCCAACTAAACTTCAAGAGGGTACTCACCTATGAAACCCCATGCAAGCCTAAATTAGGAACTTATGTGATTTGCTTGTACATATATATTTGTGCATAACATCATGGACATCATGAGCATCACATGCATCCACTAACCATTTCAAGGATTTTGGAAATTCATCTTTGTTCCTGTTTTGTAGGTTATGGATTTACTTTGCAGGAAAACTATCCAAGTCAACCTTGTAAGAATTCCTCCACAAATCAAGGAGCTAGCTTCAAGGATTCCTGAGAACTCTCCATTCACTGAGAGACATGGCCGTCTACTCAACCTAGTAATTTCCAACACAGAGGAAGACATGATGAAGGTTCTCTTCCAGTTCTTTGACCCTTTGCATCACTGCTTCACATTTCCTGACTACCAGCTTGTGCCCACTTTGGAAGAATTCTCTCAACTCTTGAGGATTCCTATTATCAATCAACTACCCTTCAACGGTACGAAAAGATATCCAAAGCCAGAAGAGATTGCTCAAGCCCTGCACTTGCACTCATCTGATGTCATAACCCATTGGGAAACTAGAAGTGGTGTCAAAGGCTTCTTGGCAAAGTTCTTGTTTGAGAAGGCCCAAAGCTGCTGGAACTCCTTGGACTTATAGGCTTTTGAGGAGATTGTAGCTCTTCTCATCTATGGGATGGTCTTGTTCCCTAATCTTGACCAACTCATAGATGTGAGCGCTGTCAAAATCTTCATGTCACGCAATCCGTTGCCTACTTTGCTTGGGGATATCTTACACTCTTTTCACACTCGTACAATGAGGAAAAGAGGTGTTCTCATGTGTTGCACTCCTCTCCTGGCAAGATGGTTTATTTCTCATCTTCCCCAATCAGTCTTGAAGAATGAGCAACGTTTGAGGTGGTCACAACGATTGATGACTCTTACACATTCAGACATTCATTGGTGTTCTCGATCCAAAGAGAATGTTATCATCGTCGACTATTGTGGGGGAGTTCCCTAATGTCCCTCTACTTGGCATTAGGGGAGGCATCACCTACAACCCCTGCTTGGCTCTAAGACAGTTTGGTTATGCCCGAAGGGATGGCCCACATGACATACTAATTCAAGGCTTGATTTTTGACTTCGACAACGACAATCAAGGACTTCGTCAAAGGTTCATCCGAGCTTGGAGGATGCTAAACAAGGTAGACAGTAAGACCTTGGGACACAAGAATTACATCCCTCTTGAGCCTTACCTCAAGTGGGTACGAACCCGCACCCAAAGCCTTATGATGCCTTACCCCTCTGTTCTCCTAGTGATTATAGAGCCTGTTAAGGAAAGAGAGGTGCCATACACCCTCCTACATCCTGACATGCCAACATCACTCGAAGACTTACAAAGGAGTTGGATACAACTCAAGGGAGAACGCGATACTTTTGAAGCCCAATTCTACGCAAGAGAGAAGAAGGTTTTAGAACTCACTTGGTTACTTCATAAAAAGCAGACTCTCAACACCTACATTACACCAAAGAGGATGTGCGACGTCTTTTTATCTTAGAATTTTTGTACTATTTTTCCCTAGGGGCATTGATGTAATCAAGTTCTATTTTATTAATGTAACATGTGTTCCTTTTTGTTTGACACATATTTGAATTTTCAAATCCTTGAAAACATTGCATGAATACATATCATTCATCATGTGCATAAACAGGTCTTTGTAACAAGTTTCCTCATCCTTTTGCTGTTTATTTCAGCAACATGGATCTTGAACAAACGGTTAAAGACTTGCAAGCTCAGAATTCACAATTTCAACAGCTACTCTTGACCTTGGCCAAGGGGCAGGAGGAGCTCAAGACTCTGCTAGAGAAAGAGAGAGAGAGAAAAAGAAGAAGAAGCCAGCCGGTGTGGTTATCATGGGCAGAAGGTTTCAGGGACATGCCAGAAGGACCTTGGAATTTCCATCAACCTCTAAGGAAGGGGAAAGAAAACGTAAAGAGACGGCAGTGCCATCAGATTCTGAAGCAGAAGAAGAGGAGGAAAAGGACTACTCTGAACAACAATACCCTCCGGCCGATGACAAATAAAACACTTGGAAGAGCGTCTAGCTGCTATGGAAGTGCAGAGAGTACCGGGGCTAGACTTTGAGGAGTTAGGGTTGGTGTCTGGAATAGTAATCCCGCCGAAGTTTAAAGTGCCACTATTTTCCAAGTATGATGGGGTGTCTTGTCCCAAGATGCACCTCCGCTCATATGTCAGGAAGATGCAGCCACATTCTGCAGACAAAGACTTGTGGGTTCACTTTTTCCAGGACAGTTTGTCAGGGATGCAACTTGATTGGTTCTACCAGTTGGAGAGGGATGATGTCCATAATTGGGAAGACTTGGCAGCCGCCTTCTATAAACAGTATCAATACAACACAGACTTGGCACCAACCCGTACTCAACTCCAGAGTATGGCCACGGTATCCAATTAGGGTTTCAAAGACTACACCCATAAGTGGAGGGATTTAGCCGGAAGGGTGCAACCACCTTTATCTGAAAGGGAGCTAGTGGACATGTTCTTGGAACTCTATCAGGTCCTTTCTTTAATCACCTGATTGGGAGCTCCTCTGCAGGTTTCACTGAGTTGATTCTAACTGGCGAGAGGGTGGAAGCCGGTATTAGAAGCGGGAAAATTCAGAAGGACGCGTCTACCTCTGCTACTGTAAAAAAGCCCTTCACCGGAAAGAAGGAAGTGTCTGCCGTCTATGCACAGAGGAATCAGGGAAGAACCGAGCTTCGATCAACGGTGGGGGCCTTTATGATTCAGAAGCCTGCATCAGACCAACCAAGGAACAACCAGCCGAGAAATAATAAGCAAAGGGTGGAAAGGCCTGTACGGAAATTCACCAAGATAAACATGACTCCAGCTCAAGTCCTACCACATCTCCTGAAGTTGAATCTGGCCATGTTAAAAGAGGCCTCTAAAAATCCCAATACTGCATCTCCCCACTACCATCCGAATGCCAGGTGCGCTTACCATTCTGAAAGTCCAGGGCACGACACCAACAACTGTTAGGCTCTGAAGAACAAGATTCAAGATCTGATCAACGCAAAGGAAGTTGAATTTGAAGCTCCTGAGAAGCCAAATGTTATCTTCGCTCCAATGCCTAAGCATGGTCACAATGCCAGTGCTATTGAGAAAGACTTATTTGTTGCTACCATGGATGAATTGATAACTCCACTCCTGACCATCAAGTTGAATTTGTTAAAGGCTAGGGTGTTCCCAGGTTGTGACAAAGATTTCCGTATTTGCCTATCCTCATCATTTGACTGCCCTCTGTTGAAGAAAGGTATCCAACAATTGATTGATAATCAAGAAATTTTGTTTGAGAAAGCTCCTGTTTCACCCATTCTAGTTCCAGAAGTTTCAATAATAACCATATACGCCAATCCTTCCAGGGTCCCTAAAAGACCCGTTAGGATTACATCTGCTCTAATGACTACTCCGTTGAAGATTACAATGCTCGGGCCAGCCCCTTACAAATCAGACAAAATGGTACCATGGAATTATGGTGGAGAAATCTACTACCATGGTGTCATCTAGATTGAACAGACTGCTAAAGAAGAAACCTCCGAAGAGGACAATCCCGACATCAGTAACATTGCCGGAACAAGCAAAATTACCCGCAGTGGGAGAATTTTCTCTCCAGAGATCGCCCCTCCAAAGGCAGTCTCTAGACCCGTGGCCGTTCTAAAGATTACATCTGTGCCCGTGATTGTACCTGCAAGTGTACCAACCAACAATGACAATACAATTCCTATCCCTGCTTCGACTGCTGAGAATAAAGGAAAGAACATTCAAGAGGAGCCTGTCCTGACGAAGGCTCAGTCATTAGTTATTCCTGAGGCATCCAAGAAGGAGATGGAAGAAATCCTGAGGATCATTAAGAAAAGTGATTATGATGTGGTGGAACAACTGGGGCAGACCCTCTCCAAAATCTCTATGTTAGCATTGCTGCTTTGCTCTGAGGCACGTGCTAAAGCTTTGGTAAAGTTTCTGAAGACGGATCATGTTCCGCAAGAGACGTCTGCGGATCAATTCCAAGAGTGTGTGGCCAGTTTGACAGCTGACAATGGCCTGGGTTTCTCCGATGCTGACTTGACATCCAAGGGGAGAAAACACAACGATGCACTACATGTCTCGGTGGAGTGTAGGGGAACCACCCTAGCTCATGTTTTGGTTGATACTGGATCATCTTTAAATGTATTGCCAAAGAAAGCCTTGGATAGATTGGATTGTGAGGGGCTGACTTTAAAACCCAGCAATATAATTGTGAGAGCATTTGACAGCTCTAAAAGGATGGTCCATGGGGAGGTGGACATCCCGATCAAGGTGGGTACTCAGACCTTCAATTCAACATTCTACGTGATGGACATCCGTCCTTCTTACTCTTTCCTGTTGGAACGTCCCTGGATTCACAATACCGGTGCGGTCACATCCACTTTGCATCAGATGTTGAAGTACCCCGTCCAAGGGAAGATCATAACTATCCACGGTGAAGAGGAATACACAATTAGTCATCTGAATTCTTTTTGATATGTAGAATTGGATGGCGAATTCATTGAGACCCCTTTCCAACATTTTGAAAAAGTCTCTCAGGAAATAGCAGCGAACAGAGCGGTATCCTCAACTCCTATGATCACAAGACCTCCACCTCAGATGTCTTATCTAAAGGATGCAAAGGCAGTAGTGGAAGAAGGGGGAAGCACCATCTGGGGGCAGCTTCCAGACTTTACCTACAAATCAGACAAGTTTGGCCTGGGATTTACTTCGACTGCTTAGAAGGCTGTGCGCCGCACCCGTGCCGGAGGGCCACCTGTGAAGATCAGCCACCAAGGGGTTAATGCACTAGAGGACAGTGAAGAGGGTGGCAGCCTGGAAGATTGGATATTTCCTACTGTCGGCGGAAGACTGTGCAACTGGGAAGCAAAAGACTTTGTTCCGATTACTTTCATACCGCAGTAATTTATCTTTTCCATTTCTGTTGGATCTGTAATAATTCACAAACAATTCGTACTTTTTCAACCTTGTGTCTTACCCGAGGCACATAGGTCCATTTGTAAGGGTTCTTATTTAATTTTCATATGTCATTTAATGAATCATGGACGCTTTTCATATATAAAACTTTTGTGCTCATTGTCTTTATTTTACATTTTGTTTGTTTTAAGATGGCTATACCCTTACACACACCCACACTCACAAATGCAGGTACCCTTCCATTCCGGAACCCATAGGTAACGATACTGCTATATCCTTCAGTGACTCTAAAGATCTGATCTACCAAGACGAATACGAAGGTGAGGAAGATTGTGAGGTGCCAAGGGAACTGGCCAGACTTATACAACAAGAGGAAAGAGCTATTCTGCCTCATGAAGAGCTGTTGGATACAATCAACTTAGGTACTGAGGAAGACAAAAAGGAAATCAGAGTGGGTGCCAATCTAGAGCCGAGTGTCAAGGAGCGCCTAATTCAGCTGTTGCATGATTATGTTGAGATCTATGCCTGGTCATACGAAGACATGCCTGGACTTGATACAGACATTGTGGTACACCGTCTACCCACAAGAGAAGACTGTCCACCAGTGAAGCAAAAGGTCCGCCGCATGAGACCGGACATGTCAGAGAAGATCAAAGCAGAAGTTGTGAAATAGTTCAATGCTGGATTTCTGGCTGTTACTTCCTGTCCATAATGGTTTGCTAACATTGTTCCCGTGCCTAAAAAGGACGGCAAAGTGAGAATGTGCGTGGACTATAGAGACTTAAACAGGGCCAGACCTAAAGATGATTTTCCACTTCCGCACATCGACATCCTGGTTGACAATACAGCTCAACACAAAGTATTTTCTTTCATGGACGGATTCTTAGGCTATAACCAGATCAAAATGGCACCTGAGGACATGGAGAAAACTACATTTGTCACATAGTGGGGTACGTTCTGCTACAAAGTGATGCCATTCGGACTGAAGAATACCGGGGAAACCTATCAATGCGCCATGGTAGCTTTGTTTCATGATATGATACATCATGAGATAAAGGTCTACGTAGATGACATGATAGACCGATCACAAACTGAAGAAGAACACCTTGATCACTTGAAAAAGCTGTTTGTCAGGTTGAAGGAGTACAAGCTAAGGCTAAACCCTAACAAGTGCACATTTGGAGTCCGATCCGGTAAACTCTTGGGTTTCATTTTCAGCAACAAAGGCATCGAGGTTGATCTTGCCAAAGTCAAAGCTATACAAGAAATGCCTGCTCCTCGCACTGAGAAGGAAGTCAGAGGTTTCTTGGGACGCCTAAACTACATTGCTAGGTTCATTTCTCACCTAACATCTACTTGTGAACCAATCTTCAAGCTGTTGAAGAAAGATCAGGTAGTTAGATGGAATAATGACTGTCAAATTTCTTTCGATAAAATCAAGGAGTATTTACAAGAGCCTCCTGTCTTGATGCCACCAGTCGAGGGAAGACCGCTAATCATGTATCTGACTGTCTTAGAAAACTCAATGGGGTGTGTACTGGGGCAGCATGACGAGTCTGGCCGAAAAGAGCATGCCATTTATTACCTTAGCAAAAATTTACCGACTGTGAAACCAGATATTCACTGCTCGAGAAAACTTGTTGCGCTTTGGTATGGGCTGCTCGCCGGCTAAGGCAGTATATGTTGACTCATACCACTTTGCTGATATCTAAGATGGATCCGATAAAATACATCTTCGAGAAGCCTGCTTTGTCTAGAAGGATATCCAGATGGCAGATGATCTTAACAGAATATGACATACAATACACAACCCAAAAAGCTATAAAGGGCAGTGTGCTAGCCGATCATCTGGCTCATCAAGCTGTAGAAGATATCGACCCATGAAGTTTGACTTCCCTGACGAAGACATCATGACATTGAACAATGTTGAAGATTTCAGACCATATGACGAACCTGAACAAGGATCTCGATGGACCCTGTACTTTGATGGGGCATCCAATGCACTTGGTAACGGTATCGGTGCTGTGCTCATATCTCCATAAGGTTGCCATACTCCTTTCACGGCCAGACTTTGCTTCAACTGTACGAACAACATGGCAGAATATGAAGCATGCATCTTTGGTCTCAAGGCTGCCATAGACTTGGGAATAAAATCTTTGGTTGTGTTTGGGGATTCAACTTTGGTCATCAGTCAGATCAAAGGAGAATGGGACACTAAGCATCCAAACCTCATCCCTTACAAAGAACATGTCTTGACATTATTACCACATTTCGAGCAGATTATCTTCGAGTACTTCCTGCGAGAAGAAAATCAACTAGCAGATGCTTTAGCTACAATGTCATCCATGTTTAAACTTAATTGGGATAATGAGGCTCCCCAGATCACCATTGAACGAATGGACGAACCTGCACACTGTCACGAGATTGATACCGAAGAAGTAGTGGACCAGCCTTGGTTCCATGAAGTCAAAAGGTATCTCGAGGCGGAAGAATATCTAGAAGGAGCTTCAGTCAATGACAAAAAGTTCTTAAGGAGATTCTCGGCTAAGTTCTTCCTAAGTAATGGCATCCTGTACAAGCGCAATCATGATTCTATTCTACTCCGTTGTGTGGACAAGCTTGAAGCTGAAAGGATTATGGCTGAATTGCATGAAGGTACCTTTGGCACTCACTCTAGCGGGCATACGATGGCTAAGAAGATTATAATGGCAAGCTATTATTGGTCTACCATGGAAGCAGACTGCTATCAACACTCCCGGACCTGCCATAAATGTCAAATCTATGCAGACAAGGTGCACGTACCCCCGGTTCCTTTAGATGTCTTAACAGCTCCTTGGCCCTTCGCTATGTGGGGAATCAATATGATTGGGGAGATCAAGCCTACAGCCTCCAATGGACACCGCTTTATTCTAGTGGCCATTGATTATTTCACAAAGTGGGTCGAAGCAGCTTCCTTCGCATCTGTTACTAAGAATGTTGTTGCTCGCTTCATCAAGCAGAATCTCATTTGTCGGTACAGTATCCCAGAAAGGATCATCACTGATAACGGTACGAACCTTAACAATACTATGATCACCACCTTGTGCGAGCAGTTCAAAATTCAACATCACAATTCATCCCCCTATCGGCCAAAGATGAATGGTGTTGTCGAAGCTGCGAACAAAAACATCAAAAAGATCATACAGAAAATGACAGTCACCTACAAGGACTGGCATGAGATGCTACCGTTTGCTCTCCACGGGTACCGTACCACGGATCGCACATCAACTGGGGCAACACCCTATTCTTTGGTTTATGGCATGGAGGCTGTTTTACCTATTGAGGTTCAGATCCCCTCTTTAAGAATCATGAAGGATGCAGGTTTGAGTGAAGACGATTGGATCCAAACCCGACTTGATCAGTTGAACTTAATTGATGAAAAGAGACTTACTGCTATCTCCCATGGTCAGACGTATCAAAAACGGATGATCAAGGCTATCAACAAGAAAGTCAGACGCCAAGTGTATCAAGTTGGAGATCTAGTGATCAAGCGCATCATATTGCCAAAAAGTGATCCCAGGGGCAAATGGACTCCTACCTACGAAGGACCATTTGTAATCAAGAACATCTTTTCTGGTGGGGCAATGATCTTAACCACCATGGACGGCGACGACCTGCCACACCCTGTGAACGCAGACATAGTTAAAAGATACTACGCATAAATGACCCGTTAGGTTGACACACCTAGGAAAAACAAGGTCATCTCGGCGAACAAAAGGTTCGGGCAAAAATTAGGGATAAATAAAAAAATCTGTACACCCGACAAGTTGAAAACCCGAAAGGGAGACTTGGGCAAAAAAGGGTTTCCTGGTGAATCGAAAACCCGAAAGGGCGGTTCAGGAAAAAGTTAGGGAATTAAAGCGTATGACTATGTCTCGTCGGATCACTTTAAGGACAATATCTTCACTGAAAAATCTGGAACTTCTGATCAATCCAATCATCTTTGGACGAAGCAACAAATGGACAAGATATTCGGAGATACGAAGGCTATAACGGAATGGGAACCCCTTGGGATTTTTTACACATAGCTATCTTTCTTTGTATAAATTTTTCTCATTTTTATGACACTGTCCTCTTACTGGGATGTCTGTCTCCTTTGTACAGAATACTTATTCAAAGTAAATACAAAGATATCTCTTTAAAGTGCAGAAAACCATTTTGTCCTTTTCTTTTTACACTTGTGTTTATTTGCAAAAACGTCCAATGATTCATTAATGAACATATGCATTTGAACATAATTACTGTTTACAAATAAACAGAAATGAAAAAGAACAATTATTGACAGGTTGAAAGGATAGGAAAACGTCTTTAGGCTATTCCATGAGCGATCCCTACAGTATGTCAATGAGATCCCCAGCGGAGCCAAAATTTCCAACTACCAATCCCCAGCGGAAATCATTCAGTTTCTCCAAATTCCCCAGCAATTTATCTTGAAGCCTGGAAACTAACCAGACAACAAACTTCTGATAACTCCCCAGTAGAATGGCAGACAACCCAAACTCCTGAACTTTCTCCCAAACAGGAATAAGCTTTTTCTCACAGAGTCTTCACTACTCTCCAGTAGGATAGCTTTCTTCCCCACAGAGTTTTCATCGCTCCCCAACAGAATGAAGATTCTCATTCTTATTTCCTAGCAGAACAAGGATTCCCTTTGTGTAATCCCCAGTAGACGTCATCAAAGTTCTCTGGATTTTTCAAGCAGATTACACAAGCAGTATTTGGCATTACTCTCACAACGGAATTTTTGTCAATACTCCAACTTCAAGACATGAAGGATCCCTATATCCCCAATGAAGTCACCAAGGATTTCTTATCCTCAGCAATCAAGGATTTTTAATCCCCAACAGTCGCCAAGAATTTCTCATCCTCAGCAATCAAGGATTTTTAATCTCCAGCAGCAGTCAAGGATTTATTTTCCTCAGCAAAACAGCTAATCAGCTTACATGTGCATACATTACATCTATATATCATAAACATTGATAAAGCACATATATTGCATCATACATTTCATGCAACATAACTTTGTGTTTCAGCTAACATTTTACCCTTTTCAGGATAAGATTAACAGCTATCTTTAACAAACGTTCAAAGATTTCAGATACAGTACAGATACGCTCCAAACAAGGATGCCATTCTGATACTCATTCAGATTTCAACTTCAGATACAGTACAAATACACTCCAAACAAGGATGCCATTCTGATACTCATTCAGATTTCAACTTTAGATACAGTACGGATACGCTCCAGACACGGAAGCCATTTTGTCACTCATTCAGATTCAGACTTCAGATACAATCCAGATACGCTCCAGACACGGTTGCCATTCTGTTACTTATTCTGATTTTCCCCAGCTTAGATACGCTCCAGACACGGCTGCCATTCTGTCACCTATTCAGATACAAAGTTCAGGTACAACTCAAATACGTTCCAGATACGGACACCATTCTGATGCTCATTCTTTTGACTTACAACAAACATTCTTGGATGGCATCTACAATCCCATCTCCAACAAGATTCTATCACCTCTCTAAATGGCATCTTTAAGCCCATTCCCTCAACTACAATTTGACGAGTTCAAATTTATGGGCACTCTAGTGTCCAATCATCTTTTACCTTCGAGTCACGAACGACAAAGCTCGCCAATCTAAATCTTCAGGTTCAAGAAGATTGAACAGGGGCAGCTGTTGTACCCCAAAATTTACCCTCTCATTTATGAAGATTTTTCTCACAAGACTTCTTGGACTCAAGACAAGATTAGGGTTTGGTTAGCTCAAGACATCACTTTGCACTGATAACCTGAAATTAGGGTTTGAGTTTGCACAAGGATTTTTGGACCATCATTGCTTAATTTGACTTTCATACACCATCTTGGACCCCTAATATTTCTCATGTTAAGTTTCATGCCTTGAATTATATTTTTGCCCAGTCAATTAGACAGTTGACCTAAATATCAACTGTATTGGAGAAAAAGTCAACCATGACCAATTTATAGTCAAACTTCATAATTTTTGATCTACAACAACATTTTAGACTCATATGTACCATTTGATCAAGTTTGGATCACAACTCCTCAAGAAATTTGATCAAATCATCAAAAGGGCAAAATGGTCAAAATTAGGGTTTTAACTGAGAAAGGGAAATTTCTGATTTTTAACCTAACCAATGGCCAATTGAGTTCAAGAATGATTTCAAGGACTCAATAGAATCATATTTACCTAATCACATAGTTCAAAAGATCACAATTTCATAAGATTGACAGATGAATTTTCCAGTCAACTGATCAAAAGTCAACTGTACACTAAAAAGTCAAACTTTGACTTTTTTGTCAAAATCAAGTGCCAAGGGTCATAATTCATCAATATATGTCAAAACATGAAACTTGTTCACCAAGAAAACCAATTTTGAAAATTAGGGTTTTGAATTTGAAAAATTTCATAACTTATAATTTTTCTAAGTATGGAAATTTTCTTATTTTTTCCCAACTTTCCACCATATTTTCACCATGATGCAATTTGACCCAACTTCATGGAAAATTTTCACCTAGTTCCAAGAGATATCTCAAAATGAATTTCAAAGATGGATTGTAGAGAACCTTGCAAGCTTTCTAAAATGTCCAAGAACTCTCCAAGATCATTTGTGGTTAGGGAGAATCGAAGAAGAGAAATTGGCATTTTGTCACTTTTATTCAAGCCATTTTCACAATGCATCAAGTTGCAAATCAGATCCATGATGCTTGTACCTTGCATTACAGGTCCTAAACTCATTCTACACTCCATAATTAAATGCAAACTCAGAGGATAAGGGCTTTATCTTTGCTTTTGGAGCATTGTACAAGGGATTTTTCCATTTTCGGCATAAAGCTCACATTGCCATTTTCATAAAGGCAAGCTTTTTCAACTTTACAAATCTTGAGCCTTGGAGTTGTCCCTTTGGTGCAGGCAATTTCCACAAATATCAAGCTTTGTTTACCAACTCTCTGCAACTCACAAGCAAGCAAGGACAAGCATGTTGCATTTGTCTTGTCACTTTTCTTCAAATGCAAGAAAAAGTGCAAAAGAAGTCAGAACTTGTACAAGTTGATAAAGGGTGGAATTTGTATCATTCTATACATATTGAAAAACTTATCACAAGCCAGGACACGAAGGCTAAACATCTGAAACTCTCCAAAACTCTAAAACTCCATTTTTCTGCCAAAAAACATACAGTTCTGCAAAATCATAGTAAGCTCATTATTTGCTCGTGCATTTTGCCTCTTAACACTTGAAACATCTTCTCCACATCATATCAAAGCTATCCAAGCCTTTACATTGTTGCTGTAAGCCCTGTTTAGCCATTGCCATTTTCAAATTTGGAGGTTGCAACTTGACTTGTGCAAAGAGTTTCAGCCATCCACAAAGCCAGCTAGGTATTGGAAAAGGTTGAAGGAACTTCAAGGAAGCTCACACGATCCTCAGGCCTCACTCAAAGTCCCGACATTGTCATATCCAAATCCAGCTGAAGGAGGTATTTTTCAAAAAACTCTATCCCTCTATTTAGACATCCTCAAGCCACGATTTGTGAAGCAAAAATGTAGAGCTTAACATGGTGAAGCTGTATATATGCATATTTGTCATTTATATTAACTGTGCCTTGAGAATTTGAAACTTGAAGTTTCTGAAATAATTAGGTCACGAATTAGGGCTGATTAAATTCTCTCTGATCTTTGAGAGTTAGGTTACAATTTTTCTATCATTGGAACCGTGAGATGAAATGCTACATGTTTCATGTTACAAGTTTTTGTTTTTATGCAAGCATGAGCAAGTTGCAGGTTTGTACATGAAACGCGCGCAAACTGAAGGACAGGGATGAAGATGACTGGCTTGGGATTTTTGGCGCGCTGGGCTGTTTTTGTTTTTACTTTTCACACCCCCCTGACCACTATTGGCACCCCCTGACCTATTTTGTTATTTTTTCATATTTTTTCATATTTTTATGTTTATTGATTTTAATAATTTTTTCTGAACATTAAAAAATCACAAAAATAATTTCTTAATTTTTTGCAATGTTATTTTATTTTTTATTTTTATTTTTACATAGAAAATAGCTTATTAGAATAAATAGAACTTATTTTCTTATAATAAATTGTAAATACATTTAATAAATACTATACATTTTTATTTTATTATTTTTACACATAAAATATTTATTTTCATACATAATTTAATTTTTAATATTTGTACATAATATTATTCATTATTTTCTTGTATAAAAATGGACAAAATAAAAATATAGGACATATATTTTATTTTAATTAAAAACTAGGGTTTCACCCTTTCAAAAATAATACTATTATTTTTATTTTTTTTCTAGGGTTAATTAATATCATTTTCTTATACAAAAAATCAAACATAAAACATTTTTTTTTGCATAAATACATTTGCCTTGCATATTTAAATATTTGTATATTTATTTAATGCACAATATTCAATTGGATTGTAATAGTATTTTTAGGATTTATTTTGTGAAATATCCCCATTCAAAAACTTGTATCCCCCCTCCCATAATAATTATTGTAATATCTTAGTTTACATTTACGCAATTTATCGCATTTATACCATGTGTAGTAAATTAGGGTTTTGCATGATAAGACCAAAAACAAACAAACAGAATGGCCTAATCCAAGACAATCAAAAAGCATGTAAAATGACACACATTGCACACGAGCACCCTTAGGGTTTCACCCACTTGGTTTCCTAAAACAAAATGGCCATGGTATGCATGCAAAGTATCTTGGCAAAACAATACAAAAATAAGATCATAGTCCCTCGATGATGCTATCAAAATGTTGCCTAAAACAAGATGATCTTGGTCCCTCAAAATGCTAAAGATACTTGGCAACATTGTTATCATGCTCATACGATGACCCACGCCCGTCCCGTTTAACATCCAAAGATAGGGTTGCCTACCAAAACAATGGTAAGTCAACAATGTCAAAGGAATAAAAATGCATAGGAAAGACATTTGAGTAGGGTAGATAGTTCCTAGTTACTTGCTCTCTTCCAAACAATCCTTTCTATTTTCAAACACACACACACACACACACACACACACACACATTTCAAAACATTTCCAAACATCTTTCAAAACCTTGAAACATTTTTCAAAAGACAAACATCTTTGTATACATTCTTACGAATGAGAATCATTACAAAGATTGCCTAAACGAAAGGCTCTTTTCAAAATGTTTCAAAATCACACCAAAACACAAAGCACCATTTCAAACAATTTCAAAAGCAAAGCAAGTGATATAAGCAAGTAACTAAGAGCCCATGGAAAACCATGGATGAAAAGGGTGCTAGCACCTTCCCTTTTCATAATCTACCCCCCGAACTCAAAAAAACATCTCAAAGGTCTTTCCTGTTCTTTTTTACCTTTCCTTTTGGATAAAATAAAAGTCGGTGGCGACTCTTGCTAAACCACGACATTTGCGACGAAACGCAAAACCTCAAGTCAGTTCTCCCACCGTATCAAACAATTCAATTACTATCACAATGCTATTTGATAAAAAGATTGATGAATTAGAAATCAAGTAAAAGCGGAAAAGTAAAAATACACAAGAAATTTGTCTACACAGTTCCCCATTGTCGTTCTCGCGTGTGGGTACATTTGTGCCTAATTCCAATGGAACTAGGATTATTTTTATATGAAAAATAAATAATAAACCTGTAGAGTTAGAAACAACAATACAAAATTCTCCAATTTGGTGTTGATATTCCTTCTTCCAACCTTTGATCTTAAGCAAGATCAAATCAACCGATAGATGTAACCTATTCGTCGCTTAAGCTACTTCCTTAAAAGGATTTCAAGCACCCCAAGGTTCCTTACAAAGATTTCAAACACTCAAAGGGATTTTTCACTAGAGTAAATCCGATTGCAAACTATTAACACAAGATCACCAATTCTATCATCCAATTCTTGCTACTTACTTAAAAATATTTCAACCACTTTAAGGTTCTTTGAAAAGATTTCAAACAGTCCAAGGGATTTTTTACATGGAAGATCTTTTGCACGATCTTGCACGAAAACCCTCAATTCAACAAATGATGTTAGAGGACAAACCTGATGGTTTTTCCAGATGAAGACCCCTATAAGAACTCAACCCAAACCAATTGGAAATCCATAATTCTTCGTCTAGATGGCACCCCGACGGAACATCAACACAATGTAGTGTTGGTGTGTATGCATAGATTGTAAGGTTGAAGATGAAGAGAAAAAGTAGGCTAATTTGATGGTACCATCAAGTTGTGAATGATGCATGAATGAGTATTTATAGTTATGGGACAATTAGGGCAATAAGGGGAAATTTTGAATAAAAAAGAAATTAAAATATGACCGAATCAAATAGGATGTGTCGACCTCAAACTCGTATGTGTCGACACATACTTTGTGTTTAGCTCGTATGTGTGGACCTCAAATAATGTCATGTGTCAACCTAAACAACTTAGAGGCTACATGCTTAAATATGCTAGTAGATGTGTTGATCTAAAAAACAGATGTGTCGACACATAAAATGGAAATTCTACAATTTCATAATTATTTCAGTATGTGTTAACCTGTATGGATGCATGTGTCTACCTAAGCTTATAGAAGCTACATGCCTTAAAAATGAGTTACATGTGTCGGCCTGAAACTCGAATGTGTTGACACATGCAATGAAAAACTATGCAAAATGGTTTTTCAATGATTTGGATCAATTTCAATATGTTTTTTGATGATTCCTAAGACCTATAATACATTGGAGTACCACAAGACATATGGATACCATCTACTTCACATAAGTGTCATCTTGTCCCGGTTTTGACATCATACAAAATACTTTTGAAGCGAAGTTATACTCACAGCAAGGACGACTATTGCTCCTTCTTTGAAGAAATCTAAGCTTTTTATTATCTTGATATCACCCTTTAAAGCAGTGCAACCCTGAGGTTTCTTTGTACATTCTGGACAGTAATAACAGCTAAAATCAATCAGTCATTTTTGAACCCAATTTTCATGTATCTCTCTAGGAGTCACGATATTGAGATCTTAGATTGTAAGTTCCTTGGCATACCTAGCATATGCCTTAGCAGGGATTTGAACACCGACATCTACAGTTACAAACTCATCATCAGAAAAGAACTCATCAGAAGACACAAAATCATCATCAGAAACAAACTCATCAGTAGAAAAGAACTCATCAAAAGTCTCTGACTTATCAAAAGAGTCTTCAATCATATTAACATCTTCACATTCAACCCTAGGTCTGATTATGTGAATAAGGCCTTCATCCATAATCTCTTGGAGATCAACTCTCACTTTATCACACCCACGAATATCTTCCTTGCAAACACACCAAGTTGCATGGTCATGTGTACAATAGCTAAATTCGCAAAGATCAGCATGCATCTTTACCAAATCACCTCTTACAAAATATATATAAAAAATTACGAATTCTCCTGGACAACCAGAAAACATATTCACAATACCTCCTCCTCCATCCTTTGACAGTGGATTAGCTTGTACATTAGGACCAATGTATTTAAAAGATGATAGACCAAATCTTACCATCTTTTGCCCTTCAGCCTTCAACAGATAACAATTTTCAATATTGTGCCCAGAGTCTCCTTGATGAAAAGTACAAGTCTGATCAGCTTTATAATACCATGAAAATGTTGGAGGTACAACAGGTAGAGACCTAGTCTACACCAGGTTCTTCTGGATCAAAGTTGGTAACAATTATGCATAACTCATTGGTATAGGATCAAAAACTTATCTTTTCTAATCCTACCATTGATTACCTTGATAAGGTGTCTTCTAATATGCAACAACACTCGAAGCTACATTGACAACCGGAGTTACCGAAGCAACATGTTATTGATGCTGATGACGTCTCCTCAGAGGTTTAATCCTTCTTTCTTGAACAACAACATTCATTTCTCCTTCTTTATATCTAGAAAACTCATATGATGGCTTCTTTGTACAACTAGAACCTTCACCTTTTGACATTCGTCCTTCCCCAACGACTTCCTTTAAACGGACACCCATACTTACCATCTAAGTGAAATCACTTGGTGCACTTGCAAGCATTCTTTCATAGTAAAATGAACCAGGGGTTTTCAAGAATACCTTAGTCATTTTTTGCTCTCTCATCAAAGGTACCACTTGGGCAGCAACCTCACACCAATGATGTGCATACTCTTTAAATGATTCTTTATCTTCTTGAGCCATTGCTCTCAACTGGTCATCGTCGGGTGCCATAAACATGTTGTACTTATACTGCTTCATAAAAGCTTCACCCAAGTCAGTGAATGTATGGATGTTGCTACTATCCAATCCCATATACCATTTCAAGGCTGCACCAATCAAACTATCCTGGGAGAAATGAATAAGCAAGCGTTGATCATCAGTATGAATGGACATCTTTCTGATATACATCACCAGGTGGTCACGAGGGAAAGAGTTGCCCCTGTACTTCTCAAATTCGGGTACTTTAAACTTTGTTGACACTTTCACATTAGAGACTAAACAGAGTTCACTGACATTTTGTCCAAATAAATCTTTCCCTCGAAGGACCTTCACCTCTTTATGTATTTCATTGAATTGATCTTGAAAGTTATCCATTCTATCATAGAAGCCCAAACTTTCACTTGGTGAAGGAACATCATTATAAACCTCATTAATAACAGGAACAACATTTACCACAAGAGGTGAAACATAATGAATTTCATTATTAGAAATAGGAGTAGAGTACACCACGGGAGGTGCAGAAACCACAATTGGTTGAACAAGATGAGCAACTTGAACAATAGGGTTGTATCCTTCTGGCATGTAACCTTCAGGCATTCCCCATGGACAATCGAGAGGCATGTGATACTGAACAAAGGTAACAACTGGAGTAGCAGAGACGGGAACTGACATCACTTCGGAAATGGCAATTTTCTGTTGTGGCTGAGTAGCATGAGGAGACGGAGGTGGTGGTGGCTGGTTTTGAGCAGCCATTGGTGACTCTACCAAATCAATAAGATTATCTATGTCAGTTCTCAAAGCAGTAACTTCTTCGTGCAGTTCGTGATTCTCTTGTTTAAGGTTTTCCATCTTCCTTCTAGAATTATCCCAAGTGTTGTACTGGTGAGACTGCTTGGCTGAACGAAGCAGAGAAACAAATAAGACACCTGGAAGAAAACATGAATCCTAAAAGGCGTGCATGATATGCAATGCACATGATTTATTTTGACTATTCTAGTTTTTCCAAGGAACTTAAAGAACACTTACAAATATCAAAGAAGCAACATATTTTTAGCAAACTGAATAATCTTGTTATATTAATAACTTTGGATGGGATTACAACTTTTCGTCCAAGTTTCAAAAATCCTGAATACAAGAGAAATAAAGATAGAATCTAAAAAGTATAAGAAGCTAAGGCTAATGAAGATACCTCTACACACTGAAGCTTCCCCTTGAGACTTACAATCTGAGCCTTCAACTGCTTGTTCTCTTCTGCATACTTGTCAGCAACTTCCTTCCATCCACTAGAATTGGGAGATAAGTACTCAACGAGAATTAGCTGAGTGCTAGAGGAAAATAAATCCTATTGCTTCTTTCCCTTGCTGCACCCTAACGAAATCAAGCTGAAGTTCTTCTACATCATCTAAAAGGGAGGAGTAGCCATCATAAATATACCAGCTAAAAGCTTTTCACAAGAATAAGGTATCTTCAATTGAATTGCCCTTACTTGTACCCACTGGAGATGAGGCTCTAAGGAAACATCTCCTCTTGGTTCTAAATCTTTTCTACCCTTCCTATGGATATGGCGTCACGCATTTTCAATCTCTTCCTTAGCTACTTTGTGATCTTTTTATTCTTGGAGAAAGAAACCACTCAAATGAATGTTATTTGGCTTGTCTCTCATTGGATATCAAAGTTGGCGGTGTGCAAAAACATGATTGTATTTAATTCCTCCCTTTGTACCAAGAAGAGATACATTGAGAAAACTACCATAACTATGAATAATATTCACATCATAGTAAGCTTGATGATACCAATCAATGTTGGAATGAGTCAGAGCCATAATCTTCAGCGCCCAACGTGGTTCCTTCTTGATATCCCAAAAAGCAGCAGACCGGGGTAAGTGAGAAATAAATCACTCATATAACAATGGTGTGCAATAGATGATCATCCCATCTTGATAGAAATTCTGAAGATAGATGGAATAATAAGTATCTCCTAGCAACATAGGGATTGGATTCCCAGTCAGAAAGATCCTAATGGAATTAACATCCACAAACTTGTCGATGTTAGGAAATAAGAACAAACCATAGGCAAGTAAAGCAAAATATAGCCTCAAAAGCAATTGTACTCTTCATCTTGGAAAAGTAACAAGATTTCTCCAATAGAAACTGAGTAAGTAAACCTCTTATTCCTCCTTTGATAATCATGTTAGCCTCAATCTTAGAATTACTCAAATGAGTAACTGCTGCAATCTCATGAGACTTAGGCTCTCATTCTAAGCCGATGAAAGGAATACAATTAATAATAGGTAGATCAAGTAAATAAGAATACTCTTCCAATGTAGGCATCGACTGATAATCATGGAAAGTAAAACATATGTATAATGGATCATAGAATAGAACCAACGTAGTAAGAATACCCTTCTTCATCTTGAGATTCATAAGAGGCATAATAGCTCCATACTTCTTCCGGAAATCTGTAAGACTCAAATTTCAAAAATTAGACTCTTCAGCTCCTCTATCTTAGGATCCATGAAATTATACTTTTGAGTCTTTCTCCTTCCAAAATCCATGGTCAAAAGAGTACCTGAGATATTTGCAAAGGTCAACCTTAAGCTCCTTGAAAAACTGTTTAAAGAATGCTCATGGGTGCATGAATGCATTGTAATGCAACAATCACACACAAGATCACAAACATGGGGGGGTTCATAGGTTCGATGTCATGAGCATGAAGCCAAAGTTACTACCCATAAGGTAAGGACTAATGGTTTATCACTTGTAGATTAAGGTTCTATGGAAATCCCAGAGTCTACATTCCTCTTTCAGATATTACCGACGTCCATATTAACTCGGTAATTAGTAATATTCTCAAGAGAAACTCGTCTGAGTGTAGCATCGCGTAACAACTACTTCCAAATTACTTTGTCATAGTCTCCACATTACATCTATTGGCTCATAAGTGTTAAGGGTTCTACGACTTCTCAGCTTCGTTGGCTCCCAGATTGAAAACATTAATGTCATCCCGATTACTCGGTAAACAAATACTACAGTCAAAGAGGCCTCCATTGAGTGGGGGATCTCATGTCTTCTTTTTCAGGATTACTCCCTCAAAGTTAACATTACTATATCGTCCGTCCTATCTTAAGTTTGTCCAAGTGCGGGTATAGGACTTATAAGAGATCACCAAGCACCCTAAAAGCTAGAAAAATCCAGACATATATATATATATATATATATATATATATATATATATATATATATATATATATATATATATATATATATATATATATATATATATATATATATATATATATATATATATATATATATATATATATATATATATATATATATATATATATATATATATATATATATATATATATATATATATATATATATACAACAAATAATATACAACAAATAATAACACATACACAAATAAACAAAGATAGGCTCAACCCACTTAAAGATTCATTTCCCCAATGAAGTAGGCAGTTTTATGTAGCGGTAGAAATGTTTAGACTAAGCCATTGGATTGACTTAACTCGTACAAATCAAATAAAAATCATCATCGTGCTTTATTGTTTCTAAAGATAATGGGAAAAGAGCGAATAAACCCAAAAGAAGGGGGAGAGAATCTGGGTACCGAGATTGATTATGAAAAGGGAGGGCATTGGCACATGAACCTCTTTGAAAATCTGTGTATTTTGACTATAAAAGGTGTAATAAAAAACAAGATGGTGGAGATGATAAAAGAAGTATTTTTTACAATTTTTGTACCCGTCGCGGTTGCAAACCTTTAGTGCCTACGTACCACCTTCCGTGCAAGAGGAGATCATGGTACTCGTAGTTCACCTCAAAAGTTTTAGAACACATGTGTGTTGGTTAATTTTAATAGAAGATACATTATCTTTATATCTGAGTGGAAAACATAATTATTATCCACAATTATGAGAAATGAGCATTTGCTCCATCTCAAAGTGGAGAACATCACTTGAATTTTAAAATCCACAAGACATCACTCAACACCCTAGTGGTAAATGGCTCACTTCACTACATGTTGTAGAAGTATAGTAGCTTGCATCACTACAAGAATCAAAAAGAGTCTAATCTTTTGAGAAAAATAATTTTTAAAATAAAAAGACAATGTGGAAAAAAATGGTTTGAATGAGTGTTGTACCCCAAAAGTTTCCCTCCCATTTTTCTCAAGAAATTCTTTCAAGGCTCCTCAAAAACTCAAGACACTCAAGGGTTGACAAGTCAGGTGCATCTCCTAAGCCCAAAGGTCTACAATTAGGGTTTTAAGTTTCTCAAGGAAATTTGGTTTACAAAGGTCTCAAGCGGCTTCCATGGTTCTTAATAGGTCCTTAACAAGGTTCATATCAAGTTTCAAGCCCTACATCACAAGTTTGCTCAGTCAATGACTCAGATGATTGAAAGGTAACTATAATCATCAAAAAGCCAATTATGGTCAACATACAGTCAAACTTCAAGCTTTTTGGTCAACATCAACATTTTGAAGTTATATTCATCATTTTATCAAGTTTTGATCATGATTACTCAAGGAAAGCCCTCATATCATCAAAAGTCAAGAATTTCCAAATTAGGGTTTCCTTAGGAGAAGTCAACTGAACTTTCACCAGGCATAACTTTCACATGCTTCATCAAACGTTTCCCAACCAAAGCCCTTTTTAAGGAAATTCAATTTTCTACAACTTTTATTTTATTCTCAAGTCTAAAAAATGCTTCATTTCGAAGATATGATCTCGTATGTTATAGGTCATTTTCGAAAGTCAACAAAAGACACTTTTTGTAAAGGCAACTTACATCAAGATAATGTCTTCAAAAGCAAAATTTATCAACATAAAGATTGTAGAGGACATCTTGGGATTTCCAAAAAGTCCAATATCATCTTCAAAAGATGAAAATTGAGCAAGTTATGAGTTGCACAAGTTGGGGAATTTTGAAGAAATTCATGAAGTACAAATTGAGCAAAATTGCATTTTTGAACCTATGAGCCTAATTTTTTATGTTCAAACATGTCCATAACATCTTATAGAACCTCTAAGTCCATTTTTTCATGACCTTGATTTTTATTTTTTTTATTTATATTTATCTTGATTTAATTTAATTTAAAATCAAATAAATTAAATAAAAATACAATAAAACATGGGATAATGCATTTGGGCTTAACTTGACCCATCATGGAGCCCAATATTTCGTGAAAAGACCAACAAAAATTGTCTAGGTTCATGAAAAAACAGAATTGTCAATAATCATTCAAATATGGCAAACTTTCAACATGTTGGATTTTTGTCTCATGGCCTTGAAAGCTTTGATTTTTTGCCATACTTGCTCCTCCCTTCCCTCTATATAAAGCACTACAAGGAAGGCCAAAAAGGACACAAAAAATTATTGCATAACAAAGTTCTCTCAAATTCTCAAAGAAAAATTCAAAAGTTGCAAAACTCATAAACCCGAGTTTCAGCTTCTCCCATTCAAAACCAGTGACTCCTTCATCCTTCTGAGATCTCTAGGAGTCGATTCATATTATTACCCAACCCCTACGCGTCTTAGATAATCCTCACAACCATCCCATGGTGTTTTGGTAAAATTTTGATTCCAAATTCTCTTATCATGTAACTTAAACCAGTTTTATGCATTCATTCTTGTTATTATTGATGTTGTGAGTAAATCTGACGTTTTACATGTAAGCATGAAGGAAAAAATAACATGATGCCATGGTTAGGGCATGAAATGTAGGAAGCTTCAGATTTCATGATTCAAGAGTTCTTAACCCAAACTAATGGCACCACTAAGATCGCAGGATCCAATATATTGGATCTAGAGTTTTGCTTTTTTTGTTTGATTGATTTTGCAGGTTTTGAAGAAAAACCACCATCAGAGATGATGGTGTTTTCCACCCTCCATGGTGGTTTGAAAAACGCAGAGGAAGTCAACGAATGCGTGGCAGAATGAAATATCATGACAGGCCCATTGTTTATTTTTATTATTTTTTCTTAGTTTACATTTCCTTTTTTTTAATTAATTAATTTTTTTAATCATAAAAATCAAAAATCTCAAAAATATTAGACTTGGGTTTTTTTAATTAAATTAATTTTGATTTAATTATTTAATCACTTTCTTTTTAAATAATTAATCAATTAGAATTAGGTTTTTATTAATTTAATTATTATTTTTTTCCTAAACAAAAACAACTAAAATATTTCTTTTCATCACTTAGATTATTTTTAGGTTTTACATCTTTCCCCTCTTTTCTTCTTCGTGCGTTCATCTATTATTATTCGCATTATTTTCATAAACTATGTAATTTCCCAAAGGTTGTAATAAATTAATTTAGGACCCATTACATTTTTCTTTCCCCATTTTTGGTTTGTAATTTCCCCCATCCTGAAGCTTTGTAATAGCGTAGATTCAATTTTTCGCACTTTATTTTCCGTACTTATAAACAATTGACTACTAGATGTGTGCTTAATAGGCTTGTTTGGAAAGATTAAAAACAAACGGTAGAAAACCTAAATGTTTAAGATAAATAACTGAAACATAACACACTTACACACACGCACCTCTAAGGTACCTCCACTTGTTGCCTTCGGAAAAACAGTCATGTTCCTCGAACGTGGGACACTTTAGCAAAGACCCTCGGTTAAAAAGAGCGTAGTCCCTCGATGATCCTTCAATTCTACCTTCGGTATACGATCTAGTCCCTTACGATAAAATTTCTAAAGTGCCCTATGAGTTGCCTTTATGATTGTACAATGAACCGCGCTTGTCCCTCAAACATCTAATGATAGGGCTACCCACCAACTAATGGTGGGATAGCACTATCTAAAGAAAAAGAGGAAAATAACAAAAACCATTTGAGTAGGTAGACTGCTCGTAGTTGCTTACTCCCAAAAACAAAACAAAATTTCTCACACATACACTCTCTTTTTCTAAATATTTTCAAAGACAAAAACATTTTGTATGCGTTCTCAATGATACAAGAATCATTACAAAGTTCGCTGCACTAAGGCGTCTTTTCAAAAATATTTTCAAATACACATACAAAAAAAAAATATATTTTCAAAGTGAGCTAGCAATTAAGAGCCCGTACATAACTACAGATAGAAAAGGTGCTAATACCCTCCCTTTCCATAACCTACCCCCCGAACTCAAAATCTTTAAAAATTGTCTTTCATGTTCTTTTCACCCTTTCCTTTGTTGGATAAAAGAAAAGTCGATGGCGACTCTTGTTATCCACAACATTTGCAATAAAATTCAAAACCAGTAAAGTCAGTTCTTCCACCGTATTATAGAACTAGCGACTCTGCTGGGGAATTATGATTCTTCTTAAAGTGGGGTTACCTTAGAGCTAGATTATATTTAAAATGCTTAACTTGTTTGACTTGCTTGCTTTACATTTCGGGTTTATGTTTGGGTATTCTTGTATAGATCCTATACCTAGATCTAGAGCATATTAGGTAAGTAGCAATAGATCGTGGGGACTGTGCAGCGTAATATCGACATGGTTGAAGCGATGGCTACGTTAGTGTGACACATCTGTTGGTACTAGTATATTTTGTGTTGAATCAAGGAGAATACGAAGCCGCTGTGTAGTGTCATAAACACAAACTGACCTTAGAATCTTAGTTGAACAAACTTGGCCATTAGAAAGTAGTGAGATAGCCGGCTTTGGTGCAAAACTGAGGATTGTTTGATACTCGATACTACACTCATTGAGATTAGACTTTCGGGATATTTCGGCTGCGAGAAAAGATCGCTTGAGCTGAAACAATGCCTGATGAAGAAAGATTAGTGATATTAAGCTCCTTTAGAACCCGGTTACTTTCTTTTGGACAGGTTGAACCAAATAAATTTCAAGAGGGTACTTACCTACAAACTCCATACAAGCCTGAACCTAAGGCTACTTGTGTGACTTGCTTGCATCTATTATCTAACAACTTAATCTCCTTGTAGGAATTATTTGTATTCATTATCCAATAACTGAGACTTCTTACAAGACTTACTTGTTTTCATCACCTTACAGTTTTGCTTGGTGCATAACACCATGACATCATGCCATAGAATTTTCATTAACCATTTCAAGGATCTGAAGGGCCTGTGATGCAGGTTATCATGAACTAGACGCCCTAGGAAGGGGCAGGAGGATTTAGTTTCCTCTAACCAAATGCTGCCAAAGTATCATGAATCGATGTTTAGCAAGGGGATTTATTTTCCTCTAGCCAATGATGTCAAAAGACCAAAGAACTATAACTTGAGTAAAAGGCTATGGCCCACTTGACATGGTGAGCTTAATTCTTGTGGAAGAACATTTAACGATACGAAGTTCTTAAGTCAAAGTTGCAGACGAATTCTACCATTTTCTTTGTTTACCCCGCGAGATTCTTAAAAACATTGCATCTACATATCATGCATCATTTCATGAACAATTTTTCCAGTACAAGTTTCTCATTTTTCTCGCTGTTTATTCCAGAAGAAAAATGGCCCTCGAATAAAATGTCAAAGATCCCCAGTATCAGCATGTAAAATTCCAGGAGACCCTTCTGAATCTGGCCAAGGGGCAGCAAGAAATAATGACGCTCCTTGCCAAGCAAAGGAAGAAGACTAAGAAGCCAATTATTGTCTTTAATCTGGGAAGGAGATTCAAAGGTCCGGCCCAACCGATTCAAGTTGTTGAAGTCTCCTCTGATGAAGATGACGACCAAGATGAAGAGGATAGAAACATTAAGCTAGAAGATAGGAGTAACCAGGGTTCTGAAGACGAGAATTACTCGGATGGACAATACCCTCATGCTAATGACAGGTATAGATAGTTGGAGGATAGGCTCAAGGCTATGGAGGTCCAGAAGATACCAGAATTGGATTTCGATGAACTAGGGCTGGTTCTAGGGCTGGTCATCCCACCTAAGTTCAAGGTCCCTGTCTTCGCCAAATATGACGGGGTATCTTGTCCTAAAGTTCACTTGAGGTCATACGTCAGAAAGATCCAGCCTCACACTGCTGACCGGAAGTTATGGGTCCATTTCTTCTAAGAATGTTTGGCTGGCACTCAACTGGAATGGTTCTATCAGCTGGAAGGAACCAACATTCGTACCTGGGAAGACTTGGATGCTGCTTTCTATAAGCAATACCAATACAATGATGGCCTGGCACCAACTCGAGTGTAATTGCAGAATATGTCCATTGGCTCAAGGGAAGGATTCAAGGAATATGCACAGAAATATAGGGATTTAGCTGGAAGGGTGCAACCTCCTCTGACTGATCAGGAAATGGTAGACATGTTCATGGGCACTCTGACAGGCCCGTTCTTTAATCTGCTGGTTGAGAGTTCTTCGTTTGGTTTTACAGAGATGATTCTGACTGGGGAAATGATTGAAAGTGGTATCAAAAGTGGGAAGATCCCAATGGCCTTAACCTCTAATGATGTAAAGAAGCCCTTTGTTGGTAAAAAAGAAACTAATGTTGTTTATGGTCAAAGAAGCCATAGTAAAAATGACCACCATCAGTCCGTGGGAGCAGTGTTAACTTCTAATCCTACACTTGTTCAACAACAACTAGGCAATAGGCGTAAGATAAAGTTTCAAGAAAGGCACTACACTAAGATTAATATGCCATTGTCTCAAGTGTTAGAACATTTTCTAAAATCAGAACTGGTTACACTAAGGGATCCTCCTCAAAACCCTGATACCTCCTCTCCTAAGTACAATCCGAATGCGAAGTGTGCCTACCATTCTAATAGTCATGGGCATAACACCAACAACTGCTAGTCTTTGAAAAACAAGATTCAAGATTTAATTGACAACAAGGAGATTGGATTTGACCCTCCTAAGGCTCCCAATATGATCACTGCTCCCATGCCAAATTATGGCCAAGATTGAGGGCATTTATTTCATTTGAATTCTTAAATTGTAATTTCTTTTGACTCTTCGAACATTTATTTTATGTCAAACTTTGTTATTTTATTAATGCATTGCATATGTTTGTCTTAAATTAATCCATTCGTTTTCACTATATTTTAACTATGCTTTTACTTCCTTTCTGTGATCGTCAACTCTCGATTAAAAAAATGGTAAGCCTTTAGAGGGAGGATGACGAAAAAGATACCATAATCTCTACAGTATGCTTTTGAACAGACTTGGCTGACGATGTACATGCATTGTTTCAAATCCTAAATAGTGGAGTTATAAGGAAGATAATCCCTAGTCAACCCCTTTGAGCCTAAGAAGTAGGAGTTTTCTTTTTCACACAAATTGAAACCTTTAATCATAACCTGGGGCAGGGTAGTTTCTCAGTTAATTCAATGGTGCATTCAATCCCAAGCTTTCCCTTCATACACGACGAGTAGTGTCAGAGGTATCCTTCTAAAATAAAAGATGGTGATGTTTCCGCATAGTTATTAAAACATGCAGTCATTATATCTCAAAAGAAAAGCCCTTTAAATCAAAACCTATGAAGGAAACTTAAGGAAAAACGGGGGCATCCCGCTGACTGTAATCATAAAAGATACAATTCAGGCAAAAGGTAGGGATAATAAAATATAAAAAAAGAGGTCGCTACAAATCCTCAACAAAAATAAAAGTTTACAAAAATGACTGCCTTCTCAAATAAACTTTCAGTATCCGAACCATCACCGGAGTATCAGGGCAAAGATTCCAGACTTAATTGGGATCTAAATGCATAATTAACTGAGTATAGGACTGAAGAACATCATGAAGAACGGGTTGGGTATAAAAAAAGTTTGAGCCTTTATCCTTTGTTTCTTAAATTGTGAACCACGCCACGTTACAACCCTTAAAATTCCTAACTGAAGCATGGGTTAGTTCGAAAGCATACTGTTACAAAAGGTATCCTGACTCCTGTAAGGTTTACTATAAATCCCGAGTTTAATTCATATTCTTACAAAATTCTATTTGTTTACTAAAAATTCATTTTTAAAACTTCAAAACAGACATAAGTTTTGCATTTTTAAATGACATTGTTTGCATATGACTAATTGTTCGACAGTAGAGAAATTTGAACGGCGAATATTCAATGAACGAAAATCCTCTCAATGAACAGAGTCACCTCAGATGGAAAGAAATTTCCAATAACAGGCCTTTCATAATCAAGAGGCATGGCATGGTGTCCAACTGATATGGGGGAAGTCGATTCAAGATTCAAGAAATCTCTCAAAAGTGCCGAATAGCCAGGGGTAGATCTCCATCTGAATCACTTGGGGAATTGGACATGAATTCCAACAAAGGATCATGTATGATCGAGCAAACATTTTTCTGGCAATGCTACATCACTTACTTCTATAGATAGTGACAATTCTCCGCACCCGGTGAATGCAGACATAGTCGAAAAATACTACGCATGAAAAAGACACGCTAGGTTGAATGGCCTAGGAAAAAATAAGGGCATCCTGACAAACTAAAAGAGTTTGAGAAAAAATTAGGGATATATAAATAAAATTGTACACCCGGCAAGTCAAAAACTTGAAAAGGCGGCTTAGACAAAAAAGGGTATCCCAGTGGACTGAAAATCTGAAAGGACGGTCCAAGCAAAAGTTAGGGATTAAATCATACGAATATGTCTCATCACCTGTCTATCAGTAGAAGATTTGTCACCCTGATCAACATTCACCAAGGTCTCTAGAAGTAGATGTATGTTCAAGTCTCCACGGATCCTTAAAGAGCCACTTCCATGAGATTATCCCTACAGGGTAATCTTCACAAGTTCATACATTCCCTGCAATTTCCACAGCAGATTGCTCTGGCTGATAAAGGAGTATGATCTTCTCCCCAAAAATATCACCAACCTACAGAGTTCCGATTAATACACTTCATGGACTTTTTCTTCCCCAACTGAGCTTGTTCCTCCGAGGTTGTAAAACCCCTTCAGACTTCTGCTCTCCAGCAGAGTTCATTTCCTTAATAAGGGTGTTTCCTCATCAAGAGTATTTCTCCATCAACAAGGTTTATTTCCCCAAACAGATTATCTTCTAGATACAGTTCAAATACAATCTAGATATAGATTTATTCTAACACTCATTCTAGATCCATTTATAGATGCAATTCAGATACAATCTAAATATAGATTCATTCTGACACTCATTCCAGATCCACTTCTAGATACAGTTCAGTTACAGTCTAAATATAGATTCATTCTGACACTCATTCCAGATCCATTTCTAGATACAGTTCAGATACAATCTAAATATAGATTCATTCTGACACTCATTCTAGATACAATTCAGATACGATCTAGATATGGATGTCATTCTGATACTCATTCAGTACACCTTCCAGATACAGTTTAGATATGATCTAGATATGGATGTCATTATGATACTCATTTAGTACATCTTTCAGATACGGTTCAGATACAGTCCATATATGGATATCATTATGATACCCATTTAATACATCCTTAGAAACAATCAAGGCATAAATTTATTCTGACACTCCCCAACTTGAGTGTGCTTCTACCACAAATCACCAGCTAAATTCCTCTCCCCAATGAAGTCGTCACTATCCCCAAGGATTTGCTACGGAACCTGAAACCGGACCAAATGTCAGTCAACTTTATCCTCCCCAGGCGAGTCGGAAGGAATATTCATCTCTTTTATCCCCAGTCAGGGTATAAACTCCCCCAATAGATCAATGAGCAACAAATGTTCTCAAACTCTTCTCCCCAAGCAGGAATTAACACTTTCCAACAGAGTTTCCTTAAGCAAAAATCAAGAAATCAATGTTCCCCAACGGAGTTTCCTCAAACAAGAAAGCAGGAGTCCCCAGCGGAGATAATCCCCAGAAGATCCAATATACACATACTCTTCATCCCCATCAATAATCAGTGATTTATTTTCCTCATACTAAGATGATGCTCAAATTTGCAAATGTACTTCAATAACATTTCACATTCACCATCATAGCATATGCATACAAAATACATATAACACAGTCTCATTTATTTTGAGAATGTCATTACGCAATGCATTTCATACATCATGATATTGCATACATCTAACCCTTTATCTTTTCAGGTAAAGTCTATAAACAGACGAATATCATCAACTATCTACATGACCAGACAAATTTCTTCAGAAACTAAATTCTGATAAGTATTTCCCTCAAAGACTTTCCCCAGAAAGTCATTCTGAAAAATATCTCTTCAAGATGAAGTCAGGCGTAGACATCTTCTAGTGCATCTTCAGACGAAATCAAGCGCGGATTCCTTCTGGTACCCTTTGAAGTAGTAGTCGCCATAGATTCCTTCTGGTACCCTTCAAAGTAGTAGTCTCCATAGATTTATTATGGTACACTTTTAAGTAGTAGTCGCTATAGATTCCTTCTGGTATCCTTTTAAGTAGTAGGCGCCATAGATTCCTTCGGGTACCCTTTGAAGTAGTAGTCTCTATAGATTACTTCTGGTACCTTTTGAAGTAGTAGTCGCCATAGATTCCTTGCGGTACCTTGTTGAAGTAGTAATCGCCATAGATTCCTTTTGGTACCCTTTGAAGTAGTAGTCGCCATAGATTCCTTCTGGTACCCTTTGAAGTAGTAGTCGACATAGATTCCTTCTGGTACCTGTAATACGGTGGGAGAACTAAATTAGGTGTTTTGCGTTTGATCGCAATTGTTGCGGATAGCAAGAGTCGCCACCTACTTTTCTTTTATCCAATAAGGAAAGTGTGAAAAGAACATGAAAGACTTTTGAGATTATTTTCTTGAGTTCGGGGGGTAGGTTATGAAAAGGGAAGGTGTTAGCATCCTTTTCATCCGTAGTTATCTATAGACTCTTAGTTGCTTGCTAGATCACTTGCTTTTGTTTGAAAATGTGCTTGTGGTGTGGGCTTTAAAATATTTTGAAAACATCTTTCTAATGATTCTCGTCTCTATAAGAATGCGTACAAAGTGTTGGTTTTGAAAATAGTTCAAAGAGGTGTTTGTTTGTGGAAGATGTTTTTGAAAGTAATTTTGAAAAGTTCCTTTTTAATGATTCTCATCTCTATAAGAATGCATACAAAGAGCTTTGTCCTTTGAAAATGTTTCAATTGAAAGTGTTGATGTGAAATGATTTTTTAGTTGTGAGAAAGCAAGCAACTATAAGAGTCCTATATACTAAAAAGATCTAATGTTCTTTTCCTCCTCCTTTAGATGTTACTATCTTACCATTGATTTGGTAAGAAGCCCCATCATTGGATGTGAAGGGATGAGCGTGGGTCGTTTGTATAGTCATAGAAGGCAACCTATGAGACGTTTTAGCAATTTCGTATAGGGACTAGATCGTTTACCAAAGGCAACATCGAGGGTCATCGAGAGACTACGATCTTTTATCGAGGGGTTTTGCTAAAATGCCCATAATCGAGGGACATAACTATTTTCCGAGGTAACAAATGAGATTACCCTATAGGTGCATATGTGCAAAGTGTATTTGATTGCATGCACTTAGTCTTTTGATTTTGGGTTGCCTACTTGTTAGTTTTATCTTACCATACATCCTAATTAATAACATTTGTATAAAGCAATAAAAATGCAAAAAATAAATATCCTACACTATTACAACCATATTAAATAGCAAGAAAATATAAAGACAAAACAAAATAAAAGAAGGGAACATAAGATTTTCGATCCAGGCAGAATGCATCCTTTAATTCTCCTCTTCTTGGCTTCTTTCGGTTTGGGCATAACAGTCAGCGTGAGATGCAACCTTTGATTCATCCTTTTGGCTACTTCTTTCGATTGAGCCTGAAAGTCAGTGTGAACACCCTTCTTTTCTCCCTTCTTGCTCCTTCATTTGGACTGTGAAGCAATATGGGCATGCAAAGCAGCATGAGTGCGTATCCTCCATTCACGCCCTCTTTGTCTTTTGTTTGAGGACTGTGAAGCAGTAAGGGGGTGAAGCCTAAGGCTTCGTTTCACACAAAACTTTTTTCTTTCGTTTGAGGTATGTACATGTTAGTTTTAACTTATACTTGGACAAGAAAAGCATGTAATCGAAAGGACAAAAATAAAAAGTGAACAAATGTTATTTACATGCTTGAAACAAAAAGGTTAAGGTTAGAGTTACTTACCTTGATTGAAGTTGGAACGTGTGTGTTGGATCTTGAGTGGTTGCCCTGAGTGTTCCTGGATTCGAAGGAAAGAAACAAGGGTAGTGTTTCTAGTGCTGGATTCAAAAGAAAGGAACTAAGCGTTGAGTTGCTTCTGGATTCGAAAGAGAAAAGAAACAATTGTAGTGTTTCTAGTGCTGGATTCGAAAGCAAGAGCAAAGCATTGGGTTGGTGTTTCCCTGGATTCTGGATTTGAAGTGAAGAAACAAGTGTTATGTTTCTTTAGATTATGGGTTTGAGAGTGTATTTAGTGTTTGATAATCTTGAGAGTTTTTGAGAGTTTGAGAGTTTTGGAAGATTCTTTCCACACCACCCAAAGTCTTTTTTCAGCTTGCAAATTGTTTCTCTATTTATAGATAAAAGGTTAGAGACGTTGGAGTAACCAGGTTTGTAGGATAACAAAACCATGGTTTGGTTGAAACGAAAACAAGTTTGATCCCTTTCGTTGTTCCCAAGTTTCAAGTATAAGTGGGGGCCTATTGTCTATTGGGAGCAGGAGATTAGACTTATGCTTTTGTCATTGCTTGCATTCAGACAAAAATCAGATTGGGAGCTAACTTTGTGATTAAAGTACTTTTTATCAAAAAAATGGTACGTAGCCTTTTGCTATTTCATCCAAGAATGGTATTATTCAGTGGATAAGGCTTCGAATCTTTGTGTAATGTATCACAAATTTGTGTAAGCCTCTGATCATGTAAAGATTTTGAAGCAACATAGCCTGACAAGTGAGATTTGAAGGATAAGGCTATAAGATTTGATCATAGTTCTTCAGCTAAGCTTGCTCGAAGGATTCAGAGTTGGATTCGAAACATATTGCTTCGAAGGGAACCAATAATATAGTCGAAGCGTTTGAAGGTATCCCTTATCCAATCGAAGACCTGCCTATAGGGGGTCACTGCTTTGTGATTCCAAGCAAGCATGCAATAGGCCTTTGCTCAAATGAAAGCTTGGATGAAGAGCCATTGTCCAATCGAAACTTGCCTGCAATAGGTCACATGGCCACACGGATGATGTAACCCAAACTTGCATTCGAAGGAGGCCACAAGCCCAAAAGAAATATGTAAACCAAAGCTTGCATAAAAGGGAACCACATGCCCAAACAAAGGATGTATACCAAGCTTGCATTCAAAGAAAGGCCACATGCCCAAATGAAAGATGCATGCAGGAGGTCCCTGCTTTGTGAATCAAAGCAAACATGTAGGATACAAATGGTGCAATCAAAGGATGTATGCAGGAGGCCGTTGCCTTGTGCCTGTTGGCATGAAGGAATTTCCTGCCTTGTGAATTGAAGGCAAGCGTAGAGAAGGCACTTGTCTTCTGAATCGAAGGGCGCCAGTAGGAAGCCAACGCCTTCTGAGTCGAAGGAAAATCAAAAGCTCTCTCAAATTCTCAAAAAAAATATCAAAAGTTACAAAACTCATAAACCTGAGTTTTAGCTTCTCCCATTCAAAACCAGTGGCTCCTTCATCCTTCTGAGATCTCCAGGAGGAGATTCATATCATTACCCAACCCTACATGTATCAGGTCATCCTCACAACCACCCCACAGTGTTTTGGTAAAATTTTGATTCCAAACTCTCTTATCATGTAACTTAAACCAGTTTTATGCATTCATTCTTGTTATTATTAATGTTGTGAGTAAATCTGACGTTTTACATGTAAGCATGAAGGCAGAAATAACATGATGCCATGGTTAGGGCGTGGAATGTAGGAAGCTTCAGATTTCATGATTCAGGAGTTTTTAACCTAAACTAATGGCACCACTGAGATCGCAGGATCCAATATACTGGATCTAGAGTTTTGCTTTTTTTGTTTGATTGATTTTGCAGGTTTTGAAGAAAACCCTCCATCGGAGATGATGGTGTTTTCCACCCTCCATAGTGGTCTGAAAAACGTAGAGGAAGTCAACGCAGGCATGGCAGAACGGAATTTCATGACAAACCCATTGTTTCTTTTTATTGTTATTTTGCTTAATTTAAATTTTCCTTTTTTAATTAACTAATTTCTTTTAATAATAAAAATAAAAAAATCACAAAATATTAGAATTAGGTTTTTTTAATTAAATTAATTTTGATTTAATTATTTAATCACTCTCTTTTTAAATAATTAATCAGTTAGAATTAGGTTTCTATTAATTTAATTATTATTTTTTCCTAAACAAAAACAACAAAAATATTTCTTTTCATCACTTAGATTATTTTAAGGTTTTACATCTTTTCCCTCTTTTCTTCTTCGCGCGTTCATCTATTTTTATTCATATTATTTTCATAAATTATGTAATTGTCCAAAGGTTATAATAGCTTAATTTAGGACCCTTTACATTTTTCTTTCCCCATTTTTGGTTTGTAATTTCCCCCATCCCGAAGCTTTGTAATAGTGTAGATTCAATTTTCCACACTTTATTTTCCGTACTTATATACAATTAACTGCTAGATATATGCTTAATAGGCTTATATGGAAAGACTAAAAACAAACGATAGAAAACCTAAATGTTTAAGATAAATAACTAAAACACAACACACTCGCACACTTCTAAGGTACCTCCACTTGTTGCCTTCGGAAAAACAATCATGTCCCTCGAATGTGGGGCACTTTAGCAAAGACCCTCGGTTAAAAATATTGTAGTCCCTCGATAACCGTTCGATGCTTCCTTCGGTATATGATCTAGTCCCTTACGATAAAATTGCTAAAGTACCCTACGAGTTGCCTTTATGACTGTAGAATGACCCACACTTGTCCCTCAAACATCCAATGATAGGGCTACCAACCAACTAACGGTGGGATAACACTATCTAAATGAAAAGAGGAGAAGAACAAAGACCATTCGAGTAGGTAGACAGCTCGTAGTTTCTTGCTCATAAAAACAAAACAAAATTTCTCACACATACACTCTCCTTTTCTAAATATTTTCAAAGACAAAAACACTTTGTGTGGATTCTCAATGATACTAGAATCGTTACAAAGTTCTCCGCACTAAGACGTCTTTTCAAAAATATTTTCAAATCCACTTACATTAAAAAAAATCATTTTCAAAGTGAGCTAGCAACTAAGAGCCCGCAGATAACTACGGATGGAAATGGTGCTAATACCTTCCCTTTCCATAACCTACCCCCCGAACTCAAAATCTTTAAAAAAAGTCTTTCATATTCTTTTCACCCTTTCTTTTGTTGGTTAAAAGAAAAGTCGGTGGCGACTCTTGCTATCCGTAACATTTGCGATAAAATGCAAAACCAGTAAAGTCAGTTCTCCCACCATATTACAGTGAGGTTAGCGACTTTTAGTCTTGAAAAAAAGATGTCAAAATATGATTAAATTGATTGAGATTTTGATTGAGAAAAATGTTTTGAAAATGCATGGACCTAAGTCTACGTTTATTACGAAAGCGGTTAAAGTTTGAAAAACAAAAAGAGACTTAAAAAGGAGGGAGAAGATTTTTGAAATTAAAGAAAGTGGGAGGAGATGAAGGGACTATCCTATGTACACAAAGTAAAAGATAAGGAAAAGAACGGTCTAACTAATAAGAAGCCAACACTTTACATAAAGAAGTCAATGTAGGATTTCTATCCTTTGGATTATAAACCAATCAAGCATAATAAAACCGATCTTCAAATGAAAATAAGCTTCAAATGAACTTGCGCCTTAGATGTATTAAGTCTTCATAAAAAATTGGGCAGAGTAATGACTGTATACAGAGGAATTCTCAATCACAGACAAAGCATAAAATTAGAATAACCTGTACACAAAGAAAACCAACCCAATGCCTTGGAGTAAACCCTAAGGAATTCAGACAACATAACAAAAGGGCACCAAGGTCTCCAAGTATCAAGACTTCTAATCCTAAGTCCGAGAGATCCACAATTCCATAGTGCCAAGTGTGATACGGTGGCAGAACCGACTGTTTTTACTGGTTTGCGTTTTACGTTTTTTGTTTGCAAAATGTCGCGGTAAGCAAGAGTCGCCACCGACTTTTATTTAATCCAATCATGGAAAAGGAAAAAGAACAGAAAAAACCTTTTTTCGAGATATTCTGAGTACAGAGGGTAGATTATAGAAAGGGAAGGTGTTAGCACCCTTTCTATCCATAGTTTTCCATGGGCTCTTAGGTACATGCTCATCTTTTTAAAATTGTTTGTGTGTGTGCTTGCTTTGAAAATGTTTTTACTTCGTGATAACCCTTGTATCAGTCCTCAAGCGTGTGATGAAGTTGTTTTGAAAATTTGTTTTGAAAGGTGTTTGTGTGAAAAGTTTTTATTGAGCAAGTACTTAAGATTCTACCTATTCGAAAAAAGATTGTTCGTTCTATTTCCTTTAGACAACTCTATCGCACGATTAAGGAGTAGGTAGCACCATCGTTGGAGTTGTAAGGGACTTTCGAAAGGGACAAATACAATCACTAAAGGAATAGTTAGAAAACTTTAGTAGTAACCCTAGAGTCTTAAGATCCTTTCGAGGCAACGTTTTCGAGGCAACATTTCCGAGGCAACATTTCCGAGGCAACATTCGAATGGGACATTTGATCTTCTATACAGGAGGGAGACCTCTAAAATTTCCTATGCTTAATGACTGTTTACCAAAGGCAACCATAGTGAGGCAAACCGTAGGAGTGAACATGTACATGTGAACTTTTTCAGTTATTTAGTCTTTGCATATTAGGTGATCTACCGTTTTAAATTTCAAGCATTCTGTAAGTGTTTGATTGTTGGCATGTTTTTTGGTAAAACCAGTTGTGTGAATGTCATGACTGATGTCATAACATTCTGGGATACAAGGTACATTCTGCAGAAAAAGAATGTCATACAGGAGCTGCTCAATATGAGTGTTTAGCTGATCATTATGCAATGATCATATTTATTGCATTCTACCAAAATCAGTAAACAAGATTCTTGTTGTCATAACCAATGTTAAGACATCCTTTACTGAACTAATATTTGTGCAGATTTGTTATTTCTGAGAATTTTTAGGAATCTAGTTTATTCAGTCCAGATCAGATTCTCACGTGGACTTAGGTTAACTTTGCTTAACCCTAATCTGGTTGTTAAAGTCCTATGACCAAGTCTTGAGGTTAACCCTAATTAACCCTAGCTATTTTCGTGGAAGCCCTAACAGAAGAATAGCTGGCTATATATTCCTCATGAAGATTGTTGGTGAAAGATACTTTTGACAGAAGATCAATAAGGGACTGTATAGTTGTAACTACTGTAATCCAAGCAATTATCATTGTGATAAGTGACTTGGAGTAGGATTTGATTGTAAGGGTTGTGTATCACTCAAAGCTTTGAAGCACGAGTGTTTGTGTTACTTGATTAAAGCTTTGAAGCAAAGTCAAGTTAGGGTTGTGTATCACTCAAAGCTTTGAAGCACGAGTGTTTGTGTTACTTGATTAAAAGCTGTGAAGCAAAATCAAGTGTATGTACTGAAGAGTGTCTTCATAATTTCATTAGTCAATTGTTTAGTATCACTGCTGTGATTGAGGGGGAGTGAGTAGGAACTCAGGTTTAAGTTGAACTTAGATTGAAGTTGCATTGGGTAGGTCTTAAGTGAAGGAGATAAACTGGTTGGTTTATTCCTGAATTAATATCTCTTATAGTGAATTTCCTCCCTGGCTCGGTAGCCCCCAGAGTAGGTGTTGTTACACACTGAACTGGGTAAACAATTGACTGTGTTCTTTACTGATTTTAGATTTACTGTCTTGAAGAGTGTCAGATACGGTGTCATAACATTCACTGTGACATTAAGTATCTGCTGCCAGAATTTCAATTGGCATCAGAGCAGGCACCCTACCTGTCTTACTGGGTGAGATCTAGGGATATTATTTTCTGGCGCTATGGACAAAGAAGGAGGATTTGGAAACAGACCACCCATTCTGGATGGATCAAATTATGACTACTGGAAACCTCGTATGATTGCCTTCTTAAAATCACTATACAAAAAGGCTTGGAGAGTTGCTGACAAAGGATGGAACCATCCCACCATAACTGGGAAAGATGGGACGACCAATCTGAAACCTGAGGAAGAATGGAGCAAAGAAGAAGATGAGTTAGCCCTGGGTAACTCCAAAGCATTAAATGCCTTGTTCAATGGAATTGATAGAAACATATTCAGACTAGTACATCAATGTGAACTGGCCAAGGAGGTTTGGGACACTCTCAAAACTACCCACGAGGGCACATCCAAAGTAAAAATGTCAAGGCTTCAGATGCTGACTACCAAATTTGAGAACCTAAGGATGATGGAAGATGAGACCATTCATGAGTTTCACATGAACATCTTGGAAATTGCCAACACCTCAGGAGCATTGGGAGAAAAGATGTCAGAAGAAAAGCTGGTGAGAACGATTCTCAGATCCTTGCCTAAAAGATTTGCAATGAAGGTGACTGCTATAGAGGAAGCTCAGGATATCTGCAACTTGAAGGTGGATGAACTCATTGGGTCACTTCAGACCTTTGAGATGGGGATCAGTGACAATGTCGATAAGAAAAACAAGAGCATATCACTTGTATCTAATACTGAAGATGAAAACAAAGAGGATGAAGAAGAAAATATTTCAGAAGCTATAGCCATGCTTGGAAGACAGTTCAATAAACTTATCAAGAGAATGGACCCAAAGTCAAGGTCAAATGTTAAGAACATTCCTTCTGACATTAACAGATCCTATGACTCTAGCAGAAGACCAAAGTCCGAAGAGAAGGGAAATCAAAGCAAAGGAATTCAATGCCATGGATGTGAAGGATATGGGCACATTCGAGCTGAATGTCCTACCTTTCTTAAGAAACAAAAGAAAGGAATGTCTGTTACTTGGTCTGACTGTGACTCAGAAAGTAATTCTGAAGAAGAATCTTCCAAACTAGTTACTGCACTAACTGGTATTTGTAACTCTGATAGTGACTCTAGTGATGAGGAAGTGACATTTGAAGAACTGGCTGACTCCTACAAGAAGTTATGTATCAGAAGTGCTGAAGTCTGTCAGCAAAATGAGAGACAAACAAAACTCATAGTAAAGTTGGAGGCTGAGAAGAAGGCAGGCATTGATACTATAAGTCATCTAGAAGGGGAAGTTCAAATGCTAAACTCAAAACTTGACCAGATGACCAAATCTGTCAAGATGCTGACAAATGGAACTGACAAATTAGAAGAAATCCTTCAGGTTGGACAAAATGTGGGAAACAAGTCTGGTCTAGGATTTGTGGCAGCAAAGAAATCTATTGTAGACAAGAAGAAGATCAGGCCTGATAAACAAATGTCAAAGCAGATGTCACAACATAGCACTCAACATTGAGAGCAGAGAAATATGAAGAAAAAGTATCAAAGATGGAGATGTCATCATTGTGGGAGGTTTGGTCACATAAAGCCATTCTGCTTCAGATTATATGGATATCCTAATCAGACCCCAGTTGTCAAACCTAAGTCTAACAAGGCACCATATACTCAACAGTGGAAGAAAAAGGCTACTGCCCTGATAGCTCACACCTCCCTTAGAGTCTTTGCAAAGGAAGACTGGTACTTTGATAGTGGATGCTCTAAACACATGACTGGAATCAAGAATCTTCTCAATAATGTTAAACCTCACACTACTAGTTATGTGACTTTTGGAGATGGTGCTAGAGGAGAAATCAAAGGAGTTGGAAACATGGACTGCCCTGGAGTTCCAAACCTAAATGAAGTATTGCTGGTAAAAGGCTTGACTGCTAATCTCATAAGTATTAGTCAATTATGTGATCTAGGATTCAAGGTCAACTTCACCAAGTCTGAATGTCTTGTAACTAATGAGAAACAAGAAGTTGTAATGAGAGGAGTCAGATCTAAAGATAACTGCTACTTATGGGAGTCTGAGAACATTAATTATTCTTTTGTGTGCTCTATTGCCAAAGAAGAAAAAGAAGTGAAACAGTGGCACCAAAAACTTGGACATTTACATCTAAGAGGAATGAAAAGGATTATATCCATGGAAGCAGTCAGAGGGATTCCAAGGCTGCAAATTGATGAAGGGAGAGTCTGTGGTGAATGTCAGGTTGGAAAGCAGACTAGAATGTCACATCCAAAGTCAAGACATCTGACCACCTCTAAGGTCTTAGAACTTCTACATATGGATCTGATGGGACCAATGCAAGTGGAAAGTCTTGGTGGAAAAAGATATGCCTATGTTGTTGTGGATGATTTTTCCAGATTCACCTGGATTAACTTCATTAGAGAAAAGTCTGATGTATTTGACGTATTTAAGGAACTGTGCAAAAGAATTCAAAGAGAAAAAGAAGGATGCATTGTCAGAATCAGAAGTGATCATGGCAAGGAATTTGAAAACAATAAGTTTGATGAGTTCTGCTCCTCAGAAGGAATTAATCATGAATTCTCTTCACCCATAACTCCTCAACAAAATGGAGTTGTGGAAAGGAAAAACAGGACTATACATGAATCTGCCAAAGCAATGATACATGCCAAAAGACTTCCTATTCATTTTTGGGCTGAAGCTATGAATACAGCCTGTTATGTCCATAACATGGTCACCTTGAGAAAGGGAACATCATCCACCATTTATGAACTTTGGAAAGGAAGAAAGCCTACAGTGAAGTACTTCCATGTATTTGGAAGCAAATTCTATATTCTGACAGATTGTGAACAAAGGAGAAAGATGGACCCTAAAAGTGATGAAGGAATATTCCTAGGATACTCTACCAACAGCAGAGCTTATAGGGTATTCAATTCCAGTACCAAAGTTATGATGGAATCTATAAATGTCATAGTTGATGATTACCATGAGGAAACAAATGTCCCATATGATGTTGAGACATTCTTTGAGACTTCAACTCAAAAGGATGATATTCCTAAAACCACTTCATCAAAATCTGAATCAAAGGAAGCTAACAAAGACCCTTCCATCAGAATTCAGAAAGATCATCCTAAGGAACTCATCATAGGAGATCCTAACTGTGGAATCATTATAAGATCTAGAGAAATCATCTCAAACTCTTGCTTTGTATCTAAGATTGAACCAAGAAATGTTAAGGAGGCTTTAACTGATGAATACTTGATTGGAGCAATGCAAGATGAATTGAACCAATTCAAGCAACATGAAGTATGGGAGTTAGTTCCTAGACCATGAGGAACAAACATCATTGGCACAAAATGGATCTACAAGAACAAATCAGATGCTGAAGGAGTTGTCACCAGGAATAAGGCAAGACTTATTGCTCAAGGATACACTTAAGTTGAAGGGGTTGATTTTGATGAGACTTTTGCTCCTGTAGCCAGACTGGAATCAATCAGACTCCTATTGGGAATTGCTTGTCTCCTTAAGTTCAAGTTATTTCAGATGGATGTAAAGAGTGCCTTCCTAAATGGGTACTTAAATGAGGAAGTGTACGTGGAACAGCCTAAAGGATTTGTGGATCCAAACTTCCCTGATCATGTCTACAAATTGAGGAAAGCTTTATATGGCCTGAAACAAGCTCCTAGAGCATGGTATGACAAGTTGACAAAATTCCTCTCTGACAAAGGATACAGGAAAGGAGGCTTGGATAAAACTCTTTTTGTCAAAAATGAAGGAGGAAAGATAATGGTAGCTCAAATCTATGTTGATGACATAGTGTTTGGGGGAATGTCAGATAAAATGGTTAAACATTTTGCTGACCAGATGCAAGCTGAATTTGAAATGAGCCTCATGGGAGAATTGACCTACTTTCTTGGACTGCAAGTCACACAGATAGAAGACTCAATTTTTCTGTCTCAAAGCAAGTATGCAAAGAACATTGTCAAGAAGTTTGGGATGAAGAATGCTAGTCACAAAAGGACTCCTGCACCTACTCACTTAAAACTATCCAAAGATTCAAGTGGGGTTAAGGTGGACCAAAGCTTGTACAGAAGCATGATAGGAAGTCTTCTATACTTAACAGCCAGCAGACCTGACATTGCTTTTGCAGTTGGAGTATGTGCAAGATACCAGGCTGAACCCAAAGTAAGTCATATCAACCAAGTGAAGAGAATTCTGAAGTATGTGAGTGGAACCTACAACTATGGCTTGTTGTACTCTCATGGATGTGAACCAACTCTGACTGGTTACTGTGATGCTGATTGGGCTGGAAGTGCTGATGATAGAAAGAGCACCTCTGGAGGATGTTTCTTCTTAGGAAATAATCTTGTCTCCTGGTTCAACAAGAAATAGAGCTGTGTGTCTCTATCTACTGCTGAAGCTGAATACATAGCAGCTGGTAGTAGCTGTTCTCAAATGATCTGGATGAAACAGATGCTTACTGAGTATAATGTCACACAAGATGTTATGACATTGTACTGTGACAATCTGAGTACTATCAACATTTCCAAGAATCCTATTCAGCATAGCAGGACCAAGCATATTGACATTAGACATCACTTCATCAGAGATCTTGTAGAGGAGAAGACGATTAAACTGGAACATGTTGCCACTGAACTACAACTGGCCGACATTTTTACCATGGCACTTGATGCAAATCAATTTGAAAATTTGAGGGGCAAGCTGGGTATTTGCCAACATGAAGAAATGTAGCAATTAATTTTGCTTAAAACAAGGGATGAGAGAGATATTTTAGTTAAGTCTACTCTGATTGGGCTAATCATCTACTTCTCTATTTCTTTCCAAAATTTTAAGAAGTTGAATAGACATTCATATATCTCCCTCCTCTCGCGTTTCTGCAACAATCTTCAATCTCTCAAACGAAGACTTCACTATCACTGTTACCTGTTTTCTAAAACACTCAAAATGTCTCAACTATCCATGTCATCATCCTCTTCAAAGGCAACTGCTTCTTCCGCATCCTCTGATCGAGAACCTAGGGCAATCACAAACTGCATGGATTCTGATGTTCTGGAGATAACTCCTCTTCGTGAACTGGCAGCTGACCCCACTAAGGTCAAGAAGCTGCAAACCAGACATGCAAGAAGGTCACAAGCCTCTTCATCTGGTAAACCCTCTCAACCATCATCTTCTGTTCCTCCAGAAATAGCAAATAGGGAAGGTTCAGTTTATGTTCATCAAGCTATAGCTAGACTTGTCACTACGATTCTAAATGAGAATCACTCTGTACCTGGCATTTCTGTACCTTTGAATCAAGAATCTTCTAGTCCAAATGTTGAAATGAATCCAGATGTCACTCAGAATGTTGAGACACCGGATGACAACATTATGAAATCTCCTGAAAATCGTGATGATCACCAGAACCCTACTGAGAAGGATGTTGAACCCCCAGTTATTGATGTTGATGAAGAATACTCTGACAATGACTTAATTGCCAATATCAACCCTAGCATAGCTAGAAGGATGATGAACAGAAAAGGAAAGCATGATGCTGCCAAAAGCCTCTCCAAAGAGAAGACTGCTGATGTTGTTCATAAGAAAACCAGGTATGAGAACAAGACTGGGGTAGAAACTGTGAAGGATGGATTGTCAAAAGAAAAAGGGAAGGTGAAAACTTGAGTACCTACTGGTAGTCTCTTAAAACCTTTGAGACAACCAATAGCAAAGAAAAGGAAGGAGCCTGAACCCTCTAAATCTGATGAGGAATCAGAATTTGAGTTTGATGTTGAAGATATTCCTCTCAAAAGGAAACTCTCTTCAAGAAAAATGCCTAAAGTTCCTGAAGTTGCCACTGACAACATCTCCTTTCACCATCCTGAGAATGCAAACAGGTGGAAGTATGTAAGTTTGAAAAGGATCGCCTTGGAAAGAGAACTGAACAACAGTGCCATGGAATGTAAGGAGATCATGGATCTAATCAAAACTGCTGGTCTAATAAATACTGTGGTAAAGTTTACCAACTGCTATGAAGTTCTTGTCAAAGAATTCATAGTGAATTTATCTGATGGGTGTGCTGATGGAAAGTCAGCGGATTTTAAGTGTGTATATGTGAGAGGAAGGAAGGTAAATTTCTCTCCCTCTGAAATAAACAAATTCCCAGGAAGACCTGATGATGCTTTTCCTGAGCTAGAGGTTACTGACAACCAAGTGTTCCAAACCATCACTGCAAATCAAGTCAAGAGCTGGCTCTTAAAAGGGAAGCTGAATGCAAGCAAGATAAGCATGAAATTTGCCATTCTGCACAAAATTGGTGCAGCTAACTGGGTTCCCACCAACCATAAATCAACCATCTCCACAGGCTTGGGAAGATTTATTTATGCTGTTGAAACCAGGACAAACTTTGACTATGGCAAGTATATCTTTGATCAAACATTAAAACATGCTGGAAGTTGTGCTATTAAAGGCCCTATTGCCTTTCCCTCTCTCCTATGTGGTATAGTCCTTGCTCAGTATCCTGACATTCTAGTTGAAAAAGATACTGTATGCAAAAGAGCCCCTGCTCTTGGGTTGCACTATAAGCTATTTCAGGGAACACATGTTCCTGACATTATCATGACATCAGCTGAGACATCAACTGTCAAATCTCATTCCAAGAAAATTGATGTTATAGCTGTGCTGAAGGAAACCTGCAAAGAGCTTGATACAAGGAAAATGACTCTTGAGGACCTGATTGCTATACTAGAACGGGAGGAGATTGAAGGACAAAGAAGGGAAGAGGATGCTGCTGAAGACCAGCTTAATGCTGAAGATAGTGCCTCCTCTGAAGATGACAGTGCTTGAAGATCAGTGTAGTTGACAAGTTTGCTGTTGGTACCTGTTGCTGCAAATGACTTTTGATTTTTTTCTCTCTCTATGTTTTTATTATTCCTTTTGGATGACTGTATAACCTAAAAGTACAAGTATCTTTGGCCTATTTATGGCTAAAGAGGGGGAGAAGATTTTGTGATAATTTTGGTAGAATTAGACTTGGTAGATATTATTAATTCTGCTGCTTTCTAATCTCTGATTGTTTAGGGGTTTTAGCCAAGAATTTGCCAAAGGGGGAGTTTGTAAGTGTTTGATTGTTGGCATGTTTTTTGGTAAAACCAGTTGTGTGAATGTCATGACTGATGTCATAACATTCTGGGATACAAGGTACATTCTGCAGAAAAAGAATGTCATACAGGAGCTGCTCAATATGAGTGTTTAGCTGATCATTATGCAATGATCATATTTATTGCATTCTACCAAAATCAGTAAACAGGATTCTTATTGTCATAACCAATGTTAAGACATCCTGTACTGAACTAACATTTGTGCAGATTTGTTATTTCTGAGAATTTTCAGGAATCTGGTTTATTCAGTCCAGATCAGATTTTCACGTGGACTTAGGTTAACTTTGCTTAACCCTAATCTGGTTGTTAAAGTCCTATGACCAAGTCTTGAGGTTAACCCTAATTAACCCTAGCTATTTTCGTGGAAGCCCTAACAGAAGAATAGCTGGCTATATATTCCTCATGAAGATTGTTGGTGAAAAATACTTTTGACAGAAGTCAATAAGGGACTGTATAGTTGTAACTACTGTAATCCAAGCAATTATCATTGTGATAAGTGACTTGGAGTAGGATTTGATTGTAAGGGTTGTGTATCACTCAAATCTTTGAAGCACGAGTGTTTGTGTTACTTGATTAAAGCTTTGAAGCAAAGTCAAGTTAGGGTTGTGTATCACTCAAAGCTTTGAAGCACGAGTGTTTGTGTTACTTGATTAAAAGCTGTGAAGCAAAATCAAGTGTATGTACTGAAGAGTGTCTTCATAATTTCATTAGTCAATTGTTTAGTATCACTGTTGTGATTGAGGGGGAGTGAGTAGGAACTCAGGTTTAAGTTGAACTTAGATTGAAGTTGCATTGGGTAGGTCTTAAGTGAAGGAGATAAACTGGTTGGTTTATTCCTGAATTAATATCTCTTATAGTGAATTTCCTCCCTGGCTTGGTAGCCCCCAGAGTAGGTGTTGTTACACACTAAACTGGGTAAACAATTGACTGTGTTCTTTACTGCTTTTAGATTTACTGTCTTGAAGAGTGTCAGATACGGTGTCATAACATTCACTGTGACATTAAGTATCTGCTGCCAGAATTTCACATTCTTTTCATACAATCCTATTAGCCATGCATCTAGATAGTTAAAGATTGCGAGAATTTAAAGTGCGAAAAATAAACCTAGCTATTACAAGGCTTCGGGGAGGGGAATTAATTACATGACCAAATATCGGGAATTTAAACAGTAAATAAAAACCCTAGGTTAACTATTACAAACCCTGAGCAGTTACAAAATAATGGACAAGTAATTAATAAGCGCGCGGCAAATTAAATGCGAGGACGATTGAAATAACCTAAAACCCTAATTTAGAGAAAAAGTCTTTTTGTGGATTTTTATTTGAGAAAACATTTAATTTCAAATTAATTAAACCTAATTTCTAATTGTTTTTAATTATGAAAGAAATTAAATTAACCTAATTTTCTAATTAACCTGATTAATCAAAGGAATAAATATTTATGAGGAAAAATGATTTTTGATGTATTTTTAAAGAAAATTAATTAAATTATGTACAACTAAAGTCCTAATTCTAATTATTTTTAATTATATAAAAAAAAGATTAAATTACCCTAAATTAATTAAACTAATTGATTAAAAATATTTATTAAAAAAGAGATCTTTTTGTGATTTTTGTGTTTAATAAAAAATAATTTGTGTGTTAATTAAAAAAGAAAATGATTAATGAAATAAATAAAGAAATCAAAAATGGAAAAAATGAGAATTGGGCCTATTTGCATTGCTGAAGAGGGGGTGAGAATATGAATTTCCTGGCCCAACAAAGCTGAGCCCAATCAACCACGCTGGATCCTGTGCAGCGTTGACCTGAGGTGCATCATGGTCCTTCAGGCTGGAATCGTCAGATCTAAGTAGGAGTGCATCTAGTGGCTGGATACTAGGGTTGTATGGAAAGCGCCTGGAGGAATGGAGCGCTAGATCTGTTGCAAGAAAAGAAAATAAATAAAGCACTGGGACCTGGGATCGAACCCAGGTCCTTACGCCTTGTACCAATGCTACGCTGCCAGCTGAGCTATTATTGTTAGTTGTTAATACAATAATAATAATTCATAATATACAAAAACAAATCCCATGCCCTGAAACTAACAAAACGCGCGCGTTGAATTTAAATATACCAATAGGGTGGTGACAAATCACCTTCTTCTACCTCCAGCCCGTCGTCTTAGGTTTATGACCTATACCTACAGACGTTTGCTGTAACTACAACCCTGAAAAACTCAAAAATCTCATACGAGCATGATAAATTAATTGTGATGGTACCAATCAACTCGTCTTGGCCTCACGAGCATCATGGTACCTGATTCATAGCCTAATTTTACCTGTATACAAAGACCCTAAAGTTCATGTAGAAACCCTAACAATGGCAGATGCGTGTAAAGGTCCCAAAAATACAATTAAACTATGTGGTCAGATTAAAAACATGATAATGATCACAAATATAACAATTAAAGGTGCTAATGATGCGTAAATTGTAATAATCAAATTTGAAAAAACTTGCAAACTGTGATGTGTCTAGGCGATGGTTCTTGATGTTTTGAAGGTTGCAAATGATGTTGTTGGCTTCAGGAGATGGCCAGGAAGTGATTAAGGTCTTTGAATGGCCTGGAATCGTCCTCTAGGGCATAAATCAAATGCACACTTTTTATCCAATTTTTGAGTTTTTGTTCTTGCTCCCTATTACTGCAAAACCTTATCTTTTGATCTGGAATTGTTGTATACATATAGTAGAGCATATTAGGTCAATAAAATTGCATCATATCATTGAGAATTATGAAAATGTGATTTGATTTGATTCATGTATGATATCTTTCCAAAAAAAGTTGCAATCCAATCTTTTCCAATCCTAATGAGTCTTGCACGAATTAATCATCATGCTAGCTGTACATAGACTCCAAATGTGAAAAAAATCCCAAGATTTGATTTGCTTTTATTATTTTACCATTTAATTTGATTTATTTTGATTTAAATGAATACAAAATCAAAATAAATGATAAAAATAATAAAATAATAGGTGGAAAAGCTCAGGGGTCGTGGGTCCTATTAGAAACATGTTTCAAACAAGAAAACATGGACCCCTTTGGAAAAAAATGCAAATTTGATCAATGTTGACTTTTGACAATTTTCCAAAAATTGCCAACTTTGACAATGCACAACTCTCTCAATTTTGACCCTAGGAGTGTGTTCTTTGACTTTTTAGAAAGCTTAGGATGCCCCCTAAACAACTCTTTTGGTTTCATCTCAATTGTATCTTCCATTTTCATTTATGAAGCTTTGACCCAAAAGGTGTTTTTGTTGACTTTTCAAAAGGACCTATAATGTAAAAATTCATATCTTTTGATGAGTGCATATTTTGAACTTGTGGGCTGAAGATGAATTGTAGGGAATTGCATCCTCTTCAAAGTGAGCCTTGGATGGAAAATTTATGATAAAGTATGAAGAAGTTATGCTTAGTCAAATTTGGGTTGACTTTTCCTACAAAACCCTAATTTAGCAACTTTTGGGCTTTGATGAATTTGGAGCATTCCTTGAGGAATCATGATCAACTCTTGATCAAATGATGGAAGTCACTTTAAAATGTTGATGTTGACCAAAAATCTTGAGGTTTGACTGTATGTGGGCCACACTTGACTTTTGACCTAATATAGTCGATTCTCAAGCATTTGAGCAGTTGACTGAGCAAACTTCTTATGCAAGGCCTGAAGCTTGACATGGATGATCTTGGGAACATATTAGGACCTTGGGAAGCATTTGAGTCCTTTATGGTTCACACATATGATGAAAAGGGAAACCCTAATTTGAGGTATACTGCCTTAGGAGAGAGTTTGTCTGGTTAACTCTTGGACTTCCTTGAGCAACTTGGGGACCTCAATTGACATTTGTTGAGTAAAATGGGAGGGAAAATTTTGGGGTACAACATCTACCCCTGTTCAATCTTCTTAAACCTGAGGATGTAGATTGGCTGCTCTGCCTTTCGTGATCTAAAGGTGGAAGATGATTGAACACTAGAGTGCCCAGAAATTTGCACTCGCATGAAGTGGCACTTGATTTGTGATATCGGGAATGGGCTTACAGATGTCATTTGGAGGTCGATAATGGAAGATTCTCGGAGATCGGCTTAAAGATGCCATCCTGGATGCGATGGAGAATTATCGGAGATGGGCTTAAAGATGCCATCTAGAGCATGTGGATTTCCTGAGATATTCCTTTGACGAGAGTCCCTGTTGCTGTTGTTGATGAGGAATCTGCTGAGGAATGTTGGTATCTGTCTTGGGAGAAATAGAACTTTAGGAGCTTCAGTTGTCCGTTACTCTACTAGGGAAATAACTCCTGCTTGATAAAGCGAAAGTGAACTGCATATCTGGTCAGGGTACAAGCTGCACCACGACCTATTGGGGAAATGTGAAACCAATCGTGTTTGATTAGGTCCAGGTATTACAGTGTTGTGTACTACCGTCTAGAGATAAGAGAGAAGGAACCTGGATAGTAAGGTTATGAGAAGGAACCTAGATAATAGGGTTGTTTCGAAATGAAAGCCTGGATAGTAGGGCTGTGAGAAGGAACCTGGGTAGTAGGGTTACTTCGATATGAAAGCTTGGATAGTAGGTGTTGTACCCCAAAATTTACCCTCTCATTTGTCAAGTATTTGCTCACAAGATATTCTACGACGTCAAGTTTGCAGTATTGATACATCAATTTAGGCTTGAAATTGGCACAAGGGCAAAATGGTCAATTGCATACTTGAAAGTCAAACTTTGACTTTTTGGTCAACATTACATCCCAAAGGTCAAATTTCATTAAGACATTCAAGAATATGAAACTTTTTCATCAAAAAATAAAAAAGTCAAATTTCATCTTTGAAAAGTCAAAATCTCAAACTTAAAATTTTTTCTAAGTGTTGGAAAATTCATGTTTTTTTCACAACTTTATGCCAAATTTCCAACATGATACAAGACAATTCAAGGGAAAATTCCAACATGAAATTTGTATATCTCAATGAGATCTAAAACATTATAGGGAAAAACTTTCCCTAGAAATGCTTGGATTTCAAGTTATGAATTCATGAAATCATGGCATTTTTGAATAAACACTTAGAGAAATTTTCAGCAATTTTGGTCAGGGTTTTATCCCAACTTCTTGGCCAATTTTCACCAAGTTCCAGTTTGATTTAACAAAAGTGGCCAACATGAAAGTTATAGAGGGTGTTTCAATCTTTCCAAAACATTCAAGAGTGTGAATTTATCATATTTGAGCTAGGAGATTCAAGGATCTGAAGTTGGACATTCATTCTTAATTTACAAGGCAGATTTGTGATGAACAAGGAACCAAATCTTAGCCATGCTGCATAATCTTCACTTTGCAGGCCTCTTGACTTGCAAATCTATTCATAATAAGATGTTTACACAATTGATTAAACCATTATCCATTGCATCTTTCCATTTTTGGACAAAGGCACCATTGCCATTCTGGCAAAGTTCACTTTAATCATAAAGTCAATTTCTTGAGCCTCTAACTTGTTGTTCTAATCACACTCAACTTCTACATGTCAGAACAAACATGTTTAAAGTGATAAACCACTTTAGATAGCTTGGTACAAGCATTAGAAACATGTTCTTCAAGCTTGCTTCACGTACAATCTAACCTAGCCATAACATGTGATCCAAAATATGAGTTTGTTCAAGTCTCAAACCTTCTCTATAAATAGAGAGGCCAATCACAAGAGAAAGAGGTTAGAAAAAATAGAGAGAAGGGCCAGAAAAATAGAAGGAGAAACTAACACTTAAAATTATTTTTTCTGTCAAAAACCAGATTTGTCCACAAAACTTCCATTTTTGAGCTTTGAAGTCCAAATCTTTAAATCTCATACCTTGCAAGTTTTCTCCAAACACTTCATATACACCATATAGAAGTTGTTCAAACATAAGAATAACTTCTGTAACATCATTACCACCATCTTCTAAACTCAAAAAATATACATTGCAACTTGACTCGGTTGGAGCAGTTCAACCATTTTCAGTATAAAATGAAGGTTGGAGTTACTTCAAGAAGGTTCAAAGGAGCTTGATCAATCACCACTTTACACTCGAAAACATTCGTACGTGTCCTAAAGCTTCCGTTTCGAGAGGTAAACTTTCTCAAACTGTGATCTCATTGTTCATACATCATTTGCTTTTGCGCTCAAAAGATATAACCAGACAGATCAAAGAAAAAAAACTAACAAAAAGCCAGACCAGAGGCTGACACGGGTGCCCATGTCACACGACACGGCCTGTGTCAGCTTAGTTGGGTTGAAAAACATTATAATATGCAGGGACAGAGGTTGTCACGGGTGCCCGTGTCAAACGACACGGCCCGTTGCCCGTGTCAATGTTAATGGTGCGTACATGAGCAAAAAAAGATGAACAGGGGCTGACACGGGCGCCCGTGTCAGGTGACACGGCCATGTCAGGATGGCTGGGACCAAAAAAATGCATAAAAGTCATGGACAGGTCCTGACACGGGTGCGTGTGTCCCCTGACACGGCCCGTGTCAGCTCGGGCACCAATTTGTTTTTGTTTTTTTGAGATTTTTGAGTTTATTTTGGACATGTTATATTGCTTGGAAATGACCTAAATTTATAAAACCTTTGTTTTCAAATGAAACCTCAAAAACACTTTTCTAAACTATTAACTTAGACTTAGGTTTTTTTCTTCAATGCAATTAATTACAAAACCTTTTTCTATAAAAGAACCCTAAAAAGCAATTTCTCTCACTTCACGTCTTCTTGCATATTTTATTCTTTTTGCATTATAAATTATGTAATTGTTAAAGCCTTGTAATAGTAATTAGGGTTTAATTTTCTTGCAATCCCCATTTGTACATTTGTATACCCCATCCCCATAATGATGTAATAGCGTAGTAATTTTACTTTTCGCAATTTATGGCTTTCATATCAATGCTAGTAAATTAGGGTTTGTATGGAAAGATAAAACCAACAAGTAGATCACCCTAATCAAGACTAAATGCATGTAAATAAAACACATTTGCACACTTACACCCTTAGGGTAATTCCACTTGTTTCCGATGGAAAATAGTCATGTCCCTCGAGCATGGTCGTTTTAGCAAAGACCCTCAATAAAATATCGTAGTCCCTCGATGACCCTCGATGTTGCCTTCAGTAAACGATCTAGTCCCTAAAACGTCCCATATGTTGCCTTCTATGACTATACAAACGTCCCAACGCCCGTCCCTTCATATCCAATGATGGGACTTCTTACCAAATCAATGGTAAGATAGCCACATCTAAAGGAGGAGGAAAAGCACATTTAAGACCTTCCGAGTAGGTAGATTCTCTCCTAGTTACTCGCTTGCTCACAACAAAAACATTTTTATACACCCACACTCTCATCTTTGAACTATTTTCGAAACAAACACTTTGTATGGGTTCTTATAGAAATGAAAATCGTTACAAAGTTACATTTTCAAAATACTTTCAAAAACACATCTCACAAACACACCTTTGAACTATTTTTGAAACAAACACTTTGTAGGCGTTCTTATAGAAACGAGAACCATTACGAAGTTCCATTTTCAAAAATACTTTCAAAACACACACCACAAGCACATTCGAACAAAAGCAAGTGATCTAGCAAGTAACTAAGAGCCCATGGAAAACCATGGATGAAAAGGGTGCTAATACCTTCCCTTTTCATAATCTACCCCCCGAACTCAAAAACATCTCTAAAGGTCTTTCATGTGCTTTTTCAACTTTCCTTTTGGATAAAAGAAAAGTCGATGGCGACTCTTGTTAAACTGCAATATTTGCAAACACAAACGCAAAACCTCAAGTCAGTTCTCCCACCGTATCATAGTAGGTCTATGAGAAAGAACCTGGATAGTAGGGTTACTTCGATATGAAAGCCTGGATAGTAGGGCTGTGAGAAGGAACCTGGATAGTAGGGTTACTTCAATATGAAAGCTGAGATATTAGGGCTGTGAGAAGGAACCTGGATAGTAGGGTTACTTTGATATGAAAGCCTAGATAGTAGGGCTGAGAGAAGGAACCTGGGTAGTAGGGCTACTTTGATATGAAAGCCTAGATAGTAGGGCTGTGAGAAGGAACCTGGATAGTAGGGTTACTTCGATATGAAATCCTGGATAGTAGGGTTGTGAGAAGGAACCTGGGTAGTAAGGTTACTTTGATGTGAAAGCCTGGATAGTAGGGCTGTGAGAAGGAACCTGGGTAGTAGGGTTACTTCGATATGAAAAGCCTAGATAGTAGGGCTGTGAGAAGGAACCTGGGTAGTAGGGTTACTTCGATATGAAAAGCCTGGATAGTAGGGCTGTGAGAAGGAACCTGGGTAGTAGGGTTACTTAGATATGAAAAGCCTGGATAGTAGGGTTGTGAGAAGGAACCTGGATAGTGGGGTTACTTCGATATGTAAAGCCTGGATAGTAGGGTTGTGAGAAGGAAACTGGGTAGTATGGTTACTTCGATATGAAAAGACTGGATAGTAGGGTTGTAAGAAGGAACCTGGATAGTAAGGTTACTTCGATATGAAAATACTGGATAGTAGGGCTGTGAGAAGGAACCTGGGTAGTAGGGTTACTTCGATATGAAAAGCCTAGATAGTAGGGTTGTAAGAAGGAACCTGGATAAGGTTGTTTCGTGAGAAGTTTGGATAAAACTTCAGCAGGAACCTGGGTAAGGTTAGTTTGGGCTAAGTCTGTGTAAAACTTCAGGAGGAACCAGGGTATGGTTACTTTGTGATAAGTTCATGTAAAACTTCAGAATGAACCAGGGTAAGGTTATTTCGAGATAAGTTTATGTAAAACTTCAGGAGGAACCGGGGTAAGGTTACTTTGTGATAAGTTCGTGTAAAACTTCATAATGAACCGGGGTAAGGTTATTTCGATATGATAATGTAGATTAGTTGACCCGTTTGATTTCGGGAATTGAGTTTCCATTAGTTGTCTGTAGATATGATCTGTATAACTGTTGAATTTGTTGAAGCTAATCCTCTTTTCCTAAAAAGATATCAGGGTTAGTTATATGCGATGCATGAAATGCAGGGTGAGATGATGTTCTCAAAATAAATGAGATTATGCTGTATATGTCATGTACGCGTATGTCATGATGTATGCTTATGAAATGCTATCGGGGTATGCTCGTGTCCGGGTGTGATGCGGTGGGAGAACTTACTTGAAGGTTTGCGTTTGTGTTTGCAAATGTTGCGGTTTAGCAAGAGTCGCCACCGACTTTTCTTTTATCCAAAAGGAAAGGTGAAAAAGAACAGGAAAGACCTTTAGAGATGTTTTCTTGAGTTCAAGGGGTAGATTATGAAAAGGGAAGGTATTGGCACCCTTTTCATCCATGGTTTTCCATGGGATCTTAGTTACTTGCTAGATCACTTGTTTTTGTTTGAAAATATGCTTTGTGTGGTTTTTTTAAAGTATTTTGAAAAGGCGCCATCGTTTAGGAAAACTTTTGTAATGATTCCCGTTTGTAAGAATGTATACAAAGGTGTTGAGCTTTTGAAAATACTTCATGTTTGGAAAGTGTTTTGAAAGTGTTTATTTGTGAAAATAGCAAGGATGTTTGTTTTGAAATTGAGCAAGTAATTAGGAGCATTCTACTCACTCAAAAAAGGTCTTAGGTGTTTTTTTCCTCCTCATTTAGACGTTGCTATCTTACCATTGTTTTGGTAAGAAGCCCCATCGTTGGATGTGAAGGGACAGACGTGGGTCATCGTATAACCATGATAGCAATGTTGTGAGATGACTTAGCATTTTTTCTTTAGGGACTAAGATCATTTAGAAAGGCAACTTTGATAGCATCATCGAGGGAATATGATCTCATATTTTTTGATTTGTTTGTGCTAAGACATCCCACATGCATAACATGGCCATTTTTATAAGGCAACAAGTGGAATGACTCTAGGGGTGCTAGTGTGCAAGTGTATTTGATTGCATGCATAATTTTGTCTTGAATTAGGGTTTTCTAAACGTTGGTTTTAGTCTTGCCATACACACCCTAATTATTAACAATATATGAAAGTAATGAAAATACGGAAAAGTAAAGTCTTACGCTATTACAATCATTAGGGGGATGGGGTGTACAAATTTTCAAATGGGGATTGCAAATTAAATCCTAAGTTACTATTACAACCACATTGAATGGATAAGAATGTACAAGGAAATGTAAAATGCTTATTTATTTAAGAAAAGAAATAGGTTTTGTTTAAGAAAATATTTTTTGTCTTTTTATGTTAAAAGAAATAAAATATGATATATGAATATGAAATATTTTTGGTGTTTTTTGATTAATGAAAAATAAAAGTGATAGCAAAAACAATAAAAGGAGAAAGAAGACAGAATCAGCGTAAATGTTGAAACAGAAAAGGTCAGAAGTTCTGAATCTGACGTGCTGCACAAACAGAAACAAACGTTAATAGAAATAGGGAAAGTCAGAAGTTCTGGATCTGCTGAGACCACATAAGTTTTCAGAAGTTCTGATGCAACTGACAGAACTTAGCCTCTCTTCTCCATACTAGTCAGAACATCTGCAACTTAGTCATTTCATAACAGAACAGAAGTTGCACATATAACAGTTATGACAAGTTTCATGATATTTCAGAAACAAGAGATATCAGAAATATAAATCAGAAGCAAACGTGAATTTTCTAATCCTAATTCTGAGTCCTAATTTCTTCATGAAGCTTTGGACTGGAATTCCCTCTATTTAGGAAGGCAGATGCATGAAATCTCAGAATATGTACATCATCAGAATCAGAATATCTACATTGTGTTAAATATGCAAAATCTGACAATTCCTAAATCATATGATGAGAGTCAGCAGAAACTTACCTTGCAGATGGAAAATACTCTGGGAGCTGGAACCTGGTTCTGACTACTTGTGATGTTCTGAATAGCTTCCTCACGTGTTCAGCAGGCTGGAAACTTTCAACTTAGGCTGTAAAAGATTAGAAAATTCTGGAACAACCAAAGAGTGAAGTTCTGACGTTTTGAGGTGGACGTTGATAGAGAATGTGTTACAGTTTGACTACAGAATTTTGGATGGCTTTTGAATGTATATCAGAAACTGTATGGGTGGTTTTTGTCAAGAAACACTTGAGGAAAAATGGAGTTTTAATGCAAGAATCAAATGCTAAGGTTTTGTATTTTTGTGTTTATAGTTTTTGTTTGGACTCTTGGAATTTTTGCAGGGGTTCAAGGCTTTTCTTTCTCAAGTTTTTCCACCTCTTTCTTAAATTTTCCGACCTCTTTTCAATGGCCAATGGAGTTCTATTTATAGGAAAAGGTTTTGTAGTTTGGAGAGGTCAAGTGGCACCAACGTCATATGCTAGACGCTGACTTACTCTTGAAGTGAGCTTAAACAAGCATGGTTCAAGGCACAAAGTAGGATAGTTAGCAGGTTTAGCAGCGCCTAAGCTGGATTTGTCAGCATGAATTAAGGAAAAGCAAAAGCAGTGCATGGGCCTAGCACACTTTGCATAAAAGTTTGCTTTCCCAAGACAATAGGGGTACACGTGGGGGAAATCCTTTGGATAAAGACTCAAAAGTAGTTGTGAGCATTAAATGAGCATTAAACGATGATGAGATTTATCAAATCAGAAATCCTGCCATGTGAAACTCTGCATCATTGCTTAATTATGGATCAGATGTTCTGCTTCAGCGTGGCATCCAATCTTCTGATCCTTTTATCTTCTGGCCCCAACATGTTCTGAAGGAGCTCTCAGACTTTCTAGGAAGCTTGCAGCATGCTTTGTAAACTTCTTTGAATTACCCTAGAAAATTCTGACTGAACCTTTGTGAAAACTTGCCCAGAAGTTCTGACCAAGCTTTGTCTTGAAAGTGTCCAGAATCTACTGAGTGTTTCAGTTTCAAGGACGTGTCTTTGAGAAATTATAACTTGAAATACCAGCATTTCTAGGAGAAGTTCTGTTCTGAAATGTTTCAGATCTTGTTGAGATCTAAAACTCTTGTGTCATAAGTTGATCCATAATCAGCTTGCATCAAGGTGATAATCTTATCAGAAGTTCTGAGCTTGTCATATTTCTTAAACACTTAGAAAAAATTCGAAGTATTTAGAAATTTGACTTTTCCAAAGTAAATTTGACTTTTGAATTTCTTGACGAAACAAATCTCACATTCCAACATGTTTTGATGCAATATGATTCTTGAAGCTTGATTTTGATCCAAAAGTCAAAGTTTGACTTTTCAGTGTGCAAATGACCATTTTACCCTTGTGAATGATTTTTATTTTTGGAAAATTGATAATTCAAGGCCTAGAAAACTTGGTAGAAGCAAACCTGGGATCCAGGGTGATCCCTTGTGAAATGAAAGGGAAAATTTTGGGGTACAACATCGGGGAAATAAATCCCTGATTATTGCTGGAGAGTTGTAAATATTCTGTCGGGAAGAGATGCTGGAGAATAACTCTGCGGGGACCAAAATTTGGGGGAAGAGATACTCTGTTAGTAGACCTTCCGATCTGGAGGAACAAACTTAGCTAGGGATGAAATTTTGTTGCTGGAAGTGATGAGCTCTGTTGGAGATTGAGCTTCTGTATCTGTAGAAATAAACTCTGCTTGGGGGATGAAGTTTACTGACTAGCTCGCGATTATGAACCTTGGCTGGGGGTGATTACGTCCTACTTCGGGAAAACTAACATCAAGGCCTTTGGATACTTTTACTCTATGGGGAGTGTATGTACCAATAATCATGTCCCAAAGCTGACTCTATCCCGATACCTGCTGGGCAGAGGAACCGTCGGGTTTTGTACTTCTTGTTTTTTCCCTGTTTCTGGAATTACGAGTAACTGTCTTTTGTTTCTTATGTAAATATTTATGAGCAGCAATCATTTTCAAATGCATATATCAAAAAATAAATCATTGGACGTTCTTGCAAAAAAAAACAGAAAAAGAAAAACAAATTGAAGTTTTTGAAAATGACTTGTATTAATTTTGAAATTGGCCTGTAATAGGCATTTTGTACAAAGAGGCTGACGTCCTAGTAAGAGAACGCCGCCAAAAGATAGAAATTATATAGTTTGTGTAAAAGAAAGAAAAATAGCTATATGAAACAACCCCATTGGGTTCCTACTCTGTTATTGCCTTTATATCTCCAAGCGTCTCATCACTTTGCTACTTGGCCAAAGATTGATCAGATTGATTGGCGCCATCCGAGCTTGATAGTTGATACCGAAGTCTGGTCGCAAGATGATCCAATGAGACATAGTGATACGCTTTAATCCCTAACTTTTTCCTGGATTACCCTTTCGGGTTTTCAATCCACCGGGATACCTGTTGTACCCCAAAATTTTCCCTCCCATATTTCTCAATACATTTCAAGAAAGATCCTCAAGTTGCTCAAGGAAGTCCAAGGGTTGACCAGACAAGCTCTCTCCTAAGGCAGTCTATCTCAAATTAGGGTTTCATGATGCATCTAAATACTTGAGTCCAAGGGATCCCAAATTCTCACCATTGTCCTAATATGTTCTCAAGATCATCCATGTCAAGTTTCAAGCCTTGCAGAGAAAGTTTGCTCAGTCAATTGCTCAAAGGCCTGAAAATCGACTGTGCTAGGGCAAAAGTCAATTGTGGCTCACATACAGTAAAACTTCAAGATTTTTGGTCAACATCCTCATTTTGAAGTATATTTCATCATTTGATCAAGGGTTGATGATGATTCATCAAGGATTGCTCATAATTCATCAAGAATCAAAAGTTGCTAAATTAGGGTTTTGTAGGAAAAGTCAACTCAACTTTGACCAATCATAACTTTCTCATACTTTATGAGAAATGACCCATCCAAATATAATTTTGAATATGATGAAATTCTCTACAATCCATATTAAGCTCCCAAGTTCAAAATATGCACTCACAAGAAGTTATGAATTTTGACATTATAGGTCTTTTTGAAAAGTCAACAAAAACACATTTTTTGTCAAAGCTTAATACATGAACAGGGAATACCAAATTAATATGAGACCAAAAGGGATTCTTAGAGGAAATCTCAAGCTTTCTAAAAAGTCCAATAACACCTTCAAAGAGTCAAAATTGAGGAAGTTATGCATTGGTGAAGTTGACCTTTTTTGCAAAATTGTCAAAAGCCAACTATGCCTAAAACTTTAATTTTTGCCAAATGGGCCCAATCTTTTGCACTTGTTTTGAATTGGCAACATGGTCCACTAGCCCTAGCCCTTTCCACTTGTCATTATCTTGTTTTTATTATTTATTTTTATTTTTATTTGAATTAAATCATTTTAAATCAAAACAAATCATAGAAAATCCAAAATATTGAAATTCAAAGATCTTGTGCTTGTTTCAGGTCTTAAATCCAGTTGGCAAGTATTTGAAATCGTGCAAAGTATTGGTGTGGAAAAAAAGATTGGTTTTAGGCTATTTTTGGAATGATATTCAAAGGAATCAAATCAAAATCAAATTCAATAATGGAGGAAGATTGTGATCACATTGACAACCCTAATTCATTCCTCAGTACATAAAGAAGGTGTGCAGACCTAAAACAAGGCTAGAGAGAGGCGCAACATCAAGAACAAAACTTGGAAAAAACCATAAAAAGTGAAAACATGATTTCATTGTTCCAGGCAATTTCAAAGCCTCCTGACCATCCCAATCGCTTCCTGGGATCCCCAGCAAGCAAAACCAATCAAGAACAAGCATTTCCAGGCCTTGAAACTCACTGTAAGTCAGTCACGACCTTGGGCTTTTCTTGAATTCGAATTTCATGATTTAGACATTGATAGCGTGAATTAATCATATATTCTTGATCCTTAGAACATTTGCAAGCTTTCTATAATGTTTAATTGCATTTATATGGACTGTATGAGATTTCACCATTGTTAGGGTTTGGAGCTTCGATTTGGAATTTTTGTTTACAAGTAAAATTGGGCCATGAAAGGGCCACCATTAAACTTAGCAGGTCTAGACGAAGCTATCCATGGCTTTAGTTTTGATTTATCATGCATATGTTTGATTTTGAAAATGTACATATTTGTAGCGACGGACATGGTACCGTAGGTAAAAGTCCGGGACTTTTACCAACGGAGAAGGGAAGAAGACAATTAGCGTGGCAGCCTCCCACTCGTCCATTTGAATTTTCGCACGGATTTCTTTTATTACATTTGTTCTTAATATAATAATTGTTACTTGTTTTACATACAACAAAAGCAGCCAGCACAATTGGTAAGTAGATCGTTGGAAAGTGTTTCAGGGCCTGGGTTCGAATCCCAGGTCCCCCCATTCTTCATATTATTTTTCTTTTCAGGATCCAGCGCGTATACAAGGGCAATGACCACCATGGTCCCTCCTCATCCAACTTGCCAAGTGGCCAGATGGCCAGATACAAGGGCCATCAATGAAGGAACACCAAAGGCATGGTCAAAGCAAATGCATGGGATCTCAGAAAGTCAAAAGGAACCTCCCTGTTTTGAGCCAATGCTTGCTGTCTATACCCCCCCAAAATTGCTGTTCTCAGGCCCAATAACTCTTTCTCTTTTCTTTTTACATTTTATTTTATTTAATTTACTTATTTATTTTTACCATAATTAATTTTTCTTTTATCAAAAAATCACATAAAAATATTTTTCACCCAATTAGACTTAGGTTTATTTTTTACCAATAATTTTATTAATTTAATTAGATTTTAATTTTAGGTAAACTTTAATTTGTTTTTGTAAATAAATTAAAAAACAATTAAAACAATTAGGGTTTTATTTCTAACTTAATTATATTTTCTTTTTTTTCCCTTAAAATAACAAAACACAAAAATAGGCCATTTATTTATTTTCATTAATTAATTTAATTAACTATTTAATTTTGTACTTAATTTCAAAAAACTTAATTTCTTTTTCTTAAAAAAATAATTAAAAACAACAAAAACATTTTTCTTTCAATTAGGTTAGAAAGGGTCAAAACCTTAATTCGCTCTCGTTCTAAATTTCCTCGCGCGCGCTTTATCATTTATTTTTACCCTATTAATGTAATTGCTCACAAGTTGTAATAGTTAATTAGGACCTTTTATTTTCATTTATCGCTTTATTTTAAGGGTTTGTTTTTGGCTATGTAAATACCCGAAGCCTTGTAATAGTGTAGTTTAATTTCCGCAAATATTTAACTGTTAGATGTATGATATTAGGATGCATGACAAGAATGTATGGTTAACTTTAAAACGGTTAGATAACCCTAAAATGTGCAAAGATAATAATCTGAAATTGAATCACTCACACATGCGCACTCCTAGGGTACACTCCCACTTCGGTTGCCTTCGATAAATGGTCATTGAGTATAGGGTATTTTAGTGGTCGTCCTTTTGTCTCAAAGATCAAAGTTGCGTCGGAATGGTTGCCTCGGATATTGTTGCCTCGGATAATTAATCTAAGACATTAGGGTTATTACTAAGACGTCCTAACATTGCTTTAGTGACAACACGTCCCTTTCGAATTGACCCTCAAAACTCCAACGACGGTGCTACCTACTCACTAATAGTGGGATAGAGTTGTCTAAAGGAAACGAACATAGAACGATACTTTTTTTCGAGTAGGTAGATTAGTTCTTAAGTACTTGCTCAATCCAAATAAACTTTTTCACACTTACACTCTTTTACAAACAAAGTTTTCAAAAACACTTCGTAACACCCTTGAAGACAGAAGCAAGAGTTAAATCGAAGTCAAAACAAAAACTTTTCAAATCACACAAAACACACAAAGAAGCAATTTTGAAAATGATGAGCAAGTACCTAAGAGCCCGTAGATAACTACGGATAGAAAGGGTGCTAATACCTTCCCTTTCTATAATCTACCCCCCGTACTCAAAATCTCGAAAAATGAATTTTTCTGTGCTTTTTTCCTTTCCAGTTGGATAAAATAAAAGTCGGTGGCGACTCTTGCTTACCACGACATTTTGCGAACACAAACGCAAAATGAAAACCAGCATTCCTAAAAAACAGTCCCGGTTCTGGCCACCATATCACAGAACTGGCGACTCTGCTGGGGAGTTAATAAGTGGGGTGTACCTTAGGAATAGTTCATCATATTATTTTATATTGCTTGATTTGATTGCTTTATCTTTGTGGGCTTTGTATCGGAGTTACTATAGATCCTAACTTGGATCTGGGGACACCTTTTAGGTAAGTAGCAATAAACTGTGAGGGAACTGTACGGCGTAGACCGATATGGTTGAAGCAGTAGCTACGTTGATGTGGTACATTAGTTGGTACCGATATCCCTTGTGGAGGAACAAGGAGAATATGGGGCTGCTATATGGGTTGTTAAGCATCAACTGACCTTAGAACCTATAATTGACCAACTTGGCCATAGGAAGTAGTGAGATAGTCGATGCTCGATGCTACGCTCATTGAGACCATACTCTCGAGATGGTTCCGGCCGCAAGAAAAGATTGTGTGAGCTGAAACTATGACCGATGGAGGATGGTCAGTGATATTGAGAACCTATAGAACCCGATTACTATTATTAGGACAGGTTGAAGCAACTAAACTGCAAGAGGGTAGTACCTAAACTCCATGCTAGCCTGAAATTTAAGGGCTATTGTGTGACTTGTTTGCCTTTACCATGTTTGATAACTGCTATACATGTTGTGTGTTTTCTTATGACATCATGCATCATGACATAGCATGCATATTTCATTAGATTGACCATTTTAAAGACCGAGGGGATTCATCTTTGTTCTGTTTTGCAGATCATGGCCTCTATGCGCAGAAATACCATTCGAGTCAACTTCGTGCAGACACCTGCTTAGCTCAGAGAGTTGGTTTCAAAAGTTCCTGATACTTCTTCCTTTGTTAGAAGACATGGTCATCTCCTTAGCCTGGTCACTTCCAAGTTGGATGAGCAAATGATGAGCGTGTTGTTCCAGTTCTTTGATCCATTGCATCACTGTTTCACCTTCCCGGACTATCAGTTAGTCCCTACTTTGGAGGAGTTTTCTGATTTACTGGGTATATCTATTCTAGAGCAGACACCCTTTACAGGTTTGGAGATATCTCCTAGGCCAGGGGATATTACTTCAGCCCTACATCTAAAAATGGCTGATGTAGTATCTAACTGGGAGACTCGGAGTGGGGTTAAAGGTTTCTTGGCTAAGTTTTTGATCGATCAAGCTCAACAGTTCTGGGATAGTTTGGACTTTCAAGCATTTGAAGACATCCTGGCTCTCCTCATCTACGGCTTGGTTCTGTTCCTGAATCCAGATTCTTTCGTCGATGTGAACGCAGTCAAGATCTTCATGTCTCGTAACCCAGTGCCTACTCTCTTGGGTGATATTCTGCATGCTCTTTATAGCCGTACTGTTCGAAGAAGGGGAACCCTTATGTGTTGCACGCCGCTGCTGGAGAGGTGGTTTATTTTTCACCTCCCCAAGTCTGTATTGAAGAATGAGGAAGGTGTAGGTTGGGCTTACAGAATCATGTCCCTTGCTCATACGGACATCCTTTAGAGTTCTAAAGACATGGAAAGGGTAGCTGTCATTGATCGATGTGGGGAATACCCTAATGTTCCGTTGCTTGGAATTCGAGGGGGTATAACCTACAATCCTTGTTTGGCTTTACGACAGTTTGGACGAGCTCAGAGAGACGGTCCTCATGAGCTGCTGCTTACAGACATTGTCTTTGACTACAAGGGGGATGTTGAGGGACATCGCCGCAGGTTTATACGAGCTTGGGGAATGGTGAATAGGTCTGACCCACATGAGCTAGGATTGAAGACTTCCATCCTAATGCATCCTTATCTCCAGTGGGTTCGAGCCCGTGCTCAAAAGCTGGGGGTGCCATATGAAGCTGTTTTGCCGGTGATTGTAGAGCATACTAATGAAGAAGGGGTTCCTTATACAGTCCTCCATCCCTATATGCCTACTGATCTGGGGGAATTTAAGAGATCTTGGATCCAGTTAAAGGAAGAAAGGGATACCTACAAGGAGAAGTATCATGAGCAGGAACATAAGATCTTAAAGCTTACAAGGCAGCTTGAGAATGAGAGGACAATCAATGATCATGTCAGCATGAAAGGAAAACGACCATGGGATTTCTGATGACTTTTATTGTTTCTAGTTTAGATTTGCTTTTCAGTTATTTCTTTTGTAATGCCTTAAAGGCATTTGTTAAACATTGTTACAAGTTTTATCTAATAAAGTGTGTTTTATTTTGGTTTACAAATTTGAATCTCCCTAAGTCTTTGAAATCATTTCATACGCATTCCATTACCATGTAACTCATTACAGGTACCATTATAGGTTTCTCATCTTCTTTGCTGTTTATTTCAACACAAAATGTCTTCTGAAACACCTACTGACCAAGCCATTAAGGCTCTTCAAGCTCAGAATGCTCAGTTCTAGGAGATGTTCTTGAACTTGGCCAAAAGTCAACAAGATTTAAAGACTCTTATCTTGAAGGACAAGAAGAAGAAGAAGAAGAAGAAGGTGGTTCTGCTGAATATGGGTCACAAATTTGGGAATAGGTTGCGAGAGGAGCTTGATCTGTCTCATTCATCTGGAGGAGGAGAGAATCAAGAGGAAAGGAAGGCTCCTAGCCCTGTGGTCTCTGATAATGACACTGATTTTGATAATGAACAGTACCCTCCTGCTGAGGATAGGTAGAAACAACTTGAAGACCGCCTGAGTGCAATGGAGATCCAGAAGATACCTGGTCTAGACTTTGGAGATTTGGGACTGGCATCTGGGGTGGTGATCCCACACAAGTTTAAATCTCCTGTCTTTGCTAAGTATGACGGGGTATCTTGCCCGAAGCTACACCTCCGCTCATACGCCAGAAAGATTCAACCATACACTGCTGATAGGAACCTTTGGGTTCATTTCTTTCAAGATAGTCTATCAGGGACTCAACTTGAATGGTTCTATCAATTGGAGGGAGCTAATGTCCGCAACTGGGAGGACCTTGCTGCTGCTTTTTACAAGCAATACCAATATAATGCCGACCTTGCTCCCACGCGTACTCAACTTCAGGGTATGTCTATGGGTGCGAGCGAAGGTTTTAAGGACTACGCTCAGAAGTGGAGAGATCTGGCTGGAAGAGTACAACCCCCTCTGTCTGATAGGGAGTTGGTGGATATGTTTCTTGGAACTTTGTCTGGTCTGTGTTTCAATCATTTGATCGGTAGTTCATCGTCTGGGTTCACTGAATTGATTATGACTGGGGAGAGAGTAGAGGCTGGTATCAGAAGTGGCAAAATACAGAAAGGTGCTTCATCCAGTACAGAAAAGAAGCCTTTCAGGAAAGAAGCTAGTGACGTTTACAGCTCGAGGAGCCAAAATCGACCTGAACGCTGCCAAGCAGTTAATGCGGTAGTAATGTCAAGACCCACTGTAGCCCCACAACGCAACAATCAGCAAAGAGTTGAGACACCGCAAAGACAGTATACTCGGCTCAGTATGACCTTATCTCAAATTTTACCGCAATTGTTGAAGACTAACCTGGTGACTCTGAGGGAAGCTCCGAAGAATCCCAGTACCACCTCTCCGCTGTATAATCCGAACGACCGCTATGCCTATCACTCTGATAGCCCAGGGCATGATATAAACAACTGCTGGGCCTTGAGGAATAAGGTGCAAGATTTGATTGAAGCTAAAGAAATTGAGTTTGACGCACCAGAAAAGCCCAATGTCATGACTGCTCTTATGCCCAAGCATGGAGTAAATGTTGTGGACGATGATTCATTTGTGACCTCTGTGGAAGACATTTCTACTCCGTTGTTGACCGTTAAGAAGAACCTATTGTTGGCCGGCTTATTTCCGAGCTGTGGCGAAGGTTTCCACCTATGTTCCATCCTACCTACTGGTTTCTATTTACTGAAATCAGGTATTCAGCGCCTGATGGATAACAAAGAGATCTTGTTCGAGAAAACTTTGATTCTGTCGATTCGTGTTGAAGATATTTCCATAATAACCATTTCTGCCAATTCTTCCAAGGCTTCCTCAAGAAATCCTGTTAGGATTACATCTGTTCCGAGAGTTGCTCCATTGATCATTACTATTCCTGGACCTATCCCTTACACTTCGGATAAGGCTGTCCCGTGGCACTATGGGGCCGATGTGTATTATCATGGGATCAAACAAGACTCGAAGGTTGAAGAGGCTGATACTGATGTTAGCAATATTGTCGAGTCTAGCAAGGTCACCCAAAGCGGGAGACTCTTCTCTCCTGAGATTTCTCCTCCAACTGTTCGAAAGCCTGTTGTCATTTCGTCCGCCAGTACGTCAGCTACTGTTCTAATTCTCACTCCAGTTATCACCCCTGTCTCCGAGTCATCTGACACTCAGGGTAAAGAAGTTACAGGTGGGCCTGCCCGGATGAAGGCACCTAAAAAGGTCATTGTTGAAACCTCTAAGTAGGAGATAGAGGAAATTCTGAAGATTATCAAGAAAATAGACTACAACGTAGTCGAACAGCTGGGGCAAACCCCGTCGAAGATCTCTATGTTATCTTTATTATTGTGCTCAGAAGCCCATGCTAAGGCTTTAATTGCTTTCCTTAAAACTGTGCATGTGCTGCAGGAAACATCTGCTGACCAGTTCAAAGACTGTGTGGCTAGTTTGACCGATGACAACGGGTTGGATTTCTCTGATGCAGATCAGACTGCCAAAGGAAGGAATCACAATGATGCTCTGCACGTCTCGATCGAGTGCAGGGGCACTACTTTGGCCCACGTGCTGGTGGATACTGGGTCTTCCTTAAATGTTTTACCCAATAAAGCATTAGATCGGTTGGATTGTGAAGGGTTGGTACTGAAGCCAAGTAATATTGTGGTTAGGGCCTTTGACGGGTCCAAAAGGATGGTACATGGAGAGGTGGATTTCCCTGTTAAGGTTGGTTCCCAGACTTTTGCATCTACGTTCTATGTGATGGACATTCGACCATATTATTCTTGCTTGTTGGGTCGCCCGTGGATCCATAAGGCTGGAGCAGTAACTTCTACGCTCCATCAGATGTTAAAGCATCCAACAAAGGGGAAGATTGTTATAGTACAGGGAGAGGAGGAGTACATGGTAAGCCACCTTAACTCTTTCCGGTATGTGGAGATGGATGGGGAGTTCATTGAAACCCCGTGCCAAAACTTTGAAGAAGTCCCCCAGACTCTGGCGTCGACTGAAATTGTTGCTGACAAACCTCCAATGAAGATGGCTTCCCTCAAGGATGCCAAGGCTGTTGTTGAAAAAGGTGGGTGTGCAAATTGGGGTCAACTCCCCGACTTTGCACACAAAACTGACAAGTTTGGTTTGGGTTTTACTGCAGAAGCTCAAAGGGCTGTTCAGCGTGCACGGATTGGAAGACCTCCCCTACGTATCAATAATCCGGGAGTGAATGCAATTGAAGATGACGATGAAGAGTCAGATTTCGACAGCTGGATTTACCCGACTACCAACGGTGGCTTGAACAATTGGACGACGAAGCACTTCGTGCCCGTTTCTTTTATTACACAGTAATAGACTTTTGTTTTGAGACTTGTAACAGACAATTTGAAACTTTTACGGCCCGGTGCCTTGCCCGAGACACCGTGGCTTTGTTTGTGAGGGCTTATTATGTGTCATTTCCATATATCATCAATAAAGCATCGGACATTTTCTTGCATTACAAATTTTGCGCTCCTTGTTTTTCTTTTCTATCTTGCACTTTATCAAAACAACTATTTGTCTTACACACACTCACATATCATAATACAGGTCTACATCCACTCTGGATCCCACTGATAACGACTATGCTACTTCCAGTTATGACTTCGAAAGTACGATCAACCAAGCCGAGGATGAAGGTGAGGATGATTGTGAAGTTCTTGGGGAACTTGCTAGACTGTTACTCCAGGAAGAGAGGGCCATACAGCCGCATGAAGAGCCAGTGGAAACAGTGAATCTGGCTACAGAGGAAGACAAGAAAGAGGTCAAGATCGGTGCAAATCTGGAGTCTAGTGTCAAGCAACGGTTAATACAAATGATGCGCGACTATGTTGAGATCTTTGCCTGGTCTTATGAAGATATGCCTGGGTTGGATACCGATATTGTGGTTCACCGTCTGCCAACTAAAGAAGACTGTCCTCCAGTGAAACAGAAGGTTCGCGGAATGCGCCCAGAGATGTCTGAGAAAATCAAGGCTGAGGTTATGAAACAGTTTAATGCCCGTTTTCTAGCAGTTACTTCTTACCCACAGTGGGTTGCCAACGTGGTGCCGGTGTCGAAGAAAGATGGTAAGGTTCGGATGTGTGTGGACTATAGAGATCTGAACAGGGCGAGTCCCAAGGATGATTTCTGTCTGCCTCATATTGATGTTCTAGTTTACAACACCGTGCATCATAAGGTCTTCTCCTTTATGGATGGTTTTTCCGGTTACAATAAAATTAAGATGGCTCTCAAAGACATGAAAAAGACAATGTTCGTCACGCAGTGGGGTACCTTTTGCTACAAAGTCATGCCTTTTGGATTGAAGAATGCTGGGGCAACGTATCAGCGCACCATGGTCGCTTTGTTCCACGACATGATTCACCATGAGATTGAGGTATATGTTGACGACATGATTGCAAGGTCCCAGACTGAGGAAGAACACCTCGACCATCTTCAGAAGTTATTTGACAGGTTGAAGTTATACAAGCTGAGGTTAAAGCCGAACAAGTGTACCTTCAGGGTGAGGTCTAGTAAGCTGCTGGGTTTCATCGTTAGTGATAAAGGTATTCAAGCGGATCCGGAAAAGGTGAAGGCTATACAGGAGATTCCAGCTCCCCGAACAGAAAAAGAAGTCATAGGCTTTTTGGGACGGTTGAATTACATTGCTCGGTTCATTTCACATCTGACTTCTACTTGTGAGCCAATCTTCAAGCTGCTAAAGAAAGATCAAGTGGTAAAGTGGAATGATGAATGTCAAGCCTCTTTCGAAAGGATCAAAGAATATCTTCAAGAGCCACCTATTATGATGCCTCCAGTTGAAGGGAGACCTTTGATCTTATACTTGACAGTACTCGATAATTCAATGGGGTGCGTGATGGGGCAGCATGACGAGTCTGGCCGAAAAGAGCATGCTATTTACTACCTTAGCAAAAAGTTTACCGACTGCGAGACCTGATACTCGTTGCTCGAGAAAACTTGCTACGCTTTGGCATGGGCTGCTCGCCGACTGAGACAGTATATGCTGACTCACACTACCTTATTGATATCAAAGATGGATCCAATCAAGTATATCTTCGAGAAGCCTGTCTTGTCCGGAAGAATAGCAAGATGGTCGATGATCTTAACTGAGTATGACATCCAATACACGACCCAAAAAGCAATCAAGGGAAGTGTGTTGGCAGATCATTTGGCGCATCAGGCTGTAGACGACTACCAATCCATGAATTTCGAGTTTCCGGATGAGAACATCATGTTGGTCACTGACTGTGAGAAACCTGGACCGGATGAAGGACCTGAGGAAGGATCCCGATGGTCTATGTACTTTGATGGAGCTTCAAATGCTTTGGGTAATGGAATTGGCGCCGTGATCATATCTCCTGAAGGCTGTCATACTCCGTTCACCGCCCGATTATGTTTTAACTGCACCAACAACATGGCAGAGTATGAAGCATGCATCATGGGCCTTCAAGCAGCTATTGACCTAAGGATTAAGTGTCTGAGTGCATTAGGAGATTCCGCTCTCGTGATCAGTCAGATTAAAGGCGAGTGGGATACGAAGCACCCAAATATTATTCCTTACAAAGAGTATGTGTTGACGTTGCTTCCACACTTCGAGGAGATAACCTTTGAACAATTCCCCAGAGAGGAGAATCAGTTAGCGGACGCGCTAGCTACTATGTCTTCCATGTTCAAGGTCAGGTGGGCAATGAGGCTCCCCAGATTACCATTGAGAGGTTGGATGAACCCGCACATTGTTGTGACATCGAGACTGTAAAGGTAACAGATAAACCCTAGTTTCATGAGGTAAAGAGGTATCTAGAGGATCAGGAATACCCCGAGGGTGCATCTGTTAATGATAAGAAGTTTCTGAGGAGGTTCACGGTGAAGTTCTTCATCAGTAATGATATCCTTTACAAGCGTAACCATGATTCAACCTTACTGCGATGTGTGGATAAGAACGAGGCAGAAAGGATCATGGCGGAATTACATGAAGGTACCTTTGGAACTCATTCCAATGGATATACTATGGCAAAGAAATCCTATGGGCAGGATACTATTGGTCTACCATGGAAGCCAATTATTATTAGCATTCTCGAACCTGTCATAAGTGCCAAGTCTATGCTGATAAGGTGCACGTACCTCCAGTTCCTCTGAATGTTTTGACAGCTCCTTGGCCTTTTGTAATGTGGGGTATCGACATGATTGGCGAGATCAGACCTACTGTGTCTAACATGCATCGTTTCATTCTGGTAGCTATTGATTATTTCACGAAGTGGGTTAAGAAGCCTCTTTTGCTACAGTGACCAAGAATGTCGTGGCACGGTTTATTCGACATAATTTGATCTGTCGATACGGTGTACCAGAAAGGATCATTACAAACAATGGTACAAATATCAACAATACGATGATCACCGAGCTCTGTAAGCAGTTCAAGATACAGCGTCACAACTCTTCTCCCTACCGGCCGAAGATGAATGGGGCTGTTGAAGCGGCTAATAAAACCATCAAGAAGATTGTGCAGAAGATGACGGTTACATACAAAGATTGGCATGAGATGTTACCATTTGCTCTTCATGGGTACCGTACCTCAGCGCGGACGTCAACAGGGGCAACACCCTATTCCTTGGTGTATGGCATGGAGGCAGTCTTGCCCATTGAAGTTCAGATACCCTCTCTTTGGATTATGAAGGATGCAGGTTTGAGCGAAGACGACTGGATTCAGACCCAGCTTGATCAGCTGAACTTAATCGATGAAAAGAGACTTGCTGCTATTTGTCATGGTCAGACGTATCAAAAACGAATGATCAAGGCATTTAACGAGAAAGTTAGACGACAAGAATATCAAGTCGAGGATCTGGTGATCAAGCGCATCATACTGCCGCAATGTGATCCCAGGGGCAAATGGACCCCTACGTACAAAGGTCCATTTGTGGTTAAGAATATTTTCTCAGGAGGAGCCATGATTCTAACCACCATGGATGGTGACGACCTTCCTCACCCCGTTAATGCAGACATAGTGAAAAAATACTATGCATAAATCAAGGACCCGCTAGGTTGACTGGCCTAGGCAAAAATAAGGGCTTCCCGGCGAACCAAAAGGGTTCGGGCAAAATAAGGGATGAAAATGAAAAAAAAACTGTACACCCGACAAGTCGAAAACCTGAAAAGGTGGCTTGGGCAAAAAAGGGTATCCCGGTGGACTGAAAACTTGAAAGGGCGGTCCAGGCAAAAATTAGGGATCAAGGCATAACACTATGTCTCATTGGATCATCTTGCAACCAGACTTCTGTATCGACTATCAAGCTCGGACGGCGCCAATCAATCTGATCTACCTTCAACCAAGTAGCAAAGTGATGAGACGCTCAAAGACATAGGGGAAATAGCAGAATTGGAACTCAGTGGGATTGTTCACATAGTTTTTTTTCTTTGTTTTTTTCACAAATTGTATAAACTCTATTTTTTGGCGGTGCTCTCTTACTAGGACGTCAACCTCTTGTACAAAAAATGCCTATTTTCAGGCCAAACTTCAAAATAATACAATTCATTTTCACAAAGAAATTCCTAATTGCTTTTCCTTTTTCTGTTTTGTTTCGCAAGAATGTCCAATGGTTCATTTTTGATATATGCATTTGACAATAATTGCTGCTCATAAATATTTACATGCGAAACAAAAGACGATTACTCGTAATATCAGAAACAAGGGAAAATAAGAAATGTCTAGACCTTACAGTTGCTCTATCCATCAGGTACAGGGATAGACCTAGCTGAAGAATATGACTAAAGAAATGCATTCACTCCCCGCAGAGTAAGAAAAGGACAGTGGTGTTAATTCTCCCCAGCTGAGGCTCGCAACCGAGAATGAGTTGGTAAGATTCTCCCCAAGCAGAGTTTATCTACCACCAGCGCTGGAAGATTATCCCCAATGGAGTCTGGAAGATTATCCCCAGTAGAGTCTGGAAGATTATCCCCAGTGAAGTCGCCACTAAAAGATTATCCCCAGCGGAGTTCATTTCTTTCACAAACGGAAACTCAATCCCCAACAGAGTTCCTCATCGCCAGCAACAGTAATTCATCCACAATCGAGGGTACTTCTCCAAAGTCATCAAATCCTCAGTAGAGCATCTCTTCCCCACAGAGTTATCCTCTCACCAACATATTCTTCAGAAGGATTATTCTCCCAATCATCTTCGGTCGTTATCCTCAGCGAGCGAAACTCTTTCATTCTCTAGCATGCAGTCCGAGATTTATTTTCCCCAACCAGAAAATATCATAAAAACATCACATTTCCATACATCATGACGCATGCATACGTGTCATACATCATAATCTCATTTATTTTGAGAACATCATTGCTCGATACATGTCATATCATGCATCACATACGGCTAACCTTTACCTTTCAGGAAAGATACAATCAAATTCTCACAAAACTCAAGCTATGAAGCTCGGGTACGACCATATAGTATCTTGATTTCTACCGTATATTGTGAAGCCCGAAGAACGACCGGATAACAGTATCAGACTACCGCAAAGCCTGGGTTACGACCAGATAGTAGTATCTCTTAAAAGCAAGCTATGAATCCTGGATTCGACCGGATAATAGTTTAATCCCCAGCAAGCCGTGAAGCCCGGATTACGACCGGATAGCAGCTCAACAGTATCCATGAAGCCTGGATTCGACCAAATAGTGGTATATCATAAACACAAGCCGTAAATCCCAGATTACTACCGGATAGCAGCTTAGCAGTAGCCATGAAGCCTGGATTCAACCAGATAGTGGTATATCATAAACACAAGCCGTGAAGCCCGGATTACGACCGAATAATAGCTCAGCAAGTTATTGTGAAGCCTGGATTACGACCAGATAGCAATACAAGACCATGAAGCCTGGATTACGACCAGATAATGGTAGAAGATGTTGTGAAGCCTGTATTACGACCAGATAGCAACCAAGAATACTACGAAGCCTAGATTACGACCAGATAATGGTATATCTTTAATACAAGTTATGAAGCCCGGGTTCGACCAAATAGTATCTTGATTCCTCCGAACACCATGAAGCCTGGATTTTGACCAGATAATGGTATGACACATCGTGAAGCCTGGATTATGACCAAATAGCGGTAAGAGACACTGAAACCTGGATTACGACCAAATAACAGTGAGGGACACTATGAAGCTTGGATTACGACTAAATAGCAGTTCATCCGGCCAATTACTATGAAGCCCGGATTCGACCGAATATTAGTAGGCCCAATAGTCAAAGGGAAGCCCGAATGCGACCAGATAACAACTTGCTTTCTTCTGAAGCCTGGATTACGACCAGATAGCGGTAAGAGACACTGAAGCATGGATTACGACCAGATAACAGTGAGGGTCACTGTGAAGCTTGGATTACGACCAAATAGCAGTTCATCTGGCCAATTACTATGAAGCCTGGATTCGACCGGATATTAGTAGGCCCAACAGTCAAAGGGAAGCTAGGATGCGACCGGATAACCACTTGATTTCTTCTGAAGCCTGGATTTCGACCAGATAAGAAGTGAGGTATTGTGAAGCCTAGATTATGACTAGATAGCAGTACAGAACACCATGAAGCCTGGATTTGACCAGATAATGGTATAACACATTGTGAAGCCTAGATTACGACCAGATAGCGGTATAAGACACTGTGAAGCTTGGATTTCGACCAAATAGCAATTTACCCAGCCAATTACTAAGAAGATCGAAGTCGACCGAATATTAGTGTGCCTTGAATTCAAGTTGAAGCCCGAATGCGACCGGATAATAACTTATTTCCTTCTGAAGCCTGGATTACGACCAGATAAGAATTGAGAAATTGCGAAGCCTGGATTACGACCAGATAGCAAGTTTAATCTCATCTCCCCAGTAAGTCAATGTAAAGCCTGGATTACGACCAGATAGTAGTCGGTCTTATCACTATGAAGCCTGGATTACGACCAGATAGTAGTTCACTCTCACCTTTTCAACAGAGATGATTCCTTAGTAGAATAACGGACGACCAAAGCTCCTAAAATTCAAAACAGAGACGATTCACCAGTAGAATAACGGACGACCGAAGCTCCTAAAATTCTATTTCTACTAAGACAAAGAACAACATTCCCCAGCGGAATCTTCCTCAGCATCAGGAATACAAGCTCTCGTTAAGGAATCTCTTATGCGATCGACACTCCTTCGGATGGCATCTTTAAGCCCATCTCCCGTTCTCAATATCCAAATGGCATCTATAAGCCCATTCTCGACATCACAAGACAAGTACCACTTCATGCGGGTGCAAATTTCTGGGCACTCTAGTGTTCAATCATCTTCCACCTTCAGATCACGAAAGGCAGACAAGCCAATCTAAATCTTCAGGTTTAAGAAGATTGAACAGGGGCAGCTGTTGTACCCCAAAATTTTCCCTCCCATATTTCTCAATACATTTCAAGAAAGATCCTCAAGTTGCTCAAGGAAGTCCAAGGGTTGACCAGACAAGCTCTCTCCTAAGGCAGTCTACCTCAAATTAGGGTTTCATGATGCATCTAAATACTTGAGTCCAAGGGATCCCAAATGCTCACCATTATCCTAATATGTTCTCAAGATCATCCATGTCAAGTTTCAAGCCTTGCAGAGAACGTTTGCTCAGTCAATTGCTCAAAGGCCTGAAAATCGACTGTGCTAGGGCAAAAGTCAACTGTGACCCACATACAGTCAAACTTCAAGATTTTTGGTCAACATCCTCATTTTGAAGTATATTTCATCATTTAATCAAGTTTTGATCATGATTCATCAAGGATTGCTCATAATTCATCAAGAATCAAAAGTTGCTAAATTAGGGTTTTGTAGGAAAAGTCAACTCAACTTTGACCAAGCATAAATTTCTCATAATTTATGAGAAATGACCCATCTAAATCTCATTTTGAAGAGGATGAAATTATATACAATCCATCTTCATCTCCAAAGTTCAAAATATGCACTCACAAGAAGTTATGAATTTTGACATTATAGGTCATTTTGAAAAGTCAACAAAAACACCTTTTTTGTCAAAGCTTCATACATGAACATGGAATACCAAATGGAGATGAGACTGTAAGGGTTGCTTATAGGACATCTCAAGATTTCTAAAAAGTCCAAGAACACCTTCAAAGAGTCAAAATTGAGGAAGTTATGCATTGGTGAAGTTGACCTTTTTTGCAAAATTGTTAAAAGTCAACTATGCCTAAAACTTCAATTTTTGCCAAATGGGCCCAATATTTTGCACTTGTTTTGAGTTGGAAACATGGTCCACGATCCCTATCCCTTGCCACTTGTCATTATCTTGTTTTTATTATTTATTTTGATTTTTATTTGAATTAAATCATTTTAAATCAAAACAAATCATAGAAAATCCAAAATATTGAAATTCAAAGATCTTATGCTTGTTTCAGGTCTTAAATCCAGTTGGCAAGTATTTGAAATCGTGCAAAGCATTGGTGTGGACAAAAAGATTGGTTTTAGGCTATTTTTGGAATGATATTCAAAGGAATAAAATCAAAATCAAATTCAATAATGGAGGAAGATTGTGATCACATTGACAACCCTAATTCATTCATCAGTACATAAAGAAGGTGTACAGACCTAAAACAAGGCTAGAGAGAGGCGCAACATCAAGAAGAAAACTTGGAAAAAACCATAAAAAGTGAAAACATGATTTCATTGTTCCAGGCAATTTCAAAGCCTCCTGACCATCCCAATCGCTTCCTGGGATCCCCGACAAGCAAAACCAATCAAGAACTAGCATTTCCAGGCCTTGAAACTCACTGTAAGTCAGTCACGACCTTGGGCTTTTCTTGAATTCAAATTTCATGATTTAGACATTGATAGCACGAATTAATCATATGTTCTTGATCCTTAGAACATTTGCAAGCTTTCTATAATGTTTAATTGCATTTATATGGACTGTATGAGATTTCACCATTGTTAGGGTTTGGAGCTTCGATTTGGAATTTTTGTTTACAGGTAAAATTGGGCCATGAAAGGGCCACCATTGGACTCACCAGGTCTAGACGAAGCTATCCATGGCTTTAGTTTTGATTTATCATGCATATGTTTGATTTTGAAAATGTACAGATTTGTAACGATGGACATGGTGCCGTAGGTAAAAGTCTTGGACTTTTACCAACGGAGAAGGGAAGAAGACAACTAGCATGGCAGCCTCCCACTCGTCCATTTGAATTTTCGCGCGGATTTCTTTTATTACATTTGTTCTTAATATAATAATTGTTACTTGTTTTACATACAACAAAAGCAGCCAGCACAGTTGGTAAGTGGAGCGTTGGAAAGTGTTTCAGGGCCTGGGTTCGAATCCCAGGTCCCCCCATTCTTCATATTATTTTCCTTTTCAGGATCTAGCGGGTATACAAGGGCAATGACTACCATAGTCCCTCATCATCCAGCTTGCCAAGTGGCCAAATGGCTAGATCCAATGGCCATCAATGAAGGAACACCAAAGGCATGGTCAAAGCAAATGCATGGGATCTCAGAAAGTCAAAATGAACCTCCCTGTTTTGGGCCAAGGCTTGCTATCTATACCCCCCCAAAATTGTTGTTCTCAGGCCCAATAACTCTTTCTCTTTTCTTTTTACATTTTATTTTATTTTATTTACTTATTTATTTTTACCATAATTAATTTTTATTTTATCCAAAAATCACATAAAAATATTTTTCACCCAATTAGACTTAGGTTTATTTTTTACAAATAAATTTATTAATTTAATTTTAGGTAAACTTTAATTTCTTTTTGTAAATAAATTAAAAAACAATTAGAACAATTAGGTTTTTACTTCTAACTTAATTATATTTTCTTTTTTTTCTTAAAATAACAAAACACAAAAATAGGCCATTTATTTATTTTCATTAATTAATTTAATTAAATATTTAATTTTGTACTTAATTTCAAAAAACTTAATTCCTTTTTCTTAAAAAAATAATTAAAAACAACAAAAACATTTTTCTTTCAATTAGGTTAAAAAGGGTCAAAACCCTAATTCGCTCTCGTTCTAAATTTCCTCACGCGCACTTTATCATTTATTTTTACCCTATTAATGTAATTGCTCACAAGTTGTAATAGTTAATTAGGACATTTTATTTTCATTTATCGCTTTATTTTTAAGGGTTTGTTTTTGGCTATGTAAATACCTGAAGCCTTGTAATAGCGTAGTTTAATTTCCGCATTTTAAATTCCGCAAATATTTAACTGTTAGATGTATGATATTAGGATGCATGACAAGAATGTATGGTTAACTTTAAAACGGTTAGATAACCCTAAAATGTACAAAGATAATAATCTGAAATTGAATAACTCGCACATGCGCACTCCTAGGGTACACTCCCACTTCGGTTGCCTTTGGTAAACGGTCATTGAGTATAGGGTATTTTAATGGTCGTCCTTTTGTCTCAAAGATCAAAGTTGCCTTGGAATGGTTGCCTCGGATATTGTTGCCTCAGATAATTGATCTAAGACATTGGGGTTATTACAAGACGTCCTAACATTGCTTTAGTGACCGCACGTCCCTTTCGAATTGACCCTCAAAACTCCAACGACGGTGTTACCTACTCACTAATAATGGGATAGCGCTGTCTAAAGGAAACGAACATAGAACGATTCTTTTTTCGAGTAGGTAGATTAGTTCTTAAGTACTTGCTCAATCCAAACAAACTTTTTCACACTTACACTCTTTTACAAACAAAGTTTTCAAAAACACTTCGTAACACCCTTGAAGACAGAAGCAAGAGTTAAATCGAAGTCAAAACAAAAACTTTTCAAATCACACAAAACACATAAAGAAGCAATTTTGAAAATGATGAGCAAGTACCTAAGAGCCCGTAGATAACTACGGATAGAAAGGGTGCTAATACCTTCCCTTTCTATAATCTACCCCCCGTACTCAAAATCTCGAAAAAGGAATTTTTCTGTGCTTTTTTCCTTTCCAGTTGGATAAAATAAAAGTTGGTGGCGACTCTTGCTTACCGCGACATTTTGCAAACACAAACGCAAAACACAAACCAGCATTCCTAAAAAACAGTCCCGGTTCTGACCACCGTATCACAATAACCTTTTTTTCCCAAGCCTCCCTTTCGGGTTTTTGACTTGTCGGGTGTACAGATTTTTTTATTTTCATCCCTTACTTTTGCCCGAACCTTTTTGGTTCGTTGGGAAGCCCTTATTTTTGCCTAGGCCATTCGACCTAGCGGGTCTTTGATTATGTGTAGTATCTTTTCACTATGTCTTCATTGACAGGGTGAGGAAGGTCGTCACCATCCATGGTGGTTAGAATCATAGCTCCTCCCGAGAAAATGTTCTTAACCACAAATGGCCCTTCGTATGTGGGAGTCCATTTGCCCCTGGGGTCGCCTTGTGGCAGTATGATGCGCTTGGTCACCAGATCCCCGACTTGATATTCCTGACGTCTGACTTTCTTGTTAAAAGCCTTGATCATTCGCTTTTGATACGCCTGACCATTGCAGATAGCAGTAAGCCTCTTTTCATCGATTAGATTTAGCTGATCAAGTCGGGTTTGGATCCAATCGTCTTTGTTCAAACCTGCATCCTTCATAATCCAGAGAGAAGGTATCTGGACTTCTATGGGTAGGATTGCCTCCATGCCATATACCAGAGAGTAGGGTGTTGCCCCTGTCAACGTCTGTGCTGAGGTACGGTACCCATGAAGAGGAAATGGTAACATCTCATGCCAGTATTTGTATGTCACCATCATCTTCTATACAAACTTCTTGATATTCTTGTTAGCTGCTTCAACAACGACATTCATCTTCAGCTGGTAGGGAGGAGAGTTATGATGTTGTATCTTGAACTGTTTGTAGAGCTCGGTGATCATTGTGTTGTTGAGATTTTTACCATTGTCAGTAATAATCCTCTCTGGTACACCATATCGATAGATCAGATTGTGTCGGATAAACCGTGCCACGACGTTCTTGGTCACAGTAGTAATAGAGGTTGCCTCAACCCACTTTGTAAAGTAATCAATGGCTACTAAGATGAAACGATTCCCGTTAGACGCAGTAGGTCTGATCTCGTCGATCATGTCTATGCCCCACATCGCAAAGGGCCAAGGAGATGTCAGGACGTTCAAAGGAACTGAAGGCACATGCACCTTATCAGGGTAGACTTAGCACTTATGACAAGTTCGAGAGTGCTGATAACAATCGACTTCCATAGTGGACCAGTAATATCCTGCCCGTAGGATCTTCTAAGCCATTTTATGTCCACTAGAATGGGTTCCGAAGGTGCCTTCATGTAGATCTGTCATGATCCTCTCTGCTTCACTCTTGTCTACACACCGTAGTAGTGTGGAGTCATGGTTGCGTTTATAGAGGATCCTGTTGTACCCAAAAATTTACCCTCCCATATTTCTCAATACATTTCAAGTGAGGTCCTCAAATTGCTCAAGGAAGTCCAAGAGTTGACCAGACAAAATCTCTCCTAAAGGCAGTCTACCTCAAATTAGGGTTTCAGTTTGCATCAAAATGTTTGAGTCCAAAGGGTCCCAAATTATCATCATTATCCTAATATTTTCTCAAGACCATCCATGTCAAGATTCAAGTCTGGCAGAGAAAGTTTGCTCAGTTAATTGCTCAAAGGTCTGAAAATCGACTGTGCTAGGGAAAAAGTCAACTGTGGCCCACATTCGCACAAGACGGTCAGGCTGAGTTCTTCTGCAATCCCTTCAAAGCATACCATTTGAAGTGATAAGTTCTAACAAGAGGGCTTTTCGTTCATTAGAATTTTCAATTTGTAATTTTCTTTTGATTGTTTAAACATTTATTCATATCAAACCTCGTTATTTTATCAATGCATTGCACATGTTTGTCTTGAATCAATTCATTCGTATTCACTATTTCAAAAATGTGTTCTTATTTCCTTTTTTGATATTCAACTCTCGATTAAAAACTCTAAGCCTTAGAGGGAGGATGACAAAAATGATACCATAATCTCTACAATATGCTTTTGAACAGACCCCGCGGACAATGTACATGCGTTGTTTCAAATCCTCAACAGTGGAGTTATAAGGAAGATAATCCCTAGTCAACCCCTTTGAGCCAAAGAAGTAGGAGTTTTTCTTTTCACACAAATTAAAACCCTTAATCACAACCTGGGGCAGGCTAGTTTTCTCAGTTAATCCAGGTGAACAATGAATGGCATCAAAGACATCCTTCCAAAACAAAGGGCGGTGATGGTTCCGCATAATCATCCAAGCAGGCAGTCATTATCTCTCGAAATAAAAGCCCATTAAGTCAAAACCTATGAAGGAGACTTAAGAGAAAAACGGAGGCATCCCGCTGACTGTAATCACAAAAAGAAACAGTTCAGGAAAAAGACAGGGATAATAAAACCAAAAAAAGAGGTTACTACAAATCCTCGGCAAAAAAAAAAGATTACAAAATGACTGCCTTTTTCAAGTAAACTTTCAGTATCTGAACCATCACCGGAACATCAAGGGAAATATTCCAAGACTCAAACGGGATCTAAATGCACAATTAACTGAGTATAGGATCGAAGAACATCACGAAGAACGGGTGGGTACAAATAAATTTTGAGCCTTTATCCTTTGTTTCTTGAAACGTGAACTAGGCCCCGTTATAACCCTTAAAAGTCCTAGCTAAAGCATGGGTTAGTTTGAAAGCATATTGTTACAAAAGGTATCCTGACTCCTATAAGGTTTGCTATAAATCCTGAGTTTACATCACACTTTTACAAAAAAAAACTTGTTTTACTAAAAAATGAATTTTCAAACTTCAAGACAGACATAAGCGTTGCATTCTTAAAATAACATTGTTTGCATATGACTATTTGTTCAATAGCAGAGAAATTCGCATGACGAATATCTAGTGAATAAAAACCTTCTCAATAAAAGGATCACCTCAAGTGGAAAAAACACTTCCAACCAAGGGGCACGGCATGATCATTGTCCATCATTTGGGGCAGTCAAGTCAAGATTCAAGGAATCTCTGAAAGATGCCAAATAGCCAGGGGCAGATCTCCATCTGAATCACTTGGGGCATTGGACATGAATTCCAGCAAAGAATCTTGTATGATCAAACGAACATCTTCTGGTAGTTTGGCAACACAACACTACCGACAGTGACAACTCCCTACACCCTGAGAGCGTGGACATAGTCAGAAAATACTGCGCATGAACAAATACCCGCTAGGTTGACTGGCCTAGGAAAAAATAAGTGCATCCCGGTGAACCAAAAGGGTTCGGGCAAAAATTAGGGATAAAAACAAAAAAGATATGTACACCCGGCAAGCCGAAAACCTGAAAAGGTAGCTTGGGCAAAAAAGGGTATCCCGGTGGACTGAAAATCTGAAAAGATAGTACAGGCAAAAGTTAGGGATTAAAGCGTACGACTATGTCCCATCTCCTGTCTATCAGTGGAAGACTTATACCTTGATCAGCATTCAACAAGAGCACCAGAATGGATACAGTTCAGATACGCTCCAGATACGAATGCCATTCTGATACTCATTCAGATTCAGCTTTCAGATACAGTTCAGATACGCTCCAGATACGAATGCCATTCTGATACTCATTCGGATTCAGCTTTCAGATACAGTCCATATATGCTCCAGATACGGATGCCATTCGGATACTCATTCAGATTCAGCTTTCAGATACAGTTCAGATACGCTTCAGATACAGATGCCATTCTGATACTCATTCAGATTCAGCTTTCAGATACAATTCAGATACGCTCCAGATGCGGATGCCATTCTGATACTCATTCAGATTCAGCTTTCAGATACAGCCCAGATACGCTCCAGATATGGATGCCATTCTGATACTCATTCAGATTCAACTTTCGGATACAGTTCAGATACGCTCCAGATACGGATGCCATTCTGATACTTATTCAGATTCAGCTTTCAGATACAGTTCAGACACGCTCCAAATACGGATGCCATTCTGATACTCATTCATTTCAGCTTTTAGATACAGTTCAGATACGCTCCAGATACAGATGCCATTCTGATACTCATTCAGATTCAGCTTTCAGATACAGTTCAGATATGCTCCAGATACGGATGCCATTCTGATACTCATTCAGATTCAGCTTTCATATACAGTCCAGATATGCTCCAGATACGGATGCCATTCTGATACTCATTCAGATTCAGCTTTCGGATACAATTCAGATACGCTCCAGATATGGAAGCCATTCTGATACTCATTTAGATTCGGATTTCAGATACAGTTCATATACGCTCCAAATACGGATGCCATTCTGATACTCATTCAGATTCAGCTTTCAGATACAGTCCAGATATGCTCCAGATACGGATGCCATTCTGATACTCATTCAGATTCAGCTTTCAGATACAATTCAAATACGCTCCAGATACGGATACCATTCTAATACTCATTCAGATTCAGCTTTTCGATACAGTTCAGATATGATCCAAAGATGGATGCAATTCTGAAACTCATTCAACACATATTTCAAGTACAATTCAGATACGATCCAGAGATGGATGTCATCCTGGTAGTCATTAAATACATGTTCAAGTACAATCACGACATAGATCCATCCACAAAATCTCTGGATGTACTTTTTCCAGCATGGTACAAGGGGCAGAGATAGTTGGAAGCAAAGTCACTATCACATACAAGCCAGTGAAACCTATACTCCCTATAGAGCCGAGACAACTAAGATCCGACCTCCGTATCCCCAAGCAGGAATTCCTATCTCAGCAGGTTCCTTCAGAAACTGATATCTGTATTCCCCAACCGAGTTTTATAACCATGAGTAGTTTATAAAGCCATCTCCAAAGCAGAGTTTATTTCTCTGACAGTGGAAGCTCAATCTCCAACAAAGCTCTTCTCTCCAGCAATGAAAGTTCATCCCCACCTAAGTTTATTTATCCAAATCAGCAGATCTTCCAACAGAGTATTCCTCTTCCCCATAAAGTCAGTCTCCCACAAGGTTATTCTCAAACAGAGTCTCTCCTAGAGGATTGTTCTCAAGCAGAACGGATGCAAGTCTCCAGCTAATCATCTTCGGTCATTATCCCCAGCGAGAACGAAGAACTCAACTCTTTGTACTCTCCAACAACAGTCCAGGATTTATTCTCCCTAGCTGGAGAATATCACAATGGCATTACATATCCATACATCATGGCATACGCATATGCATCATACAACATAATCTCATTTATTTTGAGAGCATCACTACTCGATACATGTCATACATCATGACATTACATACGACTAACTCTTTACCTTTCAGGGAAAGATACAATCAAATTCTCACAAGTTTTCTCTGGTTCAGTCAAATCGATGCTAAGATTTCTATTCCAGTTCAAGCTATGAAGCCCAGATCCGACCGGATAATATCTTGATTTCTCCATCATACTGTGAAGCCCGGAGAACGACCAGATAACAGTACCAAGATACTATGAAGCCTGGAATCAACCAGATAGTGGTATACCCCAAATTCAAAGCTATGAAGCCCGGAGATCGACCAGAAAATAGTTGAATCCCCAACAAGATATTGTGAAGCCTGGAAATTAACCAAATAGCAGTACAAAACACCATGAAGCCTAGAGTCGACCAGATAGTGGTATATCATAAACACAAGTAGTGAAGCCCAAAAATCGACCAGAAAACAGTTTAACAAGGTATTATAAAGCCTGGAAATCGACCAGATAGCAGTACAGAACACCATGAAGCCTGGACTCGACCAGATAATGGTATAGGACACCATGAAGCTTGGATTCGACCAGATAATGGTATAAGACACCGTGAAGCCTGGATTATGACCAGATAGCGGCAAAAGACACTGAAGCCTAGGACTACGACTAGATAACAATAAGGGACATTGCGAAACTTGGATTTCGACCAAATAACAGTCTACCCGGCCAATTACTATGAAGCCCGGAAATCGACCGGATATTAGTAGGCCTTAAAATCAAATGGAAGCCCGAATGCGACCAGATAACCACTTAATTTCTTCTGAAGCCTGGAACACGACCAAATAGGAAGTAAGAAGTTGCGAAGCCTGGATTACGACCAGATAGCAGCAAAGGACTGAAGCCTAGAATCGACCAGATAACAGTATAAGAAACTGCGAAGCTTGGATTTTGACCAAATAGCAGTTTACCTGGCCAATTATTAAGAAGCCTGGAATCGACCGAATATTAGTATGCCTCAAATTCAAGTTGAAGCCCAGATGCAACCGGATAACAACTTAATTCCTTCTGAAGCCTGGAGTACGACCAGATAAGAATTAGGAAATTGCAAAGCCTGGATAACGACCAGATAACAAGTTTAATCTCATTCCCCAATAAGCCACTGTAAAGCCTGGAGCACGACCAGATAGCAGTCGGTCTTAGTTTCCTCAGCAAATCACTGGAAAGCCTGGAGCACGACCAGATAGCAGTTCATTTTTCACCTCCTCGACTAATAGATGATTCCCTAGTAGAATAACGGACGATTGAAGCTCCTAAAATTCTATTTCCCTCAAGGCAGAGACCATCATTCCCCAGTGAAATCCTCCTCAACAACAGGTATACGGGCTCTCTCAAAGGAATCTCTTATGCGATCGACACTCTTCGGATGGCATCTTTAAGCCCATCTTCCGTCATTGACTTCCAAATGGTATCTATAAGCACATTCCCGATATTGCAAGACAAATACCACTTGACGCGAGTGCAAATTCTGGGCACTCTAGTGTTCAATCATCTTCCACCTTCGGATCACGAAAGGCAGATAAGCCAATCTACATCCTCAAGTTTAAAGAAGATTGAACAGGGTCAGCTGTTGTACCCCAAAATTTTCCCTCCAATATTTCTCAATACATTTCAAGTGAGGTCCTCAAATTGCTCAAGGAAGTCCAAGAGTTGACCAGACAAACTCTCTCCTAAAGGCAGTCTACCTCAAATTAGGGTTTTAGTTTGCATCAAGATGTTTGATTCCAAAGGGTCCTAAATGCTCATCATTGTCCTAATATGTTCTCAAGACCATCCATGTCAAGTTTCAAGCCTGGCAGAGAAAGTTTGCTCAGTTAATTGCTCAAAGGCCTGAAAATCGACTGTGCCAGGGCAAAAGTCAATTGTGGCCCACATGCAGTCAAACTTCAATATTTTTGGTCAACATCCTCATTTTGAAGTATTATTCATCATTTGATCAAGGGTTGATCATGATTCCTCAAGGATTGCTCACAATTCATCAAAACCCAAAAGTTGCTAAATTAGGGTTTTGTAGGAAAAGTCAACTCAACTTTGACCAAGCATAACATTCTCATACTTTATCAGAAATGACCCATCCAAAGATCATTTTGAAGAGGATGCAATTCCCTACAATCCATATTCATCTCCCAAGTTTAAAATATGCACTCATAAGAAGATATAAATTTGGACATTATAGGTCATTTTGAAAAGTCAACAAAAACACCTTTTTTGTCAAAGCTTCATACATGAACATGGAAGACTCAATTGAGATGAGACCAAAAGGGATGCTTATAGGACATCTTAAGCTTTCTAAAAAGCCCAAGAACACATCTCTAGTGTCAAAATTGAAGGAGTTATGCATTAGCAAAGTTGACCTTTTTTGCAAAATTGCCAAAAGTTAAATATGGCCAAAATTGTAATTTTTGTCAAATGGGCCCAATTTTTGTATGCTTGCATTGAGTATGTAACATGACCCACGACCCATGATCTTTCTGACTTATCTTTATTTTATTTTTGTCATTTATTTTGATTTTTATTTCAATTAAATCAAATAAAATCAAAATAAAATCATGAAAATATCAAAATTAATCAAAGTTCGAGATTTTGTGCATGTTTAAGTCTCTTATACAGCTGGAAGAAGAATCAAATCATGCAAGCTTCAAATGGACACAAAAAGATTGGATTTTCTAAAGTTGGAAAGATTTGCACAAAGGATCAAATCTTGAATCAATGATCATTATTGGAGAAGATTTGAAACCAAATTGCAACCCTAATTCACTCAAAGGTACATATAGAACAAGTGCAGATCAAAAGCAGGGGGATTGTAGGCGTGTAAACAAGAGAGCAAGTTTCAAGAAATTAGAAAAAAAGTGGCACAATGATTTCTAAGTTGCAGGCCAATTCAAAGCATTCTAAGCCTCCCAAACGTTTGCTGGACATCCCAGGAACGTGTTCCAACCATTAGCAAGCCCCATAACATCCAAAAACGCACTGTAAGAGTCCCACGACTTCCATGTTTTTTTTGAATTCGTATATTATGATTCTGGTATCTTTAGCATGAAAAATTTACATATTCTTAATCCTTGAATCATTTGCAAGCTAATGGTTGTATTTAATTGCATTTTTATTGACTGCATACCAAGACGCCATGATTAGGGTTCGAGCTTTGTTTTTTGGGGTTTTTCATACAAGAATAATTGGCCCTAATGGAGGAGACCATTGTGATCAGCAGGTCAAACCCAGTTGATCCATGGTCTTGAATTTTATTTATATTGCTTGTATGCAATTTCTGAAATGCACAGGGTTATAGCTACATCGGCACGCCTGTAGGTAAAGGTTTAGAGTTTTAAACGACAGATCCAGGGAAGAAGATGATGGCGTGTCACGACTTTACTGGCCAGTTTAAATTCTGCCGTATTTTTTCTGGCTAGAAGCCTGTAGCTCTGATCTATTTGTTTGTTTCTATTGTATTGATAAACTAATACCCAACGCAGTTGGTCAGAAGCCCATGATTCTGGATTCGACCCCAAGCGTGAGCTTTTGGCATTTTTCTCCCCTTTGTTTTCACCAGATCCAGCACCTACATCTTTTGAGGGTCATCTTTTGGCTCCATCAACCAGGACCGGATCAAGCATCATCTGGTCATAATATGCTGGATCCACCAGCCAGGAGTAGGCCCAGTATCACCATCCTCTGGATCACCATCCTCTAGACCATCATCCTCTGGACCATCATCCTCTGGACCATCATCCTCTGATCAGAGCCGCTGACAGCAGGCCCTTGGGTTACTTCTTATTTTTCTTTAATTTTCCTTTCTTTAGTTATTCTGTTTTTTATCAACACCAAATTACCTTTTTTAATAACCAACAAAAAATCAAAAAAAAAAAGAAGAAGACTTGTTTTCTTGATAAGCATTTTTCAACGAATTAGTTTAAATTAATTTAAGGCAATTCTAATTTCTTTCACAATTAAAATTAATTAAAATTTAGGATTTTCTTTTTTAATTCAATTATTTCATTACTCTCCTAAATAATAAAAAATGACAAAAAAATGTTTACTTTAATCAATTACAATTAGGTTCAGTCAAGGGTCAAAACCCTAGTCGCTTCGTGTTTAACTCGCTGCGCGTTGATTATATATTTTTACAATATTGTTGTGACTGTTCCTGGTTTGTAATAGTTTAATTATGATTTCCTTTTATTTACTGTTTTACGGGTTTTTGGCTATGTAATTAATCCCCCTCCCCGAAGCCTTGTAATAGCGTAGTTTTATTTCTCGCATTTTAAATTTCGCAAATATTAACTGTTTAGATGTATGATAATAGGATTTCATGACAAGACTGTATGTTAAATTTTAAAATGGTTAGCAAACCCTAAATGCGCAAAGATAATAACTGGAATCAAATCACTCGCACATGCGCACTCCTAGGGTATACTCTCACTTCGGTTGCCTTCGGTAAATGATTATTAAGTATAGGGTGTCTTAGTGGTTGCCCTTTAGTCTAAACAAAGCTCAAATGTCCCGTTCGGAAATGTTGCCTCGGAAAGGTTGCCTCGGAAATGATGCCTCGAATATGATCTTAAGACATTAGGGTTATTACTAAGATGTCCTAACATTGCTTTAGTGATCGTACGTCCCTTTCAAATTGACCCTTACAACTCCAACGACGGTGCTACCTATTTCTCAATAGTAGGATAACACTGTCTAAAGGAAACAAGAATAGAAACGATCTTTTTTCGAGTAGGTAGATGCTAGTAGGTACTTGCTCAAAATAAACTTTTTCACACTGACACTCTTTTCGAACAAAGTTTTCAAAAACACTTCGTAACACTCTTGAGGACTGATACAAGGGTTAAAACGAAGTAAAACAAAAAAATTTCAAAACACACAAACACGGAAGAAATTTTTAAAAATGATGAGCAAGTACCTAAGAGCCCGTGGAAAACCACTGATAAAAAGGGTGCTAATACCTTCACTTTCTATAATCTACCCCCCGTACTCAAAATCTCGAAAAAGGAATTTTTCTGTGCTTTTGTCCTTTCCAGTTGGATAAAATAAAAGTCAGTGGCGACTCTTGCTTACCGCGACATTTTGCAAACACAAACGCAAAATGCAAACCAGCATTTTCCAAAACAAGCCGGTTCTGCCACCGTATCACAGAACTGGCGACTCTGCTGGGGAGTTAATAAGTGGGGTATACCTTAGGATCTAGTTCATCATATTTACTTCCCTTGTTTGTCTTGGTTTCTTTACTTTTAAGGGTTGTTTGGGAGTTACTATAGATCCTAACCCGGATCTAGGGACACCTTTTAGGTAAGTAGCAATAAACTATTATGGAATTGTACGGCGTAGACCGATACAGTTGAAGCAGTAGCTACGTTGATGTGGCACATTGGTTGGTACCGGTATCCCTTGTGGAGAAACGAGGAGAATACGGGGCCGCTGCGTGTGTCGTTAAGCATCAACTGACCTTAGAACCTTTAATCGACCAACTTGGCCATTAGGAAGTAGTGAGATAGCCGGCCTCGGTGTAAAGCTGAGAACTGGTTAATACTCGATGCTACACTCATTGAGGCCATACTCTCGAGATAGTTCAGGCCGCAAGAAAAGATTGCATGAGCTGAAACCATGATCGATGGAGGATGGTCAGTGATATTGAGATCCTCTAGAACCCGGTTACTTTTCTAGGACAGGTTGAACCAACTTAACTTCAAGAGGGTATTACCTTTGACCTCATGCAAGCCTAAACCTAAGGTTGTTTGTGTGACTTGTGTGCTTTCAGCTTGAACTACTTGCACAGTTTTATTATCTGAAAACATGAGTTCCTTGCAGGTTTTGTTTACAATCCTTATCCAATAACTTGGATTTCGTGCTGGATTTACTTGCTTACATCACCTTGCACTTTTGCTTAAACGCATAACATACACATCATAACATCATGCCTTAACATTTCCTTAACCATTTCAAGGATCTCAAGGGTTTGTGATGCAGGTTATGGTAAATCAAACATCTAGCAAGGGGCAAAAGGGATTTATTTTCCTCTAGCCAATGTCGTCTAGAGATCAAAACACGATAACTTGAGTCAGTGGCTATGACCCACTCGATATGGTGAGCTTAACTCTTGAAGAAGGACTATTAACGACATGAAGTTTCTCCAATCAAGCTGCAATCAAATTCTAACAGTTTCTTGTTTACCCCTCGAGATCCTTGAAAACATTGCATACATATATCATACATATCATTGCATAACAGGTCTTCCAGTACAGGTCTCTCATTTTCTCGCTGTTTATTTCAGGAATGGCTCTCAAACAAGACAACAAAGATCTTCAAACTCAAGAAGCTCAGTTCAGGGACATATTCCTAAACCTATCCAAGGGGTAGGAAGAGTTGAAAACACTCCCCGTTGGGAATTTGGTCAAGAAAAATCCTGAAGACAATAAGGACGAACGGCTGGAACAACTGCAAGCCGAGGTAGATGCAATAAGAACCCAGATGCTGGGGTAGATGGCTCTTATCCAAGACCTAGCCAGGGGACAAGAAGAGATGAGAACCATCATCAACCAACTTCATCAAGATGGATACAATAGTATGAAGCAAACAGTCGAGGCCGGGGACCAAGTCATTGATCAACCTCCAAGAAGACAAAAGGTTGGTTTGGTGAAGAGTGGACCTTTCCAAATTGCTACAACATCACGGGTCCAACAACAACCTCGCCAAAAACAACGAGTTGATCAGAGTAAGATGGATATTCCCAAAAGGCAGTTTACCAAAATCAACATGTCATTGGCTCAAGAATTGCAACGCCTGTTGAATGCCAAGTTGGTTATATTAAGGGACTCTCCTCAGAATCCCAACATAGCCTCCCCAAGGTACAATCCTGATGCAAGGTGTGCATACCATTCCAACAGCCCTGGACATGACACCAACAGCTATTGGGCGTTGGGAAATAAAATTCAAGACCTGATTGATGAAGGAGCACTAGAATTCGCACAAGATGGTCAGGCTGAGTTCTTCTGCCATCCCTCCAAAGCATACCATTTGAAGTTACAAGTTCTAACAAGAGGGCTTTTCGTTCATTAGAATTTTCAATTTGTAATTTTCTTTTGATTGTTTGAACATTTATTCATATCAAACCTCGTTATTTCATCAATGCATTGCACATGTTTGTCTTGAATCAATTCATTCATATTAACTTTTTCAAAAATGTGTTCTTATTTCCTTTTGTGATATTCAACTCTCGATTAAAAACTCTAAGCCTTAGTGGGAGGATGATGAAAATGATACCACAATCTCTACATTATGCTTTTGAACAAACCCCGCTGACGATGTACAAGCGTTGTTTCAAATCCTAAACAGTGGAGTTATAAGGAAGATAATCCCTAGTCAACCCCTTTGAGCCAAAGAAGTAGGAGTTTTTCTTTTCACACAAATTAAAACCCTTAATCACAACCTGGGGCAGGGTAGTTTTCTCAGTTAATCCAGGTGCACAATGAATGGCATCAAAGATGTCCTTCCAAAACAAAGGGCGGTGATGGTTCCGCATAATAATCCAAGCAGGCAGTCATTATCTCTCGAAATAAAAGCCCATTAAGTCAAAACCTATGAAGGAGACTTAAGAGAAAAACTGGGGCATCCCGCTGACTGTAATCACAAAAAGAAACAGTTCAGGCAAAAGACAGGTGTTGTACCTTAAAATTTTCCCTCTCATATTTCTCAAAATATTTCAAGAATGATCTCCAAATTGCTCAAGGTAGTCCAAGGGTTGGCCATACAAGCTCTCTACTAAGGCAGTCTACCCCAAATTAGGGTTTCATGTTGCATCAAGATCCTTGAGTCCAAGTGACCACAAGTGCTCACCATTGTCCTAATATGTTCTCAAGATCATCCATGTCAAGTTTCAAGCCTTGCAGAGGAAGTTTGCTCAGTCAATTGCTCAAAGATCCAAAAATCGACCGTGCTAGGGCAAAAGTCAATTGTGACCCACATACAGTCAAACTTCAATATTTTTGGTCAACATCCTAAATTTGAAGTATATTTCATCATTTGATCAAGGGTTGGTCATGATTCATCAAGGATTGCTCATAATTCATCAAGATTCAAAAGTTGCTAAATTAGGGTTTTGTAGGAAAAGTCAACTCAACTTTGACCAAGCCTAACTTTCTCATACTTTATGATAAATGACCCATCAAAAGCTAATTTTTAATAGGATGCAATTCCCTACAATCCATATTCATCTCCCAAGTTCAAAATATGCACTCACAAGAAGTTATGAATTTGGACATTATAGGTCATTTTGAAAAGTCAACAAAACACCTTTTTTGTCAAAACTTCATACTTGAGCATGGAATATCAAATTGAGATGAAACCAAAAGGGTTGATTATAGGACATCTCAAGCTTTCTAAAAAGTCCAAGAAAACCTCCAAAGAGTCAAAATTGAGGAAGTTATGCATTGTTGAAGTTGACCTTTTTTGCAAAATTGCCAAAAGTCAACTATCCCCAAAACATCAAATTTTGCCAAATGGGCCCATTCTTTTTCACTTGTTTTGAGTTGGCAACATAGCCCACGTTCTCTAGCCCTTGACATTTGTCTATATCATATTTTTATTAATTATTTTGATTTTTATTTGAATTAATTTGATTTAAATCAAATAAAATCAAATAAAATCCAAAAGCATTGATAACAAGGATTTTGTGATTGTTTTAGGCTCTAATTACAGCTAGCAAGACATTCAAATTCGCATCAAAGCATATGTGTATAAAGAGATTGGATTTGGACCAATTTTGGAAAGCTTTAAAGAAGAATCAAATCAATATCCAAAGCATTGAAAGAGAGGGATTTGGACACAATAATCAACCCTAATGCATTGTCTAATACATAAGGGTTGCGTGGAGATCAAAATAAAGGTTAGAAATCAGGCTCAGAGCAAGAATCAGATTCGAAAAAATCAAAGAAAAGTGTGAGATCAAAGTCTCACTTAGAAGCATCCTCAAGGCTTGGTATCGGTCCCAATCGTCTCCTGGCAGTCTCCACAAGCGAAAGCAATCAAAAGCAGGTGTTTTTAAGCCCTCCCACGCACTGTAAGTCCGCATCGGTATCACCCTTTTCTTGAAATCGAAAAGCTTTATTCTTGCATCCATAGCGTAAAATAATGGCATAATCTTGATCACCATGATGTTTGCAAGCTTTTGGTATTATTCAATTTCATTTATACGACTTGTGCTGTAACTCACCATTGTTAGGTTTTCAAGCTTGTTTTTAGGGCTTTCAGTTTCAGGGACAATTGGCCTTAGTAATGGTTACCACTGCGTTCAGAAGAAATAGACGGTTCTAACCATGACCTTGGAGGTCGTTTTTGTTACTTGTACGGTATTTTGAGAGTGGACAGGGGTATAGCAACGGACACTGTCCGTGGGTATAGGTCATTGGGTTTTTAGCCACGGTGCAGAGGAAGGAGACGATGAAGTGTCGCTCCCCTACTGGCCTGTTCAAACATTGGCGCGTTTTTCTGATTTTTGTCCACTAGCACTTGTTTTGTTATATTATTATTATTTTATATTATGTTAACAATAAGAACAACATAGCCCAGTGGTTGCCACGCAGGTCTTAAGGCATTACAGGCTGGAGGTCAGGGGTTCGATCCCTGCCTCCAGCATTTGTTATTTTACATTGTTATTTCAGGAAATCCAGTATGCATGCAATCCAGGACGTCCATCATACTCCTTCAGCATCAACGTGCCAGATGGCCAGATCTGGTGGCCATCATTGAGGGTGCACCACAAGCCAGTCAAACACAACGCACATGATCCAGAAAGTCAAATAGACCTTCTCCAATTGGGCAAGAATTCTTGCTATTGACACACCACTTTCAGGCCCATCTCTCCTCTTTCTTTTATTTATTTTATTTATTCTAATTAATTTATTTGCAATTTATTTTATTAACCAAAAACAATTTATTTTTATCAAAAAATCATAAAAACATTTTTCTAACCAATTAAAATTTAGAATTTTATTTTTCATTAATAAATATTAATTAATTTAATTAGGTTAATTTTAGATAACTTTCATTTATTTTGTAAATATTTAAAATTAATTAGAATCAATAGGTTTTAACACTAATTTAATTATTTAATTTCTTTCCTAAAATAACCAAAAATCCAAAAATATGTAATGTAATTATTTTTCATTAATTAATTTAATAACTAATTAGTTTAGCATTCACTTTTAGGAATTAATTTCTTTTCTTAAAAAATATTAAAAACAACAAAAAGCTTTTTTCTTTTAATTAAGAGGGTCAAAACCCTAATTTCGCATTCGATTTAATTTCGCATCGCACGATTTATTATTATTTTATCCAATTATTGTATCTACTCACGGCTTGTAATAATTTAATTAGGACATTTACTTTTACTGCTTTTATTTTCAAAGGTTTGTTTTTGGCGATGTAAATACCTGACGCCTTGTAATAGTTAGTATAAATACCGCACTTTAATTTTTGCAAATATTCAACTGCTAGATGTTTGATAATAGGGCTTGCATGACAATAATGAATGTCTAATTTTAAAACAGTTAGATCACCCTTAAATGTGCAAAGATAAAAATAACTGAAATCAACACATTCGCACATGCGCACTCCTAGGGTACACTCCCACTTGGTTGCCTTTGTAAACGGTCATTGAGTATAGTTTCTTTTAGAGGTCGCCCTCTTGTCCAAAAGATCATAAGTTGCCTCAGAAATGTTGCCTCGGATATCGTTTCCTCGGATAAATGATATAAGACATTAGGGTTACCACTAAGGCGTCCTAACATTGCTTTAGTGACCGTATGTCCCTCTTTCGAATTGACTCTCAAACTCCAACGACGGTGCTACCTACTCACTAATAGTGGGATAGCATTATCTAAAGGAAACAAACATAGAACGATTCATTTTTCGAGTAGGTAGATTAGTTCTTAAGTACTTGCTCAATCAATACAAAACTTTTTCACACTTACACTTTTACGAACAAGTTTTCAAAAACACTTCATTACACTCTTGAAGACAGAAGCAAGAGTTAAATCGAAGTTAAAACAAAAACTTTTCAAAACCCACAAACACAAAGAATTTTTTTTTGAAAACGATAAGCAAATACCTAAGAGCCTGTGGAAAACCACGAATAGAAAGGGTGCTAATACCTTCCCTTTCTATAATCTACCCCACATACTCAGAAATATCTCGAAAAAGGAATTTTTCTGTGCTTTTTTCCTTTCCTTGTTGGATAAAATAAAAGTCGGTGGCGACTCTTGCTTACCGCGACATTTTGCAAACACAAACGCAAAACGTAAACCAGCATTACAAAAACATTCAGTTCTTCCACCGTATCACAACAGGGATAATAAAACCAAAAAAAGAGGTTACTACAAATCCCCGTCAAAAAAAAAAGATTACAAAATGACTGCCTTTTTCAAGTAAACTTTCAGTATCTGAACCATCACCGGAACATCAAGGGCAATATTCCAAGACTCAAACGGGATCTAAATGCACAATTAACTGAGTATAGGATCGAAACATCACGAAGAACGTGTGGGTACAAATAAATTTTGAGCCTTTATCCTTTGTTTCTTGAACCGTGAACCAGGCCCTGTTATAACCCTTAAAAGTCCTAGCTGAAGCATGGGTTAGTTCGAAAGCATATTGTTACAAAAGGTATTCTGACTCCTATAAGGTTTGCTATAAATCCTGAGTTGACATCACACTTTTACAAAAAAAAAACTTGTTTTACTAAAAAATGAATTTTCAAACTTCAAGACAGACATAAGCGTTGCATTCTTAAAATAACATTGTTTGCATATGACTATTTGTTCAACAGCAGAGAAATTCACATGACGAATATCTAGTGAACAAAAACCTTCTCAATAAAAAGGATTACCTCAAGTGGAAAAAACACTTCCAACCAAGGGGCACAACATGATCATTGTCCATCATCTGGGGCAGTCAAGTCAAGATTCAAGGAATCTCTCAAAGATGCCAAATAGCCAGGGGTAGATCTCCATCTGAATCACTTGGGGAATTGGACATGAATTCCAGCAATGAATCTTGTATGATCAAACGGGCATCTTCTGGTAGTGTGGCAACACAACACTACCGACAGTGACAACTCCCTACACCCTGAGAGCGTGGACATAGTCAGAAAATACTGCGCATGAACAAATACCCGCTAGGTTGACTGGCCTAGGCAAAAATAAGGGCATCCCGACGAACCAAAAGGGTTCGGGAAAAATTAGGGATAAAAACACAAAAGATATGTACACCCGGCAAGCCGAAAACCTGAAAAGGCCGCTTGGGCAAAAAAGGATATCCCGGTGGACTGAAAATCTGAAAAGATAGTCTAAGCAAAAGTTAGGGATTAAAGCGTACGACTATGTCCTATCTCCTGTCTATCAGTGGAAGACTTATACCTTGATCAGCATTAAACAAGAGCACCAGAATCGATACAGTTCAGATATGCTCCAGATACGGATGCCATTCTGATACTCATTTAGATTCAGCTTTCAAATACAGTTCAGCTACGCTCCAGATACAGATGCCATTCTGATACTCATTTGGATTCAGCTTTCAGATACAGTCCAGATACGCTCCAGATACGGATGCCATTCTGATACTCATTCAGATTCAGCTTTCAGATACAGTTCATATACGCTCCAGATACGAATGCCATTCTGATACTCATTCAAATTCAGCTTTCAAATACAGTTCAGATACGCTCTAGATACATATGCCACTCTGATACTCATTCAGATTCATCTTTCAGATACAGTTCAGATACGCTCCAGATACAGATGCCATTCTGATACTCATTCAGATTAAACTTTCAGATACAGTTCAGATACGCTCCAGATATGGATGCCATTCTGATACTCATTCAGATTCAGCTTTCTGATACAATTCAGATACGCTCCAGATACGGATGCCACTCTAATACTCATTCAGATTCAGCTTTCAGATACAGTTCAGATACACTCCAAATACAGATGGCATTCTGATACTCATTCCTATTCAGCTTTCAGATACAGTTCAGATACGCTCCAGATACGGATGCCATTCTGATACTCATTCAGATTCAGCTTTCAGATACAGTTCAAATACGCTCCAGATACGGATGCCATTCTGATACTAATTCAGATTCAACTTTCAGATACAGTCTAGATACGCTCCAGATACGGATGCCATTCTGATACTCATTCAGATTCATCTTTCGGATACAGTTCAGATACGCTCCGGATACGGATGCCATTCTGATACTCATTCAGATTCATCTTTCAGATACAATTCAGATACGCTCCAGATACGGATTCCATTCTGATACTCAGTCAAATTCAGCTTACAGATATAGTCCAGATACACTCCAGATACGGATGCCATTCTGATACTCATTCAGATTCAACTTTCAGATACAGTTCAGATATGCTCCAGATACGGATGTCATTATGATAATCATTCAGATTCAGCTTTCCGATACAGTTCAGATATGATCCAGAGACGGATGCCATTCTGAAACTCATTCAACACATATTTCAAGTACAGTTCAGATACGATCTAGAGACGGATGTCATCCTGACAATCATTAAATACATGTTCAAGTACAATCACGACATAAATCCATCCACAAAATCTATGCATGTACTTTTTCCAGCATGGTACAAGTTGTAGAGATAGTTGGAAGCAAAGTCACTATCACATACAAGCCAGTGAAACCCATACTCCCCACAGAGTCGAGACAACAGAGATCCGACCTCTGTATCCCCAAGCAGGAATTCCTATCCCAGCAGGTTCCTTCAGAAAGCTGATATCTACATTCCTCAGTCGATTTTTATAACCATGAGCAGTTTATAAAGTCATCTCCTGAGCAGAGTTTATTTCTATGACAGTGGAAGCTCAATCTCCAACAGAGCTCTTGTCTCCAGCAATGAAACTTTATCTCCACCCGAGTTTATTTCTCCAAATCAGCAGATCTTCCAACAGAGTATCCCTCTTCCCCATAGAGTCAGTTTCCCACAAGGTTATTCTAAAACAGAGTCTCTCCCGGAGGATTGTTCTCAAGCAGAACAGACGCAAGTCTCCAGCTAATCATCTTCGGTCATTATCCCCAGCGAGAACGAAGAACTCAACTCTTTGTACTCTCCAACAGCAGTCCAGGATTTATTCTCCCCAGTTGGAGAATATCACAATGGCATTACATATCCATACATCATGGCATGCGCATATGCATCATACAACACAATCTCATTTATTTTGAGAGCATCATTACTCGATACATGTCATACATAATGATATTACATACAACTAACTCTTTACCTTTCAGGGAAAGATACAATCAAATTCTCACAAGTTTTCTCTGGTTCAGTCAAATCGATGCTAAGATTTCTATTCCAGTTCAAGCTATGAAGCTCGGATCCGACCGGATAATATCTTGATTACTCCATCATACTGTGAAGCCCGGAGAACGACCGGATAACAATACTAAGATACTACGAAGCCTGGAATCAACCAGATAGTGATATACCCCAAATTCAAAGCTATGAAGCCCGGAGATCGACCGAAAAATAGTTGAATCCCCAGCAAGATACTGTGAAGCCTGGAAATCGACCAGATAGCAGTACAAAACACCATGAAGCCTGGAGTCGACCAGATAGTGGTATATCATAAACACAAGCGGTGAAGCCCGAAAATCAACCAGAAAACAGCTTAACAAGGTATTGTGAAGCCTGAAAATCGACCAGATAGCAGTACAGAACACCATGAAGCCTGGATTCTACCAGATAATGGTATAGAGAACCATGAAGCCTGGATTCGACCAGATAATGGTATAAGACACCGTGAAGCCTAAATTACGACCAGATAGCGGCAAAAGACACTGAAGCCTTGGACTACGACCAGATAACAGTAAGGGAAACTGCGAAGCTTGGATTTCGACCAAATAGTAGTCTACCCGGCCAATTACTATGAAACCCGAAAATCGACCGGATATTAGTAGGCCTTAAAATCAAATGGAAGCCCGGATGCAACCGGATAACCACTTAATTTCTTCTGACGTCTTGAACACGACCAGATAAGAAGTAAGAAGTTGCGAAGCCTGGATTACGACCAGATAGCGGCAAAGGACTGAAGCCTGGAATCGACCAGATAACAGTATAAGACATTGTGAAGCTTAGATTTCGACCAAATAGCAATTTACCTGGCCAATTATTAAGAATCTCGGAATCGACCGGATATTAGTATACCTCAAATTCAAGTTGAAGCCCGAATGCAACCGGATAACAACTTAATTCCTTCTGAAGCCTGGAGTACGACCAGATAAGAATTGGGAAATTGCAAAGCCTGGATAAGGACCAAATAGCAAGTTTAATCTCATTCCCCAGTAAGCCACTGTAAAGCCTGGAGCACGACCAGATAGTAGTCAGTCTTAGTTTCCTCAGCAAATCACTGTAAAGCCTGGAGCACGACCAGATAGCAGTTCATTTTTCACCTCTTCGACTAAGTGATAATTCCCCAGTAGAATAACGGACGACTGAAGCTCCTAAAATTCTATTTCTCTCAAGACAGAGACCAGCATTCCCCAGCGAAATCCTCCTCAACAACAGGTATACAGGCTCTCGCAAAGGAATCTCTTATGCGATCGACACTATTCAGATGGCATCTTTAAGCCCATCTATAAGCCCATTCCCGATATGGCAATACAAATACCACTTGACGCGAGTGTAAATTTCTGGGCACTCTAGTGTTCAATCATCTTCAACCTTCGGATCACGAAAGGAAGATAAGCCAATCTACATCCTTAGGTTTAAAGAAGATTGAACAGGGGCAGATGTTGTACCCCAAAATTTTCCCTCCCATATTTCTTAATACATTTCAAGTGAGGTCCTCAAATTGCTCAAGAAAGTCCAAGAGTTGACCAGACAAACTCTCTCCTAAAGGCAGTCTACCTCAAATTAGGGTTTTAGTTTGCATCATGATGTTTGAGTCCAAAGGGTCCCAAATTCTCATCATTGTCCTAATATGTTCTCAAGACCATCCATGTCAAGTTTCAAGCCTGGCAAAGAAAGTTTGCTCAGTTAATTGATCAAAGGCCTGAAAATCGACTGTGCTAGGGCAAAAGTCAACTGTGGCCCACATGCAGTCAAACTTCAAGATTTTTGGTCAACATCCTCATTTTGAAGTATTATTCATCATTTGATCAAGGTTTGATCATTATTCCTCAAGGATTTCTCACAATTCATCAAAACCCAAAAGTTGCTAAATTAGGGTTTTGTAGGAAAAGTCAACTCAACTTTGACCAAGCATAACTTTCTCATACTTTATCAAAAATGACCCATCTAAAGCTCATTTTGAAGAGAATGTAATTCCCTACAATCCATCTTCATCTCCCAAGTTCAAAATATTCACTCATAAGAAGATATTAATTTGGACATTATAGGTAATTTTGAAAAGTTAACAAAAACACCTTTTTTGTCAAAGCTTCATACATAAACATGGAAGACTCAATTGAGATGAGACCAAAATGGTTGCTTAGAGGACATCTTAAGCTTTCTAAAATGTCCAAGAACACATCTCTAGCGTCAAAATTGAAGGAGTTATGCATTAGCAAAGTTGACCTTTTTTGCAAAATTGCCAAAAGTCAAATATGGCCAAAAAAATTTTTATGCTTGCATTGAGTTTGTAACATGACCCACGACCCATGATCTCTCCCACTTGTATTTATTTTATTTTTGTCATTTATTTTTATTTTTATTTCAATTAAGTCAAAAAAAATTAAAATAAAATCATGAAAATATCAAAATTAATCAAAGCTTGAGATTTTGTGCATGTTTAGGTCTCTTATATAGCTGGAAGAAGAATCAAATCGTGCAACCTTCAAATGGACACAAAAAGATTGGATTTTCTCAATTTGGAAATATCTGCATAAAGGATCAAATCTTGAATCAATGATCATTATTGGAGAAGATTTGAAACCAAATTGCAACCCTAATTCACTCAAAGGTACATATAGAACAAGTGCAGATCAAAAGCAGGGGGAATAGAGGCGTGTAAACAAGAGAGCAAGTTTCAAGAAATTGGAAAAAAGTGGCACACTGATTTCTAATTGTAGGCCAATTCAAAGCATTCTAAGCCTCCCAAACGTTTGCTGGACATCCCAGGAATGTGTTCCAACCATTAGCAAGCCCCATAACATCCAAAAACGCACTGTAAGAGTCCCACGACTTCCATGTTTTTTTTTGAATTCGTATATTATGATTCTGGCATCTTTAGCACGAAAAATTTACATATTCTTAATCCTTGAATCATTTGCAAGCTAATGGTTGTATTTAATTGCATTTTTATTGACTGCATACCAAGACGCCATGATTAGGGTTCGAGCTTTGTTTTTAGGGGTTTTTCATACAGGAATAATTGGCCCTAATGGAGGAGACCATTGTGATCAGCGGGTCAAACCCAGTTGATCCATGGTCTTGAATTTTATTTATATTGCTTGTATGCAATTTCTGAAATGCACAGGGTTATAGCTACAACGACACGCCTGTAGGTAAAGGTTCAGAGTTTTAAATGACAGATCCAGGGAAGAAGACGATGGCGTGTCACGACTTTACTGGCCGGTTTAAATTCTGGCGCGTTTATTCTTGCCAAAGCCTGTAGCTCTGAAGAAGGAAGTTGGTCAGAAGAAGGAAGTCAGAAGCCCATGATTCTGGATTTGATCCGAGGCGAGAGCTTTTGGCATTTTTCTCCCCTTTGTTTTCACCAGATCCAACGCCTACATCTTGTGAGGGTCATCTTCTGGCTCCATCAACCAGGACCGGATCAAGCATCATCTGGTCATAATTTGTTGGATCCACCAGCCAGGAGCAGGCCCAATATCACCATCCTCTGGATCACCATCCTCTGGACCACCACCCTCTGGACCATCATCCTCTGGACCATCATCCTCTGGACCATCATCATCTGGACCATCATCCTCTGGACCAACATCCTCTGGACCATCACCCTCTGATCAGAGCCGCTGACAGCAGGCCCTTGGGTTACATCTTATTTTTCTTTAATTTTCCTTTCTTTAGTTATACTATTTTTTATCAACACCAAATTACCTTTTTTAATAACCAACAAAAAAAAAGAAGACTTGTTTTCTTGATAAGCGTTTTTCAACGAATTAGTTTAAATTAATTTAAGGCAATTCTAATTTCTTTCACAATTAAAATTAATTAAAATTTAGGATTTTCTTTTTTAATTCAATTATTTCATTACTCTCCTAAATAATGAGAAATGACAAAAAAAATGTTTATTTTAATCAATTACAATTAGGTTCAGTCAAGGGTCAAAATCCTAATCGCTTCGTATTTAACTCGCCATGCGCTGATTATATATTTTTACAATATTGTTGTAACTGTTCCTAGTTTGTAATAGTTTAATTAGGATTTCCTTTTATTTATCTTTTTACGGTTTTTTGGCTATGTAATTAATCCCCCTCCCGGAAGCCTTGTAATAGCGTAGTTTTATTCCTCGCATTTTAAATTTCGCAAATATTAACTGTTTAGATGTATGATAATAGGATTGCATGACAAGACTGTATGTTAAATTTTAAAATGGTTAGCAAACCCTAAATGCGCAAAGATAATAACTGAAATCAAATCACTCGCACATGCACACTCCTAGGGTATAATCTCACTTTGGTTGCCTTCGGTAAACGATTATTAAGTATAGGGTGTCTTAGTGGTTGCCCTCTTGTCTAAACAAAGCTCAAATGTCCCGTTCGGAAATGTTGCCTCGGAAAAGTTGCCTCGGAAAGGTTGCCTCGGAAATGTTGCCTCGAATATGATCTTAAGACATTAGGGTTATTACTAAGACGTCCTAACATTGCTTTAGTGACTGTACGTCCCTTTCGAATTAACCCTTACAACTCCAACGACGGTGCTACCTGTTTATCAATAGTAGGATAGTGCTGTCTAAAGGAAACAAGAATAGAAACGATCTTTTTCCGAGTAGGTAGATGCTAGTAGGTACTTTCTCAAAATAAACTTTTTCACACTTACACTCTTTTCGAACAAAGTTTTCAAAAACACTTCGTAACACTCTTGAGGACTGACACAAGGGTTAAAACGAAGTAAAACAAAAACTTTTCAAAACACACAAACACAGAAGCAATTTTTAAAAATGATGAGCAAGTACCTAAGAGCCCGTGGAAAACCATAGATAGAAAGGGTGCTAATACCTTCCCTTTCTATAATCTACCCCCTGTACTCAAAATCTCGAAAAAGGAATTTTTCTGTGCTTTTGTCCTTTCCAGTTGTATAAAATAAAAGTCGGTGGCGACTCTTGCTTACCGCGACATTTTGCAAACACAAACGCAAAACGCAAATCAGCATTTTCCAAAACAAGCCGGTTCTGCCACCGTATCACATATCCCATTACTGAGGAAGATCTTTGTAGCGAACCTTCTCAGAAACTTCTTATCATTGACAGATTCCCCTTCGGGATACTCCTAAACCCCGAGATACCTTTTGACTTCATGAAACCAGGGTTTGTCTGCCACTTCTTCAGTCTCGATCTCACAGTAGTGTACTGGTTCATCCAACCTCTCAATGGTAATTTGGGGAGCTTCATTGTCCCACCTAACTTTGAACATAGAAGACATGGTAGCTAGCGCGTCCGCCAACTGGTTCTCTTCTCGTGGGAAATGTTCAAAGGTTACCTCCTCAAAGTGTGGGAGCAATGTCAGTACATACTCTCTGTAAGGAATGAGATTCGGGTGCTTCGTATCCCACTCGCCTTTGATCTGACTTATCACCAGAGCGGAATCCCCAAATACACTTAAGAACTTAATCCTCAGGTCAATAGCAGCTCGAAGACCCATAATACATGCTTCATACTCCGCCATGTTATTAGTGCAGTTGAAACATAATCGAGCAGTGAACGGAGTATGACAGTCCTCAGGAGATATGATTACAACACCAATGTCGTTACCCAGTGCGTTTGAGGCTCTATCAAAATACATAGACCATCGGGATCCTTCCTCAGGTCCTTCATCCAATCCAGATTCTTCGTAGTCAGTCACTAACATGATATTCTCATCCGGGAACTCGAAATTCATGGACTGGTAGTCATCCACGGCCTGATGAGCCAAATGATCAGTCAATACACTCCCCTTTATAGATTTTTAGGTTGTATATTGTATGTCGTATTCGGTTAAGATCATTTTCCACCTTGCTATCCTTCCGGAGAGAGCGGGCTTCTCGAAAATATACTTGATCGGATCCATCTTTGATATCAACAAGGTAGTGTGAGTCAGCATATACTATCTCAGTCGGCGAGCCTCCCATGCCAAAGTGCAGCAAGTTTTCTCGAGCAATGAGTATCAGGTCTCACAATCAGTAAACTTTTTGCTAAGGTAATAAATGACGTGCTCTTTTCGACCAGACTCATCATACTGCCCCAGCACAGACCCCATTGAATTGTCTAGCACTGTCAAGTATAATATCAAAGGTCTTCCTTCAACTAGAGGAATCAGAATTGGCAGTTCTTGAAGGTATTCCTTGATTCTTTCAAAAGCGGTCTGGCATTCATCATTCCACTTTACCACTTGATCTTTCTTTAGCTGCTTGAAGATTGGCTCACAAGTAGCATTCAGATGTGAAATGAACCTGGCGATATAATTCAAGCGTCCCAAGAAACCTCTAACTTCCTTCTCGGTGCGGGGAACCGACATCTGTTGTATGGCCTTCACCTTCGCAGGGTCCACCTGGATACCCTTATCACTGACGACAAAACCTAGAAGCTTACCAGATCTTACCCCGAAGGTACACTTGTTCAGATTCAACCTCAGCTTGTATGTCTTCAACCTGACAAACAATTTCTGGAGATGATCAAGGTGCTCTTCCTCAGTCTGAGACCTGGCTATCATGTCGTCAACATAAACTTCAATCTCATGGTGGATCATATCGTGGAACAAAGCGACCATGGCACACTGATAGGTTGCTTCAGCATTCTTCAACCCAAAAGGAATCACCTTGTAGCAGAAAGTGCCCCACTGTGTGACTAAGGTTGTCTTCTCCATGTCTTCAGGAGCCATCTTGATCTGGTTATAGCCAGAGAACCCATCCATGAAGGAGAAGATTTTGTGTTACGCGGTGTTGTTGACTAGAACATCAATGTGAGGAAGTGGGAAGTCATCCTTGGGGCTTGCCCTTTTTCAGATCTCTGTAATCTATGCACATCCGTACCTTACCGTCCTTCTTAGGTACCAGAACAACGTTAGCAACCCACTGTGGATACGAAGTGACAACTAAGAATCCTACATCGAACTGTTTCATGACCTCTACCTTGATTTTCTTCGACATTTCAGGACACATACGGCGGACCTTCTGCTTAACCGGAGGACAGTCTTCTTTAGTCGGCAGGCGATGTACCAAAATATCAGTGTCCAAACCAAGCATATATTCATAGGACCAGGCGAAAATCTCAACATAGTCGTGCAACATCTGTATCAACTTCTGTTTGACACTAAGCTCCAAATTTGCACCTATTTTAATCTCTTTTCTGTCTTCCTTAGTACCCAAGTTCACTGTTTCAACCGGCTCTTCATGGGGTTGTATGGCCCTTTCTTCCTATTGTAGTAGTCTAGCAAGTTCTCCAGGTACCTCACAATTATCCTCACCTTCGTATTCGGCTTGGTTGATTGGATTTTTAAAGTCATAACTGGCAATAGCAAAGATGTTATCAATGGGATCCAGAGTGGATATGGATCTACATTGTGATACATGAGTGTGTGTAAGAGAATAGTTGTTTTGATAAAGTTAAAAACAGAAAAGAAAAATAAGGAGCACAAAATTTGTATGCAAGAAACATCCAATGCTTTATTAATGATTATGAAATGACAAATAATAGCCCTCATAAGCAAAGCCAAGATGCCTCGGGCAAGGCACCGGGCCGTAAAGTTTCAAATTGTTTATTACAAATCTTAAAACAAATAAGTCAATTACTGCAGAATAAAAGAAACAGGTATGAAGTTCCTAGCCGTCCAGTTACTCGGTCCATCATTGGTAGTTGGGTATATCCAGTTGTCGATGTCTGATTCCTCTTCACTGTCTTCAATGGCGTTAATCCCATGATTGCTGATGCGTAGGGAGGTCCTCCAGCCCGAGTGCGTCTAACAGCCCTTTGAGCCCCTGTAGTAAATCCCAAACCAAATTTATCAGTTTTATGAGTGAAATCAGGGAGCTGACCCCAATTGGCACACCCACCTTCTTCAACCACGACCCTGGCATCCTTGAGAGAAGTCATCCTCAAAGGAGGTTTGTTACTAGTAGTTTCAGTTAATGCCAAGTGTTGTACCCCAAAATTTTCCCTCCCATTTCCTTAACATTTTCTCATCCCAAGACCTTTGGAGCTCAAGATCCAGTTAGGGTTTGCTCTTCTCAAGACTTCTCCTTGCACTGTTGACCCAAATTAGGGTTTGAGTTTGCACAAAGATGTTTTGACCCAAAATTCCCAAATTGACTTTCATGCTTCATGTTAGACTCACAAGTTTATCCATACCAAGTGTGATCGGTGGATCTGGAACTGACTGTTTAACGCTGGATCGCGAAATGTCGCGGAAGCAAGAGTCACCACCGTCTTTTATTTTCTCCAACATGGACAGGACAAAAGCACAGCAAAATTCCTTATGAGATAGTTTCTCGGTTCGGGAGGTAGATTTATAGAAAGGGAAGGTGTTAGCACCCTTTCTATCCATGGTTATCCATGGGCTCTTAGATACTTGCTCATTGTGTTTTCAAAAGTGTTTGCTTTTCAATTGTGAGTGAGTTTGAAAAAAGTTTCGTTTAAAGATTTCAGATCGACTCTTGTATCAGTCCTCAAGAGTGTTTGAAAAATTGTTTTGAAAGCTTTTTGAAAGTGTCGGTGTGAAAAGGTTTTTGTTTTGTTTTTTAGAGAGAGCAAGTATCCATGAGTCATCTACCTACCCTAAGGAATTAGGCTGTGTAAATGTCCTTAAGGTAGTGCCATCCCACCATTGAGAGGTAGGTAGCACCACCGTTGGAGGTGTTCGGGTCAATTCGTTTGTTAGGGACAGCGTGGTCACCAGAGTAATAGTAGGACACCTTAGAAGCTACCCTTATGCCATTGATCCTTTTTTATTCCGAGGCAACCGTTTCGAGGCAACTGGATCATGTCATGGACATAAGGACTTACTAAAACGTCCTATACTCGACGACCACGTTTCGAAGGCAAGGCAACAGTGAGGTGTACCCTAGAAGTGGTGTGTGAATTTGTGTGTTATTTTCATGTTATGTTTTATCTTGTACATGTATCATGGTGATCTACGCTTGTTTTTAATTTAGGCCATACATTCTTTCATGCAATTAGAATTTAAAAGTGCGGAAATTTAAATGCGGAAAGTAAAATCCTACGCTATTACAAGGCGCGGGTCTATACATCGTCAAATTACAAAGACCCGTTTGGTAAAAAAATGCGGAAAGTAAAGAAGGAAAGATAAACCTAATTACTATTACATCTGAGAAACAGTTACATAATGATCGAAAGAAATAATGCGTGAAAAGAATTAAAATTAGGACGTCCGAGGGTTTTGACCCTTTGTATGAAATTAAATTAAATTAAAGTCCAATTAATTATTTAATTAAAGAAAAGAAAGTGTTTTAGTGTTTTTTTGTATTTATGAAAAATAAAGAACAAGAATTAAAAGGAAATCCTAAATCTAGATTATTTTAATTATTAATGAAAATATTAAAGTTAACCAAATTTACTAGTTAATTAATTTATTTACATGTTTATTTACAAAATTAATGATAATTTATAATAATGATAAATAATGATGATTAATAATTTATTTAAGAAAAAGATGAATATGTCAAAAAAACCTAATTCTAGATATTTTTTACTTATTAAGAAAAAGATTAAAGTTTAAAAACCTAAATTAAACTAAGTTAATTGTTAGAGTTTATTTACAAAAAATAGGTTAGTGATGAAATTAATAATAATTAAATATATTTGTATTTTTGATTTTTCTGTTTTTATTATAGAAAATTATTTTATGGTGAAAAAACAATTAAATAAATTAAAAAAGAATTAGAAAAGAAAAGAAAATAAAATTAAAAAGGATGCAAACCAAGGGGGGTTTCAGGCCCAAGGGGAGGTTTTTTTGAAGTATTCTGGCCCATTAGACAAAAAGTCTTGTTTGACTTTCTGGCATCACGTGTGTGTTCATTGACTCCTGAGTACCGCGGTCTGCATTCTTTGGCCATTGGATTGGGTTTCATGGCCATTTGTGTTCTGGCTGTTGGCCATTTGTGTTCTGGCCTCAATGTTCCTTAATCTTCTCAGGATGTCTGTCTCGCCATGTATTGGTGTCATGCATAAGTTGTTCTTTTGACCATTTGGCTTTTGGCTTTTGGCTTTTGGCCATTTGTGTTTTGGCCTCAACGTTCCTTAATGAACCTGCATGGGATCCTGTCTAAATCTGCAGTGTTGAATCTCATGAACACATTAAATAAAATCATAAAATGCAAATAAAGCCAATATATGAAGAAATTTAATGTTTAGGCACAATATGGCATGTATGAATGATTATACCCTTTTGATCATGGAGATCAAATCAATTTTACCCTTACTGGAAAATTAGTGACGTGAATGCTTTTATGCCTTTTGGATCATGGAGATCAAGCCAGCCTTACCCTTACTGAAGAAGTAGTAAGGTGTTGGTTTGTAACTGTGATGGCTTGTTTGTAGTGAGAGAGGGATTTGTAATAAGGATTTCAAGGTTTTAGGGTTCTTGAAAGAATTTGATATTCTAACAGTGTTGTGGCAAAGTTTTTTCTCTCTTTTTCTCCTCCCCTTTTTTCTCCTCTTTTTTCTCCTCTCTTTTTCTCCCTGGTTTGTGTGAAAAGAAGGTGATTATATAATGGAAATTAGGGTAAAGAAAATGGGCTTTGAATGTGCAATTGGGCCTCCAATATTCACTTGAGTTCGTCACTTTCCAGGCTAAATCGCAGGGACTTAAGTGCAATTTTTGAAGTTGAAATGTAAAAACAAAATGTAGCCCATATCGAGAACTAACTCCTGTCCGAAAATCGGCTCAATCGGATAAACGGTGAATTAGTTATGAATTTTTGAAGTTTCAGCTCAGACAAACTTATTTTGGGCTCCAGTGTCGACTCTGACACGTTCTTCAATAAAAAACTGGTATTGATCGGAGCATAATCCGGTCTCTACTTTTGAAGTAAAGTTGTAGATCTATGAGTCAGTGACCTTGTGTAAAAATATGAGCCCAATCCGATAAAAATTGACCGAGTTATGAATTTTCGAAGTTTCGGCCCAGATGAAATAATATTCAGCATTCAGGATTTTTGGCGTGTCATGCACTCTGAGCAAAAAACCTAGGCCTTTTGAATACCGTTTGAACTCAATACCTTCTGCGAAAATGTAGCCAACTCAATTTGTGAAATTTTGGCGGCGGAACCAGCTCGATACGATGAAAATCGACCAAGTTATGATTTTCTGAACATGACGCAAATAAACTTCTGTCACAAATTTTCTGTATGAAAATACTTGATAAATCCATATTTTGAAGACCTTCTGATCGAAATTGGCTTCCAGCCGTGAGAGATGAAAACGTAGATAATGTTAAGACGGAATTTTGGCCACCGGAACGGGTTCAAAACGAGCCACGATCTTCAAGTTATGAATTTTTTAGCGCGTAAAAACTGCACTTTCAGCACACTTTTTCACCATATTTCTTCGAGAAAACTCACACATTCGGATACCTTCTTTAAAGAATTATCTCTTGAGCCGAACCTGAATTTGAGAATACGTTATCAGAGATATCTTGGGGAAAGAACACCTGAATATGACGCGCCGGGTTGGACTTGTGAATTTTTCTTGAGATGTTTTGAGAAATATGGGAGGGCAAATTTTGGGGTACAACACCAAGTTTCAAGCCTTGATTCCAATCTTTGCCCAGTCAATTGGACAGTTTACTTAGAAATCAGTTGTATTGGGGAAAAAGTCAACTGTGGTCAATTGACAGTCAAACCTCATGATTTTTGACCCACATCAACATTATGAACTCATATGGACCATTTGATCAAGTTTGGATCATAATTCCACAAGAAATTTGATCAGATCACCAAAAGGGCAAAATGGTCATTTTTAGGGTTTTGACTGCACAAAGACAATTTTTGACTGTTTGACCTGGCCAATGGCAAACCAAGCTCACATATGGACTCAAGGACCCAATGGCATTTTCTTGACATGTTCAACAAGTTCAAAAGATCCCAAATGCACAAGATTGACAGATGAATTTTCCAGTCAACTGAGCCAAATTTGATTGTATACTGAAAAGTCAAAATTTGACTTTTTGGTCAAAATCAAGTGTCAAGATTCATTTTCATCAAGACATGTCAAATTATGAAACTTGTTCATCAAGAAATCAAGAATTACAAATTAGGGTTTGAAATGAAGAATTTTCATAACTTAGAATTTTTCTAAGTTATGAAAATTCCTAATTTTTTCCTAACTTTGTCCCATTTTTTCATCAAGATAAATTTGGATTCAAGGAAAACTCAAAACATGAAAGTTGTATTCCATTTCAAAATATACAACTTTGATTCACAAAGTTTCCTCAAAAGAAGCTTGTAGCTCAAGTTATGATTTTTGGAACAAGGGTGCAAAACATTCTTAACTTAGAAAATTTTTGACCTATTCTAGGCAGGATTTTTGCCTAACTTCATGGGCACTTTTCACATGCTTCCACTTGGAATTTCAATTTGCATTACAAAGATGGATTGTAGTACACATTCCAAGCTTTCCAAAATGTCAGAGAACTTCTCAAACACCCTTGTAGTTAGGGAGAATCGAATTTGTCAATATGGGCAAAAGTCACTTTGATTCATGGCCAAAGGCATGTTCATAACTTGTGCATTTTCAAACTCAGCATGTGCAAGCTACATTACAGGCCTCTAATCTCATTTACACTCAATAATTAAATTCCAAACCATTGTGCCAAGACATTATTTTGTGCATTTGGTCATTTCATGAAGAATTAAGCCTTAATTAGAAAAAGCAAGTTATCCATTTTTGTAAAGTTACACTTTATGTCAAGTTTACAATCCAAGAGGTACAATGCAAATCTCTGAGGCACAAGTTATTAGACATATCCCACTGATCAAGACAAAGCTTGGCAGCATGTTTAGGGGGCCTGCATAAGCTTGTAACTCAACTTGGCATTTTTAACTTAAGATAGAAGCAACTTTGAAAACAGAACAACATCTCACATTGCTGCAAGAACAAGCTTAAGCAAATTTTCTCCACACATTCCATACTCCTCAACTGACCTGAAACACGAGCCAACTACCTTCAATACCTCCCTAAACATCAAAACACCATTTTGCTGCACAAAACAGGGCATCCCTGCAGATTGAGTTGCACAACTCAGTTTACTCGTGCGTTTTGGCCAAAGCTGGTTCATACACACTCCCTACCATCCATTGAAACTATCCCAAACCCTAGCTACAGACTGTAACACCTCTAACCAACTTCACCATTTTCACTTTTTCTGTTTTGCAGGTTGACTTCTATAGCTCGATTCATTTAGTTTCAAAGCAAGCTAAATGTTGGAGAAGCATCCCTGAACTTCAAGCAAGTTGTACAAGTCCTCACATTGCCTTGAAAGTGCCTCCATTGTCATACACGACCCAAGCTGAACAGGTAAGTTCATGGACTTCTATCTCTCAATCTAGGAAGAGTTAGGTTTAGGTTTATGAATAAAAAATGCTCTACTCATGGCCCTGAAGCTACACATATAATTACTTTGCATTTATGTTGTGTGTGCTGAGAGAATTTGGAACCTGAATATTAGAAAAAACTTAGGTCAGGAATTAGGGATGAAGAAATTCTCCTTCGCTTCTTAGAGTTAAGTTAAGTTCTTTATATGTCTGGATTCGTCTCTTGATGCTCTATATTTTTGGTGTTATGAGTTTTGCTTGAAAGTCCAAGAATCAGGATGTTTGAACAAGGCAAAGAAACGCACGTTTTTTGACAGAAACTGGCTGGAGGTTGAAGAAGCTTGTCCTTTGGGCTGGGCCTGATTCATTTTCCTTTTTGCACCACTGTTTCACACACACACACCCCTGGCCCATTTTGAGTTATATTTGTCATTTTTGATTTTTTTCCTTTTGATTTTGATTTTATATTTTTATCCAAACATGAAAAAACATTAAAAATATTTTTTTTCACATTTTTTGCATTTTATTTGATATTTATTTGTTTCATTTAGTTATATAGGTAAATAAATACATAATATCTTTTATTTAAAAATACTAAAAATAATACTAATACATTTTTATTTTCTGATTTTATTTTATTTTATCTCTTGAAAACATTTTCTAAAAAATATATTTTTTTTTGTAAATAATAAATAGTTTATTTTTTGTACATATTTAATATATTTAATAAATAATATAAGTACTTATATATTTATTAGAATATTTAGGATAAAAATACAAAAATAATACATTTTTATTTTTATTAATATTTAACTTAAAAAATCACTTTTTTTTACAATATACTTCCTTTTTATTTATTTTTTGTACATAATTAATGAACATTGTATATACTAAATAATAAACACCTTTTATTTGCAAAATTAGGGTTTTACCCTAAAAACATAAAAATACCCAAAAATTAATCCTTTTTATTTTTGTTTATTTGACACAAAAAAATACCTTTACATACATATGAAAATCATTTTTGCATCTTGCATATTTATTTCATTTTATTTAATTATTGTGCAATTAAATACCTTGTAAATTTCAATTTGGATGTAATAGTTTAGATTTAATTTTTCTTGCTAAATATCCCCATTTGAACATTTGTATCCCCCATCCCATAATTATGTTATAATAGTTTAGGACTTTAAATTTCACATTTTAAAGCTTTCTAAATATGCCATGATATACTTAAGGTTTTGTATGCAAAAATTAGCCGAACAAATAGCTTGACCTAATTCAAAGATAACAAAGCATGAAAATGGACAACACTAATCACACTTGCACCCCTAGGGTTACTCCACTTGCTGCCTTCAATAATGGGCCATGTTGCATGTTAAGTTTCTTTGGCAAAAACAAAACAATTCAAATGATCATAGTCCCTCGATGACGCTTTCGAAAGTTGCCTAAAAAATGATCAAGTCCCTTAAAGGAAAAATTTCCCAAAGATACTTGGCACCATTGCAATCATGGTCTAAACGATGACCCGCGCCCGTCCCGTTCACATCCTAACACAAGATTGTCCACCAAATACAATGGTGGAACAAAATTGTTAAAAGGGTTAAAAACATAGGAAAGATCTTTGAGAAATTTAGGGGTAAACAAAACTCTTGGTTACTTGCCAACTTGCAAAACAAAAACACTTGCCTATTTTTTTCAAAACACACATCACAACACTTTCAAAACAACTTTCAAAAACATTTGAAAACTTTTCAAAAGACATACACCTTTGTATACATCCCAACATGGATCATTACAAAGGTTGCCACCACATTGGCCTCTTTTCAAAACATTTTCAAACCCACACACAAAGCACCATTTCAAACAATTGAAAGCACCATTTCAAACAATTGAAAATCAAGGCAAGTTGATCTAAGCAAGTAACTAAGAGCCCATGGATAACCATGGATAGAAAGGGTGCTAATACCTTCCCTTTCTATAATCTACTCCCCGAACCCAAGAAAACATCTCAAAGGTTTTTGCTGTGCTTTTTAACCTTTCCTTAGGATAAAATAAAAAGTCGGTGGCGACTCTTGCTCAACCGAAACATTTGTGAAAACAAACGCAAAACCTCAAGTAAGTTCTCCCACCGTATCACAGAACTGGCGACTCTGCTGGGGATTTTTAAAGTGGAGTAACCTTAGGGCTTAGATCACCCTCTTGAATGACTAATTTTTTGCTTTGATTGCTTTATATCTTGGCTCTCTTGTTTGGGTTTGCAATCCTACACCCGGATTTGGGGAAACATTCATAGATAGCAATACGTTATGGAAACTGTGCGGGGTATACCGACACGGTTGAAGCAATAGCTATATTAGTGCGACATATTTGTGAGTACCGGTAACCCTTGAGTTTAATCAAGGAGAGTACGGGGCCGCTGAGTGATGTCACTAAGCACTAATGACCTAGAACCTTACTTGACCATCTTGGCCTTTCATTAGGGGTAGTGAGATGACCGGCTTTGGTGCAGTCCGAAGTTGGTAGATACTCGATACTACACTCATTGAGGGTTATTTTCTTGGAATATTTTGGTCGCTAGTTAAGTGGCTAAACCAAAATAATGAACATGGAAAACAATCCAATGATATTGAGCTCCTTAGAACCCGGTTACTATTTATAGGACAGGTTTTTAAGCCAACTACACTCAAGAGGGTACTTACCTATGAAACCTCATGCAAGCCTGAAACTAGGGTTTGGTGTGAATTGCTTGTACATATGTTTGTGCATACATCATGAACATCATAAAGCATCATATGCATTCACTAACCATTTCAAGGGTTTAGATCTTCATCTTTGTTCTTGTTTTGTAGGTCATGGAAATTCTTCGCAGGAAAACTATCCAAGTCAACCTTGTGAGAATCCCTCCTCAACTCAAGGAGCTCACATCCAGAATTCCGGAAAGCTCTCCCTTCAGTGAAAGACATGGTAGACTGCTCAGCCTAGTCAACACCAACATTGAAGAGGACATGGTAAAGGTGTTGTTCCAGTTCTTTGACCCCCTTCACCACTGTTTCACTTTCCCCGACTACCAGTTGGTGCCCACTTTGGAGGAATTTTCTCAACTCCTGAGAATTCCTATTCTTAATCAACTACCCTACAACGGTACGGAAGAAGAACCAAAGCCTGAAGATGTTGCTCAAGCACTACACTTGCAACCATCTGACATCAAGGGGCATTGGGAAACTAGAAGTGGTGTCAAAGGCTTCTTGGCAAAATTCTTGTTTGAGAAGGCACAAGAGTGTTGGAATTCATTGGATCTACAAGCCTTTGAAGAAATTGTGGCACTCCTCATTTATGGGTTGGTCCTGTTCCCAAATCCTGACCAGCTTGTAGATGTCAACGCCGTCAAGATCTTCTTATCCAGAAATCCAATACCAATATTGCTTGGGGACATTCTTCACTCATTTTACACACGAACAATGAGAAAGAGGGGTGTTCTCATGTGCTGTACTCCTCTCCTTACAAGGTGGTTTATTTTGCACCTTCCACAATCTGTTTTGAAGAACGACCAAGGCTTAAGGTGGTCACAACGATTGATGACCCTCACTCACTCTGATGTAAATTGGTGTTCTCGGTCCAGAGAAAATGTCATCATCGTCGATCGTTATGGAGAGTTCCCTAATGTTCCATTGCTTGGCATTAGAGGGGGAATTACCTACAACCCTTGTCTATCTTTGAGGCAATTTGGATATGCACAGAGGGATGGCCCTCACGACATGTTGATTCCTGACCTAGTTTTTGACTTCGAAAATGATGCGCAAGGACTTCGCCAAAGATTCATCAGAGCTTGGAGGATGCCTAACAAGGTAGACAGCAAGACACTGGGGCACAAGAATTCCATCCCTCTTGAGCCTTATCTCAAGTGGGTACGAACCCGAGCCCAGAGTCTAATGATGCCTTACCCTCATGTTCTCCCTGTGATTAAAGATCCCGTTAAGGAAGGAGAGGTTCCCTACACCATCCTATATCTAGACATGCCTACATCGTGGGAGGAGATGCAGGAGAGTTGGATCCAACTCAAGGAGGAACAAAACACTTTTGAAGCCAGCTTCTACGCCAGCGAGAAGAAGGTTTTGGAGCTTACCCGTTGACTCCATGAGGAAGAGACCCTCAACACCTACATCGCACCAAAGAGGATGCGCAACGTCTTTTTACCTTGAGAAGTTTTTTGTAATATTTGGCCCATGGGGCATTTATGTACTGACAAATTTCTTCTTATTAATATGACGTGCGTTCTTTTTGTTTGCAACAATTTTGAATTTGCTAAATCCTTGAATGCATTGCATACATAAGCATATCATTCATCATACGCATAAGCAGGTCTCCACACCAGGTTTCCTTATCTTTCTGCTGTTTATTTCAGTAAGATGGATCTCGAACAGACGGTCAAGGACTTGCAGTCTCATAACTCACAGTTTCAACAACTCCTGATGACCTTGGCAAAGGGTCAGGAGGATCTGAAGGCCCTGCTGAGGAACAAAGAGCAAGTAAAAAAGAAGAAGAAGAGAATCGGGGTGGATACCCTAGGAAGAAGGTTTGAGGGTGAAGCCAGAAGAGTGCTTGAATTTCCCCTACATCTGAAGAGGGAACCAGTAAAGGGAATGCGGCTGCGGTACCTTCCGAATCCGAGGTTGAAGAAGAGGAGGCTGAAGAGGACGAAGACTACTCTGATCAACAATACCCTCCCGCTGATGATAAGTACAAAGGCTTTGAAGACAGGTTGGCAGCTATGGAGCTGCAGAGAGTTCCCGGCTTAGATTTTGAAGATTTGGGATTAGTTGCTGGAATTGTCATCCCCCCGAAATTCAAAGTGCCAATTTTTGCAAGGTATGACGGGCTGTCCTGCCCGAAGATGCATCTCAGATCATATGTAAGGAAGATCCAACCTTACACCGCAGACAAGAACCTATGGATCCATTTCTTTTAGGATAGCCTTTCAGGGGCTCAACTCGAATGGTTCTATCAGCTGGATGGAGCCAGTATCCAAAACTGGGAGGACTTGGCTACTGCATTTTATAAACAGTATCAGTACAATTCTGACCTTGCTCCCACGCGTACCCAACTTCAGGGTATGTCACTGGGGACGGGCGAAGGATTCAAGGAGTATGCGCAAAAGTGGAGAGACCTGGCTGGCAGGGTGCAGCCACCGCTGACTGACCGTGGACTTGTTGACATGTTCCTGGGGACCCTTTCCGGTCCATTCTTCAACCATCTGATTGGTAATTCTTCTGCTGGGTTTACATATTTGATCTTGACTGGTGAGAGGATAGAAGCTGGTATCAAGTCGGGGAAGATACAGAAAGGTGCCTCCGCGAGTACTAAAAAGAAGCCCTTCAAGAAGGAAGCCAGTGCTGTTTATGGTCCCAGAAGACAAATTAAGCCGGAACACCGCCAAGCTGTCAATCCATTGGTAATTTCAAAGCCTGTTGCTGCTCCTCAGCAGTTCAACCAACCAAGGGGTGAGAGGCCCAAAGGGCAGTACACTCGGCTCAGTATGACCCTGTCTCAGATTTTGCCGCAACTACTGTCAACCAATCTGGTAACTGTCAAAGAAGCTCCGAAGGTAGTAAACACAGCTTCTCCGAAGTACAACCCCAACGCCCGTTGCGCTTATCACTCTGATAGCCCGAGGCATACTACTGATGATTGATGGGCTCTGAGGAATAAGGTTCAAGACCTTATTGATGCTAAAGAAATACAGTTTGAGGCGCCCGAAAGACCCAATGTTGTGACTGCTCCCATGCCCCAGCATGGAGTGAATGTTATGGAAGAAGACCGGTATGTAGCCTCCGTGGAAGAGATTGTTACTCCGTTGTTGACTGTCAAGAGGAACTTGTTGCTAGCCGATTTATTTCCGGGATGTAGTAAAGGTTGCCTTCTATGTGCTATTTCACCTGTTGGTTGTCCCTTGCTGAAATCAGGTATCCAAAGCCTGATGGATAGCAAAGAAATCTTGTTCGAGAAAATTTCCGTTCCTGCTACCCCTACTGAAGAAGTTTCTATCGTCACTATTTTCAACAAACCTCCTAAGGCTCCCACAAAGAAGCCTGTCAAAATCATGTCCACTCAGAAGATTGCTCCTATCATTATCACTGTTCCAGGGCCCCTCCCCTATACATCCGACAAAGCTGTCCCTTGGCACTATGGGGCAGATGTTTATGTGCTTGGAGTTAAGCAATAGTTTGATACAAGTACCGGCGTCAGTAACATCACCGGGCCCGCCAAAATTACCCGCAGTGGTAGGCTGTTCTCGCCAGATATTGCGCCACCAGCTATTAAGAAACCTCTTATCATCACACCTACAAGTGTGCCTGCTCCCCTTCCTAATCAAGTTCCTGTTTCTACCCCTGCTGCCGAGTCATCTAACGCTCGGGGCAAAGGGATTGCTACTGATTTTCCTGCCCTGACGGTGGCGCCGAAGACAACCACTATTGAAGCCTCTCAGCAAGAGATGGAGGAGATCCTCAAGATTATCAAGAAAAGTGATTTCAATGTAGTTGAGCAGCTGGGGCACACCCCATCAAAGATTTCTATGCTATCACTGTTGTTGTGTTCAGAGGCCCACGCCAAGGCCCTGATTTCCTTCCTGAAGACGGCCCATGTGCCACAAGAAACATCTGCTGATCAATTTACTGATTGTGTGGCCAACTTGACTGCCGATAATGGTTTGGGCTTCTCTGACGCCGATCTGACTGCCAAGGGAAAGAACCATAACGACGCCCTACATGTCTCCATTGAATGCAGGGGCACTACTCTTGCCCATGTATTGGTAGACACCGGTTCTTCATTGAATGTATTGCCCAAGAAAGCCCTAGGCAGATTGGATTGTGAGGGTTTAGAGCTCAAACCTAGCAACATTGTGGTCCGGGCCTTTGACGGTTCGAAAAGGATGGTACATGGGGAAGTTGACATTCCAATCAGGGTTGGTTCTCAAGTTTTTGATTCAACTTTCTATGTGATGGACATCCGTCCATCCTATTCTTGTTTGTTGGGCCGTCCATGGATCCACAAGGCTGGAGCGGTAACCTCCACACTACATCAGAAGCTTAAGTACCCAGTTAGAGGGAAAATTGTTACAGTTAAGGGGGAGGAAGAGTATATGGTCAGCCACCTCAACTCGTTCCGGTACATAGAAATGGATGGGGAGTTCATTGAGACCCCCTTTCAACACTTTGAAGAGGTGCCTCAGACATTGGCACCAGCTGAAACTGTGATTGAAGACCCTCCTTTGAAGATGGCTTCCTTAAAGGATGCCAGGGCTGTGATTGAGAAGGGTGAGTGTGCAAACTGGGGCCGACTTCCTGACTTTAGTCCAAAGACTGACAAGTTTGGTTTGGGCTTTACTGCGGAGGCTCAGAGGGCTGTTCGCAAAGCAAGAATTGGAAAGCCTCCTGTGTTCATCACCAACCCGGGAGTGAATGCTATTGAGGATGACGTTGAAGAATCTGAATTCGACAGCTGGATCTACCCAACAACCGACAGTGGACCAAGCAACTGGACTGCCAAAGACTTCACACCTATTACTTTTGTCACTCAGTAATGAACTCTTTTGTTTTCAATTTGTAACAAACAATATGTTGAAACTTTTATGGCTCGGTGTCCTACCCGGGGCACCGCGGCTTCATTTGTGAGGGCTTTTGTATGTCATTTTCATATATCATTAATCAAAACATTGGACGTTTCTTGCATTTCAAAATCTTGTGCTCCTTTTCTTTCCTTATTATATATTACAAAACAACTATATTTACACACACTCACTTATACAGGTTCCAATCAACTCTGGATCTCACTGGTAACGACTCTGCTACTGCCAGTTATGATTTCGAAAATCCGATCAACTTAGCCGAAGACGAAGGTGAAGATGATTGCGAAGTGCCTGGTGAACTTGCAAGACTGCTACTCCAGGAAGAGAGGGCCATTCAGCCACATGAAGAGCCAGTGGAAACGGTAAATCTGGGTACTGAGACAGACAGAAAGGAAGTCAAGATTGGTGCCAATCTAGAGCTCAGTGTGAAACAACGGTTGATTCAGATGTTGCATGACTATGTGGAAATCTTTGCCTGGTCTTACGAAGACATGCTTGGGTTGGATACCGACATTGTGGTTCATCACCTGTCTACCAAGGAAGACTGCCCTCCGGTTAAACAGAAGGTCCGCCGTATGCGTCCAGAAATGTCCGAGAAAATCAAAGCTGAGGTTATGAAACAATTTGATGCCGGTTTTCTAGCTGTGACTTCTTACCCTCAGTGGGTCGCCAACGTGGTTCCAGTGCCGAAAAAGGATGGTAAGGTCCGAATGTGTGTTGATTACAGGGATTTGAACAAGGCCAGCCCTAAGGATGATTTCCCTCTGCCTCATATCGACGTTCTGGTTGACAACACTGCCCAGCATAAAGTATTCTCCTTCATGGATGGCTTCTCCAGTTATAATCAAATCAAGATGGCTTCTGAAGACATGGAGAAGACCACTTTTGTTACTCAGTGGGGCACCTTTTGCTACAAGGTCATGCCTTTTGGGTTGAAAAATGTTGGGGCAACCTACCAACGTGCCATGGTTGCTTTATTTCATGACATGATCCATCATGAAATTGAAGTATATGTCGATGATATGATTGCAAGGTCCCAAACTGAGGAGGAACACCTTGACCACCTGCGAAAGCTGTTTGACCGTCTGAAGTTGTACAAGCTGAGGTTGAACCCGAATAAGTGCACCTTTGGAGTAAGATCTGGAAAATTGCTAGGCTTCGTCGTAAGCGACAAAGGCATTCAAGTGGACCCTGCCAAAGTAAAAGCCATACAAGAGATGCCAACTCCCAAGACAGAGAAAGAAGTCAGAGGCTTTCTAGGACGGTTGAATTACATTGCCCGATTCATCTCACATCTAACTGCTACCTGTGAACCAATCTTCAAGCTGCTGAAGAAAGATCAAGTAGTACGTTGGAACGATGAATGTCAGGCCGCTTTCGAAAAGATCAAAGAGTATCTCCAAGAACCACCCATTCTTATGCCACCGGTTGAAGGGAGACCTCTAATCTTATACTTGACAGTACTTGACAACTCAATGGGGTGTGTGCTGGGGCAGCATGACGAGTCTGGCCGAAAAGAACACGCCATTTATTACCTTAGCAAAAAGTTTACCGACTGTGAGACCCGGTACTCACTGCTCGAGAAAACTTGTTGCGCTTTGGTATGGGATGCTCGCCGGCTGAGGCAGTATATGTTGACTCACACTACTCTGTTGATTTCAAAAATGGATCCAATTAAGTACATATTCGAAAAGCCTGCTATGTCTGGAAGAATAGCAAGATGGCAAATGATCTTGACGGAATATGACATCCAGTACACGACTCAAAAAGCAATCAAGGGAAGTGTATTGGCAGACCATTTGGCACACCAGGCAGTGGACGATTACCAGTCGATGAACTTTGAATTTCCAGACGAGGATATCATGGTAGTGACTGATTGTGAAGTACCTGGACCGGATGAAGGACTTGAGGAAGGATCCCGATGGTCTATGCACTTCGACGGAGCCTCAAACGCTTTGGGTAATGAAATCGGCGCCGTGATCATATCCCCTAAAGGCACTCATACTCCACTCACTGCCCGGCTGTGTTTCAACTGCACCAACAACATGGCGGAGTATGAGGCATGCATCATGGGTCTTCAAGCTGCAATCGACTTAAGGATCAAGTTTCTGAGTGTTTTCGGAGATTCCTCTCTCGTGATCAATCAGGTCAAAGGCGAGTGGGATACGAAACACCCAAATCTTATTCCTTACAAGGAGTATGTGCTGACATTGCTTCCCCACTTCGAGGAGATAACTTTTGAACATTTCCCAAGAGAGGAGAATCAGTTAGAGGACGCGTTGGCTACGATGTCTTCTATGTTCAAAGTCAAATGGGACAACGAGGCTCCCCAGATCATTATCTGGAAATTGGACGAACCTACACATTGCTGCGATCTCGAAACCGAAGAGGTAACAGAAAAACCCTGGTATCATGAGGTGAAGAGGTACTTGGAAGCTCAAGAATACCCCGAAGGCGCATCTGTTAATGACAAGAAGTTCCTGAGAAGGTTTACGGCGAAGTTCTTCCTCAGCAACGACACTCTGTACAAATGAAACCATGATTCGACCCTACTGCGTTGTGTGGATAAGACTGAAGCAAAAAAGATCATGGCAGAGCTACATGAAGGTACCTTCGGAACACATTCCAGTGGACATACCATGGCAAAGAAAATCCTTCGGGCAGGATATTTCTGGTCCACAATGGAAGCCGACTGTTATCAGCATTTCCGAACTTGTCATAAATGCCAGATCTATGCTGATAAGGTGCACATTCCTCCGGTTCCTCTGAACGTCTTGACAACACCTTGGCCTTTTGCAATGTGGGGCATTGATATGATCGGCGAGATCCGACCTACGGCATCTAACGGGCATCGCTTCATCCTGGTAGCGATTGATTACTTCACGAAGTGGGTTGAAGCAGTTTCCTATGCTACCATAACCAAGAACGTCGTGGCACGGTTCATTCGACACAACCTGATCTGTCGATACGGTGTACCTGAGAGGATCATTACAGACAATGGTACCAATCTTAACAACAAAATGATCACTGAGCTCTGCGAGCAATTCAAAATACAGCACCACAATTCTTCTCCCTATCGGACGAAGATTAATGGGGCTGTAGAAGCAGCGAATAAGAACATCAAGAAGATTGTGCAGAAGATGACAGTGACCTACAAAGATTGGCACGAAATGTTACCGTTTGCTCTTCATGGGTACCGTACCTCAGCGCGGACGTCAACCGAGGCAACTCCCTTTTCTTTGGTCTATGGCATGGAGGCGGTCTTTCCTATTGAAGTCCAGATACCCTCTCTCTGGATAATGAAGGATGCAGACTTGAGCGAAGATGACTGGATCCCGACTCGGCTTGATCAATTAAACCTAATTGATGAAAAGAGACTCACTGCTATTTGTCATGGTCAGACGTACCAAAAACGGATGATCAGAGCATTTAACAAGAAAGTCAGACGACAAGAGTATCAAGTCGGAGACCTGGTAATCAAGCACATCATTCTTCCTCAAGGTGACCCCAGGGGCAAATGGACCCCCACGTACGAAGGGTCATTTGTGGTTAAACATATCTTTTCAGGAGGAGCTATGATTCTAACCACCATGGATGGTGACGACCTTTCTCACCCCGCCAATGCAGACGTAGTAAAAAGATACTACGCATGAATCAAGGACCCGCTAGGTTGACACACCTAGGAAAAAATAGGGGCTTCCCAGCGAACCAAAAGGGTTCGGGCAAAAATAAGGGATGAAAATGAAAAAAATCTGTACACCCGGCAATTCGAAAACCTGAAAAGGCGGCTTGGGCAAAAATGGGTATCCCGGTGGACTGAAAACCCGAAAGGGCGGTCCAGGAAAAAGTTAGGGATAAAGCGTAATACTATGTCTCATTAGATCACCTTGTGTTGTACCCCAAAATTTGCCCTCCCATATTCTCCAAGAAATTGCCAAGTCATGCTTCAAAATTCCCCAAGGGTTGCACAGTGCAAAGGTCTCCTATACAGTCAAAATTAGGGTTTGTGTTCTGATCAAGAAAATGAAGTTTTCAAAGGTCCAATCAAGTCTCACATGCCTAAAAATATGGTCAAGCATCCTCATATCAAGTTTCAAGGCATTCAGTACAAAATTGCACAGTCAAAAACCCTAATTGCACTACAGTCAACTGTAGGGGCAAAATGGTCATTTGACAGTCAAAAGTTCAAATTTTTGATCAACATATCATTTTGAAGCCACAAACATCATTTGATCAATGCTTGATCATGATTCTCAAAATTTGGCTCAGAAATCATCAAGATGCAAAAGTTTCCTTATTTGGACAGTTGAAAAAGTCAACTGAAATTGACTAGGGCATAACTTTCACATGGATTATCAGAAAAATCCCATCCAAAGCTCATTTTGAAGAGAAAGACATTTCCTACAACTCATCTTCATACTTCAAGTCCAAGAAATGCTCTCACAAAAAGTTATCAATTTCAACATTATAGGTCATTTTCAAAAGTCAACAAAAAGGGACTTTAAGTCAAAGGCCATAACTTGAGATTGGTAAATCAAAATGACATGGGACCAAAGGCATTGGTTAGAGGACTCAAAGACCTTTCCAAAAATGTCCAAGAACATGAGAAAAGCTTAAAAATTGAGCAAGTTATGCCTTGTAGAAGTTGGGAAATATTTGGATATTTTGAAAAGTCAACATTGGTTCAAATGACCTAAAATTGCTAATGGGCCCATTTTTCTTCCACAATTCATCATTCCAAGCATGTGCACGACCACTTGGCCCAAAGGGAAGTATTTTCTCATTTTTTATTTATTTATTTGAATTTTTATTTATATTAATTCATTTAAATCATTTAAATATATGAAAAATATCTAACTTAACCTAATCAATCTTTTTATACATGCTTTAGCCTCAAGATTTCGTGCATAAGTCAATATGGAAAGAATTGGAGCAATTGGATATGATTTGGACCAAAAACACATGGAAAAGATATGGAAATAATGGTGGAAAAAATCAAATCTTCAATTCATGAATACAAGAGATTCTAGTCAAATTTGTTAACCTAATGGACTCAGTACATAAGCTAGATCACAACCCTAATGAGAATGGACACTAGGCTGCGCAAAAGAACACAAAGCAAACTTGAAAAATTTGTCAAAAAAGTCAATTCTGAAATCATCTTTAGAGGGCGATTCAAAGGATAATTCTTGTTCCATTAGTTTCCTCAAGGTCCCCTGAACGATTCTCAATAAAAAAAACTCATCAAAGCCCAAGGAATTGGTATACAGAACCTGAGATATCTCATAAAAATTGCATAATCGTATTCTCCAATCTAAGCATTTTTACAGCATTTTATTCATGGATTCATGTTCATTATGAAGTTCTGAAGCTAACCAATATATTTGATTGTGTTTTTATGCGTTGTATACAAATATGCCATGTTTAAATTTTAGGGTTTACAGAGTTCTAAATTGGGGGTTTCTTGTTAAAGAAAAATTGGTCCTCCAGACCAAGACCATTCAATTCAGCGCATGGAGACGAAGAAGAAACACCCATCGCGCCTAATTTATTGACCCTCTAAGACCTATTCGCTATTTTCCCATAAGAGGCCTAAGAAAACGCCATAGAAACCGTTGCCTATGTGTTTGGTATTACAGGGATGATGGAGAAGACGAATTCGTGGCATACGGTGATTGGATCATTTAAAATTCGCGCGCGTTGGTGGACCATGGTCATTATTCCTTTTATTATGTTTATTTGCTATTATATATTAAATGAAATTGGAATGGCTCAGTGGCAGGTACGCACGCTTGCAATGTTCATGACCTGGGTTCGAGCCCCAGGTCTGTGTTATCTCCATATTATTTTTCAGTAATAATTCCCATGCAGCGCCAGCGTCAAGACGTACCATGCATCCTCAAGAATCAATATCCACGCGTCCATCAGAATTAAACCAAAGGCTGAGATTGAAGGTACACCATAAACTCAGGTCAACATTGTTACACGCTAGTGGGAAAGTCAAACGGACCTGAAGCTTGTTGGACCAGAATTCTTGGATCAAAACCTCCTATTTGGGGACTACCCCCCCTGGTTTGCAATTCTCTATTTCTCATGTTTTATTTTCAATTGTTATTTTATTTTCTTTATTTGTTTAAATTAATTAATTATTTCTACAAAATATAAAAATACCTAAAAATCAGAAAAAGAAAAATATAATAAATATTTTGTGTTAATATGTTTTTTTGTAATTAATTTGCATGTAAATAAATTTAGTTTTAAATTAGGTTGCAATTTTAATTCTTTTCATAATAAAATATAAAAAAAACATAGAATTAGGTTTAATTAATGTTTTTATTCCTTTTTAATTTTTCTTTCTTATAATAATACTTATTTATTTTATTTATTTTTATAATTAAATTGGCATGAAAATAACTTAGGTTTAAATTAGGGTAAAATTCAACATATTTCTTAATAAATTAAAAATAATTAGAATTAGGTTTAGCATTTTATTTCAATTTTGATTAATTCTTTTTCTATTAAATCTTAAAATACATAAAAATACCAAAAACAAGTCTTTCTTTAATTAATTAATTAATTTCATCATATTAATTTAATTTTGCAAAAGGGTCCAACGCCCTCGTTCGTAATTTCTTATTCGTTCGCATATTTATTTTATTTCGCTTAAATAATTATGTACCTCTCCCGAAGACTTGTAATTACTTCTCGTATTTTTCAATTCTTTTACTTTATTTATTTTCCGTCAAATCGGGTCCTGGTTAATTTTGGCGATGTGGACCCGCGCCATTTGTAATAGTTTTAGATTTACTTTTTCTCGCAAATATTTATAAATGTTAAACAAAGCATGCAAGAATGAATGGCCTTAAATAAAAACAAGCGTAGAACACCAATAAACATGACGAGACAAAAATAAATGAAAACGACACACGAACCACACACCACCCCTAGGGTACGCCTCACTGTTGCCTTGCCTCGAAAGGTGATCGTCGAGTAGAGGATGTTTTAGTAAGTCCTCATGATCCGGGAACCTGGCATGAGGGTAGCTTCTAAGGTGTCTTCCCATTGCTCTGGTGATCACCATGTCCCGAACCTCGAATTGACCCGAACACCTCCAACGGTGGTGCTACCTACCTCTTAATGGTGGGATGACACTACTTTAAAGGACATCTACACAGACGAATTCCTTAGGGTAGGTAGACGACTCGTAGATACTTGCTCTAAATTCAAAACAAATTCAAAAATACTTTTCACACCAACACATTTTCAAAAAGCTTTCGAAAGCAACTTTTCAAACACTCTTGAGGACCGATACAAGAGTCGAACTGGAATTTTCAAAGAAACTTTTTAAAACCCACAGTTGAAAAGCAAACAAACCATTTTTGAAAACACAAATGAGCAAGTATCTAAGAGCCCATGGATAACCATGGATAGAAAGGGTGCTAATACCTTCCCTTTCTATAATCTACCTCCCGAACCGAGAGCAATCTCTTTAAGGAATTTTTCTGTGCTTTTGTCCTTTCCATTTGGAGAAAATAAAAGACGATGGCGACTCTTGCTTCCGCGACATTTCGCGAACCAGCGTTAAACAATCAGTTCCAGATCCACCGATCACAGAACTGGCGACTCTGCTGGGGACCAAACTTAAAGTGAGGTGTACCTTAGGGCTAGTTCATAACTGTGTTTTCACTTGTATTGATTTGCTTGCTTTACTATTGTGGGTTGCATCGGAGTTACATAGATCCTAACCCGGATCTGGGGATACCCTGTTTAGGTAGCATAAGCTGTGAGGGACCTGTCCGGCGTAGACCGACACAGGTGAAGCAGTGGCTACGTTGGTGTGGCACCTTGGTCTGTACCGATATCCCTTGTGTCGCAACGAGGAGAATATGGGTCTTCTGAGGAGTCATTAAGCACCAACAACCTTAGAACCTTAATTGACACAACTCGGCCTTTAGAATTGTAGCAGTATGTTACCCCATTGAGGCTAAACTCTCATGATGGTTCTGGCTGCAAGAAAAGATTGCGATGCTGGAGTTATGAACGATTGAGGGTAGTCAATGATATTGGGATCCTCTAAGAACCCGGTTACTTTTGATTAGGACAGGTATGAACCAACAAACTGAAAGAGGGTAGTACCTAGACCTCATGCTGGCCTAAACTTTAGGGGCTTGCCTTGTGTGACTTGTGTGCCTTACCATGTTTGCCTTTGTATCTGTATGTGGTGTGCTTTATCATAACATCATAGCATCATGAGCATTGCATGCATCCTGCATAAGGACTGACCATTTCAAAGACAAGAGGGTTTCACCTTTGCTCTGTTTTGTAGGACATTATGATGCCTGTGCGAAGGAATACTATCCGGTTCAACTTTGTTCGTTCACCTGAGTTGCTTGATGAGTTGGTTAGCAGAATCCCAAATACCACTTCCTTCATTCAGAGGCATGGTTCTCTTCTCAGTTTAGTCACTGCAAAGCGGGATCAATAGTTGATGAGTGTCCTGACCCAGTTCTATGACCCTCTGTACCAGTGCTTCACCTTTCAAGACTTCCAGCTGGTCCCTACCCTGGAAGAGTTCTCTGATTTTCTTGGTATCCCTATCTTGGATCAGACTCCCTTTACTGGTTGGGAAAAGACCCTCAGGCTTGAGGATGTTGCTGCAGCTCTTCCTTTGACCCATCAAGAGGTAACAGACAACTAGGTAACTAGAAGCGGAGTTAAGGGTTTCTTGGCCAAGTTTCTGATTGGTAAAGCTAACAATTTCTGGAATGACCTGGACTTTAGGGCATATGAGGACATCTTGGCTCTCCTAATCTATGGGTTAGTCCTGTTTCCTAATCCTGATAATTTCATCAATGTCACTGCCATAAGGATCTTTATGTCTCAGAATCCTGTGCCCACTCTCCTGGGCGACATCTTGCAACAACTTCATGCCCGTACTACCCGAAGACGAGGAACCCTATGGTGTTGTATCCCTTTGTTGGTGAGGTGGTTTATTTCGCACCTCCCTAAGTTCGTACTGAAGAATCAAGAAGGAAGAGGTTGGGCTCACAGGTTAATGTCTCTCACCGATAAAGACATCATTTGGACTTGCAGAGGTTTGGATGAGATAGCTATTATTGATCGATGCGGGGAGTACCCTAATGTTCCTCTGATTGGTACTCAAGAAGGGATCTCTTACAATCCATGTCTAGCACTCCGTCAGTTTGGAAGAGCAAGAAGAGCAGGCCCCCATGAGATGTTGGTGCCTCACATCAGTTTCGAGTTTCAGGTGGATAGTGACGAGTTGCGTCGTAGGTTCATCAAGGCTTGGGACAAAGTTCATAAAGCTGACCCACAAGAGTTAGGGCCAAAGACTTCTTTACCTATGGAAGCCTACTACAAATGGGTTCGCATCCGTGCTCAAAAGTTAGGTATGCCGTATGAAGCTGTCAGACCCGTCATTCCTGAGTGTCCTGACAAAGATGGTGTTCCTCCAACTGTCCTTCCTCCTCAGATACCTACTGATTATGAGACATTGAAGAGATCTTGGTCGCAACTGCGAGAAGAGCGGGATTCTTATCGGGAAAAGTTCAACGAGCAGGAATCAAAGATCCAGAAGTTGACAAAACAGTTGGAGAACGAGAGAGCTCTGAATGCCTACATCCGTACTGAGAAGAGGAGACCATGGGATCAATAAGGAGCTCCAGATGTGTTTTCACAGTTTTATTTCCTTTTTAGTATTTCCTTTCATGTAACGCCTAAGGGCAACTTGTTGAATAATTTCAGTTGCAAAGTTGAATCTAATGAAGTGTGTTCCTTTTTGTTTACAAAGTTGACTCCCGATTGTCTTTGAAAACATAATTCATACGCATTTCATACATCATGTGCATATCAGGTTTTTCCCCTTTTTCAGGTTGCTTACAGTTCTTCGCTGTTTATTTCAGCATCATGAATACCGACTCTGCATCAACTGAGACATCAATCAAGGCTCTTCAGGCGCAGAATGTGCAGTTTCAAGAATTAATCAAGGGTCTGGCTCAAGGCCAAGAAGAATTGAAGGCTATGCTCCTGAAGAAGGAGAAAAAGAAGAAGAGAAGAACTGTTCTGTTCAACTCGGGCCGAAGGTTTGGTAATACCTTGCAACAGGAAGAGGCTGGTTCTTCTGTTGACAAGAGTTCCCCTCAGGCAGAAGCAAGGGTTCCTAGTCCGGTAGTCTCCGACAACGAGACAGATTTTGATGAAGAGCAGTATCCTCCTGCAGACGACAAATACAAACAACTGGAGGATAGATTGAAAGCTATGGAGGTTCAACAGGTACCTGGGCTGGATTTCGGAGATCTGGGTTTGTCGACTGGTGTGATCATCCCTCACAAGTTCAAAGCACCATCCTTCTCTAAGTATGACGGGGCGTCTTGTCCCAAGCTGCATCTAAGGTCCTATGTTCGGAAAATTCAGCCGTACTCTGCGGATAAGAATTTATGGATCCACTTCTTCCAGGAGAGTCTTTCAGGGACTCATCTCGAATGGTTCTATCAGCTGGATGGGACCAAGGTTCGTAACTGGGAGGAGTTGGCTACTGCTTTCTATAAGCAGTATCAATATAATGCCGACCTTGCCCCCACACGTACCCAACTCCAGGGTATGTCGTTAGGTGCAAGCGAAGGTTTTAAGGAGTACGCTCAGAAGTGGAGAGACCTGGCTGGCAGGGTGCAGCCACCGTTGACTGATCGGGAGTTGGTGGACATGTTCTTGGGGACCCTATCTGGGCCATTTTTCAACCATCTCATCGGGAATTCGTCTGCAGGGTTCACTGATCTAATCTTGACTGGAGAGAGGATTGAAGCTGGGTTAAAGTCTGGAAAAATTCCGAAGGGTGCATCATCTAGTTCCGAGAAGAAACCCTTCAAGAAGGAGTCTAGTGCTGTGTATGGTTCCCAGAGATCAGAGAGACCTGAGCGCCGCCAATCTGTCAGTGCGGTAATGATTGCCAAGCCTGCTGCCGCTCCTCCGCCGACCAATACTCAAAAGGCTGAAAGACCCCGGAGGGAGTTTACCCGGTTAAACATGACCCTATCACAGATCCTGCCACAATTGCTATCCACTAACTTAGTGACTGTCAGGGAGGCTCCGAAGTTCCCCAACACTGCATCTCCTAAGTACAAACCGAACGCTCGTTGTGCTTACCATTCAGATAGCCCGGGGCACTCTACCGATGACTGTTGGGCATTAAAGAACAAGTTGCAGGACCTTATTGACGCCAAGGAGGTACAGTTTGAGGCATCTGAGAAGCCTAATGTGGTGACAGCTCCCCTACCTGCTCATGGAGTAAATGCTATTGGGGACGAAGACGAAGTGGATGATGCTGAGTTTGATAGTTGGATCTACCCGGCAACCGACAGTGGATCTAACAATTGGAGTGCAAAAGACAATCTCCCTGTTTCTATTGTTACTGAGTAATGAATTCCTATGTTTTGTTATTTTGTAATAAACAATGATAAACTCTATGGCCCGGTGTCTTACCCGAGGCACCGTGGTTCTATTTGTGAGGGCATATAAATTGTCATTTCATATATCATGAATGAAAATCTTGGACGTACTTTCACATTGCAAATATTGTGCTCCTTTTCTGTCTTTCTTTTCCTTTACATAATTTTCAAAACAACTGTATTTACACACACACTCACTCATACAGGTTCCAATCCACTCTGGATCTCACTGATAACAACTCCGCTACTGCCAATTATGACTTCGAAAATCCGATCAACTTAGCCGAAGACGAAGGTGAAGATGATTGCGAAGTGCCTGGCGAGCTTGCAAGACTGTTACTTCAGGAAGAGCGGGCAATTCAACCCCATGAAGAGCCAGTGGAAACAATAAACCTGGGTACCGAGGCAGACAAAAAAGAGGTAAAGATTGGTGCCAACCTAGAGCTCAGCGTGAAGCAACGGTTAACCAAGATGCTGCATGATTATATGGAGATCTTTGCCTGGTCCTACGAAGACATGCCCGGGTTGGATACCGATATTGTGGTCCATCATTTGCCAACTAAGGAAGACTGCCCTCCAGTTAAGCAAAAGGTCCGTCGGATGCGTCCAGAGATGTCTGAGAAGATTAAAGCCGAGGTCATGAAACAATTTGATGTCGGGTTCCTTGCAGTGACTTCTTACCCTCAGTGGGTTGCTAATGTGGTGCCGGTACCTAAAAAGGACGGTAAGGTCAGAATGTGTGTCGACTATAGGGATCTGAACAGGGCCAGCCCCAAGGATGACTTCCCCTTACCTCACATTGATGTCCTTGTTGATAATACAGCACAACATAAGGTGTTCTCTTTCATGGATGGCTTTTCAGGTTACAATCAGATCAAGATGGCACCTGAAGACATGGAAAAGACTACATTTGTTACTCAGTGGGGCACCTTCTGTTACAAGGTCATGCCATTCGGGTTGAAGAACGCCGGGGCAACCTACCAACGTGCCATGGTCGCCTTATTTCATGACATGATCCATCATGAGATGGAAGTGTATGTTGACGACATGATCGCTAGGTCCCAGACTGAGGAAGAGCACCTAGATCATCTGCAGAAGTTGTTTGACCGGTTGAAACTATACAAGCTGAGATTGAACCCGAACAAGTGCACCTTCGGGGTAAGATCGGGAAAGTTGCTAGGCTTCGTGGTCAGTGATAAGGGTATTCAAGTGGACCCTGCTAAGGTCAAAGCTATTCAAGAGATGCCAGCTCCCAAGACAGAGAAGGAAGTCAGAGGCTTTTTAGGACGCCTGAATTACATCGCTCGATTCATCTCACATCTGACTGCTACCTGTGAGCCAATCTTCAAGCTGCTGAAGAAAGATCAGGTAGTACGTTGGAACGATGAATGTCAGGCTGCTTTCGACAAAATCAAAGAGTATCTCCAAGAACCACCTATCCTTATGCCACCGGTTGAAGGGAGACCTCTGATCCTATATCTGACAGTGATTGACAACTCAATGGGGTGTGTGCTGGGGCAGCATGACGAGTCTGGCCGAAAAGAGCATGCTATTTATTACCTTAGCAAAAAGTTTACCGACTGTGAGACCCGATACTCACTGCTTGAGAAAACTTGCTGCGCTTTGGTATGGGCTGCTCGCCGGCTGAGACAGTATATGCTGACTCACACTACCTTGTTGATCTCAAAGATGGATCCTATAAAGTACATATTCGAAAAACCTGCTCTGTCTAGGAGAATTGCAAGATGGCAAATGATCTTGACGGAATACGACATTCAGTACACAACCCAGAAATCCATCAAGGGAAGTGTATTGGCAGACCACTTGGCACATCAAGCTGTAGATGACTATCAGTCAATGAACTTTGAGTTTCCGGACGAGAGCATCATGATAGTAACTGATTGTGAAGTACTTGGACCGGATGAAGGACCTGAACCAGGATCCCGATGGTCTATGCACTTTGACGGAGCCTCCAATGCTTTGGGAAATGGTATCGGCGCCATAATCATATCTCCACAAGGTACTCATACTCCATTCACTGCCCGGCTGTATTTCAACTGTACCAACAACATGGCGGAGTATGAGGCGTGCATCATGGGTCTTCAAGCTGCGATCGACCTAAGGATCAAATTTCTAAGTGTCTTCGGAGATTCCGCTCTTGTGATCAATCAGATCAAAGGAGAGTGGGATACGAAACATCCAAACTTGATTCCTTACAGAGAATGTGTGTTAACCTTGATCCCCCACTTTACAGAGATAACCTTTGAGCACTTTCCAAGAGAAGAGAATCAGTTAGCGGACGCGTTAGCTACAATGTCTTCAATGTTCAAGGTCAAATGGGATAATGAGGCTCCCCGGATCATCATCTGGAAACTGGACGAACCGGCATACTGTTGTGATCTCGAAACTGAATTGGTGACTGAGAAGCCTTGGTACCATGAAGTAAAAAGATATCTGGAAGCCCAGGAGTACCCTGAAGGTGCATCTGTCAATGATAAGAAATTCCTGAGAAGGTTCGCATCCAAGTTCTTCCTTAGCAACGGCATCATGTACAAGCGAAACCATGATTCAACCTTACTGCGTTGCGTGGATAAGACCGAAGCAAAAAGGATCATGGAAGAGCTACATGAAGGGACCTTTGGTACGCATTCCAGTGGGCACACTATGGCTAAGAAAATCCTACGGGCAGGATATTACTGGTACACAATGGAAGCTGACTGCTACCAACACTCCAGGACATGCCACAAGTGCCAGATTTATGCAGACAAGGTGCATGTTCCTCCGGTTCCCCTGAATGTTCTAACTGCGCCATGGCCGTTTGCAATGTGGGACATAGATATGATCGGCGAGATTAAACCTACGGCATCCAATGGGCATCGCTTCATCCTAGTGGCGATTGATTATTTTACGAAGTGGGTCGAGGCAGCATCCTATGCTACGGTAACCAAGACTGTCGTGGCACGGTTCATTCGGCACAACCTGATCTGTCGGTACGGCGTCCCTGAGCGGATTATTACAGACAACGGTACCAATCTGAATAACAAGATGGTCGCTGAGCTCTGCGAACAGTTCAAGATACAGCACCACAATTCTTCTCCTTACAGACCGAAGATGAATGGGGCTGTAGAAGCAGCTAACAAAAACATCAAGAAAATCGTGCAGAAAATGACAGTGACTTATAAAGATTGGCACGAGATGTTACCGTTCGCTCTACATGGGTACCGTACCGCAGCTAGGACATCAACCGGGGCAACTCCTTTCTCTCTGGTTTATGGTATGGAGGCAGTCTTACCGATCGAAGTACAAATACCCTCTCTCCGGATAATGAAGGATGCAAATCTGAACGAAGATGATTGGATCCAGACACGACTTGATCAGCTCAACCTCATTGACGAAAAGAGACTTGCTGCTATCTGTCATGGTCAGACGTATCAAAAAACGGATGATCAGGGCATTTAACAAAAAGGTCAGACCACAAGAATATCAAGTTGGGGATCTGGTAATCAAGAGAATCATACTTCCTCAGAGTGATCCAAGGGGCAAATGGACCCCTACATACGAAGGGCCATTTGTGGTTAAGCATGTGTTCTCAGGAGGAGCAATGATATTGACCAACATGGATGGTGACGACCTTCCTCACCCCACCAATGCAGACATAGTAAAAATATACTACGCATGAAAAAAGACCCGCTAGGCTGACATGCCTAGGCAAAAATTAGGGCTTCCCGTCGAACCAAAAGGGTTCGGGCAAAATGAAGGGATGAAAACGAAAAAATCTGTACACCCGGCAAGTCGAAAACCTGAAAAGGCGGCTTGGGCAAAAATGGGTATCCCGGTGGACTGAAAACCCGAAAGGGCGGTCCAGGCAAAAATTAGGGATAAAGCGTAATACTATGTCTCATTGATCACTTTGCATCCAGAATCCGGTATCTACATCAAGTTCAGACGGCATCGATCAGTCAGCTTCACCTTCAACCAAGGTCGTCAAGTGATGAGACGCTCAGAGACATAAAGGCAATAGCAGAGTTGAAACCCAGTGGGATCATTCACTTCACACAGCTGTTTTATTTTCTTTTGTACAAAATTTGTATAAACTCTTTTGTTCGGCGGCGTTCTCTTACTAGGACGTCAGCCTCTTGTATACAAAACGCCTATTCACAGGCCATTCAAAAATCAATACAAATATATTTTCAGTTAAACGTGCCAAGTGTTTTGCTTTTTTCTGTTTTGTTTTGCGAAGAACGTCCAAGGTTCAAATTGTGATATATGCATCGACACTAGTTTGCTAACTCATAAATATTTGCATACGAAACAAAGGGATTAATTACAGGTGACACTAGAAACAGGGGCAATAAAGAGTTGTCTGAGCAGTCTAATTGTTCTATCCTCCAAGGTGCCAAGGTAGGTTCAGCCAAAGAATATAACCAGATACCTTAATTCCCCAGAGAGTGATTCAGCAAAACAGTGCATTCTTCTCCAGGCAGAGTTATCAAATCTCAAGGAAATTGAGTATCCTCCCATAGATCTCAATACTTCCCCAGCTACATATATTCTTAAACAAGCATCCCCGGCAGTCTTGGTCTAAAGATTGTTCCCCGGCGGTATACCAACATTCAAATGAATCACTTCCCCGACATAGTTCAGGGCTTCCCCAGAAGAGTCCAATCCAGTTTCCCCAAGAAAGTCGGAATTCATATCCCCAAACAGTAAGCTTATCCCCAGTAGATTCTGGAAGCTTATCCCCTCGCAGAACACGAACGCGTCGTCCGGCTTGATTTAAAGAGTTATTTCCTTAACAGGATATAACTGGGTTATCCTCAGCCAAAAGCCACTGAGAGAGCATCGTCGACAAAGTCTTCCTATTCCCAGCGAAGTATATCAATACTCCCAACATAATAAGGGTATCCCCAGCAGACTATTATCAACACTCGGCAAGGCATCCCTCTTCCCACAGAGTATTGCTTCCCAGCATGGTCGCTAGAGTATCTTTTCTCCCCGCAGAATCCTCCATTTGCCAAGATTATTCCGCAACGGAGTCATCTTCTCCTACCGGTATTCTTGCAGTTATCATCCCCAGCGGAAGCAAAATCTATTCTTCAACATCAGCCCAGGATATGACTTCCCGGCACCTGCAAGGATTTACTTTCCTAGACAAAAACATACATAAAACATCACATACATCATTATAACATGCATAGACACATCATATCATACAAGTCTCATTTATATTGAGAACATCATTGCTTGATCCATATCATGCATTGCATATGACTGACCTTTACCTTTCAGGAAAGATCCAGTTAAATTCTTAGCTATATTCCAAGACCTTCTCTGGTTCAGTTAAATCGACCCTAAGATTTTCCTGATTCTTATCCAGTCAAAGGCCTTCTCTGGTTCAGTCAGATCGACCCTAAGATCTCCCTGATTCTTATCCAGTTGAAGATTTCAAGACCTTGTCCGGTTCAGTTAAATCGACCCTAAGATTTTCCTGATTCTTATCCAGTCAAAGGCCTTCTCTGGTTCAGTCAGATCGACCCTAAGATCTCCCTGATTCTTATCCAGTTGAAGATTTCAAGACCTTGTCCGGTTCAGTTAAATCGACCCTAAGATTTTCCTGATTCTTATCCAGTCAAAGGCCTTCTCTGGTTCAGTCAGATCGACCCTAAGATCTCCCTGATTCTTATCCAGTTGAAGATATTTCAAGACCTTGTCCGGTTCAGTTAAATCGACCCTAAGATTTTCCTGATTCTTATCCAGTCAAAGGCCTTCTCTGGTTCAGTCAGATCGACCCTAAGATCTCCCTGATTCTTATCCAGTTGAAGATTTCAAGACCTTGTCCGGTTCAGTTAAATCGACCCTAAGATTTTCCTGATTCTTATCCAGTCAAAGGCCTTCTCTGGTTCAGCCAGATCGACCCTAAGATCTCCCTGATTCTTATCCAGTTGAAGATATTTCAAGACCTTGTCCAGTTCAGTTAAATCGACCCTAAGATTTTCCTGATTCTTATCCAGTCAAAGGCCTTCTCTGGTTCAGTCAGATCGACCCTAAGATCTCCCTGATTCTTATCCATTTGAAGATTTCAAGACCTTGTCCGGTTCAGTTAAATCGACCCTAAGATTTTCCTGATTCTTATCCAGTCAAAGGCCTTCTCTGGTTCAGTCAGATCGACCCTAAGATCTCCCTGATTCTTATCCAGTTGAAGATTTCAAGACCTTGTCCGGTTCAGTTAAATCGACCCTAAGATTTTCCTGATTCTTATCCAGTCAAAGGCCTCCTCTGGTTCAGTCAGATCGACCCTAAGATCTCCCTGATTCTTATCCCAGTAGAAGACACTCAAGATTCTCTCAGCGTTCCTGTTAGGGTAGTAATCGTCCAAGGTTCTCTTACCATTCATGCTAAGGCAGTAACCATCCCTGGTTCATTCATCGCCGTTTGAAGCTCCAGACTCAGCTCCTGTAACCAGTCAGGACACATCTATACCAAGCATCTGAAAACCAGCTCCTGCAACGTGTCAGGTACTCATTTTTCTTTCGCAGGTATACAGGTTCTCGCTAAGGAATCTCCCACGCGATCAACATCCAGATGGCATCTATAAGCCCATCATCCTATCCAGCAATCTCCAAATGGCATCTATAAGCCCATTCCATCATCATACCGCTACTATGTGAGCGCAAATTTCTGGGCACTCTAGTGTTCAATCATCTTCCACCCTCGGATTACGAAAGGCACGTCAGCCAATCTGCATCCTCAGGTCTAAGAAGATTGAACAGGGGCAACTGTTGTACCCCAAAATTTGCCCTCCCATATTCTCCAAGAAATTGCCAAGTCATGCTTCAAAATTCCCCAAGGGTTGCACAGTGCAAAGGTCTCCTATACAGTCAAAATTAGGGTTTGTGTTCTGATCAAGAAAATGAAGTTTTCAAAGGTCCAATCAAGTCTCACATGCCTACAAATATGGTCAAGCATCCTCATATCAAGTTTCAAGGCATTCAGTACAAAATTGCACAGTCAAAAACCCTAATTGCAGTACAGTCAACTGTAGGGGCAAAATGGTCATTTGACAGTCAAAAGTTCAAATTTTTGATCAACATATCATTTTGAAGCCACAAACATCATTTGATCAATGCTTGATCATGATTCTCAAAATTTGGCTCAGAAATCATCAAGATGCAAAAGTTTCCTTATTTGGACAGTTGAAAAAGTCAACTGAAATTGACCAGGGCATAACTTTCACATGGATTATCAGAAAAATCCCATCCAAAGCTCATTTTGAAGAGAAAGACATTTCCTACAACTCATCCTCATACTTCAAGTCCAAGAAATGCTCTCACAAAAAGTTATCAATTTCAACATTATAGGTCATTTTCAAAAGTCAACAAAAAGGGACTTTAAGTCAAAGGCCATAACTTGAGATTGGTAAATCAAAATGACATGGGACCAAAGGCATTGGTTAGAGGACTCAAAGACCTTTCCAAAAATGTCCAAGAACATGAGAAAAGCTTAAAAATTGAGCAAGTTATGCCTTGTAGAAGTTGGGAAATTTTTGGATATTTTGAAAAGTCAACATTGGTTCAAATGACCTAAAATTGCTAATGGGCCCATTTTTCTTCCACAATTCATCATTCCAAGCATGTGCACGACCACTTGGCCCAAAGGGAAGTATTTTCTCATTTTTTATTTATTTATTTGAATTTTTATTTATATTAATTCATTTAAATCATTTAAATATATGAAAAATATCTAACTTAACCTAATCAATCTTTTTATACATGCTTTAGCCTCAAGATTTCGTGCATAAGTCAATATGGAAAGAATTGGAGCAATTGGATATGATTTGGACCAAAAACACATGGAAAAGATATGGAAATAATGGTGGAAAAAATCAAATCTTCAATTCATGAATACAAGAGATTCTAGTCAAATTTGTTAACCTAATGGACTCAGTACATAAGCTAGATCACAACCCTAATGAGAATGGACACTAGGCTGCGCAAAAGAACACAAAGCAAACTTGAAAAATTTGTCAAAAAAGTCAATTCTGAAATCATCTTTAGAGGGCGATTCAAAGGATAATTCTTGTTCCATTAGTTTCCTCAAGGTCCCCTGAACGATTCTCAATCAAAAACACTCATCAAAGCCCAAGGAATTGGTATACAGAACCTGAAATATCTCATAAAAATTGCATAATCGTATTCTCCAATCTAAGCATTTTTACAGCATTTTATTCATGGATTCATGTTCATTATGAAGTTCTGAAGCTAACCAATATATTTGATTGTGTTTTTATGCGTTGTATACAAATATGCCATGTTTAATTTTTAGGGTTTACAGAGTTCTAAATTGGGGGTTTCTTGTTAAAGAAAAATTGGTCCTCCAGACCAAGACCATTCAATTCAGCGCATGGAGACGAAGAAGAAACACCCATCGCGCCTAATTTATTGACCCTCTAAGACCTATTCGCTATTTTCCCATAAGCGGCCTAAGAAAACGCCATAGAAACCGTTGCCTATGTGTTTGGTATTACAGGGATGATGGAGAAGACGAATTCGTGGCATACGGTGATTGGATCATTTAAAATTCGCACGCGTTGGTGGACCATGGTCATTATTCCTTTTATTATGTTTATTTGCTATTATATATTAAATGAAATTGGAATGGCTCAGTGGCAGGTACGCACGCTTGCAATGTTCATGACCTGGGTTCGAGCCCCAGGTCTGTGTTATCTCCATATTATTTTTCAGTAATAATTCCCATGCAGCGCCAGCGTCAAGACGTACCATGCATCCTCAAGAATCAATATCCACGCGTCCATCAGAATTAAACCAAAGGCTGAGATTGAAGGTACACCATAAACTCAGGTCAACATTGTTACACGCTAGTGGGAAAGTCAAACGGACCTGAAGCTTGTTGGGCCAGAATTCTTGGATCAAAACCTCCTATTTGGGGACTACCCCCCCCCCTGGTTTGCAATTCTCTATTTCTCATGTTTTATTTTCAATTGTTATTTTATTTTCTTTATTTGTTTAAATTAATTAATTATTTCTACAAAATATAAAAATACCTAAAAATCAGAAAAAGAAAAATATAATAAATATTTTGTGTTAATATGTTTTTTTTGTAATTAATTTGCATGTAAATAAATTTAGTTTTAAATTAGGTTGCAATTTTAATTCTTTTCATAATAAAATATAAAAAAAAACATAGAATTAGGTTTAATTAATGTTTTTATTCCTTTTTAATTTTTCTTTCTTATAATAATACTTATTTATTTTATTTATTTTTATAATTAAATTGGCATGAAAATAACTTAGGTATAAATTAGGGTAAAATTCAACATATTTCTTAATAAATTAAAAATAATTAGAATTAGGTTTAGCATTTTATTTCAATTTTGATTAATTCTTTTTCTATTAAATCTTAAAATACATAAAAATACCAAAAACAAGTCTTTCTTTAATTAATTAATTAATTTCATCATATTAATTTAATTTTGCAAAAGGGTCCAACGCCCTCGTTCGTAATTTCTTATTCGTTCGCATATTTATTTTATTTCGCTTAAATAATTATGTACCTCTCCCGAAGCCTTGTAATTACTTCTCGTATTTTTCAATTCTTTTACTTTATTTATTTTCCGTCAAATCGGGTCCTGGTTAATTTTGGCGATGTGGACCCGCGCCATTTGTAATAGTTTTAGATTTACTTTTTCTCGCAAATATTTATAACTGTTAAACAAAGCATGCAAGAATGAATGGCCTTAAATAAAAACAAGCGTAGAACACCAATAAACATGACGAGACAAAAATAAATGAAAACGACACACGAATCACACACCACCCCTAGGGTACGCCTCACTGTTGCCTTGCCTCGAAAGGTGATCGTCGAGTAGAGGATGTTTTAGTAAGTCCTCATGATCCGGGAACCTGGCATGAGGGTAGCTTCTAAGGTGTCTTCCCATTGCTCTGGTGATAACCATGTCCCGAACCTCGAATTGACCCGAACACCTCCAACGGTGGTGCTACCTACCTCTTAATGGTGGGATGGCACTACTTTAAAGGACATCTACACAGACGAATTCCTTAGGGTAGGTAGACGACTCGTAGATACTTGCTCTAAATTCAAAACAAATTCAAAAATACTTTTCACACCAACACATTTTCAAAAAGCTTTCGAAAGCAACTTTTCAAACACTCTTGAGGACCGATACAAGAGTCGAACTGGAATTTTCAAAGAAACTTTTTAAAACCCACAGTTGAAAAGCAAACAAACCATTTTTGAAAACACAAATGAGCAAGTATCTAAGAGCCCATGGATAACCATGGATAGAAAGGGTGCTAATACCTTCCCTTTTCTATAATCCACCTCCCGAACCGAGAGCAATCTCTTTAAGGAATTTTTCTGTGCTTTTGTCCTTTCCATTTGGAGAAAATAAAAGATGGTGGCGACTCTTGCTTCCGCGACATTTCGCGAACCAGCGTTAAACAGTCAGTTCCAGATCCACCGATCACACCTTGCATCCAGAATTCGGCATCAATTATCGGGCTCAGATGATTCCAATCAATCAGCTTCATCTTCAACTAAGCAGCAAAGTGATGAGACGCTTAAAGACATAAAGGCGATAGCAAAGTTGGAACCCAGTGGGATTATTTTTCACATAGCTGTTTTGTTTCCTTTTCACAAAATTGTATAAACTCTATTTTGCTCGGCGGCGTTCTCTTACTAGGACGTCATCCTCTTGTACAAAAACGCCTATTTACAGGCAAATTTCGAAATCAATACAAGTTCAATTTTTCAGACAAATTATCCATTTGTTTTTCCTTTTTCTGTTTTGTTTTGCGAAGAACGTCCAATGTTCATTTTTGATATGTGCATTTGACATTAATTGCTAATCATGAATAGTTGCATGCGAAACAAAGGACTAATTACAGGTGACATCAGAAACAGGGGCAATTTAGAATTGTCCAAGCGGTCTAGTTACTCTGTCCACCAAGGTACCAAGGTAGGTTCAGCTGAAGAACATAATCAAATTACCTCAACTCCCCACAGAATAAGACAAATTTAGCAATACTCTCCCCAGGAAGAGTTGGTCCCTCATCAGCCTTGAAAAGGCACTTTGTTCCCCTAGCAAGTCCGCGGTCCTCTCCTCAAGCAGAGTTAGTCTACTGCCAGCCTTAAGGAAGTTGGGTATCCCCAGAAGATCACAACATTCCCCGGCGGAATACAAGACATCCTAGAGGAGCCACTCCCCAGTACAGTCCAAAGTTTCCCCAGGAAAGTGGAATCCATATCCCCAACAGATCTTGAGGCTTATCCCCAGTAGATTCTGGAAGCTTATCCCCAGCGGAGTTCATCAAGTTCCCCAACACAACTTATTAGTGGAATCCCCAACGGAGTTCCCATCAAAACCTCAGCGAAATATATCTTCCCACAGAGTAATACCCCGCAGAGTAATATCTTCACCTATTTTATTCCCCTCAGAGTAATCTCTCCAACAAGTTTATTCCCCAACGGAGCCATCTTCTCCTACCGGTTTATTCTTGCAACCGTTATCCCCAGCGGAAATGAAGAACTCTATTCTTCAACATCAGCCCAGGATTCAACAAACTCCCGGCACTCGTCAAGGATTTATTTTCCTAAGACGCAAATACATTCACAGACATTTCACATTTCACACATCCTGTTTACATACATGATAAAGTGCATACAACACTATCTCATTTTGAGCATCATGACATCATGCATCATGACATTGCATACAACTGATGTTTTTTTTTTGCCTTTTCAGGAAAGAGGTCAATCTAAAGATGATTACTATCAACTGTCATAATTCCAGATTCGATTCCTGTATCTAGCCAGGGCACATCTGTGAGCAACAAATTCCATATTCGATTCCTGTATCCAGCCAGGGCATATCTGTAGACGACAATTTCCAGATTCGACACCTGTATCTAGCCAGGGCACATCTGTGAGTGATTGATTGTAGATTCGACACTTGTATCTAGCCAGGGCATATCTGCATGAACAGTTTAGAGATTCTAAATAATTGTATCCAGCCAGGGCACGTCTGTAAACAACCTTTTGAAGTTCCAGATTCGATTCCTGTATCTAGCTAGGGCACATCTGTGAGCAACTAATTGTGGATTCGACTCCTGTATCTAGCCAGGGCATATCTGCATGAAGAGTTTGAAGATCAACACTTGTAACAGGCCAGGAAACATCTTCCTTTCTCAAAGTACGCAAGTTCTCGCTAAGGAATCTCTTACGCGATCAACCCTTCCAAATGGCATCTATAAGCCCATTCCCGACAAGGTTCTGTCACACCTCCAGATGGCATCTATAAGCCCATCCCCATATCCATCATATCTCCAAATGGCATCTGTAAGCCCATTCCCGACATCACATTGCTGATACTCCAGCATGCGAGTGCAAATTTCCGGGCACTCTAGTGTCCAATCTCCTTTTACCCTCGAGTCGCGAAAGGCAAGCTTGCCAATCTAACTCTTAAGGTCCAAGAAGATTGAACAGGGGCAACTGTTGTACCGCAAATTTTTCCCTCCCATTTCCTCAACATTTTCTCATCCCAAGACCTTTGGAGCTCAAGATCCAGTTAGGGTTTGCTCTACTCAAGACTTCTCCTAGCACTGTTGACCAAAATTAGGGTTTGAGTTTGCACAAAGATGTTTTGACCCAAAATTCCCAAATTGACTTTCATGCTTCATGTTAGACTCACAAGTTTATCCATACCAAGTTTCAAGCCTTGATTCCAATCTTTGCCCAGTCAATTGGACAGTTGACCTATAAATCAGCTGTATTGGGGAAAAAGTCAACTGTGGTCAATTGACAGTCAAACCTCATGACTTTTGACCCACATCAACATTATGAACTCATATGGACCATTTGATCAAGTTTGGATCACAATTCCACAAGAAATTTGATCAGATCACCAAAAGGGCAAAATGGTCATTTTTAGGGTTTTGACTGCACAAAGGCAATTTTTGACTGTTTGACCTGGCCAATGGAAAACCAAGCTCACATATGGACTCAAGGACCCAATGGCATTGTCTTGACATGTTCAACAAGTTCAAAAGATCCCAAATGCACAAGATTGACAGATGAATTTTCCAGTAAACTGAGCCAAATTTGACTGTATACTGAAAAGTCAAATTTTGACTTTTTGGTCAAAATCAAGTGTCAAGATTCATTTTCATCAAGACATGTAAAATTATGAAACTTGTTCATCAAGAAATCAAGAATTACAAATTAGGGTTTGAAATGAAGAATTTTCATAACTTAGAATTTTTCTAAGTTATGAAAATTCTTAATTTTTTCCTAACTTTGTCCCATTTTTTCATCAGGATAAATTTGGATTCAAGGAAAACTCAAAACATGAAAGTTGTAGTCCATTGCAAAATGTACAACTTTGATTCACAAAGTTTCCTCAAAAGAAGATTGTAGCTCAAGTTATGATTTTTGGAACAAGGGTGCAAAACATTCTTAACTTAGAAAATTTTTGACCTATTCTAGGCAGGATTTTTGCCTAACTTCATGGCCACTTTTCACATGCTTCCACTTGGAATTTCAATTTTCATTACAAAGATGGATTGTAGTACACACTCCAAGCTTTCCAAAATGTCCAAGAACTTCTGAAACACCCTTGTGGTTTGGGAGAATCGAATTTGTCAATATGGGCAAAAGTCACTTTGATTCATGGCCAAAGGCATGTTCATAACTTGTGCATTTTCAAACTCAGCATGTGCAAGCTACATTACAGGCCTCTAATCTCATTTACACTCAATAATTAAATGCCAAACCATTGTGCCAAGACATTATTTTGTGCATTTGGTCATTGCATGAAGAATTAAGCTTTAATTAGAAAAAGCAAGTTATCCATTTTTGTAAAGTTACACTTTATGTCAAGTTTACAATCCAAGAAGTACAATGCAAATCTCTGAGGCACAAGTTATTAGACATATCCCACTGATCAAGACAAAGCTTGGCAGCATGTTTAGGGGGCCTGCATAAGCTTGTAACTCAACTTGGCATTTTTAACTTAAGATAGAAGCAACTTTGAAAATAGAACAACATCTCACATTGCTGCAAGAACAAGCTTAAGCAAACTTTCTCCACACATTCCATACTCCTCAACTGACCTGAAACACGAGCCAACTACCTTCAATACCTCCCTAAACATCAAAACACCATTTTGCTGCACAAAACAGGGCATCCCTGCAGATTGAGTTGCACAACTCAGTTTGCTCGTGCGTTTTGGCCAAAGCTGGTTCATACACACTCCCTACCATCCATTGAAACTATCCCAAGCCCTAGCTACAGACTGTAACACCTCTAACCAACTTCACCATTTTCACTTTTTCTGTTTTGCAGGTTGACTTCTATAGCTCGATTCATTTAGTTTCAAATCAAGCTAAAGGTTGGAGAAGCATCCCTGAACTTCAAGCAAGCTGTACAAGTCCTCACATTGCCTTGAAAGTGCCTCCATTGTCATACACGATCCAAGCTGAACAGGTAAGTTCATGGACTTCTATCTATCAATCTAGGAAGAGTTAGGTTTAGGTTTATGAATGAAAAATGCTCTACTCATGGCCCTGAAGCTACACATATAATTACTTTGCATTTATGTTGTGTGTGCTGAGAGAATTTGGAACCTGAATATTAGAAAAAACTTAGGTCAGGAATTAGGGATGAAGAAATTCTCCTTCGTTTCTTAGAGTTAAGTTAAGTTCTTTATATGTCTGGATTCGTCTCTTGATGCTCTACATTTTTGGTGTTATGAGTTTTGCTTGAAAGTCTAAGAATCAGGATGTTTGAACAAGGCAAAGAAACGCGCGTTTTTTGACAGAAACTGGCTGGAGGTTGAAGAAGCTTGTCCTTTGGGCTGGGCCTGATTCATTTTCCTTTTTGCACCACTGTTTCACACACACACACCCCTGGCCCATTTTGATTTATATTTGTCATTTTTGATTTTTTCCTTTTGATTTTGATTTTATATTTTTATCCAAACATGAAAAAACATTAAAAATATTTTTTTTCACATTTTTTGCATTTTATTTGATATTTATTTGCTTCATTTAGTTATATAGGTAAATAAATACATAATATCTTTTATTTAAAAATACTAAAAATAATACTAATACATTTTTATTTTCTGATTTTATTTTATTTTATCTCTTGAAAACATTTTCTAAAAAATATAATTTTTTTTTGTAAATAATAAATAGTTTATTTTTTGTACATATTTAATATATTTAATAAATAATATAAGTACTTATATATTATTAGAATATTTAGGATAAAAATACAAAAATAATACATTTTTATTTTTATTAATATTTAACTTAAAAAATCACTTTTTTTACAATATACTTCCTTTTTATTTATTTTTTGTACATAATTAATGAACATTGTATATATTAAATAATAAACACCTTTTATTTGCAAAATTAGGGTTTTGCCCTAAAAACATAAAAATACCCAAAAATTAATCCTTTTTATTTTTGTTTATTTGACACAAAAAAATACCTTTACATACATATGAAAATCATTTTTACATCTTGCATATTTATTTCATTTTATTTAATTATTGTGCAATTAAATACCTTGTAAATTTCAATTTGGATGTAATAGTTTAGATTTAATTTTTCTTGCTAAATAACCCCATTTGAACATTTGTACCCCCCATCCCATAATTATGTTGTAATAGTTTAGGACTTTAAATTTCGCATTTTAAAGCTTTCTAAATATGCCATGATAGACTTAAGGTTTTGTATACAAAAATTAACCGAACAAATAGCTTGACCTAATTCAAAGATAACAAAGCATGAAAATGGACAACACTAATCACACTTGCACCCCTAGGATTACTCCACTTGTTGCCTTCAATAATGGGCCATGTTGCATGTTAAGTTTCTTTGGAAAAAACAAAACAATTCAAATGATCATAGTCCCTCGATGACGCTTTCGAAAGTTGCCTAAAAATGATCAAGTCCCTTAAAGGAAAAATTTCCCAAAGATACTTGGCACCATTGCAATCATGGTCTAAACGATGACCCGCGCCCGTCCCGTTCACATCCTAACACAAGATTGTCCACCAAATACAATGGTGGAACAAAATTATTAAAAGGGTTAAAAACATAGGAAAGATCTTTGAGAAATTTAGGGGTAAACAAAACTCTTGGTTACTTGCCAACTTGCAAAACAAAAACACTTGCCTATTTTTTTCAAAACACACATCACAACACTTTCAAAACAACTTTCAAAAACATTTGAAAACTTTTCAAAAGACATACACCTTTGTATACATCCCAACATGGATCATTACAAAGGTTGCCACCACATTGGCCTCTTTTCAAAACATTTTCAAACCCACACACAAAGCACCATTTTAAACAATTGAAAGCACCATTTCAAACAATTGAAAATCAAGGCAAGTTGATCTAAGCAAGTAACTAAGAGCCCATGGATAACCATGGATAGAAAGGGTGCTAATACCTTCCCTTTCTATAATCTACTCCCCGAACCCAAGAAAACATCTCAAAGGTTTTTGCTGTGCTTTTTAACCTTTCCTTAGGATAAAATAAAAAGTCGGTGGTGACTCTTGCTCAACCGAAACATTTGCAAAAACAAACGTAAAACCTCAAGTCAGTTCTCCCACCGTATCACACCAAGATCTGAGGGACCTCTTCAAAATTCTGACAAGGAGTTTCTATGAATTCCCCATCTATCTCTACGTAGCGGAAGGAGTTGAGGTGACTCACCATATATTCTTCTTCACCCCGCACGGTGGCAATATTTCCTTTTCACCGGATACTTCAGCATTTGGTGGAGTATGGAGGTGACTGCCCCAAGCTCGTGGATCCAAGGACGACCCATCAAACAAGAATATGACGGCCTAATATCCATCACATAGAAAGTTGACCCAAAAGTCTGAGAACCCACTTTGACAGGGATGTCCACCTCCCAGTGCACCATTCTCTTTGATCCGTCAAAAGCCCTTACCACAATGTGACTAGGCTTTAGAGTTAAACCCTCACAATCTAACCGGTCTAATGCCTTCTTCGGCAGAACATTCAGTGAAGACCCATTATCTACCCGCATAGGAGCCATAGTGGTGCCCCTGCATTCAATCGAGACATACAGAGCATCATTATGCTTCCTTCCTTTCGGTGTCAAATCGGTATCTGAGAAACCCAGCCCATTATCAGCAGTCATACTGGCAACACAATCTTTGAACTGATCAGCTGAAGTTTCCTGCAGCACATGCGCAGTCTTGAGAAATGCAATCAAAGCCTTTGCATGGGCTTCAGAACACAATAGCAGAGACACCATGGATATCTTCGATGGGGTCTACCCCAGCTACTCGACCATATTGTAGTCGCTCTTCTTAATGATTTTTAATATTTCCTCCATTTCTTACTTAGAGGCTTCCACAACAAATTTTCTAGGCGCCTCCGTCCAGGCAGGCTCACCTATAACTTCTTTACCGCGGGTATCAGATGATTCACCGACAGGGGTAACAACCGGAGTAAGAACAGGAACAGTAGCAGATGTACTAGTAGGAACAATAGATGGAATAATGATAGGCTTGTTGACAGTCTTAGGGAAAATCTCGGGAGAGAAGACCCTTCCACTTCGGGTAACTTTGCTGGTTCCGACAATGTTACCAACATCAGGATCAACTTCTTCATCTTTCGAATCTTGTTTGATGCCATGATAGTACACATCAGCACCATAATGCCACGGGACAGCTTTGTCTGAGACATACGGGACAGGACCTGGGATAGTGATTATCAGTGGAGAAATTCTTGGAGCAGATGTAATCCTAACAGGTCTTCTCGAGGAGACCTTGGAAGGATTGGCGGAAATGGTTATAATGGCAATGTCTTCAAGTGCTACAACAGGAACCAAAGTTTTCTCAAACAGAATTTCTTTGCTATCTATCAGGTGTTGGACACCTAACTTCAGAAAACGGCAACCAGAAGGTAGAAACGAACACATGTGGCAACCTTCACCACAACCCGGAAATAAACCGGCCAACAGCAAATTCTTCTTGACAGTCATGAGAGGAGTAGATACTTCATCGACAAAGGTAACAAACAAATCAGTATCAATAGCATTAAGTCCACGGTTGTGCTTAGGCATGGGAGCAGTTATGACATTTGGCTTCTCCGGAGCATCAAAATCTATTTCCTTGGCTTCAATCAGGTCTTGTATTTTGTTTCTCAGAGCCCAGCAGTAATTTGTATCATGGCCAGGACTCTCAGAATGATAGGCACACCGGGAATTCAGATTATATCAGGGAGATGTAGTATTTGAATTCTTGGGAGCCTCTCTCAAGGTTATCAAGTTGGATCTCAGCAGATGAGGTAGAACTTCAGCCAATGTCATGTTGATACGGGTAAACTGCCGTTGCAGTCTTTCCACCCTTTGTTTATTGTTGCATTGTGGAGCAACTGCAGGTCTAGGTATCATCACGACACTTACTGTCTAACGATGTTCAACTCTATTTTGGCCCCTCGGGCTGTAGATGGCACTGGCTTCCTTCTTATCGCCAAAAGGTTTCTTTACTGAACTTGAAGAGACATCCTTTTGTATTTTGCCGCTTCGAATCCCAGCTTCTACTCTTTCCCCAGTTAGGATCAGCTCAATGAAACCAGTTGATGAGCTGCCGATCAAATGATTGAAAAATGGACCAGATAACGTCCCTAGAAACATATCAACTAACTCCCTATCAGACAACAGGGGTTTAACTCTCCCATCCAAGTCTCTCCATTTTTGTGCATAATCTTTAAAGCCTTCACTTGCAGCCATGGACATACTCTGGAGTTGAGTACGAGTGGGAGCAAGGTCGACATTATACTGATACTGCTTGTAGAAAGAAGTAGCCAGGTCTTCCCAGTTTCGGATATTTGCTCCCTCTAGCTGGTAGAACCATTCAAGTTGAGTCCCTGACAGGCTATCTTGAAAGCAGTGTACCCACAAATTTCTATCAGCTGTGTGGGGCTGGATCTTCTTGACATAAGAACGAAGATGGAGTTTTGGCTAGGACACCCCATCATACTTAGCAAAAACTGGAGCTTTGAACTTCTGCGAGATGACTACTCCCGACACCAATCCCAGTTATTCGAAATCTAGTCCAAGTATCCTCTGAACTTCCATGGCACTCAGACGGTCTTCTAGCTGTTTGTATCTATCCTTAGCAGGAGGATATTGTTCATCGTTATAATCGGTATCATTGTCAAAAACTGCAGGACTGAGGTCCTTCTCTTCTTCCTGATTCTCCCCTTCCTTGGATGAAGAGGTCAGATCAGTTTGTCGCTTCAACCTCTCTCCAAACCTTCTGCCCATATTCAGAATACCGACAACCTTCTTCTTTTTCTTCTTCTCTTTCAGAATGAGGGCTTTCAGATCCTCCTGCCCTTTTGTGAGACTTATGAACATTTGTTGGAACTGGTGTTCTGTGCCTGAAGATCCTTGATGCTTTGTTCGGAAGACATTCCTGCTGAAATAAACAGCGAAGAAGATGAGAAACCTGTAATGGTACCTGTAATGATGTGCATGATAATGGGATGCGCATGCAATGATTTCAAAGACTTCGAGAAAATTTTAAATTTGCAAACCAAAATAAACAAAAACTTTATTAGCCAAATTTGAAGTTCAAATTCCTTTTAGGCGTTATAATTAAAAATAAAATCTGAAACTATAAAAGACATCAAAATTCCTATGGATGCTTCCTCTTTGTGCCGGGATAGTCATCGAGTCCTCTTTCTTCATGCAACTGCTTTGTGAGCTCTAAAACCCTTCTCTCCTGAGCATGGAACTGATCCCTGTAATCATCCCGCTCCTTCATTAAATGAATCCAAGACCTCTGTAATTCTCCAAGATCAGTGGGCATATAAGGATAGAGAATTATGTAGGGAATACTCTCCTCCGTAGTGGGTTCCACAATCACTGGCAAAACAACCACATAGGGCATCATAAGCTGTTAGGCACAAACTCGTATCCATTGTAGGTAAGGTTCCATAGGAATGGAAGTCTTTGGTCCCAAAGCCTTGGCGCCAGATCTGTTTACCATGCCCCAGGCTCGTATGAATCTCCGGCGATACTCCTTGACATCATCCTCATAGTTGAATACAATACCCTCGATAAGTAACTCATGGGGACCATCCCTTCGAGCGTAACCAAATTGTCGCAGGGCTAAACAAGGGTTCTAGGTCATACCCCCTCTGATGCCAAGTAGCGGGACATTAGGGTACTCTCCGCAGCGATCAATAATAGCAGTATTTTCCATAGCTCAAGAACACCAGAGAATATCCGTATGAGCGAGTGACATTATCCTTTGAGACCAACCCAAACCTTCTTCATTCTTCAGTATAGACTTAGGGAGGTGAGAAATAAACCACCTCGACAACAATGGCATACAGCACATAAGAATCCCTCTTCTCTTCATGGTATGAGTATGGAGAGTGTACAAAATATCTCCGAGCAAAGTAGGCACCGGGTTGCGAGAGAGAAAGATCTTGATGGCATTCACATCTACGAATTAGCCCGGATTAGGGAATAAGACTAACCCATAGATTAGAAGAGCCAAGACCTCTTCGAAAGCATGAAAATCTATATCATCCCAAAATAGATAGGCTTTGTCTATCAGAAACTTAGCTAGAAAATTCTTGATTGCACTTCTTGTTTCCCAATTGGATACCATATCGGCCCGTTTCAGGTGCAAAGTTGAGGCAATGACTTCTGGCTAGGAGCTTCTTCTAAACCCGTGAAGGGTAACTGCTCAAGAATGGGTATATCCAACAGCTGAGAGAATTCTTCCAAGGTAGGTGTTGTACCCCAAAATTTTCCCTCCCATATTTCTCAATACATTTCAAGTGAGGTCCTCAAATTGCTCAAGGAAGTCCAAGGGTTGACCAGACAAACTCTCTCCTAAGGCAGTCTACCCCAAATTAGGGTTTCAGTTTGCATCAAGATGTTTGAGTCCAAAGGGTCCCAAATTCTCATAATTTTCCTAATATATTCTCAAGATTATCCATGTCAAGTTTCAAGCCTTGCAGAGGAAGTTTGCTCAGTCAATTGCTCAAAAGCTTGAAAATCGACTGTGCAAGGGCAAAAGTCAACTGTGGCCCACATACAGTCAAACTTCAAGATTTTTGGTCAAAATACTCATTTTGAAGCATTATTCCTCATTTGATCAAGGGTTGATCATGATTCCTCAAGGATTGCTCACAATTCATCAAAACCTAAAAGTTGCTAAATTAGGGTTTTGCAGGAAAAGTCAACTCAACTTTGACCAAGCATAACTATCTCATGCTTTATAAAAAATGACCCATCCAAAGCTAATTTTGAAGGGGATGCAATTCCCTACAATTCATCTTCATCTCCCAAGTTCAATATATGCACTCACAAGAAGATATGAATTTGGACATTATAGGTCATTTTGAAAAGTCAACAAAAACACCTTTTGGGTCAAAGTTTCATACATGAACATGGAAGACTAAATTGATATGAGACAAAAAGGGTGGCTTAGAGGACATCTTAAGATTTCTAAAAAGTCCAAGAACACATCTCTAAGGTCAAAATTGAAGTAGTTATGCATTGCCAAAGTTGACATTTTTTGCAAAATTGCCAAAAGTCAAAAGTGGCCAAAATTGCAATTTTTGTCAAATGGGCCCATTTTTTTATGCTTGAATTGAGGTTGTAACATGACCCATGACCAATGATCTCTATCACTTGTATTTATTTTATTTTTGTCATTTATTTTGATTTTTATTTCAATTAAATCAAAATAAAATCAAAATAAAATCATGAAAATATCAAAACTAATCAAAGCTTGAGATTTTGTGCATGTTTAGGTCTCTTATACAGCTGGAAGAAGAATCAAATCGTGCAAGCTTCATTTGGATACAAAAATATTGGATTTGGCTTGATTTGGAAAGATTTGCATAAGGATCAAATCATGATTCAATCATCTTAATTGGAGAAGATTTGAAACCAAATTGCAACCCTAATTCATTCTAGGGTACATATAGAACAAGTGCATATCAAAATCAGGGGGATTTGGAGGCGTGTAAACAATAGAGCAAGTTTCAAGAAATTGGAAAAAAGTGGCACACTGATTTCTAAGTTGCAGGCCAATTCAAAGCATTCTAAGCATCCCAAACGTTTACTGGACATCCCAGGAACGTGTTCCAACCATTAGCAAGCCCCATAACATCCAAAAACGCACTGTAAGAGTCCCACGACTTCCATGTTTTTTTGAATTTATATATTATGATTCTGGCATCTTTAGCACGAAAAATTTACATATTCTTAATCCTTGAATCATTTGCAAGCTAATGGTTGTATTTAATTGCATTTTTATTGATTGCATACCAAGATGCCATGATTAGGGTTCGAGCTTTATTTTTAGGGGTTTTTCATACAGGAATAATTGGCCCTGATGGAGGAGACCATTGTGATCAGCGGGTCAAACCCAGTTGATCCATGGTCTTGAATTTTATTTATATTTCTTGTATGCAATTTCTGAAATGCACAGGGTTATAGCTACAGTGCCACGCCTGTAGGTAAAGGTTCAGAGTTTTAAACGACATATCCAGGGAAGAAGACGATGGCGTGTCATGACTTTACTGGCCGGTTTAAATTCTGGCACATTTATTCTGGCCAGAAGCCTGTAGCTCTGATCTATTTGTTTGTTTCTATTGTATTGATAAACTAACACCCAGCGTAGTTGGCCAGAAGAAGGAAATCAGAAGCTCATGATTCTGGATTCGATCCCAGGCATGAGCTTTTGGAATTTTTTCCCTTTTGTTTTCACCAGATCCAACACCTACATCTTCTGAGGGTCATTTTCTGGCTTCATCAACCAGGACCAGATCAAGCATCATCTGTTCATAATCTGCTGGATCCACCAGCCAGGAGCAGGCCCAGTATCATCATCCTCTGGACCATCATCCTCTGTACCCTCATCCTCTAGACCACCATCCTCTGGACCATCATCCTCTGGACCATCATCTTCTGGACCACCATCCTCTGGACCACCATCCTCTGATCAGAGCCGCTGACAGCAGGCCCTTGGGTTACTTCTTATTTATCTTTAATTTTCCTTTCTTTATTTATTCTGTTTTTTTTATCAACACCAAATTGCCTTTTTTTAATAACCAACAAAAAAATCACAAAAAAAAAAGAAAACTTGTTTTCTTTATAAGCGTTTTTTTAATGAATTAGTTTAAATTAATTTAAGGCAATTCTAATTTCTTTCACAATTAAAATTAATTAAAATTTAGGATTTTATTTTTTAATTCAATTATTTCATTACTCTCCTAAATAATAAAAAATGATAAAAAAATATGTTTACTTTAATCAATTACAATTAGGTTCAGTCAAGGGTCAAAACCCTAGTCGCTTCGTATTTAACTCACCGCGCGCTGATTATATATCTTTACAATATTGTTGTAACTGTTCCTGGTTTGTAATAGTTTAATTAGGATTTCCTTTTATTTATCATTTTACGGGTTTTTGGCTATGTAATTAATCCCCCTCCCCGAAGCCTTGTAATAGCGTAGTTTTATTTCTCGCATTTTAATTTTCGCAAGTATTGACTGTTAGATGTATGATAATAGGATCATATGACAAGATTGCATGTTAATTTAAACTGGCTAGAAAACTCTAATGTGCAAAGATAATAACTTGAAATCAAATCACTCGCACATGCGCACTCTTAGGGTATACTCTCACTTTGGTTGCCTTCGGTAAACGATCATTAAGTATAGGGTGTCTTAGTGGTTGCCCTCTTGTCTAAACAAAGAGCAAATGTCCCGTTCGAAAATGTTGCCTCAGAAATGTTGCCTCGGAAAGGTTGCCTCGGAAATGTTGCCTCGAATATGATCTTAAGACATTAGGGTTATTACTAAGACGTCCTAACATTGCTTTAGTGATTGTATGTCCCTTTCGAATTGACCCTTACAACTCCAACGACGGTGCTTCCTATTTCTCAATAGTAGGATAACATTGTCTAAAGGAAACAAGAACATAAATAATCTTTTTTCGAGTAGGTAGAATCTTAAGTACTTGCTCAAATCAAACTTCTTTTACACCAAACACTTTTCAAACAAAGTTTTCAAAAACACTTCGTAACACTCTTGAAGACAGAAGCAAGGGTTAAAACGAAGTAAAACAAAACTTTTCAAAACAAACACACACAAGCAATTTAAAAGATGAGCAAGTACCTAAGAGCCCATGGAAAACCATGGATGGAAAGGGTGCTAACACCTTCCCTTTCTATAATCTAACCCTCGTACTCAAAATCTCAAAAAAGGAATTTTTTTGTGCTTTTTTCCTTTCCAATTTGGTAAAATAAAATTCGGTGGTGACTCTTGCTTACCGCGACATTTTGCGAATAAAAAACGCAAAATGCAAACCAGCATTTTCCAAAACAGTCGGTTCTGCCACCGTATCAAAGAACTGGCGACTCTGCCGGGGATAATAAGTGGGGTATACCTTAGGATTAGTTCATCATAAAATTACTTCTCTTGTTTGTTTTGGTTGCTTTACTATTAAAGGGTTTTGTATTGGGAGTTACTATAGATCCTAACTCGGATCTGGGGGACACCTTTTAGGTAAATAGCAATAAACTGTTAGGGAACTGTACGACGTAAACCGATACGGTTGAAGCAGTAGCTACATTGATGTGGCACATTGGTTGGTATCGGTATCCCTTGTGGAGAAACGAGGAGAATACGGGGCTGCTATGTGTGTCGTTAAGCATCAACTGACCTTAGAATCCATAATTGACCAACTTGGCCATTAGGAAGTAGTGAGATAGTCGGCCTCAGTGTAAAGCTGAGAACTGGTTGATACTCGATACTACACTCATTGAGACCACACTCTCGAGATAGTTCTGGCTGCAAGAAAAGATTGCGTGAGCTGAAACCATAATCGATGGAGGATGGTCAGTGATATTGAGAACCTCTAGAACTCGGTTACTATTATTAGGACAGGTTGAAACCAACTGAACTTCAAGAGGGTAATACCTAGACCCCATGCAAGCCTTAAACTTAAGGGCCTTTGTGTGACTTGTTTGCCTTTACCATGTCTGTTATCTGCTATACCTGTGTTGTTGTTACCATGACATCATGCATCATAACATAGCATGCATACTTCATTATACTAACCATTTCAAAGACCGAGGGGATTTATCTTTGTTCTGTTTTGCAAATTATGGCTTCCATACGCAGAAACACCATCCGAGTTAACTTTGTGCAAATACCTGCTCAACTCAAAGATTTGGCCTCGAGAGTTTCTGATACTTCTTCATTCATTAGGAGACATGGTCAGCTTCTTAGCTTGGTTACCTCAAAGTTTTATGAGCAGATGATGAGTGTGCTTTTCCAGTTCTTCGATCCGGTGCATCATTGCTTCACTTTCCCAGATTATCAGCTAGTTCCCACTATGGAAGAGTTTTCTCACTTATTGGGCATATCCATCCTTGAGCAGATGCCCTTCACAGGTATGGAAGAGACTCCTGGACCAGAAGACATTGCTTCAGCTCTGCATCTGACACAGGCTGATGTGATATCCAACTGGGAGACACGAAGCGGGGTCGAAGGTTTCCATTCCAAGTTTCTGATAGATCAAGCTCGACTATTCTGGGATAACTTGGATTTTCAGGCTTTTGAAGACATCTTGGCTCTCCTTATCTATGGTTTGGTTCTTTTCCTGAATCCAGATTCCTTCATAGCAGTGAATGCGGTTAAGATCTTCCTGTCTCGCAATCCTGTGCCTACTCTTCTGGGTGATATTTTGCATGCCCTCTATACTCGTACTGTGCGAAGAAGAGGGACTCTCATGTGTTGCATGCCGCTGCTGGCGAGGTGGTTTATTTCGCACCTCCCCAAGTCCGTGTTAAAGAATGAGGAAGGTTTAGGATGGTCTTATAGGATAATGTCCCTTTCCCATACAGACATTCTTTGGAGTTCTAAGGCTATGGAAAGCACTGCTGTCATTGATCGTTATGGAGGATACCCTAATGTCCCGTTGCTTGGAATCAGAGGGGGTATAACCTACAGTCCTTGTTTAGCTTTGCGGCAGATTGGTCGTGCTCGAAGAGATGGCCCTCATGAGCTACTTCTTACAGATATTGCGTTTGACTACAAGGAGGACGTTGACGAGGATCGCCGAAGGTTTATACGAGCTTGGGGCATGGTGAACAGATCTAACCCTCAAGAGCTAGGACCAAGGACTTCTCTCCTTATGCAGCCTTATCTCCATTGGGTCCGAGCTCGAGCCCAGAAGCTTGGGATGCCTTATGAAGCTGTGTTGCCAGTGATTGTGGAGCCCATTAATGAAGAGGGCATTCCTTATACAGTCCTTTATCCCTACATGCCCACTGATCTTGGGGCATTGAAGAGATCCTGGATTCAGCTGAAAGAGGAGAGGGATACCTATCAAGAAAAGTACCATGAGCAAGAAAGGAAGATCTTGAAGCTCACCAGGAAACTCGAGAATGAAAGGACGATTAGTGACTACGTCAGCACGAAGGGGAAGCGTCCATGGGATTTCTGATTTTGCTTTTTCTAGTTTAGATTTGTTTTTCATTTACTTCTTTGTAAACGCCTCAAAGGCATTGTTGAACCTTTTTACAAGTTTAATCTAATAAAGTTTGTTTTATTTTTTTGGTTTGCAAATTTAAATCTCCCAAGGCCTTTGAAATCATTACATACGCATCCCATTATCATGAACACCATTACAGGTACCATTACAAGTTTCTCATCTTCTTCGCTGTTTATTTCAGCAGAAATGTCTTCCGATCAAGCAATCAAAGATCTTCAGGTACAAAATGCCCAATTCCAAGAGATGTTCTTAAGCTTGGTTAAAGGACAATATGATTTGAAAGCTCTCATTCTGAAAGAGAAAGAAAAGAAGAAGAAGAAGAAGAAGAAGAAGAAGAAGAAGGCCGTTCTGCTGAATATGGGAAAAAGGTTTGGGGATAGGTTGAAACAACAAGCTGATATGTCCTTTTCATCCAAGGGGGGAGAGGACCAAGAAGAAGAAAAGGGCCCTAGTCCTGCAGTTTTTGATAATGATACAGATTATGATGAGGAACAGTATCCTCCTGCTGAGGATAAGTACAAACAACTTGAAGACCGTCTGAGCGCTATGGATATTCAGAAGATCTCTGGTTTGGATTTCGAAGATTTGGGACTGGCATCTGGGGTGGTGATCCCTCATAAGTTCAAAGCTCCAGTTTTCTCCAAGTACGATGGAGTATCCTGTCCAAAACTCCATCTCCGCTTGTACGTCAGAAAGATCCAACCTTACACTGCTGATAGAAATTTGTGGGTGCATTTCTTTCAAGATAGTCTGTCAGGGACTCGGCTTGAATGGTTTTATAAATTGGAAGGAGCTAATGTCCGAAACTGGGAGGACCTTGCTGCTGCTTTCTACAGGCAGTATCAGTATAATGCCGACCTTGCTTCCACTCGTACTCAGCTTCAGGGTATGTCTATGGGTGCAAGTGAGGGTTTTAAGGACTATGCTCAGAAGTGGAGAGATTTGGCTGGAAGAGTCCAACCCCCTTTGTCTGACAGGGAGTTTGTTGACATGTTTCTAGAGACGTTATCTGGTCCATTTTTCAATCATCTGATCGGTAGTTTGTCGTCTGGGTTTACTAAGTTGATCTTGACTGGGGAGAGAGTAGAAGCTGGTATCCGAAGTGGTAAGATACATAAGGATACTTCATCAAGTGCAGTAAAGAAGCCTTTCACTGGTAATAAATAAGCTAGTGCAGTCTATGGCTCGAGGGGCCAAAGCAGACCTGAACACCGTCAAGCAGTAAATGCGATAGTGATATCAAGACCTACAGTTGATCCACAATGCAACAATCAACAAAGGGTGGAGAGACCATAAAGACAGTTCACTCGACTCAATATGACCTTGGCTCAGATCCTACCACAATTATTGAAGACCAACCTGGTAACCCTGAGGGAAGCCCCAAAGAATACCAACACCACATCTCAGCTATATAACCCGAATGCCCGCTGTGCCTATCACTCTGATGGCCCAGGTCATGATACAAATAATTGTTGGGCCTTGAAGAATAAGGTGAAAGACTTGATTGAAGCTAAATAGATTGAGTTTGACACTCTGGAGAAACCCAACGTTATAACCGCTCCTATGCCCAAACATGGTCATGGAGTAAATGCTGTGGAGGATGATTTATTTGTAAGCTCCGTGGAAGAAATTTCTACTCCTTTGATGACACTTAAGGAGAATCTATTGTTGGCCGATTTATTTCCGAGTTGTGGCGAAGGTTGCCACATGTGTTCAATTCTGCCTGCTGGTTGCCACTTATTGAAATCAGGTGTTCAACGCCTGATGGATAACAAAGAGATCCTGTTCGAGAAGACTATGATTCTGTTAGTTCCAGTTAAATATGTTGCCATCATAACCATTTCTGCCAATCCTTCCAAGGCTTCCTCGAGAAATCCTGTTAGGATTACACCCGTTCCAAGAATCACTCAGTTGATCATTACTGTCCCTGGTCCTATCCCATACACTTCGGATAAGGCTGTCCCTTGGCACTATGGGGCCGATGTGTATTACCATTGAGTTAAGCAAGACTTAAAAAGTGAAGAAGTCGATGCTGATGTCAGCAATATTGTCGGGGCCAGCAAGGTCACCAGAAGTGGAAGACTCTTTTCTCCCGAGATTTCCCCTCCAACTGTCCACAAACCTGTTGTCATTCCATCTGCTAGTACATCATCTACTGTCCTAGTTCCTATTCCGGTAATCACCCTTGTCGCTGAGCCATCTGGGACTCGCGACAAAGAAATCACAGGTGAGCCAGCCCAGACGGAGGCGCCTAAGAAGATCATTGTAGAAACCTCTAAGCATGAGATAGAGGAAATTCTGAAGATTATCAAGAAGAGCGACTACAACATAGTCAAGCAGTTGGGGAAAACCCCGTCTAAAATCTCCATGTTGTCCTTATTATTGTGTTCCGAAGCCCATGCAAATGCTTTAATTGCTTTCCTCAAAATTGCGCATGTGCCGCAGAAAACTTCTGCCGATCAATTCAAAGACTGCGTAGCTAGTTTGACTGCCGACAATGGGTTGGGTTTCTCAGACGCAGATCTGACTGCTAAAGGAAGAAATCACAATGATGCTCTGCACGTCTCGATTGAGTGCAGGGGCAATACTATGGCCCATGTACTGGTGGATACCGGGTCCTCGTTGAATGTTTTGCCAAATAAAGCATTAGACCGTCTAGATTGTGAAGGTTTGATTCTGAAGCCGAGCAATATTATGGTCAGGGCTTTCGACGGGTCAAAAAGGATGGTGCATGGGGAAGTGGACTTCCCTGTTAAAGTTGGATCTCATACTTTTGCATCTATGTTCTATGTGATGGATATTCGACCATCATATTCGTGCTTGCTGGGTCTCCCTTGGATTCATAAGGCTGGGGCAGTGACTTCTACGCTCCATCAGATGTTGAAATATCCAGTGAAGGGGAAGATCGTCACGGTACAAGGTGAGGAGGAGTACATGGTGGGTCATCTCAATTCCTTCCGCTATGTGGAGATGGATGGGGAGTTCATCGAAACCCCATGTCAGAACTTTGAAGAGGTCCTCCAGACTCTGGCGTCGAATGAAGTTGATGCTGACAAACCTCCGATGATGATGGCTTCCCTCAAGGATGCCAGGGCTGTAATTGAAAAAGGTGGGTGTGCAAATTGGGGCCAGCTCCCTAATTTCACACACAAGACTGACAAGTTTGGTTTGGGCTTTACTGCATAGGCTCAAAGGGTTGTTCGGCGTGCGCGGATTGGAAGACCTCCTCTGCACATCAGTAATCAAGGAGTGAATGCAATTGAGGATGATGAAGAAGAGTCAGATATCGACAACTGGATCTACCAGACTACCAACGGTGGATTGAACAACTGGACGGCGAAATACTTCATATCCGTTTCTTTTATTATACAGTAATATACTTTCGTTTTGAGATTTGTAACAGACAGTTTCAAACTTTACGGCCCGGTGCCTTGCCCGAGGTACCTTGGCTTTGTTTGTGAGGGCTTATTATTTTCCATTTTCATATATCATCAATAAAGCATTGGACGTTTTCTTGCATTACAAATTTTACGCTCCTTGTTTTTCTTTTCTATCTCGCACTTTATCAAAACAACTATTGTCTTAGACACACTCACATATCATAATGCAGATCCACATCCACTATGGATCCCATTGATAACAACTCTGATACTGCCAGTTATGACTTTTAAAATCCGATCAACCAAGCTGAGGACGAAGGTGAGGATAATTGTGAAGTGCCTGGGGAACTTGCTAGACTGTTACTATAGGAAGAAAGGGTCATATAGCCCCATGAAGAGCCAGTGGAAACAGTGAATTTAGGTACAAAGGAGGACAGGAAAGAGGTCAAGATAGGTGTGAATCTGGAACCTAGTGTCAAGCAACGGTTGATACAGATGCTACGTGACTATGTTGAGATATTCGCTTGGTCATATGAAGATATTCCTGGTTTGGACACTGACATTGTGGTTCACCGCCTGCCAACTAAAGAAGACTGCCCTCCGGTAAAGCAGAAGGTTCGCCGTATGCGCCCTGAAATGTCTGAGAAAATCAAAGCTGAGGTCATGAAATAGTTTGACATCGGGTTTCTAGCTGTTACTTCTTACCCGCAGTGGGTTGCCAACGTTGTTCTGATGCCTAAGAAGGATGGTAAGGTACGGATGTGTGTGGACTATAGAGATCTGAACAGGGCGAGCCCCAAGAATGATTTCCCACTTCCTCATATCGATGTTTTGGTTGACAACACCGTGCAGCATAAGATCTTCTCCTTTATGGATGGTTTTTTTGGTTACATTCAGATTAAGATGGCTCCCGAGGACATGGATAAGACAACCTTCGTTACGTATTGGGGAACCTTCTGTTACAAGGTAATGCCTTTCGGGTTGAAGAATGCTGGAGAAACTTATCAGCACGCCATGGTCGCTTTGTTCCACGACATGATTCACCATGAGATTGAGGTTTACGTTGATGACATGATCGCAAGGTCCCAGACTGAGGAAGAGCATCTAGACCATCTCCATAAATTGTTTGACAGGTTGAAGATGTATAAGCTGAGGTTAAACCCGAACAAGTGCACCTTCGGGGTAAGGTCTGGTAAGCTGCTGGGTTTCGTCGTTAGTGATAAAGGTATTCAGGTGGATCCTGCAAAAGTGAAGGCTATACAGGAGATGTCGGCTCCCCAAACAGAAAAGGAAGTAAGAGGCTTTTTGGGACGTCTGAACTACATTGCCTGATTCATTTCACATCTGACTACTACTTGTGAGCCAATCTTCAAGCTACTAAAGAAAGATCAAGTAGTAAAGTGGAATGATGAATGTCGAACCGCCTTCGAAAGGATCAAGGAATACCTCCAAGAGCCACCTATTCTGATTCCTCCAGTGGAAGGAAGACCTTTGATCTTATACTTGACAGTGCGGGATAATTCAATGGGGTGCGTGCTGGGACAGCATGACGAGTCTGGCCGAAAAAAGCACGCTATTTACTACCTTAACAAAAAGTTTACCGACTGTGAGACCCGATACTCACTGCTCGAGAAAACTCGCTGCGCTTTGGCATGGGCTGCTCGCCGGCTGAGACAGTATATGCTGACTCACACTACCCTATTGATATCAAAGATGGACCCAATTAAGTATATCTTCGAAAAGCCTGCCTTGTCCAGAAGAATAGCAAGATGGCAGATGATGTTACCTGAGTACGACATCCAATACACAACCCAAAAAGTAATCAAGGGGAGTGTGTTGGCAGATCATTTGGCGCATCAGGCCGTGGATAACTACCAATCCATGAATTTCGAGTTCCCAGATGAGAACATCATGTTGGTGACTGACTGTGAGAAACCTGGACCGGATGAAGGACCTGAGGAAGGATCCCGATGGTCTATGTATTTTGACGGAGCCTCAAACGCGTTGGGTAATGGCATTGGCACTATGATCATATCTCCTGAGGGTTGTCATACTCCGTTCACCTCCCAATTATGTTTTAACTGCACCAACAATATGGCGGAGTATGAAGCATTTATCCTGGGTCTTCGAGCTGCTATTGACCTGAGGGTTAAGTTCTTGAGTGTATTCAAAGATTTCGCTCTAGTGATTAGTCAAATTAAAGGCGAGTGGGATACGAAGCACCCAAATCTTATTTCTTACAAAGAGTATGTACTGACATTGCTCCCGCACTTCAAGGAGATAACCTTTGAACTTTTCCAAGAGAGGAAAACCAGTTAGCAGACACGCTAGCTACCATGTCTTCTATGTTCGAGGTCAGGTGGGACAATGAAGCTCCCCAAATTACCATTGAGAGGTTGGACGAACCCGCACATTGCTGTGACATTGAGACTAAAGAGGTAGTAGATAAACCCTGGTTTCACAAGGTGAAAAGGTATCTTGAGGCTCAAGAGTACCCCGAGGGTGCATCTGTTAATCATAAGAAATTCTTGAGAAGGTTCGCTGCGAAGTTTTTCATCAGTAATGGGATTCTTTATAAGCGTAACCAAGATTCAACCTTACTGCGATGTGTGGACAAAAGCGAGGCAGAAAGGATTATGGCAGAGTTACATGAAGGTACCTTTGGAACTCATTCCAGTGGACATACCATGGCAAAGAAAATCCTACGGGCAGAATATTATTGGTCCACTATGGAAGCCGATTGTTATCAGCATTCTCGAACCTGTTATAAGTGCCAAGTCTATGCTGATAAGGTGCATATACCTCCAGTTCCTCTGAATGTCTTGACGGATCCTTGGCCCTTTGCAATGTGGGGCATCGACATGATCGACGAGATCATACCTACCGCTTCCAACGGGAATCGCTTCATTCTGGTAGCTATTGATTATTTTACAAAGTGAGTTGAGGAAGCTTCCTTTGCTACGATAACCAAGAACGTCGTGGCGCGGTTTATCCGACACAATCTGATCTGTCGATACGGTGTACCAGAGAGGATCATTACGGATAATGGTACAAATCTCAACAATACGATGATCACCGAGCTCTGCAAACAGTTCAAGGTACAGCATCATAACTCTTCTCCCTATCGGCCGAAGATGAATGGGGTTGTCGAAACGGCTAATAAGAATATCAAGAAGATTGTGCAGAAGATGACAGTGACATGCATGTTAGAACAAAGTTTGAATCTACTACCCTAAGTTAAAGTTTTGATGATAACAAAATACAAGAATATATAAATTGTATGATTCATGTAAGACATATATGCTACCTAAAAATTATGTTTTGTTTTATAGAAACTCTGATGAGTATCAGCATAAGAATATCATCATCAGCATCAGAAGATGAATTATCAACATCAGCATCAAAGGATGTTATATCAGATGCCAGAATCAGAAGATCAAAGTATGTGCTTACGCTGAAGCCTGATGAACAGATCTGCGCGTAACAATCTAAACTCTGATCAAGACAGCAACGATTCATCAGCATCTAGCAGCGTCAAAATAAGCCAAAGCCAGAACACGCTCAAGTGGCAATGGTACTGTGCATTCAAGATGCTTTATTATCAACGGCATTATTCCAGACAAAGATCTTCTCAATTTGGAAAGAATGTAATTGGCATTGAAACGGAATAACTGACTCCAACGTACCATTTCCAATGCTATATAAACAAGTCAGTGAAGAATGAATTGGCTAATGCTCTACAACTCTCTACACGCCTAAAGCTATTCATATTCATCCTCATTCACAGTTTGCTAAAGCACCCAAATTACTTACTCTATTGTTTTAGCATTCTAGTTCTCATAAGCTTAAATTGTGTAGTATCACAGTTGTGATAAACAGTTTTGTAGAAAACATTCAACACACTTAGATTTCATTTATCTGTAAGAAAGTATTTCCTTGAGAAACCGGTTTGTGGTTTTGACTCAAGAAGGATTTAGCAGTGGTTAAAGCAGTTGTAATATTCAGTTGAATATAGTGGATTAAGACCTCGTTGGAGAGAGGCGAAATCACCTTGACGGGTGGACTGGACTAGTTTGAGATCAAACGAACCAGGATAAAAATAACGTGTTGTCTTATTTGATTCCAAGTTTTACAATTCAACCCCCCTTCTTGTGTTTTTCACTTCTTCAATTGGTATCAGAGCGCCTGGTTCTGAGATAAAACACTTAACCGTGTCAGTACAAGATCCAGCGTCAGAAAAACACAATGGCAGGAACATATCAACACATCAGTAATGACAACAATGAAGATAGAGACAGATTCAGCGGCAAACCTCCAGTTTTTGATGGAGAGAATTTTGATTACTGGAAAGACAGAATCGAAAGCTTCTTTCTGGCACATGATGCTGATCTGTGGGACATGGTGACAGATGGATACACGCACCCAGTGAATGCAAGCGGTCAGAAGATTGACAGGAAAGCAATGTCTGATCAACAAAAGCGTGACTTCAAAAATCACCACAAGGCCAGAACCATTCTTCTCAGCGCCACCTCTTACGCTGAATATGAAAAGATCTCTAACAGAGACACAACAAAGAACATGTTTGACTCACTCAGAATGACGCATGAAGGCAACATTCAGGTCAAAGAAACTAAAGCTCTTGCGCTCATTCAGAAGTATGAGGCTTTCAAAATGGAAGAAAGTGAATCCATTGAAACAATGTTCTCAAGATTCCAAATTCTGGTGGCTGGTCTCAAGGTTCTGGACAAAGGATACTCTACTGCTGATCATGTCAAGAAGATCATCAGAAGCTTGCCAAAACAGTGGAGGCCAATGGTTACAGCGCTGAAGCTAGCTAAAGATCTAAACAAAATCTCTCTGGAGGAACTTATCAGCTCCCTCAGAAGTCATGAGATAGAGCTAGAAGATGATGAACCTCAGAAGCAAGGTAAGCCTCTAGCATTAAAATCTAACAGAAAATCTGACTCTAAAGTTTTGCAGGCAGTTGAAGAAACATCTGATGGATCCTCATCAGAAGAAGACGAACTTTCCCTCCTCTCCAGAAGAGTGAACCAACTATGGAAGCAGAGGCAAAGGAAGTTCAGGAATCCCAGAAGATCTGATCAGAATGAGTCCTCTTCCAGATACAGAAGGTCAAACTCTTCCTCTGGATACAGAAGATCTGAAGGTTCTTCAGGAAGCAGAAAGCCAAACACCAAGGACATCACTTGCTATGAATGCAACGAGCAAGGACACTATAAGAGTGACTGTCCAAAGCTTCAGAGGGAAAAGCCCAAAAATAAGTTTGGAAGAGAAAAGAAGAAAAGTCTCATGGCTACATGGGATGACTCTGACTCGTCTGAAGCTGACTCAGAATCAGATGATGAGAGAGCAAACATAGCTCTCATGGCCAACATATCAGAAGACAGTGAAGCTTCTGAATCAGATTCAGAATCAGACACCGAAGAGGTATTTCCTGACTTTGCAATTAATTTTACTAAGGCTGAACTTGCTGAAAGCCTTAACAAAATTCTGGAAAGGTACCAGCAGATCAGAGTTAAATTCAGAAACTTGAAAAGGAATCTTGACTCTGACTCTGACAAAACTGAGAGTCTCAAATTGGAAAATTCTGAGTTGAAAAATAAAATTTCAAAATTAGAAAATGTTTTACAAAACTCAGAAGGAAATAATTTCTGAAACTCCCAGCAGCGCTGATGAGATCATCAAGGAGTATGATCATAGATTTCAGAAGTTCCTTGCTAAAAGCATAGATAGAAGCAAAATAGCTTCAATGATCTATGGAATTAGCAGAAACGGCAGAAAGGGAATAGGATACCAAGGTAAGGTTCCTACACCAAAGAATGCCATGGATTTAACTATTAAACACACTCCTCTGAATTCACACTTTGTGTATGGTCACACACATGACATTAAATATACTAGTAGTATTTATTCTGTGAAACCAAAATTCAACCAGAGTTTTGGTAAAGCTAACAAATCAGGACCCAAGAAAATATGGGTACCTAAGGATAAAATAATACATGTTGCAGATATCTTTAGCAGCAAATCAGAAACACCAGTCATGGTACCTGGACTCTGGCTGCTTACGACACATGACGGGAAGAAGGCATATGTTCCAAAGCCTAGAACTTAAGCCTGGAGGCCACGTAGGCTTTGGAGGCAATCAGAGGGGAAAGATCATTGGCTCTGGAGTTGTAGGTAATGTAAATCTTCCCTCTATAAACAATGTTCTACTAGTAGATGGATTAATGCATAATCTGTTATCCATAAGTCAATTAAGTGATAACGGTTATGATATAATCTTTAAACAAAAATCATGTAAAGCTGTTAGTCAGAAAGATGGGACTATCCTATTTAATGGAAAGAGAAAAACAACAGTTATAAAATCAAACTTTCTGAACTGAAAAGTCAGAATGTAAAGTGTCTTCTGTCTGTTAACAACGAGCAATGGATCTGGCACAGAAGATTGGGGCATGTTAGTATGAGAAGAATATCTAAGATTAACAAACTCAATCTGGTCAGAGGACTTCCTAATCTGAAGTTCAATTCAGATGCTCAGTGTGAAGCATGTCAGAAAGGCAAGTTTGCAAAACCTTCTTTCAAATCTAAAAATATTGTTTCTACCTCTAAGCCATTAGAACTTCTGCACATTGACTTATTTAGACCAGTTAAAACTGCTTCAGTCAGTGGCAAGAAGTATGGGTTAGTAATCGTAGATGACTATAGCAGATGGACATGGGTAAAGTTCTTAAGACACAAGGACGAGTCACACTCTGTGTTTGTCACCTTCTGTAACCAAGTTCAGAATGAAAAGGATCTTAGAATCGTTAAAGTCAGAAGTGATCATGGTGGAGAGTTTGAAAACAAAGATTTTGAGTCATTCTTTAATGACAAAGGAATTCTGCATGATTTCTCTTGTCCTAGAACTCCCCAGCAAAATGGAGTTGTAGAACGAAAGAACAGAACATTGCAAGAAATGGCCAGAACCATGATCAATGAGACAAACGTTGCTAAGATCTTCTGGGTAGAGGCAATAAACACAGTGTGCTACATGCAGAATAGAATCTCCATAAGACCTATTCTGTAAAAGACTCCATATGAATTGTGGAAGAACAGAAAGCCCAAAATTTCATATTTTCATCCATTTGGATGTACTTGTTTTATGTTAAATACAAAAAATTATTTGAACAAGTTTGACTCTAAAGCACAGAAGTGTATTATGTTAGGATACTCTGAACGCTCAAGAGGGTACAAAGTATATAATACAGAAACACAGATTGTGGAAGAATCAATCAGTGTTCGTTTTGATGATAAGCTTGACTCTGAAAAGTCAAAGCAGAATGAAGTATTTGCAGGTATGGAAGTAGAATTCACAGGTTCTGAAGACAAGTCATCAGAAGCTCTCAGCAAAGACACTCCTTCAACATCTGAAAGGAGCACTGCAAGAAATCCAACAACAGCTGCTGATCAACCTCAGAAAGACTACCCAGAAGCAGCTTGGATCACCCAGAAGAAACTATCTTAGGAAGAAAGGAAGATCCAATCAGAATAAGAGCCAGCTTCAGAAACTCTGAAGAATCCCTCATGGCACTTGTTTCTCTGATTGAACCGTCTTCTATTGATGAAGCACTTCTGGACAACGACTGGATTCTAGCAATGCAAGAAGAGCTGAATCAATTCACCAGAAATGACGTATGGGATCTTGTTCCCAGACCAAAAGGATTCAACGTCACTGGAACAAAATGGGTGTTCAGAAACAAGCTGAACAAACAAGGTGAAGTTATCAGAAACAAAGCACGACTGGTAGCACAAGGTTATAGTAAGTAAGAGGGGATAGACTATACAGAAACCTTTGCCCCAGTCGCCAGGTTAGAATCTATCAGACTTTTAATTTCATTTGCTGTTAATAAAGGCATCACTCTGTATCAGATGGATGTCAAGAGTGCATTCTTAAATGGATATATAGATGAAGATGTTTATGTGCACCAACCCCCTGGTTTTGAAAGTACAAAAAATCCAGAATATGTTTTCAAACTAAAGAAGTCACTATATGGTCTGAAACAAGCTCCCAGAGCTTGGTATGAAAGACTAAGTAACTTTCTGTTAGAAAAAGAATTCACCAGAGGGAAGGTGGACACTACCTTATTCTGTAAGTCAGTTAAGAATGACATCTTAGTTTGTCAAATTTATGTTGACGATATTATTTTTGGATCTACTAATCCTTCTCTTGGAAGAAAATTTGCTAAGTGTATGCAGACAGAATTTGAGATGAGCCTCATGGGAGAACTGAAATTCTTTCTGGGAATTCAGATCAATCAAAATCCAGAGGGAACTTACATTCATCAGAGCAAATATGTCAGAGAACTTCTGAAGAAATTTGACCTCTCAAAATGTAAGTCATCAAAGATTCCAATGCATCCCACGTGCATTCTGGAAAGAGAAGAGGTAAGCAAAAAGGTAGAACAGAAGATCTATAGAGGTATGATTGGTTCTCTTCTTTATCTGACGGCTTCAAGGCCTGATATTTTATTCAGTGTATGTATTTGTGCAAGATTCCAATCAGATCCTAGAGAATCTCACTTAACAACTGTTAAGCGAATTTTCAAGTATCTGAAAGGTACTACTAATCTGGGTTTATTTTATAGAAAATCTAGTGATTACAGCTTAGTAGGTTACTGTGATGTTGACTTTGCTGGAGACAGAGTAGAGCGTAAAAGTACTTTTGGAAGCTGCCAGTTTCTGGGAGAAAATCTGATCTCTTGGTCCAGCAGAAGAGAATCCACAATTGCGCTATCAACAGCAGAAGCTGAGTACATAGCAGCAACTGGATGCAGCACACAAATGCTCTGGATGAAAAGTCAGCTTGAAGACTTTCAGATTTTTGAGAGTAACATCCCTATACTCTGTGACAATACTTCTGCCATTTGCTTAAGTAAAAATCCTATTTTGCATTCTATTGTACCCCAAAATTTTCCCTCCCATTTCATCACTATTTTCTCATCACAAGACCCTGGGAGCTCAAGATCCAGTTAGGGTTTCCTCTGCTCAAGACTTCTCCTTGCACTGTTGACCCAAATTAGGGTTTGTGTTTGCACAAAGATGTTTTGACCTAAAATGCCTAAGATGACTTTCATGCTTCATATTAGACTCCCAAGTTTATCCATACTAAGTTTCAAGCCTTGATTCCAATCTTTGCCCAGTCAATTGGACAGTTGACCTAGAAATCAACTGTATTGGGGAAAAAGTCAACTGTGGTCAATTGACAGTCAAACCTCATGAAATTTGACCCACATCAACATTATGAACTCATATGAACCATTTGGTCAAGTTTGGATCACAATTCCACAAGAAATTTGATCAGATCACCAAAAGGGCAAAATGGTCATTTTTAGGGTTTTGACTGCACAAAGGCAATTTTTGACTGTTTGACCTAACCAATGGCAAACCAAGCTCATATATGGACTCAAGGACTCAATGGCATTGTCTTGACATGTTCAACAAGTTCAAAAGATCCCAAATGCACAAGATTGACAGATGAATTTTCCAGTCAACTGAGCCAAATTTGACTGTATACTGAAAAGTCAAACTTTGACTTTTTGGTCAAAATCAAGTGTCAAGATTCATTTTTCATCAAGACATGTCAAATTATGAAACTTGTTCATCAAGAAATCAAAAATCACAAATTAGGGTTTGAAATGAAGAAATTTCATAACTTAGAATTTTTCTAAGTTATGAAAATTCCTAATTTTTTCCTAACTTTGTCCCTTTTTTTTCATCAAGATACATTTGGATTCAAGGAAAACTCAAAACATGAAAGTTATAGTCCATTGCAAAATCTACAACTTTGAATCACAAAGTTTCCTCAAAAGAAGCTTGTAGCTCAAGTTATGAGTTTTGGAACAAGGGTGCAAATCATTCTTAACTTAGAAAATTTTTGACCTATTCTAGGCAGGATTTTTGCCTAACTTCATGGCCACTTTTCACATGCTTCCACTTGGAATCTCAATTTTCATTACAAAGATGGATTGTAGTACACATTCCAAGCTTTCCAAAATGTCCAAGAACTTCTCAAACAACCTTGTGGTTAGGGAGAATCGAATTTGGCAATATGGGCAAAAGTCACTTTGTTCATGAGCCATTTCCATGTTCATAACTTGTGCAATTTTTCAACTCAGCATGAGCAAGCTAGTTAAAGGCCTTTAATCCTTTTCTTACTCAATAATTAAATGCCAATCCATTGTGCCAAGGCATTATTTTGTGCATTTGGTCATTGTATAAAGAATTAAGCCTTAATTAGAAAAAAGCAAGTTATCCATTTTTGAAAAGTTACACTTTATGTCAAGTTTGCAAATCAAGAAGTACAAGGCCATATCTTTGGACACATGATTCATGGACATAACACACTGATCAATAGGGATTGAGGCAGCATGTTTAGGGGGCCTGCATAAGTCTAGAAACCAAGTTGACAATTTTTGCTTAAGTTAGAAGAAACATTGCATAACTTAACACAACTCACATTGCTGCAACCACAAGCCTAGACAAACTTGTCGGACACATTCCAAACATCAAACCTGAGCTAAGGCACGAGCTAACTACCTTCCATACCTCCCTAAACCTCAAAACACCATTGTACTGCACAAAAACAGGGCATCCCTGCAGTTTGAGGTCCATAACTCAATCCATTCGTGCGCCTTGGCCAAAACCAGTTCATACACACTCCATACCACCTATACAAACTATCCCAAGCATTGGACACGACCTGTAACACCTCTAACCAACTTCACCATTTTCACTTTTTCTGTTTTGCAGGTTGACTTCCATAGCTTGATTCACTTGGTTTCAAAGCAAGCTAAAGGTTGGAGAAGCATCCCTGACCTTCAAGCAAGCTGTACAAGTCCTCACATTGCACTGAAAGTACCTCCATTGTCAGACACGATCCAAGCTGAACAGGTAAGTTCATGGACTTCTATCTCTCAATCTAGGGAGAGTTAGCTTTAAGTTTATGAATGAAAAATGTCATACTCATGTCCCTGAAGCCACCCATATCCTCACTTTCCATTTTATATTGCATATGCTGAGAGAATTTAAGACCTGAATATTAGAAAAAAACTAGGTCAGGAATTGGGGGAGAAGAAATTCTCTCTCATTTCTGAGAGTTAGATCAAGTTCTTGGTATGTATGGATTCGTGGTTTGATGCTTGACATTTTTTATGTTATGAGTTTGTGCTGAAAATCAAAGAATCAAGAGTTGTGGTTGAAGCAAGGAAGCGCGCGAATTTTCAAATAAATTTGTCTGGAGGTTGAAGACAACCTCTATGGGCTGGGCCTGAGATATTTTTCCTTTTTGCACCATTGTATTTCACATGCACCCCCTTGGCCCATTGTGTTTTATTTTTATTATTTTTGACTTTTGATTTTTGTTTCTGACTTATTTATTTTTGTCAAAGCAAAAAAAATATTAAAAATATTTTTCTCACTTTTTTTTTGCATTTTTTTGACATTTATTTTGTTTCATTTAGTTTTATATGTAAATAAATATATAATATACTTTTATTTAAAATACTAAAATAGTACCAATACATTTTTATTTTCTGATTTTTATTTTATTTTACCTTTTGAAAATATTTTATAAAAAATATACTTTTTTTTGTAAATATTAAATATTTTATTTTTTTTACATATTTAATATATTTAGAAAATATCATAAATACTTATATATTTATTAGTATATTTAGGTTTAAAATACAAAAATAATACATTTTCCATTTTATTAATATTTGACCTCAAAAATCATTTTTTTTACAATATACTTTCTTTTTATTTATTTTTGTATATAATCAATAAATATTGCATATAATAAATAATTAATACATTTTTATTTAGTAAATTAGGGTTTGCCCTAAAACATCAAAAATACCAAAAATTAATCCTTTTTATTTTTGTTTATTTGTCACATAAAAAACACTTTTACATACATATAAAAATCATTTTTGCATCTTGCATATTTATTGTATTTTTGTTTAATTGTTGTACATTAAATAATTTGTATAATTCAATTTGGATGTAATAGTTTAGGTTTTAATTTCTTGCTAAAATATCCCCATTTGAACATTTGTACCCCCCATCCCATAATTGTGTTGTAATAGTTAGGACTTTAAATTTCGCACTTTAAAGCTTTCTAATTATACCATGATAGACTTAGGATTTTGTATGTAAAAATCAACCAAAAATAGTTTGACCTAATTCAAAGATAACAAAGCATGAAAATGGACAACACCAATCACACTTGCACCCCTTAGGGTTACTCCACTTGTTGCCTTCAATAATGGGCCATATTGCATGTTAGGTGTCTTTGGCAAAACAAAACAATATCAAATGATCATAGTCCCTCGATGACGCTTTCGAAAGTTGCCTAAAAATGATCCAGTCCCTTAAAAGAAAAATTGCCCAAAGACACTTGGCACCATTGCAATCATGGTCTAAACGATGACCCGCGCCCTTCCCGTTCACATCCTAACACAAGATTGTCCACCAAATACAATGGTGGAACAAAATTGTTAAAAGGGTTAAAAATATAGCAATGATCTTTGAGAAATTTAGGGTAGATAGCTCTTGGTTACTTGCCAACTTGCAAAACAAAAACACTTGCCTATTTTTTCAAAACCACACATCACAACACACTTTCAAAACAACTTTCAAAAACATTGAAAACCTTTCAAAAGACATACACCTTTGTATACATCCCAACATGGATCATTACAAAGGTTGCCACCACATTGGCCTCTTTTCAAAACATTTTCAAACCCACACACATAAAGCACCATTTCAAACAATTGAAAATCAAGGCAAGTTGATCTAAGCAAGTAACTAAGAGCCCATGGATAACCATGGATAGAAAGGGTGCTAATACCTTCCCTTTCTATAATCTACTCCCCGAGCCCAAGAAAACATCTCAAAGGTTTTTGCTGTGCTTTTTAACCTTTCCTTAGGATAAAATAAAAAGTCGGTGGCGACTCTTACTCAACCGAAACATTAACGCAAAACCTCAAGTCAGTTCTTCCACCGTATCGCAGAACTGGCGACTCTGCTGGGGAATAATTTTAAAAGTGGAGTAACCTTAGGGCTTAGATCACCCTCTTGCATGACTAATTGTTTGCTTTGATTGCTTTATATCTTGTTTCTCTTGTTTGGGCTTGAAATCCTATACCCGGATTTGGGGAAACATTCATCGATAGCAATACGTTGTGGAAACTGTGCGGGGTATACCGACACGGTTGAAGCAATAGCTATATTAGTGCGACATATTTGTGAGTACCGGTAACCCTTGAGTTCAATCAAGGAGAGTACGGGGCCGCTGAGTGATGTCACTAAGCACTAATGACCTAGAACCCTACTTGATCATCTTGGCCTTTCATTAGGGGTAGTGAGATGACCGGCTTTGGTGCAGTCCGAAGTTGGTAGATACTCGATACTACACTCATTGAGGGTTGTTTTCTTGGAATATTTTGGTCGCTAGTTAAGTGGCTAAACCAAAACAATGAACATGGAAAACAATCCAATGATATTGAGCTCCTTATAACCCGATTATTATTTATATGACAGGTTTTTTAAGCCAACTACACTCAAGAGGGTACTTACCTATGAAACCCCATGCAAGCCTGAAACTAGGGTTTTGTGTGAATTGCTTGTACATATGTTTGTGCATACATCATGAGTATCATAAAGCATCATATGCATTCACTAACCATTTTAAGGGTTTAGATCTTCATCTTTGTTCTTGTTTTGTAGGTCATGGAAATTCTTCGCAGGAAAACTATCCAAGTCAACCTTGTGAGAATCCCTCCTCAACTCAAGGAGCTCACATCCAGAATTCCGAAAAGCTCTCCCTTCAGTGAAAGACATGGTAGACTGCTCAGCCTAGTCAGCACCAACATTGAAGAGGACATGGTAAAGGTGTTGTTCCAGTTCTTTGACCCCCTTCACCACTGTTTCACTTTCCCCGACTACCAATTGGTGCCCACTTTGGAGGAATTTTCTCAACTCCTGAGAATTCCTATTCTTAATCAACTACCCTACAACGGTACAGAAAAAGAACCAAAGCCTGAAGATGTTGCTCAAGCACTACACTTGCAACCATATGACATCAAGGGGCATTGGGAAACTAGGAGCGGTGTCAAAGGCTTCTTGGAAAAATTCTTGTTTGAGAAGGCACAAGAGTGTTGGAATTCATTGGATCTACAAGACTTTGAAGAAATTGTGGCACTCCTCATTTATGGGTTGGTCCTATTCCCAAATCCTGACCAGCTTATAGATGTCAACGCCGTCAAGATCTTCTTATCCAGAAATCCAATACCAACATTGCTTGGGGACATTCTCCACTCATTTTACACACGAACAATGAGAAAGATGGGTGTTCTCATGTGCTGTACTCCTCTCCTTGCAAGGTGGTTTATTTCGCACCTTCCACAATCTGTTTTGAAGAATGACCAAGGCTTAAGGTGGTCACAACGGTTGATGACCCTCACTCACTCTGATGTACATTGGTGTTCTCGGTCCAGAGAAAATGTCATCATCGTCGATCGTTGTGGAGAGTTCCATAATGTTCCATTACTTGGCATTAGAGGAGGCATTACGTACAACCCTTGTCTAGCTTTGAGACAATTTGGATATGCACGAAGAGATGGCCCTCATGACATGTTGATTCCTTACCTAGTTTTTGACTTCGACAACGATGCGCAAGGACTTCGCCAAAGATTCATCAGAACTTGGAGGATGCCTAACAAGGTAGACAGCAAGACACTGGGACACAAGAATTCCATCCCTCTTGAGCCTTATCTCAAGTGGGTACGAGCCCGAGCCCAGAGTCTAATGATGCCTTATCCTCATGTTCTCCCTGTGATTAAAGAGCCCGTTAAGGAAGGAGAGGTTCCCTACACCATCCTATATCCTGACATACCAACATCATGAGAGGAGATGCAGAAGAGTTGGATCCAACTCAGGGAGGAGTGGAACACTTTTGAAGCCAGCTTCTACGCCAGTGAGAAGAAGGTTTTGGAGCTTACCCGTCGACTTCACGAGGAAGAGACCCTCAACACCTACATCGCACCAAAAAGGATGCGCAACGTCTTTTTACCTTGAGAAGTTTTTTTTGTAATATTTGGCCCATGGGGCATTTATGTACTGACAAATTTCTTCTTATTAATATGACGTGCGTTCTTTTTGTTTACAACAATTTTGAATTTGCTAAACCCTTGAATGCATTGCATACATAAGCATATCATTCATCATACGCATAAGCAGGTCTTCACACCAGGTTTCCTTATCTTTCTGCTGTTTATTTCAGTAAGATGGATCTCGAACAGACGGTCAAGGACTTGCAGTCTCAGAACTCATAGTTTCAACAACTCCTGATGACCTTGGCTAAGGGTCAGGAGGATCTAAAGGCCCTGCTGGGGAACAAAGAGCAAGTGAAAAAGAAGAAGAAGAGAATCGGGGTGGCTACCCTAGGAAGAAGGTTTGAGGGTGAAGCCAGAAGAGTGCTTGAATTTCCCCCTACATCTGAAGAGGGAACCAGTAAAGGGAATACGGCTGCGGTACCTTCCGAATCCGAGGTTGAAGAAGAGGAGGCTGAAGAGGACGAAGACTACTCTGATCAACAATACCCGCCCGCCGATGATAAGTACAAGGGTTTGGAAGACAGGTTGGCAGCTATGGAGCTGCAGAGAGTTCCCGACTTAGATTTCGAAGATTTGGGATTAGTTGCTGGAATTGTGATCCCCTCGAAGTTCAAAGTGCCAGTTTTTGCAAGATATCACGGGCTATCCTGCCCGAAGATGCATCTCAGATCATATGTAAGGAAGATCCAACCTTACATTGTAGATAAAAACCTTTGGATCCATTTCTTTCAGGATAGCCTTTCAGGGGCTCAACTCGAGTGGTTCTATCAGCTGGATGGAGCCAGTATCCGAAACTGGGAGGACTTGGCCACTGCGTTTTATAAACAGTATCAGTACAATTCTGACCTCGCTCCTACGCGTACCCAACTCCAGGGTATGTCACTAGGGACGGGCGAAGGATTCAAGGAGTATGCGCAAAAGTGGAGAGACCTGGCTGGCAGGGTGCAGCCACCACTGACTGACCGTGAACTTGTTGACATGTTCCTAGGGACCCTGTCTGGTCCATTCTTCAATCATCTGATCGGTAATTCTTCTGCTGGGTTTACAGATTTAATCTTGATTGGTGAGAGGATAGAAGATGGTATCAAGTCGGGGAAGATACAGAAAGGCGCCTCCGCAAGTACTAAGAAGAAGCCTTTCAAGAAGGAAGCTAGTGCTGTTTATGGTCCTAGAAGACAAGTTAAGCCGGAACGCCGCCAAGCTGTCAATGCATTGGTAATTTCAAAGCCTGTTGTTGCTCCTCAGCAGTATAATCAACAAAGGGGTGAGAGACCCAAAAGGCAGTACACTCGGCTCAGCATGACCCTGTCATAGATTTTGCCACAACTACTGTCAACCAATCTGGTAACTGTCAAGGAAGCTCCGAAGGTAGTGAACACAACTTCTCCGAAGTACAACCCCAACGCCCGTTGCACTTATCACTCTGATAGCCCGTGGCATACTACAGATGATTGCTGGGCTCTGAGGAATAAGGTTCAAGACCTTATTGATGCTAAAGAAATACAGTTTGAGGCACCCGAAAGGCCCAATGTTATGATTGCTCCCATGCCCCAGCGTGGAGTGAATGTTGTGGAAGAAGACTGGTATGTGGCCTCCGTGGAAGATATTGTTACCCCGTTGTCGACTGTCAAAAGGAATCTGTTGCTAGCCGGTTTATTTCTGGGATGTGGTAAAGGTTGCCTTCTATGTGCTGTTTCGCCTGTTGGTTGTCCGTTGCTGAAATCAGGTATCCAAAGCCTGATGGATAGCAAAGAGATCTTGTTCGAAAAGATTGTTGTTCCTACTGTCCCTGCTGAAGAAGTTTCTATTGTCACTATTTTCAACAAACCTCCTAAGGCTCTCTCAAAGAAGCCTGTCAAAATCATGTCCACTCAGAAGATTGCTCCTATCATCATCACTGTTCCGGGGCCCCTCCCTTATACATCCGACAAAGCTGTCCCGTGGCACTATGGGGCAGATGTTTATGTGCTTGGAGTGAAGCAAGAGTTTGATACAAGTACCGGTGTCAGCAATATCACCGGGCCTGCCAAAATTACTCGCAGTGGTAGGTTGTTCTCGCCAGATATTGCGTAACTAGCTATTCAGAAACCTCTTATCATCACACCTGCAAGTGTGCATGTTCCACTTCCTAATCAAGTTCCTGTTTCTACCCCTACTGCCGAGTCATCTGACGCTCGGGGTAAAGGGATTGCTACTAATTTGCCTGCCCTGACGGAGGCGTCAAAGACAACCACTGTTGAAGCCTCCCAGCAAGAGATGGAGGAGATCCTCAAGATTATCAAGAAAAGTGATTTCAATGTAGTTGAGCAGTTGGGGCACACCCCATCAAAGATTTCTATGCTATCACTGTTGTTGTGTTCAGAGGCCCACGCCAAGGCTCTGATATCCTTCCTGAAGACGGCCCATGTGCCACAAGAAACGTCTGCGGATCAATTTACTGATTGTGTGGCCAACTTGACTGCTGATAATGGTTTGGGCTTCTCTGACACCGATCTGACTGCAAAAGGAAAAAACCATAATGACGCCCTGCATGTCTCCATTGAATGCAAGGGCACTACTCTTGCCCATGTGTTGGTAGACACCGGTTCTTCATTGAACGTATTACCCAAGAAGGCCCTAGACAGATTGGATTGTGAGGGTCTAGAGCTCAAGCCCAGTAACATTGTGGTCCGGGCCTTTGACGGTTCGAAAAGGATGGTACACGGTGAAGTTGACATTCCAATCAGGGTTGGTTCTCAAGTTTTTGATTCAACTTTCTATGTGATGGACATCCGTCCATCCTACTCTTGTTTGCTGGGTCGTCCATGGATCCACAAGGCTGGAGTTGTGACCTCCACACTACATCAGAAGCTTAAGTACCCAGTCAGAGGAAAGATTGTGACAGTTCAGGGGGAGGAAGAATATATGGTCAGCCACCTTAACTCGTTCTGGTACATAGAAATGGATGGGGAATTCATTGAGACTCCATTCCAACACTTTGAAGAGGTGCCTCAGACACTGACATCAGCTGAAACTATGATTGAAGACCTTCCTTTGAAGATGGCTTCCTTGAAGGATGCCCGGGCTGTTATCGAGAAGGGTGAGTATGCAAACTGGGGCCGACTTCCTGATTTCACTCCAAAGACCGACAAGTTTGGTTTGGGCTTCACTGCAGAAGCTCAGAGGGCTGTTCGTAAGGCAAGGATTGGAAGACCTCCTGTGTTCATCACCAACCCGGGAGTGAATGCTATTGAAGACGATGTGGAGGAGTCTGAATTCGACAGCTGGATCTACCCAACAACCGACAGTGGACCAAGCAACTGGACTGCCAAAGACTTCACACCTATTACTTTTGTCACTCAGTAATGAACTCTTTTGTTTTCAATTTGTAACAAACAATATGTTGAAACTCTTATGGCTCGGTGTTCTACCCGGGGCACCGTGGCTCCATTTGTGAGGGCTTTTGTATGACATTTTCATATATCATTAATCAAAACATTGGACGTTTGTTGCATTTCAAAAATCTTGCGCTCCTTTTCTTTCTTTATTATATATTGCAAAACAGCTATATTTACACACACTCACCCATACAGGTTCCAATCCACTCTGGATCTCACTGGTAACGACTCTGCTACCGCCAGTTATGACTTCGAAAATCCGATCAACTTAGCCGAAGACGAAGGTGAAGATGATTGCGAAGTTCCTGGTGAACTTGCAAGACTGTTACTCCAGGAAGAGAGGGCCATTCAGCCACATGAAGAGCCAGTGGAAACGGTAAATCTGGGTACGGAGACAGACAGAAAGGAAGTCAAGATCGGTGCCAATCTAGAGCTTAGTGTGAAACAACATTTGGTTCAGATGCTGCATGACTATGTGGAAATCTTTTCCTGGTCGTACGAAGACATGCCTGGGTTGGATACCGACATTGTGGTTCATCACTTGCCTACCAAGGAAGACTGCTCTCCGGTTAAACAAAAGGTCCGCCGTATGCGTCCAGAAATGTCCGAGAAAATCAAAGCTGAGGTTATGAAACAATTTGATGCCGGGTTTCTAGCTGTAACTTCTTACCCTCAGTGGATTGCCAACGTGGTTCCAGTGCCGAAAAAGGATGGTAAGGTCCGGATGTGTGTTGATTACAGGTATTTGAACAGGGCCAGCCCCAAGGATGATTTCCCTCTGCCTCATATCGACGTCCTGGTTGACAACACTGCTCAGCATAAAGTATTCTCCTTCATGGACGGCTTCTCCGGTTATAATCAGATCAAGATGGCTCCTGAAGACATGGAGAAGACCACTTTTGTCACTCAGTGGGGCACCTTTTGCTACAAAGTCATGCCTTTTGGGTTGAAAAATGCTGGGGCAACCTACCAACGTGCCATGGTTGCTTTATTTCATGATATGATCCATCACGAGATAGAAGTATACGTAGATGATATGATTGCAAGGTCCCAAACTAAGGAGGAACACCTTGACCATCTACGAAAGCTGTTTGACCGTCTGAAGTTGTACAAGTTGAGGTTGAACCCGAACAAGTGCACCTTTGGGGTGAGATCTGGAAAACTGCTAGGCTTCATCGTAAGCGACAAAGGCATTCAAGTGGACCCTGCCAAAGTGAAAGCCATACAAGAGATGCTAACTCCCAAGACAGAGAAAGAAGTCAAAGGCTTTCTAGGACGGTTGAACTACATTGCCCGATTCATCTCGCATCTAACTGCTACCTGTGAACCAATCTTCAAACTGCTGAAGAAAGATCAAGTAGTACGTTGGAATGATGAATGTCAGGCCGCCTTCGAAAAGATCAAAGAGTATCTCCAAGAACCACCAATTCTTATGCCACCGGTTGAAGGGAGACCTCTAATATTATACTTGACAGTACTTGACAACTCAATGGGGTGTGTGTTGGGGCAGCATGACGAGTCTGGCCGAAAAGAACACGCCATTTATTACCTGAGCAAAAAGTTTACCGACTGTGAGACTCGGTACTCACTGCTCGAGAAAACTTGTTGCGCTCTGGTATGGGTTGCTCGCCGGCTGAGACAGTATATGTTGACTCACACTACTCTGTTGATTTTAAAAATGGATCCAATCAAGTACATATTCGAAAAGCCTGCTCTGTCTGGAAGAATAGCAAGATGGCAAATGATCTTGACGGAATACGACATCCAGTACACGACTCAAAAAGCAATCAAGGGAAGTGTACTGTCAGACCATTTGGCACACCAGGCTGTGGACGATTACCAGTCGTTGAACTTTGAATTTCCAGACGAGGATATCATGGTAGTGACTAATTGTGAAGTACCTGGACCGGATGAAGGACCCGAGGAAGGATCCCGATGGTCTATGCACTTTGACGGAGCCTAGAACACTTTGGGTAATGGTATCGGCGCTGTGATTATATCCCATAAAGGCACTCATACTCCACTCACCGCCTGACTGTGTTTCAACTGCACCAACAACATGGCAGAGTATGAGGCGTGTATCATGGGTCTTCAAGCTGCAATCGACTTAAGGATCAAGTTTCTGAGTGTCTTCGGAGATTCCGCTCTCGTGATCAATCAGATCAAAGGCGAGTGGGATACGAAACACCCAAATCTTATTCCTTACAAGGAGTATGTGCTGACATTGCTTCCCCACTTCGAAGAGATAACTTTTGAGCACTTCCCAAGAGAGGAGAATCAGTTGGCGGACGCGTTGGCTACGATGTCTTCTATGTTCAAAGTCAAATGGGACAACGAGGCTCCCCGGATCATTATCTGGAAGTTGGACGAACCGGCACATTGCTGCGATCTTGAGGTTGAAGAGGTAACAGAAAACCCTGGTATCATGAGGTGAAGAGGTACTTGGAAGCTCAAGAATACCCCGAAGGCGCATCGGTTAATGACAAGAAGTTCCTGAGAAGGTTTGCGGCAAAATTCTTCCTCAGCAATGGCATTCTCTACAAGCGAAACCATGATTCAACAACCTTGCTGCGTTGTGTGGATAAGACTGAAGCAGAAAAGATCATGGCAGAGCTACATGAAGGTACCTTCGGAACACATTCCAGTGGACATACTATGGCAAAGAAAATCCTTCGGGCAGGATATTTCTGGTCCACAATGGAAGCCGACTGTTACCAGCATTCTCGAACTTGTCATAAATGCCAGATCTATGCTGATAAGGTGCACGTTCCTCCGATTCCTCTGAACATCTTGACGGCACCTTGGCCTTTTGCAATGTGGGGCATTGATATGATCGGCGAGATCCGACCTACAGCATCCAACGGGCATCGCTTCATCCTAGTCGCGATTGATTACTTCACAAAGTGGGTTGAAGCAGCTTCCTACGCCACCGTAACCAAGAGCGTCGTGGCACGGTTCATTCGGCACAACCTGATCTGTCGATACGGTATACCTGAAAGGATCATTACGGATAATGGTACCAATCTTAACAACAAGATGATCACTGAGCTCTGCGAGCAATTCAAGATACAACACCACAACTCTTCTCCTTACCGGCCGAAGATGAATGGGGCTGTAGAAGCAGCGAATAAGAACATCAAGAAGATTGTGCAGAAGATGACAGTGACCTACAAAGATTGGCACGAAATGTTACCGTTTGCTCTTCATGGGTACCGTACCTCAACACGGACGTCAACAGGGGCAACTCCCTTTTCCTTGGTCTATGGCATGGAGGCAGTCTTGCCTATTGAAGTCCAGATACCCTCTCTCCGGATAATGAAGGATGCAGATTTGAGCGAAGATGACTGGATCCAGACTCGGGTTGATCAATTAAACCTAATTGATGAAAAGAGACTCACCGCTATTTGTCATGGTCAGACGTACCAAAAATGGATGATCAGGGCATTTAACAAGAAAGTCAGACGACAATAGTATCAAGTCGGAGACCTGGTAATCAAGCGCATCATTCTTCCTCAAAGTGATCCCAGGGGCAAATGGACCCCTACGTACGAAGGGCCATTTATGGTTAAACATATCTTCTCAGGAGGAGCTAATGCAGACATAGTAAAAAGATACTACGCATGATTAAAGACCCGCTAGGTTGACACACCTAGGCAAAAATAAGGGCTTCCCGGCGAACCAAAAGGGTTCGGGCAAAAATAAGGGATGAAAATGAAAAAAAATCTGTACACCCGGCAAGTCGAAAACCTGAAAAGGCGGCTTGGGCAAAAATGGGTATCCCGGTGGGCTGAAAACCCGAAAGGGCGGTCCATGCAAAAGTTAGGGATAAAGCGTAATACTATGTCTCGTTGGATCACCTTGCATCCAGAATTCGGCTACAATCAATTAGTTTCATCTTCAACTAAACAGCAAAGTGATGAAATGTTTGAAGACATAAAGGCGATAGCAGAGTTGGAACCCAGTGGGATTATTTTTCACATAGCTGTTTTGTTTCCTTTTCAAATTGTATAAACTCTATTTTGCTCGGCGGCGTTCTCTTACTAGGACGTCAGCCTCTTGTACCTAAAACGCCTATTTACAGGCAAATTTCAAAATCAATACAAGTTCAATTTTTCAGACAAATTACCCATCGTTTTTCCTTTTTTCTGTTTTGTTTTGCAAAAGAACGTCCAATGTTCATTTTTGATATATGCATTTGACATTAATTGCTAATCATGAATATTTGCATACGAAACAAAAGACTAATTACGGATGACATCAGAAACAGGGGCAATTTAGAATTGTCTAAGCGATCTAGTTGCTTTGTCCGACAAGGTACCAAGGTAAGTTCAGCTAAAGAACGTAACCAAGTTACCTCAACTCCCCACAGAGTAAGACCAAATTTCAGCAATACTCTCCTCAAGCAGAGTTTGTTTTCCCATCAGCCCTAAAAAGGCACATTATTCCCCTAGCAAGTCAGCGGTACTCTCCTCAAGCAGAGTTAGTCTGTCAGCCTAAAGGAAGTTTGGCATCCCCAGAAGATCTCAATGTTCCCCCAGCGGAGCATAAACATTCCTCAGCAAGCATCCCCGACAGTCTTAATATAAGATTGTTCCCCGGAGGAATACAGACATTCAGTGTAGCCATCCCCCAGTACAATCTAAAGTGTCCCCAGGAGAGTGGAATCCACATCCCCAGTGAAGTCGCTGGTAGATTCTGAAGCTTATCCCCAGTAGATTCTGGAAGCTTATCACCTGCAGAGTACATATGTCTCTCCCCGACTTTATTCAAAGGTTATCTTCCCACCAGGGCTTATAACTGGGTTATCCTCAGCTAATTATCACGGAAAATTCGTCCTCGGCAAAGTTCTTCCTATCGCCAGCGGAGTTCATCAAATTCTCCAACATAACTTATCAGCGGAATCCCCAGCGGAGTTTATCGTTGAAATCCCCAGCGGAGTTCTCATTAAAACCTCAACGAAGTATCTCTTCCCACAGAGTAATTCCCCGTAGAGTAATCTCTCCAACAAGTTTATTCCCCAGCGGAGTCATCTTCTTCTACCGGTTTATTTTTGCAACCATTATCCCCAGCGGAAACGAAGAACTCCGCTCTTCAAAGCATCAGCCCAGGATTCAACAAGTTCCCGGCAGTCGTCAAGGATTTATTTTCCTAGACGAAAATACATTCATAAACATTTCACATTTCATACATCATGCTTACATACATGATAAAGTGCATACAACACTATCTCATTTTGAGCATCATGATATCATGCACATCATGATATTGCATACAACTAATGTTTTGCCTTTTCAGGAAAAGTCAATCCAAAGATGATTACTATCAACTATCGCAATTCCAGATTCGATTCCTGTATCTAGCCAGGGCATATCTGTGAGCGTTTGATTGTAGATTCGATACCTGTATCTAGCCAGGGCATATCTGCATGAAGAGTTTGAAGATCAACCCCTGTAACAGGCCAGGAAATTATCTTTCATTCTCAGGTCAGAGGTTTACACCTGTATCCAGCCAGGAAAGCTATCTCTACCAACCTTTTGCAATTCCAGGTTCGATTATTGTATCCAGCCAGGGCACATCTATAGACAACAGTTCCAGATTCGATTCCTGTATCCAGCCAGGGCATATCTGTAGACGACAGTTCCAGATTCGATTCCTGTATCCAGCCAGGGCATATTTGTAGACGACAATTCCAGATTCGATACCTGTATCCAGCCAGGGCACATCTGTAGACAACAGTTCTAGATTTGATTCCTGTATCCAGCCAGGGCATATCTGTAGACGACAATTCCAGATTCGATACCTGTATCCAGCCAGGGCACATCTGTAGACAACAGTTCCAGATTCGATTCTTGTATCTAGCCAGGGCACATCTGTGAGCAACCAATTGTAGATTCGATACCTGTATCCATCCAGGGCATATCTGCATGAAGAGACTGAAGATCAACACCTGTAACAAGCCAGGAAACCATCTTTCTTTCTCAAAGTATGCAAGTCCTCGCTAAGGAATCTCTTACGCGGTCAACACTTCCAAATGGCATCTATAAGCCCATTCCCGACAAGTTTCTGTCACACCTCCAGATGGCATCTATAAGCCCATCCTCCTATCCATCATCTCTCCAAATGGCATCTACAAGCCCATTCCCGACATCACATTGCTGATACTCCAGCATGCGAGTGCAAATTTCTAGGCACTCTAGTGTCCAATCTCCTTTTACCCTCGAGTCGCGAAAGGCAAACTTGCCAATCTAACTCTTCAGGTTCAAGAAGATTGAACAGGGGCAACTGTTGTACCCCAAAATTTGCCCTCCCATTTCATCACTATTTTCTCATCACAAGACCCTGGGAGCTCAAGATCCAGTTAGGGTTTCCTCTGCTCAAGACTTCTCCTTGCACTGTTGACCCAAATTAGGGTTTGTGTTTGCACAAAGATGTTTTGACCTAAAATGCCTAATATGACTTTCATGCTTCATATTGGACTCCCAAGTTTATCCATACTAAGTTTCAAGCCTTGATTCCAATCTTTGCCCAGTCAATTGGACAGTTGACCTAGAAATCAGCTGTATTGGGGAAAAAGTCAACTGTGGTCAATTGACAGTCAAACCTCATGAAATTTGACCCACATCAACATTATGAACTCATATGAACCATTTGGTCAAGTTTGGATCACAATTCCACAAGAAATTTGATCAGATCACCAAAAGGGCAAAATGGTCATTTTTAGGGTTTTGACTGCACAAAGGCAATTTTTGACTGTTTGACCTAACCAATGGCAAACCAAGCTCATATATTGACTCAAGGACTCAATGGCCTTGTCTTGACATGTTCAACAAGTTCAAAAGATCCCAAATGCACAAGATTGACAGATGAATTTTCCAGTCAACTGAGCCAAATTTGACTGTATACTGAAAAGTCAAACTTTGACTTTTTGGTCAAAATCAAGTGTCAAGATTCATTTTTCATCAAGACATGTCAAATTATGAAACTTGTTCATCAAGAAATCAAAAATCACAAATTAGGGTTTGAAATGAAGAAATTTCATAACTTAGAATTTTTCTAAGTTATGAAAATTCCTAATTTTTTCCTAACTTTGTCCCTTTTTTTTCATCAAGATACATTTGGATTCAAGGAAAACTCAAAACATGAAAGTTATAGTCCATTGCAAAATCTACAACTTTGATTCACAAAGTTTCCTCAAAAGAAGCTTGTAGCTCAAGTTATGAGTTTTGGAACAAGGGTGCAAAACATTCTTAACTTAGAAATATTTTGACCTATTCTAGGCAGGATTTTTTCCTAACTTCATGGCCACTTTTCACATGCTTCCACTTGGAATCTCAATTTTCATTACAAATATGGATTGTAGTAAACATTCCAAGCTTTCCAAAATGTCCAAGAGCTTCTCAAACAACCTTGTGGTTAGGGAGAATCGAATTTGGCAATATGGGCAAAAGTCACTTTGTTCATGAGCCATTTCCATGTTCATAACTTGTGCAATTTTTCAAATCAGCATGAGCAAGCTAGTTACAGGCCTTTAATCCTTTTCTTACTCAATAATTAAATGCCAATCCATTGTGCCAAGGCATTATTTTGTGCATTTGGTCATTGTATAAAGAATTAAGCCTTAATTAGAAAAAGCAAGTTATCCATTTCTGAAAAGTTACACTTTATGTCAAGTTTGCAAATCAAGAAGTACAAGGCCATATCTTTGGACACAGGATTCATGGACATAACACACTGATCAAGAGGGATTGAGGCAGCATGTTTAGGGGGCCTGCATAAGTCTAGAAACCAAGTTGACAATTTTTGCTTAAGTTAGAAGAAACATTGCATAACTTAACACAACTCACATTGCTGCAACCACAAGCCTAGACAAACTTGTTGGACTCATTCCAAACATCAAACCTGAGCTAAGGCACGAGCTAACTACCTTTCATACCTCCCTAAACCTCAAAACACCATTGTACTGCAGAAAAACAGGGCATCCCTGCAGTTTGAGGTCCATAACTCAATCCATTCGTGCGCCTTGGCCAAAACCAGTTCATACACACTCCATACCACCTATACAAACTATCCCAAGCATTGGACACGACCTGTAACACCTCTAACCAACTTCACCATTTTCACTTTTTCTGTTTTGCAGGTTGACTTCCATAGCTTGATTCATTTGGTTTCAAAGCAAGCTAAAGGTTGGAGAAGCATCCCTGACCTTCAAGCAAGCTGTACAAGTCCTCACATTGCACTGAAAGTACCTCCATTGTCAGACACGATCCAAGCTGAACAGGTAAGTTCATGGACTTCTATCTCTCAATCTAGGGAGAGTTAGCTTTAAGTTTATGAATGAAAAATGTCATACTCATGTCCCTGAAGCCACCCATATCCTCACTTTCCATTTATATTGCATATGCTGAGAGAATTTAAGACCTGAATATTAGAAAAAAACTAGGTCAGGAATTGGGGGAGAAGAAATTCTCTCTCATTTCTGAGAGTTAGATCAAGTTCTTGGTATGTATGGATTCGTGGTTTGATGCTTGACATTTTTTATGTTATGAGTTTGTGCTGAAAATCAAAGAATCAGGAGTTGTGGTTGAAGCAAGGAAGCGCGCGAATTTTCAAATAAATTTGTCTGGAGGTTGAAGACAACCTCTATGGGCTGGGCCTGAGATATTTTTCCTTTTTGCACCATTGTATTTCACATGCACCCCCTTGGCCCATTGTGTTTTATTTTTATTATTTTTGACTTTTGATTTTTGTTTCTGACTTATTTATTTTTGTCAAAGCAAAAAAAATATTAAAAATATTTTTCTCACTTTTTTTTTTGCATTTTTTTGACATTTATTTTGTTTCATTTAGTTTTATATGTAAATAAATATATAATATACTTTTATTTAAAATACTAAAATAGTACCAATACATTTTTATTTTCTGATTTTTATTTTATTTTACCTTTTGAAAACATTTTATAAAAAATATACTTTTTTTTTGTAAATATTAAATATTTTATTTTTTTTACATATTTAATATATTTAGAAAATATCATAAATACTTATATATTTATTAGTATATTTAGGTTAAAAATACAAAAATAATACATTTTCCATTTTATTAATATTTGACCTCAAAAATCATTTTTTTTACAATATACTTTCTTTTTATTTATGTTTGTATATAATCAATAAATATTGCATATAATAAATAATTAATACATTTTTATTTAGTAAATTAGGGTTTGCCCTAAAACATCAAAAATACCAAAAATTAATCCTTTTTATTTTTGTTTATTTGTCACATAAAAAACACTTTTACATACATATAAAAATCATTTTTGCATCTTGCATATTTATTGTATTTTTGTTTAATTGTTGTACATTAAATAATTTGTATAACTCAATTTGGATGTAATAGTTTAGGTTTTAATTTCTTGCTAAAATATCCCCATTTGAACATTTGTACCCCCCATCCCATAATTGTGTTGTAATAGTTAGGACTTTAAATTTTGCACTTTAAAGCTTTCTAATTATACCATGATAGACTTAGGGTTTTGTATGTAAAAATCAACCAAAAATAGTTTGACCTAATTCAAAGATAACAAAGCATGAAAATGGACAACACCAATCACACTTGCACTCCTTAGGGTTACTCCACTTGTTGCCTTCAATAATGGGCCATATTGCATGTTAGGTGTCTTTGGCAAAACAAAACAATATCAAATGATCATAGTCCCTCGATGACGCTTTCGAAAGTTGCCTAAAAATGATCCAGTCCCTTAAAAGAAAAATTGCCCAAAGACACTTGGCACCATTGCAATCATGGTCTAAACGATGACCCGCGCCCTTCCCGTTCACATCCTAACACAAGATTGTCCATCAAATACAATGGTGGAATAAAATTGTTAAAAGCGTTAAAAACATAGAAATGATCTTTGAGAAATTTAGGGTAGATAGCTCTTGGTTACTTGCCAACTTGCAAAACAAAAACACTTGCCTATTTTTTCAAAACCACACATCACAACACACTTTCAAAACAACTTTCAAAAACATTGAAAACCTTTCAAAAGACATACACCTTTGTATACATCCCAACATGGATCATTACAAAGGTTGCCACCACATTGGCCTCTTTTCAAAACATTTTCAAACCCACACACATAAAGCACCATTTCAAACAATTGAAAATCAAGGCAAGTTGATCTAAGCAAGTAACTAAGAGCCCATGGATAACCAGGGATAGAAAGGGTGCTAATACCTTCCCTTTCTATAATCTACTCCCCGAACCCAAGAAAACATCTCAAAGGTTTTTGCTGTGCTTTTTAACCTTTCCTTAGGTTAAAATAAAAAGTCGGTGGCGACTCTTGCTCAACCGAAACATTTGCGAAAACAAACGCAAAACCTCAAGTCAGTTCTCCCACCGTATCACACATTCTAGGGCTAAGCATATAGAAATAAAACACCATTTCATTAGTGTTTACCGTGGGAATTGGTAAACAACCGCTGATCTTCCAAAAGGTTACTTATTTGGTGACTCGCAGGATCGATCAGATTGATCCTAAGACATGGTTGATTTTGGGGTTTTGACTAAGTTTGATAATGGTTAAATGACAAGAAAATAAAGAAGCTTTATGTAAATTGCATGAAGAAGAAAACTTGATAGAATAAAGGAAGGCTTGAAATGAAGGCTTCGACTGGAAAAGTAAATGAAGAGCAATAAAGTTCTGGAAAATAAATGACTTTGATTAATTAAAGTGGTGTTTCACACATACATTCTCAACAATTCTTTCGCTCACACTGGGTACTTGAATCTATATGAGTGACTTGTATATAATTGTGAACACACGCGAAAAACTGCGTGAACTACTAATATTTATACTAAACACATCTCAGGTAACCGTCGGGCAGTTACGCTGCTTCGAGATGACTCCACTTGGCACGTTCACAGCGTTCGACGCTCCAGATCTTGGCACGTTGTACTTGGTAACCGCTGGGAACCGTTTTCCCTCCAAACATTTGAATCTCAAACCGTTCCACTTCTGAGCATCAAACACCTTTGTCGAGAAGCACCTTCGACGTCGAAGGCAACAAGATTCTTCCTTGGAAGAAATTCTCTAAGTACATTGCCATCTTCTGATGAGCATTTCGACAGAACCAGCTGGTCGAAACCATCCTTCATGCTTAATGGCTTATATTAATAAAAACAAGGGTGTCGAATTTAGGAGCCAACAAATTGCCCCCCAAGAATGCCTTATTTCGACGCTGAAAAGAAAAAGGCATTCTTTGAGATTCCATTCGACACCTGTCTTTCATCCTTAGCCACCAATTAACCTGTGCACTTTTTGTCTTCTACCAACCACTGACAATCCCAAGAAAAAGCCATCATTCCATATGTACCTAAGACGTCACCTCAGTACGGCGTTTAGCGTGCCCAATGTCTTTTCACAAATTGTCATCATGACAATTTCCCAAAAACGAGGACGCACGCTGAACCTTTTCGTTTCTGCAGAACGGCTATGTCAGCGAAGGAACGCCACGTGTCCCACTATCTTCTGCAACATTAAATGGCCTCGAATTTTGTGATTTCCCAACCACTATAAATAGCGGTAGGTACCCTTTGTGGGACTTTTTCACGCTATCTGCATTCAAAACCTCATTGCTGAACCCAAAATCTCTGCAAACCTGCAAACACTTTGTTCTTCACTCCACCTTCAACCTTAACTCAACAATGGCCTCAGGTTCCTCTAACGCTCCTAGTTCTAATATCCCTTCCAGAAATGTTAAACCCAAAATCTTCTCAACTGTTCCAACAGTTACCCCTACAGGCCAGCGAAGGGTTCCTGAACCCCTGGAAACTGCTGAGCGTGAAGCTTATTCACACCAACTAAAGATTCCGGTTGGATACTCCAACCAAATCTTCGCCATGTCTGGCCCGTTATCCCTATGCATTGATGAATCCACGAAGATCAAGAACTTCTTTCCAGTGCTTGAGGCGCTCAAACCTGTTGGGTGCTCTAAAAAAGCTGCAGATGACAACGAAGATCCCGCTAAGGAGAAGATAGATCTTCGCTTTTTCAATAGGGGTGTTAGGGCTTTTAGGTCTAGCCCTAGCCTCACACCTGACTACAGCGCTTGGCTAGAGAAGATGGAAAAAAGCCAGACTTCGATCTGGAAGAACCTGGGAATATACGACCTAGTTATGCTGTCGAAGACGGGTCTCAACTACTCCCCTGAGATGCTGATAGCCTCTTTGCTTTTCTGGGATTACACTCATTTCACTTTCCACCTTCCTTGTGGAATGCTAACACCCACGCTTTTCGACGTGGCTGCCATCACCGGCCTTCGACCCACTGGGGATTATTTCGACCCAGAGGAAATGTCGGAGGATCAAATTGGATTCTCAGCTACGAAACCCACCTATACCACCTATATCAACCATTACCATGATAGGTCGACAACCACTATGACGGATGTAGAGCATATTGCGTTTCTAGCCCTTTGGCTGTCACGCTTTGTGTTCTGTACAAAGTCTTTACAGGTGACAAAGAAGATGGTCACCCTCGCCACCCAGCTTCACCATGGCCAAAATATTTGTTTGGCAGAATAAATCCTGGCGAATCTGTATGAGTCGATCAGCAGCGGAGCGACTCTGTTGAAGGTCATCGAGAATAGAGCCAGTTTGTTGCTTGCGGGACCCTTTTGGCTACTTCAACTGTGGCTCAATGCCACTTTTGAGTCTTTCTTACCTCAGAAAACTCAAATAAATGAGCAAGCTCCTGAGATAGCAAACAGGCGTATCGAAGGCACCAGATTAGCTCTACTGACCCCGACTGAAGATGGGCTGGAGCTTCAACAGACTTTTGCAAACTTCGTCTTGATGTTTGCAAAAAGAAAAGAATTCACTTCGACCATGGCTCCTTTCGCTCGTCGAAAGGTTGGTCCAGAATGGTTCACCAGGCCCCATCCCAAGTCGTCAGGTGACCCTCATGTCGAAGAACACACAATAATGTGGGAAGCATTTCTCACACCCAAAATAATGCCACTGCGGTTTAAGAGCTCCAAGACTCACCTGAGCTTGATCGCTTACCAACCAAACATGGTCTCTCGACAGTTTGGCATCATTCAATCACTTCCTTCTCCTATTTTTCCTAAGGAGAAATCCATGTTATATTTTTGCAATGACTATATTGAAGATGCTGCCACCAAGCATATTGGCAGGTATGCAGGTCGAACAGTACTTTCACTGTTCGATTATCAACTTAACTTCCTCTGTTCACCGTCCTTCGAAGACTGGTGGAAGAGTTACTATGCTGAAGAGTTCTTCGACGAGAAAGATTTTGTGGACGAACTTCAGAAGTCTTTCGTTCTAGTCCTTGACAAAATAAAGAAATGTACGTTCACTCTTCAAATTATTTTGTCTTTCCATTTCGACTGGTAACTTGTTAATTATAACTTGTCTTCTTTCAGTTGTTCGAAAGCCTGCAGCAAAGAAAGCCACAGAAGGCCAACAGGGAGGAGGTCCCTTGACAAAACCTCCAGCACCAGCGAAAACTACAACAAGCCATCAGGGGGAAGGTCCTTCGATAAAACCTTCAGCACCGGTAACCAAACTCTTATTATTTCCTTCTGGTTTTAACATTCTGATTTTCGATGTAGAGTTCTAAATCGAACTCCAATTGGTTTTCAGGCACCTTCACCCAAGAAACGACCTGCACTGACGGTCGAATCTGGGAGTGACGAAGAGGACGAATCGCCCCCCGCTCCTCTTAAACGGAGAAAACTAAAGAAAGATGCTCCTTCTCCTGAGTCTCGACCCACAATCAGAATAAAGGTTGCAGGGAGAAGACCCAGGCCACCTCCAGTGATTATCGAAGAGCCAACGGAGGAGGAGCTAAATGTTTTGCTCAATAAACCCGTCGAAAGTGATAATTCCAGCCTTGGGGCTGAAGTTCCTCTGCAGGTAGTTTCTCTGACCATTTTTTAACTCAGGTGTCGATACTCACGTTCGATTGTGTCTCTTTCTAAACTAGAAGATTCTTCCTCTTCTATTTTCAGGAGACCACTGAAAGTTCAGCACCAAAGACTTCTGAAACACTAGACTCTGCTGAACACAGTAGGCCACAAGAGAAGGAGTTGGCGAACGGTGAAGCCAATGCCGAAACAGAAGAACAACAACCAAAGGAGATTCAAGTGGTCGATCTGTTAGAGGAACAACATGACGAAGGGGATCACGCTGACGCTGGCACTGCTGAACTACAGGTCGAAGAGAGTCATGTCGATGCAAACACTACTCAACAACTTCAACCCCAAGACAGTGCTGCTGTAAGGGTTACTACCTCGACAAAGCATAAGTCTAAAGAAGACTTAGCACTCTTGAAGCAAACTGATCCCATTGGCTACTTGAATGCCATTATCGAGAGTAGGGGAAGTTCGTCTGACCTTAGTCAGGATGCTTCTACTCAATCGGGGAAGTCCACTTCAACTTCTCCTCTCGATGAGGCTTTGATGAAGGTCAAGGCTCAGTTCTTCAAGAAAGATTTGATGAAGGCTTTTGAGGGGGACCCTACTGCTCCATCGTGTTTGGGAGCTGTTTTGAATGCAGTCGACTTGCTTGCTGTGACTCCAGAGGTTTCGAGCTTTATCATGGAGTTATACTCCATTGTTGATCAAGTCTCAGCAGACTATCGACGTCAGAGGGGCTTCAACAGCCAGCTCGAAGCGTTACATGGCAAAAGTTCTTCTGCCTGGACTGCAGTAGCTGAGACGACTTCTCGAATTGCAGAGTTGTCGAAGCAAAAGGCATCCAAGCAAGAAGAGATTGACGCCATAGATCGAGACAATGCCTCCATAAAGGCGCAAATCGAAGAGCTGGAGGCCAAGATGAATGCTAATACTAAGCGCAAGGAGGAGCTTCTCTCGACTGTTTCAGACACAGAGAGCCAAGCTGAAGTTACACGAGGCCTAGAGTTTGCTGAGAAAGCCCAAGCCTTCGATGACCAAATTGCCAAGCTAGCCCAGGCGAATGCCTTATGCAACAAAAGACTGGAGTTGCAGCAGGCCAAGTACCTTCGACTCAGAGATTCTATCCCCTTCTAAATTACTCAGCTATTTAACCATGTATTGTAATATGTATTTGACAATGTAGCCATTTTGGCTAATTCTTATAAAATTTTCCATCTTGGCTATTTATGGTTAATTTAGTCATTACTTGCTATTTATTTTGATCTCTTGGAGCATGGGTTTATACTTTTTCAAATATTTTCCGTTTACTCTCAAGAGCCTTTTATCTTCACCTAACTCTTCGACTTCATAAGCTCCACCAGAAAAAGTTTGGATAATTTTGAATGGTCCTTCCCATTTGGGTGACCATTTTCCCATGCTTCGATCCCTTCGATCCATGGGGAGAATCACCTTCCAAACTAATTCTCCAGGCGAGAATGCCTTAGGTTTCACTTTTTTATTATAAGAGTCTTCTACTCTTTTCTTCTGAATCCTTAGTAGGTCGAGAGCGTGCAGTCTTTCTTCGTCTAAATCTACTAGTTCGTCTAACATCATATCCCAATAAACTTCAGAGGGGATATCATGGTGTCTCTGAACCCTTGCAGATTGAAGACAAATTTCTGCTGGCAACACTGCGTCATGACCAAAAGTTAGCCGATACGGTGTTGTACCTATGGCTTCTTTTGGGGACGTTCGACAGGCCCACAAGATATGGTCTAACGTCTTATGCCAATTTTTTGGCTTCTTCCCAACATGCTTTTTTATCAAGCCAATCACTATTTTATTCGCTGCTTCGACTTGACCGTTTGCCTATGCATAATAAGGCGTTGATGTTAGGAGTCTAAAGCCTGTTTCTTGAGCGAATTCCTGCATCTTTCGACCGGTGAAAACTGATCCTTGATCAGTGGTTATAGTTTCAGGGATTCCAAATCTAAAGATAATGTTCTTTTGAATAAATTCAATGACATTTTCTTGGTCTACATTGACTAAAGGAATAGCTTCGATCCACTTAGTGAAATAATCAATGCCTACCAATATATACTTCTGGCTCTTTGATGATGCTGGTCGAATCTCTCCAATAAGGTCCAACGCCCATCCTCTAAAGGGCCAAGGTTTCACTATTGAGTGAAGTTCGCTTGCTGGTACATGCTGGATGCCTGTATGGACTTGACATTCTTGGTAACCCTTGGCGAACTCGACACAATATTTCAAGATGGTGGGCCAGTATAGTCCTTGTCGAAACAACAACCATTTCATCTTATGGCCTACTTGGTGAGCCCCACATGCTCCAGCGTGCGTAGTCGAAAGGGCTATGTATGCTTCAGTTTCACTTAAACACTTTAGCAATACCCCTTCAGGCGTCTTTTTAAATAGCTCATTACCCATGAGTACGTAACTCAACGCCCTATATTTTATTTTTCGTTCTGTCGAAGCTGCTGGATTTTGTAGATAATCCACAATGGGTTTCCTCCAATCTTGCTCTGACAAATTGTCTATGAACGAAATTTCGAAGTTGCTTTGATCAGCATACCCTAGTCTTGTCGATTTCAAATCTGTTGGTGACAGACAAGTTGCTCTTATCTTTTCTCGAACTTCGATTGCTCTTTGTAATCTCGTTTTTGAAATTTTGTACCCAGGTGCAATTTGTGCCAAATCATTGGCTATTTGATTTTCCAATCTGGGTATGTGTCGAATGTTGACCATTTCAAATTTTTTCAATAAACTATTTGCTATCACAAAGTACATAATAAGATTTTCTCTTATGCATTTATATTCTTTTGTGACTTGCTTAATGACTAACTCTGAGTCTTCCATTATTTCAACTCGAGTTGCCCCCAATTCCAACAATATCTCAAGGCCAGTAATTAGAGCTTCGTACTCAGCCTCATTGTTTGAACAAGTACCTGATATCTTGTACTTGAATGTTGTTGGAATTTTTTCTGGAGAAATAATCAAGACCCCTACTCCTGTTCCATCTTTATGGCTGGAACCATCGAAGTAGAGTTTCCAAGGCTCTATCTCCACATAATTTATACTCTCAACTTGGATTGAGTGGTCGACTATAAAGTCTGCCACCACTTGCCCTTTCATTGCCTTAAGAGGCATAAAGGTCAAGGAGTATTCAGTTAATGCTAGCGCCCACTTGCCAATTCGACTGTGCAGGATGGGTTTCGACAACATGTACTTGAAAACATCAAAATGAGACGAAACATACACATCAACTGGTTTTATATATTGTTTGAGCTTTGTACAAGAGAAATAAAGACATAGACATAATTTTTCAACTTCGCTATATCTAGTTTCTGCATCGTTCAAAACTCTACTAAGATAGTAAACGGGTCTTTCGACTCCATTTTCATCTTCTTGGGCTAACATGCTTCCCAAAGTTTTGTCGGATGCAACTATGTACAATCTCATACTCCTGTTGCTGCAAGGAGGCACCAAAATAGGTGGCTTTGTGAGATACCCTTTGATTTTGTCGAAGGCTTCTTGTTACTCTTGCCCCCATTCGAATCTTTCTTTGTTCAATCGAAGTAAGGGTGAAAAGGCTTGAGCTTTCCCACTTAGGTTAGATATGAATCTCCTTAAGAAATTTATCTTGCCTAGTAGAGATTGCAGTTCCTTTTTGTTCGCTGGCACTTTCGCTTCCAGAATTGCCTTCGTCTTGTTCTGGTTGATTTCGATTCCTTTCTTGTGGACGACGAAGCCCAAGAAATCTCCAGCTTTTACACAGAATGCACACTTCAAAGGGTTCATCTTCAGACCATGTTCTCTCATTCTTTCGAATGATTGTCGAAGGTGGTCTATATGGTTCTTCCTGGAAACAGATTTTACAACAATGTCATCAATATATACTTGCATAAAAGTGTTAATAAAATCATGGAAGATAGAATTCATTGCTCGCTGATATGTTGCTCCAACGTTCTTTAGGCCAAAAGGCATCACTACCCATTCGTAAGTGCCTAAAGCCCCAGGGCATCGAAAAGCTGTTTTCGACACATCTTCTTCAGCAATGAATATTTGATTATATCCTGAATAACCATCGAGCATACTCAGGTACTCATAGCCAGCGGCAGAATCGACTAGCATTTCCGCCACAGGCATAGGATATTCATCTTTGGGTGTAGCAGCATTCAAATCTCTGAAATCTATGCACACCCTCAATGTACCATTTTTCTTAATCACTGGCACAATGTTTGCAATCCATTCGACATACCTCGTAGCTCGTATGAATTTGCACTTCAGCAGTCTTTCGACTTCCGTTTTGATCTTCGACAGTATTTCTGGAGCGAAGCGTCTTGGACTTTGCTTGACTGGCTTCTTCCCAGGTTTGATTGGCAACTGAAGTTCTACCAATCCTCTGTCGAGACCAGGCATTTCGTCGTAATCCCATGCAAAGCAGTCTTTGAACTCCTTTAACAAATGGATCACTTCCAATCTGAGTTCTGGGTCTATTTTTGCGCTAATGTAAGTTGGCTTTTTCTCTAACCCTTCGCCCAAGTTGATTTCTTATAAAGGATCCTGCGCTAACATTTTGATGTTGTTGGCTAAGGGGTCCTTTTCGAATCCCAAAGGCTCATCGTCGTAGATAGCGTCGAGCCTTTGTTCCTGCATTCCTTCTGGCATGATATCAGGAGGTTCTGGATCGAAATCCTTTCCAGGACCTGCAAAAGGTAACTCTTGATCATTGGCCTGTGTGGCCATATATTTTACTTCGGCTTCGAGAGCCGTTATCAACCTTGTTTCGGCTACGTAAGCCGAAATTCGCTGCAACGATTGTGACTCAGTCATTGTCACTGAATTCACTTCCCCAACCTGTTGGTTGGATATCAGTTAGCCCACTAAAGTCAATGTGGGACAAGTCTTCTCTGTCCCATTGAAAACCATGCTTAGGGTGCAGGTATAAGGAACAAAAAGTATTTGGCGCTGGCGCCAAGTCGAAGTCAGGTGTTGGGCATGGCCCAATGTGAGCCAAGTTCTTGTCGAAGTCTGCCAGCCCTAGGTGATTTACTTCGCCCAGGTAATAGCTTTGATCCGCTTCTATGTTTTCGACCATTCCATCAGGACGCCATAGTAGCAACCTCTGGTGCATTGATGATGGTACAGCTCCAACACCATGTATCCATTCACGGCCCAACAAAAGATTATAGTTAGGTTTGGCCGATATGACCATAAACATAGTTGGTCGAAGGATAGATCCCACCTTGATGTCCAGTTGGATCACACCCATAGTGGTCCCTATGCCGCCTTCATAATTCGACAGGACCATGTTGTGAGGCTTGATGTTCTCATCGCTTTTGCCTATTTTTCTTAGCATAAAGTGAGGGATGATGTTGATGGTTGCCCCACAATCTACCAAGATCTTATTTACTGTGGTTTCTTCGAGTTTAGCCCTTATAAATAAAGGCTTAAGGTGATTTTTCATCGCCTCTGTAGGTGGTTCGAAGAACCCATTCTGCTCTTCAGTAGCGCCATTATCCATGACGAAATAGCACACTGGCTTATGCTTGGCCATTTCTTGTTCAACTTCCCAATCGCTTGTTTCGACCTCCACCTGGCGGTTGAACTCTCTTGGCAAAACTGAGACTATGTTCACCATGATATCTAAAGTGTCATCAGACTCAGAGCCATCTTCGTTATCAACTTCACCCTGGTTAGGCCAGACTAGCCTATTGGTCACTAGTTGTCTTTCCAGAGGCTTCCTCTGCTTTCTCTGAGGAACATTTGAACTTGACTCTGCCTTTGGTTCATTAGCAGCTTCCCTCTCAGCTTTTCGTCACCTCTGGTATCTCCTCCATTGAGATCGAGACATGGGATTCTTCCCTTTGTAGTTTCTTGATACCTGGGTCACTTTAGGGGTAGCAACCTGAGGTTCTTTCTTATGTGTAAAAGATGAACCCCTTGGCACTTCGAAGGAGTGCCATCTTTCCTCGCTTGGCCTCTTTCGACCAGATGTTTTGTACCATGTATCTACTGGCACATTAGTCGGAGGCCTGAAAGTCAGTGGCCTCTTTTCTTGATTTGAACCCTTTTGGGAGGTTCTTCTGGGGTCATGTCGAGTATCAACACTTTCCCTTTTTCTGTTTGCTGCTCTTACACCTTGAATGTGTTCAGCAGCTTTTTTGTCGAAAATCGAGCTGCATCGAGGACACAGCATCACTTATGACTTCTTCTTCTGGCATCTTTGCAGGAAATCTGCCAGATTTTCATTTTCCCGAGGGAAAGCAGTTTTGTTGGCTTGTTCTTGCCTAATGGCCTCCTTTGATGCTTTTGGTTCAGAGACTTCGACCATGTTGACATTCATGGTATCTTTGGTGGCAAGAGTCAACTGCTTCATCTGAATCTCCAAATCCTCTGTCTGGCCTTGAACTGCAGCCAAGTAAGAACTGGGTTTTGTTCCAGATTTTTAGGCTCCAACTGTCTCCAGCTTTGGGCTTTCGACCGCCTTTTGGACCGCTTCAATTGTCTTTCTGGATAGATTCCCAGAAAAACTGCCAAAGATTGGCATGTTGACATGGTCCTTTGTGACTTCGACCATTGTGATTCCTGGCCTCTTCGACTGGCTTCTGGATGCCTCGATCACGTTCACCTCTGAAGGTTCAGCATAATGGGCTTCAGCCTGCAAAGGGTTGGAGTCCACATTCATGGGGGTCTTGTCAGCAAACTTCAACCTCCCTTCTTCGATAGCGTCTTGCACAAGATTCCTGAAAAGAAAACATTGAGACGTTTTATGGCCCAGAAAACTATGATATTTACAAAAGCCTCTTTTCTTTCTTTGATCAAGAGGAGGCAGTTTTACCCCTGGGGGTACTATCATTTGGCCATCTTTTACAAGTAAGTCAAAGATTTCATCACATTTTGTAATGTCAAAACTATAAGTCTTTTTGGGGAACCTATCGTTGGTCCTTTCTGGACCAGTGGGATTTTTTCCACTTGAGGGGACTAACAGTTTGCAAGAGTATGGCGGCCCTTGTTTTAGTTCCGCTAAATCGACCTCGCTTTCTTCGACGGTTATAGTTTCGTCAAAGGTTTCTGGATCTTCATCATCCATTTCGACATACGTTATCCTCTCTCTTTTATGAGTTTTTGTTGCCTTGACTTTTTCAGCTTTAAGGCGTTCTACCTGTCGAACTCTATCGGCCAATTGGGCCATGTCTCTCAGGTATTGAGTGTCTAATTTCTTCCTAATGGAATAATCTAAGCCGCCTGTGGCTATTTCGACTAACTCATGTTCTGGCACTTGCGTAAAGCATCTTGCTTTGAGCAACCTAAACCTATTTAGATATTCGTCTATAGGTTCAGTGAAACGTCTCTTTACACTGGCTAATTCTTTCAGGCTTATATTGGTTTGTCCCATGTAGAATTGCTCATGGAACAATCTCTCCAACTGGGTCCAATGATGGATCGAATTGGGGGGGAGAGTTGTGAACCAAGTAAACGTGTTCTTTGCTAAAGAACTTGGGAAGTACTTAATCCTCAGGTTTTCGTTGTTTGAAATATCTCCTGCTTCGATCAAGTATCTCGCCACATGTTCGACAGTAGATTCTGTCGTGTCCCCTGAGAATTTGGTGAACTTAGGGACTTTACATCTAGGAGGTAAGTCTGTTTGCAACACATATTCTGACAGTGGGGATGTGAAATTGGGCCTACGAAAGCCCATATTCATCCCATTTTGCGTCATGATTCTTTCGATCATGGCTGCCAGATTATTTTCCAAACCCATATTCTGGTATTGGATATGCTGAACTACTTCGTCAGCATTTTGGTTTCTGTTGACTATCCTTACCTCTGGGGCTATGACCCTAGGTTCTTCGAAAGGCTGCTCCAATCGTGCCCTAAGGTTTTCTTCGACAGGCTGCTGGACTTGGTTAATAGTGGTTTCTTCCTCTAAGAGTATACCTTGGTTTCCCCTTATTTGCGCCCTTTGGGGCTGTCGAATAGGTTGGGGTACCCCAAAGAAATCAGCCAAACGCGCCATTTGCGCTGTCATCTGCTGATTCGACTGGGTGGTATTTTGTATCAGAGGGTTCAACACTGTACTTAAAGTTTGTGCCAACATTTGAACCATATCATGGTTGCTTTCGTCCATTTGTTGCCTCAAGACTGCTGTCGAGGCATTCGTAAGACCATGCGCTACTTGGGACGTTCCTCCTAAGAGTTGGGCCCTATTTCTGTTCGCCATACCAACTCCAGAACCTTGGAGTGGCGAAGAGGCACTCACTAAAGGGTCTGAAAAAGTGGACGCAGCATTCGTAAGGCTAGCCAATTCAGACGTTGGCATGCCATAGAGTGGTTCTCGATTTGGACCGCCTGTCATAAATCCTGGGGGAACATAAGGCCTTGTGCCTAGATTTCCCCTTGGTGGGGGAGTTCCCAAAGGCACTCTGGGGCCAGTGAACGGAGGTAATGGCCCCGTTGTTGTGACCGTTACTGCTGGTGTTGAACCAGCGGTTATCGCTTCCTTACGGTTGGGATAACCGTTGTTCCCACATTCGTTTGTGGGATTTCGTTATTGTTTGGCGGATTCGCCATCGCTTCTCTTCTTCTGGCAGTATTGGTATTGTTAGTGTATATTCTACCACTTCTCAGTAACATGCAATACTTCTCGAAAAAGATGAAATTCTATAAAAAAAAGGTTAAACTTCAAAATCAACACAAGGTCCCACCGAGTGTGCCAATTTGTTTACCGTGGGAATTGGTAAACAACCGCTGATCTTCCAAAAGGTTACTTATTTGGTGACTCGCAGGATCGATCAGATTGATCCTAAGACATGGTTGATTTTGGGGTTTTGACTAAGTTTGATAATGGTTAAATGACAAGAAAATAAAGAAGCTTTATGTAAATTGCATGAAGAAGAAAACTTGATAGAATAAAGGAAGGCTTGAAATGAAGGCTTCGACTGGAAAAGTAAATGAAGAGCAATAAAGTTCTGGAAAATAAATGACTTTGATTAATTAAAGTGGTGTTTCACACATACATTCTCAACAATTCTTTCGCTCACACTGGGTACTTGAATCTATATGAGTGACTTGTATATAATTGTGAACACACGCGAAAAACTGCGTGAACTACTAATATTTATACTAAACACATCTCAGGTAACCGTCGGGCAGTTACGCTGCTTCGAGATGACTCCACTTGGCACGTTCACAGCGTTTGACACTCCAGATCTTGGCACGTTGTACTTGGTAACCGCTGGGAACCGTTTTCCCTCCAAACATTTGAATCTCAAACCGTTCCACTTCTGAGCATCAAACACCTTTGTCGAGAAGCACCTTCGACGTCGAAGGCAACAAGATTCTTCCTTGGAAGAAATTCTCTAAGTACATTGCCATCTTCTGATGAGCATTTCGACAGAACCAGCTGGTCGAAACCATCCTTCATGCTTAATGTCTTATATTAATAAAAACAAGGGTGTCGAATTTAGGAGCCAACAATTAGGGACTATATTCAGAAATGAATTTTGAACTTAAAATTTATTGATACAGGCCATCAATAGGCTGATATCTTCACTAAACCACTTTCTGAAGATAGGTTCAACTTCATTCTGAAACATCTCAACATGAAGCTCTGCCCAGAGTGAAAATGTTTTAATTTTATATATTAACCTTCAGAATGTGTTTTATTTTACTGTGAACTTCTGATCAATCTCCTTTCAGAAAGTTAGACATGCAGATTGTATCAGGGTCTATCCATAAAGATCTGAGCGTCTCATTTCAAGGATAGATGTGTCATTCACCAAATCAAACAAGTGCCATCCAGTCATCAGCAAATCTCTGAAGCAGAACACGCGTGCACGCTTCTGAGAAGGCAAAACGCTGATTGGATGCATTGAGACACATGTCTGGTAACCGTTCCAAATATCTTTCTCAAATCCCCCAAAATCAGCAAACATTAAATGCGTGTAATCATGAGTTAAATTGTAATCATGAGTTAATTCTCTCTCTTAAAATCGTTTACGTTTTTAAAACATCTTTTGAAATCTATTTAAACGCCTTAACATCATTCATTAAATTTTTACCGTCTCTTACAATCATCCAAATATTTTCTGCATTCTTACTTGTGTGTTCATCTTTTTCCAAAGAAACCCTTTTTCAAGCTTTTCTCAAAGAAACCCTAAGTGTGAACATGGCAACTTCTAGCACTGTTTCTGCAGGTTCCCAACAAGACGCTTCATCTGAACAATACCAGATTCCCTTCAGAACTCTACTTACTCCGGTGAAGAACCTGGAAGTTTTGTCTGAACTGATCGTTGATTTCAACAGTCTGAAAGAAAATGGCTTCGATTTGACTGAAGAAATTAGGGCACAAGGATGGGAGAAGTATTTTGATAGGTTGGTGGGTCCAACATTCCCCATTCTGGTTAAAGAGTTCTGGATTCATGCTTCTGCCTCAACTCATCAGGTCACATCATATATCATGGGGAAGAAGATAGTGATCACTGAGGATCACATTGCTAGACTGATTGGATACAACGGTGGTGGCATCCGCTGTATTGACATGGCAGAAAGAGCTGTAAACACTGGCATAGTTGCTAGACAAATTTTCACTCATGGGGTTCCCAACAGCAAAATAAGAGATTTGAAGGATCAACACAGAATCTGGGCAAAGATCATCTTGGGCTGCTTCAACCACAAGAAGCCCACAAGCTCTCCTGACTACATCAACATAGATCAGCAATTTCTGCTCTATTTTATTGCAAAGAAGACCAAGATCAACCTTGCTCATCTTCTGTTCAATCATCTGAAGACCAGCGTCAAGGAGACGAGAGAAGAAGAGAAGACTAAAAGGGATTGGATACCCTTCGGGAGATTAATATCAGATATTCTAACTGAGAATAGGCTAATAGAACACCTTACAGAAGCACATGAAATAAGTTCTCTGGAACCTGCTGTTGGCAAGCAGCTGAACGCCAAGAATCTGAAGAAGATGAAACTGATAGAGAATATCAGAAAGGAGCCCAGCGTCACTCCTCTTGCTGACATCACCAGCAGAAGAGTCCCTCTGAGCGACTTTCCCATATTCTCTGAGATTGACTTTAAACCAGTCATCGTTCTCAGATACTTGGATGCATGTAAAGCTGATGGCACAGATCCTGATCTGAACATCAAAGATCTGCACCAGCAAACTCCATAAGTTACTTTGAAGAAGAGTAAGAAGAGAAAGGTTGCTTCAGAAGGACCATCCCAGCAGACACCAAAGAAGAGAGGTAATCTATCTGCTGTTAATGTTTTAAATTCATCTGTTGTTCCAACATTGATTCCAACCCCAGCTTCATATGAACTCCCAATTCCCATACCAACCATTGATGATACCGAACCAGAGTTTGACCCTTCTGAGTCACTAACTCTCAGGAGATCTCGCACCAAAAATCCAAAACCCACAACATCAACAGAATCAGAACTTGATAAAGTTCTTTCTGAAATTGATCAACGTTCTTCCGCTCCCCTCTCAGAAAATCCAAACACTCAACCAGAAATTGCCCACTCACCTCAACCAGAACATACACTCTCACCCATACCAGAAATTCCACAACCTCCCTCTCCACAACCAGAAACTCCACCTCCCTCTCCACAACCAGAACTTAATCCACCTTCACCTCAACCATCATCTCCACAACCTGAGTCTCAACACTCTGAGTCTCACCACTCTGAGGCTAAAACCCCTGAACCTCATTCACCTCAATCCTCTGAACCACAACCCTTGGCAATTCAACTGCCATGTGGTACAACTGTAAACATTCCCCAACTGCCATCCTCACCAGAAACTACCCCTCCTAATACTCCAAACAACCCAATCATCATTTCTGATTCTCCCACTCCATCTCCCAAACAAAATACAGAAGACCACAGCAAAACCTTCATCGATCTCACAGTCCTTGACCGTTTTACTGCCATTATCAATAAAACCGCCATTCCAAAACCCAAACAACCAGATGTTGGTTCTGGTATTTTGAATTTTGAAACAGGCATGCAGAATTGGATTGCTTCTCTAAAGCAGGCGTGTCCTGGAATAATTGATCATGCTGCTTCAGACCAACTCTGGACACAATTCAGAAGTTGGGTACGCGCTGAAACCTTCAAGCTGCAAGACATAAACTATGAACAGGCTCAACAGAACTTCAGCAAACTGCTGAAAGAAGTTGAAGGTCCAGTCATGAGTCAGCTGCTGAAGGAGGAAGTGCTCTTTCTGGATAGTGAGCCATGGTCTGAAAAGCGTCCAACCTCAAAAGTTCAACCAGCAGAAGATCAGACAATTCAAGCTGAAGATGTTAGTCAAGAAGAAGATGTTGCAGAAAGCTCTCAGAAGCATCCTGTTTATGACGTCTCTCAAGCTGCTTTGGACAGGCAGACTCTTGAAGAGCTGAAGCAAAATGATATTCGTCTGCAGCAAAGAATGATCAAAGAATGAAGGAAAGGATGGATGTGCAAGATGGCAAGATTGATACAATAGTCAGCATGGTGCATCAGCAGAAGGAAACTGCTGATCAGATTAAGAACATGCTAGAAGCTCTGTTCACACGCTTTCCACCCCAACCTTAGATTTTAATTCTTGATGTTTTCATTGTTTTCTTTCCATGTTTTCTGTACTATCTTCTAAGCTTTGACATCTATACAATGGTTTTTCTGCTCTGATCGTTTTAACTTCAATTACTTGCACTTTTTGATTGCTGACAAAAAGGGGGAGAAAAAGAATAATATTTTTCAATAACGGATTACTGAGACAAAAGTCTCAAACATTCTAACACTCTGATATACTTGGATGTTTCCTTGTTTTACATAAGCTTACAGGTATAAGAAGCTAATTATATCTGATACACTGAAGCTCTGCTCGAGTAAAAGAAAGATCTGATGCTAAAGGATTCAAGGAATTAAAAAGGGAAGTAATAAACTCAGGGGGAGTCTTTTTGATCATAACTCTGATAGTTGTTTTCTTATCCCCTTAAGCTCTGATACCTTTTATTCCTCCTTATCTCTGATACCTACCTGTTTATTTCTGATACAATTTATTAATTGGTTATCTCTGATACTTTTCTCGTTAATTTTCAATTGAAAAAATCTAGTTTTTGTCATCATCAAAAAGGGGGAGATTGTTAGAACAAAGTTTGAATCTACTACCCTAAGTTAAAGTTTTGATGATAACAAAATACAAGAATATATAAATTGTATGATTCATGTAAGACATATATGCTACCTAAAAATTATGTTTTGTTTTACAGAAACTCTGATGAGTATCAGCATAAGAATATCATCATCAGCATCAGAAGATGAATTATCAACATCAGCATCAGAGGATGTTATATCAGATGCCAGAATCAGAAGATCAAAGCATATGCTTACACTGAAGCCTGGTGAACAGATCTGCGCGTAACAATCTAAACTCTGATCAAGACAACAACGATTCATCAGCATCTAGCAGCGTCAGAATAAGCCAAAGCCAGAACACGCTCAAGTGGCAACGGTACTGTGCATTCAAGATACTTTATTATCAACGACATTATTCCAGACAAAGATCTTCTCAATTTGGAAAGAATGTAATTGGCATTGAAACGGAATAACTGACTCCAACGTACCATTTCCAATGCTATATAAACAAGTCAGTGAAGAATGAATTGGCTAATGCTCTACAACTCTCTACACGCCTAAAGCTATTCATATTCATCCTCATTCACAGTTTGATAAAGCACCAAAATTACTTACTCTATTGTTTTAGCATTCCAGTTCTCATAAGCTTAAATTGTGTAGTATCACAGTTGTGATAAACAGTTTTGTAAAAAACATTCAACACACTTAGATTTCATTTATCTGTAAGAAAGTATTTCCTTGAGAAACCGGTTTGTGGTTTTGACTCAAGAAGGCTTTAGCAGTGGTTAAAGCAGTTGTAATATTCAGTTGAATATAGTGGATTAAGACCTCGTTGGAGAGAGGCGAAATCACCTTGACGGGTGGACTAGAGTAGTTTGAGATCAAACGAACCAGGATAAAAATAACGTGTTGTCTTATTTGATTCCAAGTTTTACAATTCAACCCCCCTTCTTGTGTTTTTCACTTCTTCAATACAAAGAATTGCATGAGATGTTACCATTTTCTCTTCATGAGTACCGTACCTCAGTACGGACGTCGACAGGGGCAACACCCTATTCTCTGGTGTATGACATGGAGGCAGTCTTGCCCATTGAAGTCCAGATACCCTCCCTCCGGATTATGAAGGATGCAGGTTTGAGCGAAGACGATTGGATCCAGACCCGACTTGATTAGCTAAACTTAATCGATGAAAAGAGACTTACTTCTATTTTTCATTGTCAGACGTATCAAAAGCGAATGATCAAGGCTTTTAATAAGAAAGTCAGACGACAAGAGTATCAAGTCGGGGATCTAGTGATCAAACGCATCATACTGCCACAAGGTGATCCCAGGGGCAAATGGCCCCCTACATACAAAGGGCCATTTGTGGTTAAGAACATTTTCTCAGGAGGATCCATGATTCTAACCACCATGGATGGTGACAACCTTCCTCACCATATCAATGCAAACATAGTGAAAAAATACTACGCATAATCAAAGACCCGCTAGGTTGACTGGCCTAGGAAAAAATAAGGGCTTCCCGGCAAACCAAAAGGGTTCGGGCAAAAATAAGGGATGAAATGAAAAACTGTACACTCGGCAAGTCGAAAACCTGGAAAGGCGGCTTGGGAAAAAAAGGGTATCCCGATGGACTGAAAACCCGAAAGGGAGGTCCAGTAAAAAATTAGGGATTAAAGTGTAACACTATGTCTCATTAGATCATCTTGTAACCAGACTTCAGTATCGACTATCAAGCTCGGACAGCGCCAATCAATCTGATCTACCTTCGATCAAGTAGCAAAGTGATGAGACGCTCGAAAATATAAAGGCAATAGTAGAGTTGGAACCCAGTGGGATTGTTCCCATAGCTGTTTTTCTTTCTTTTTCACAAATTATATAATTTCATCTTACGACGGCGTTCTCTTACTAGGACGTCAGCCTCTTGTACAAAACGCCTATTACATGCCAACTTCAAAATCAATACAATTCATTTTACAATAAATTTCAAAAATTGTTTTTCTTTTTCTGTTTTGTTTCGCAAGAACGTCCAATGATTCATTTTTGATATATGCATTTGAAAATAATTGATGCTCATAAATATTTACATGCGAAACAAAAGACAATTACTCGTAATTCTTGGAACAGGGGCAAACAAGAAATATCCAAACCTTACAGTTGCTCTACCCACCAGGTACAGGGACAGAGCCAGCTTGAAAATATGACTAAAGGTACATACAGTCCCCGGAGAGTAAAAGGTATCTAAAAATAGTGGTGTTAATTCTCCCCAAGCAAAGTTTATCTATCACCAGTAATAGAAGATTATCCCCGGTGGAGTTTATTTCTTCCACAGGTAGAAACTCAATCCCCGGTAGGATTCATTATCACCAGCAACAGTAATTCATCACCAGCTGAGGATATTTGTCTAGATCAGTAGATCTTCTAGCAGAATATCTCTCTTCCCTACAGAGTCATTCTCTCGCCAATTTATTCTCAAATCATCTTCGGTCATTACCCCCAGCGAGAACGAGGAACTCAACTCCTTGTATTCTCCAACAACAGTCTGGGATTTATTTTCCCCATCTAGGAAACATCACGAGAACATTGCATATCCATACATCATGGTGTTGTACCCAAAAGTGTGCCCTCCCATATTTCTCAAGACATGTCAAGAATAATCTCCAAATGGCTCAAGGTTGCTCAAAAGTTGGACAGTCAAATTATCTTCTAAGGCAGTCAACCTCAAATTAGGGTTTTGTGTTGCATCAAGGTCCTTACATCCAAATGACCTCAAGTGCTCCACAATGTCCTAATATGTTCTCAAGTTCATCCATGTCAAATTTCAAGCCTTGCAGAAGAAGTTTGGTCAGTCAATTGCTCAAGAGGTCCAAAATCGACTATGCTAGGGCAAAAGTCAATTGTGACCTACAAATAGTCAAACTTCAAGATTTTTTGTCAACATTCTCATTTTTAAGGATAATTCATCATTTGATCAAGGGTTGATCATGATTCATCAATGATTGCTCAAAATTCATCAAGATTCAAAAGTTGCTAAATTAGGGTTTTGTAGGAAAAGTCAACTCAACTTTGACCAATCATACCTTTCTCATAATTTATGAGAAATGACCCATCCAAAGCTCATTTTTAAGAGGATGCAATTTCCTACAATCCATCTTCACATCCCAAGATCAAGAAGTGCACTCACAAAAAGTTACAAATTTGGACATTATAGGTCATTTTTGAAAGTCAACAAAAACACCTTTTTTTCCAAAGCTTATAACTTGAGCATGGAATATCAAAATGATATGAGACCAAAAGGGTTGGTTATAGGACATCTCAAGGTTTCTAAAAAGTCCAAGAACACTTCCAAAAGTTCAAAATTGAAGAAGTTATGCATTGTTTAAGTTGGGCATTTTTCCCAAATTGCCAAAAGTCAACTATCCCCAAAACTTCAAATTTTGTCAAATGGGCCCACTTTTTTCCACTTGATTTGATCTTGTCACACTACACACGTGTCCTATCTTCAGTCTTGTGTCCAATTGTTAATTTTTATATTTTATTTGATTTTTATTGAATTAATTCATTTTAAATCAATTTAAATCCAAATAAAATCTAAATATTGATCACTTGGTATCTTTTTGATTGATACGGGTCTCAATTATCATTATGGACACGGTCAAACTCGTATCAAGCCATATCATGCACAAAATATTGGTTTTTGGACAAATTTGGAAGCTTTTTCATGGAGGATCAAATCAAATCCTAAATCATCAATGCATAAGGATTCAAAGCCCAAAACTTGACCTAATTCATTCCATTATACTTATACAAGCTAAAGGCACGAGCAAAAGGACCTAGAGGCTGCAAAATCACAAGAACAAACTTGAGAAAAAACTTGAAAAAGCTTGAAACTGAAATCCTTTCTAGAGGCCGATTAAAAGCAAAATCTCAATGCTATCCTCTTGCTGGACATCCACTGAGTCAAAACCAATCCATAACAAGCTCTGAAGCCTCCTCAATCGCGCTGTAAGTCTCCCTGAAAGTCGCTTTGCACTTGAAATCGTGACTTCATATTTCTGCATCGTTTGGACAAATCTTTGGTATAATCATGCTTATCATTCAATTTCTAAACTTTCTGCATCATTTGATTGTGTTTTCATGAGCCATAGCCCCATACTCGAACCTAGGGTTTTGGAAGTTTGTTTTGGGGTTTTTTATTTATAGGCAAAATTGATGCAAAGAGACGAGCATGACTATGTTTTTAGATTGAGTTTCCATGGCCTGAAAAAGATTTTAGGATGAACCCATGGATTTAGCTGCGGATAAAAATCCGCAGGTAAAAAAACCAGGGCTGGGCGAAGAAGATGATTACGTGCCCCCTCCCCATTCGTTGGTTCAAATATTTCGCGCTTATTTTTTTTTTATTTTCAGGCATAATAATTGTTTTTCCATATAATATTTTCTACCTAATACACTAACAAGTAAAACACGTTGGCTGAGTGGTAGTGGAGCGCTTGCATTGGCCTACAGGACCTAGGTTCGAATACCAGGTCCCCAACATATTTGTTGTATTTTTCTTGCAGATATTCCAGCGTACCTCATGCCTTGCAATGCACCATACTCCCTCAGATCTCCAAGCGCCAGATGGCCCCAGGCCAGATCTGGTGGCCAGGAATGAAAGACCATCATGCTCTCAAGTCAATCCACGCGTGGAGGATCCAAAAGTCAAACAGGACAAGGTGTAATTGGGCCTGGAAAATGCTAATCTCACCTCCAATCTGGGCCCAAACCCCTTGGTTATTTATTTCTTCTTTTTATTTATTTATTTACTTTGTTTAATTATTATTTTTATTACTTCCATTAACCAATTAAATTTTTTCCTCATAAAATCAAAAACACAAAAATATATTTTATTTATTAAAATTAAACTCAACATTTTATTTTTATAAATAAATACTAACTTAATTAATGTAGTTTTAAATAAGTTTAACTTTTAATATTTTTTGCAATGTTTAAAATCAATGTAGATAATTAGGTTTTATTAACTTTAAATCAAATTTATTTTATTTCTTTAAATATCCAAAAATCCAAAAATATCACTTTTATTAATTAATTAATTAATTAATTTAATTAACTTAGTTTAATTCCACTTAATTCAAAAATAACAAAAAAAATTCTTTCTTTAATAATTAAAGGGTCAAAACCCTTGAATGCGCCCGATTCAATTTTCCCGCACGCGATCCATTTTACCATATTGATGTAATTGTTTCCCGGAATGTAACAGCTTTAATTAGGACTATTTAACTTATTTTATCGCTTTATTTTACTTTCCGCATTTTAAATTCAAGGGTTACTTTTGGCGATGTAAATACCCGACGCCTTGTAATAGTTAGATTTAATTTCCGCAATTTAATTTCCGCAATCTATAAACTGTTAGATGTTTGGTAATAGGGAATGCATGACAAGATCGAATGTATGAACTTAAAATCAACATAGATAACCATTGACATGTACAAATATAAAATTAACCGAAACAACACACTCGCACATGCGCACTCTTAGGGTACACCTCGCTTGGTTGCCTTCGAAAGTGGTCATTGAGTATAGGAAGTTTTAGAGGTCGCCCTCTTGTCCAAAGATCATAGTTGCCTCAAAACGGTTGCCTCGGAAAAATGATCTAAGACATTAGGGTTACCACTAAGGCGTCCTAAACATTGCTTTAGTGACCATACATCCCTGAATCGAATTGACCCTTAAACTCCAACGACGATGCTACCTACTCATCAATGGTGGGATAGTATTGTCTAAAGGATATTAGTACAGTTTAATTCCTTTTTCAAGTAGGTAGATGGTTCTTAAGTACTTGCTCCTTCAAAACAAAACTTTTCGCACTTACACCTTTCAAACAAAGAACTCTTTTCAAACCCATAAACACAAAGAAAAGCAATTTTTGAAAACACTATGAGCAAGTACCTAAGAGCCCGTAGATAACCACAGATAGAAAGGGTGCTAACACCTTCCCTTTCTATAATCTACCCCCCGAACCCGAGAAATATCTCGAAAAAGGAATTTTTTTGTGCTTTTTTCCTTTCCTTGTTGGATAAAATAAAAGTCGGTGGCGACTCTTGCTTACCGCGACATTTTGCGAAAACAAACGCAAAACGCAAACCAGCATTCCAAAAAAACAGTTAGTTCTCTTCCCACCGTATCACAGAACTGGCGACTCTGCTGGGGAATTAATAAGTGGGGTGTACCCTAGGATTAGATCAGTGTGTTTTCAATTGTATGCTTTGTATGCTTTATATTTGTGGGCTTGTATCGGAGTTACTATAGATCCTAACCTGGATCTGGGGGATACCCTTTAGGTAAGTAGCAATAAACTGTGAGGGAACTGTACGGCGTAGACAAATACGGTTGAAGCAGTAGCTACGTTGGTGTGGCACTTTAGATTGTACCGATATCCCTTGTGTTGGAATGAGGAGAATATGGGTCATCTAAGGGGTCATTAAACACCAACTGACCTTAGAACCTTTAAATGGACCAACTTGGCCATAGAACAGTAGCAGTATGCTACACTCATTGAGACTAAACTCTCGCGATGATTCCGGCCGCAAGAAAAGGTTGTTAAACTGGAATTCGAGGATAACTATTTCTGGGATAATCTAGACTTCAAGGCATTCGAGGATAGTCTAGACTTCAAGGCATTCGAGGATATTCTGGATCTTTTGATATATGGCTTGGTATTATTTCCGAATTCTGACTCCTTTGTTGATGTTAATGCGGTGAAAATATTCATCTCTCGTAATCCTGTACCCACTCTCTTGGGTGACATCCTTCATCAGCTCTATGCTCGTACTGCCCGAAAGCGGTGAACCTTGATGTGTTGTGCTCCATTATTGGAGAGGTGGTTTATTTCGTATCTCCCCAAGTCAGTGCTGAAGAACAAAGAAGGAATGGGCTGGGCTTATAGGGTGATGTCCCTCTCTCATAATGACATTATCTAGACTCTCAAGGGTATGGACGAGGAGGCTATTATTGATCGCTGTGGAGAGTATCCCAATGTTCCACTGTTAGGAACCCATGGAGGAATTTCTTACAATCCATGCTTGGCCTTACGTCAGTTTGGACGTGCCAGAAGAGAAGGACCTCATGAGATGTTAATGCCTAGTATCATCTTTGATTTTCAAGGGGATAACGATGAGCAACGTCGCAGATTCATAAGGGCTTGGGATATAGTTCATAGATCTGATCCACATGAGCTGGGTCCAAAGACTTCTCTTCCAATGGAGCCATATCTCAGATGGGTCTGTACCCGCTCCCCGCTCCCAAAAGCTGGGTATGCCATATGAAACTGTCCGGCCTATCATTGTTGAAATTGCTAATGAAGAGGGGGTTCTTCCTACCATCCTCCATCCTTATATACCCACTGACATTGGGGAACTGAAGAGGTCTTGGATGCAGTTGAGGGATGAACGGGATTCTTACCGAGAAAAGTTCAATGAGCAAGAGCAGAAGATCCAGAAGCTGACCAGGCAGTTAGAGAATGAGCAGATTCTCAACAACTATGTCCGCACTGATAAGAAGAGACCATGGGAGCATTGATGGACCTTTGATGATTTCTTTTCCAGTTTTTATTTTACTTTTCAGTATTTCCATTTTTGTAACGCCTTAAGGGCAATTTGTTGAACAATTTAAAGTTTGAAGTTTAAATCTAATAAAGTGTGTTTCCTTTCTTGTTTACAAATTTGAATCTCGATTGTCTTTGAAATCATAAATCATACGCATTTCGTCACATGCACTTCATAAACAGGTACCCTTTTACAGGTCTCTTATCTTATTCGCTGTTTATTTCAGCAATCATCATGTCTACTGAACCTTCAACTGAGCAAGCTATCAAGGCCCTCCAGGCCCAGAATGCCGAATTTCAAGAGTTGTTCATGAGCTTAGCTAAGGGTCAGCAGGACCTGAAGACCTTGATTCTGAAGGAGAAAAAGAAGAAGAAGAAGAAGAGGATTGTCCTGTTCAACACTGGTCCTAGGTTTGGAAACAGGCTACGGGATGAAGTTGATCTGACCACCTCATCTAGAGGGAAAGATAGTCCACAAGAAAGGAGGGCTCCTAGCCTTGTGGTCTCCGACAACGAGACGAACTACGATGAAGAACAGTATCCTCCTACTGAGGATAAGTACAAACAACTGGAAGACCGTTTAAGCGCTATGGAAATTCAGAAGGTGCCCGGTCTGGACTTCGGAGATCTAGGTCTATCATCTAGGGTGGTGATTCCCCATAAATTCAAGGCACCTGCCTTTGCCAAGTATGACGGAGTTTCCTGTCCGAAGTTGCACCTTCGGTCATATGTGAGGAAGATCCAGCCTTACACTGCTGATAAGAACTTATGGATCCATTTCTTTCAAGACAGTCTCTCAGGGACTCAGCTTGAGTGGTTCTATCAGTTAGACGGAGCCAGTATCCGCAACTGGGAAGATTTGGCTACCATATTCTATAGGCAGTATCAGTACAACTCCGACCTTGCTCCTACGCGTACCCAACTCCAGGGTATGTTAATGGGAATGGGTGAAGGATTTAAAGATTATGCTCAGAAGTGGAGAGACCTTTCCGGAAGGGTGCAACCACCTTTGGCTGATCGTGAGCTTGTTGACATGTTTCTGGGGACCCTGTCTGGTCCATTCTTTAACCATCTGATTGGAAGCTCTTCATATGGGTTTACAGATCTTATTTTGACTGGTGAGAGGATTGAAGCTGGTATTAGGGCTGGGAAGATACAGAAGGGTGCCTCATCGAGCACCGAGAAGAAGCCATTTAAAAAAGAGTCGACTGCTGTCTACAGTGCAAGAAGACAGAATAGACCTGAACACCGCCAAGCTGTCAATGCGGTTGTTATTTCAAAACCTGCTGGTGCTCCTCAGTACAACAATCAACAAAAGGATGAGAGACCTAAGAGGCAATTCACTCGTCTCAGCATGACCTTATCTCAGATTCTGCCACAGTTGCTAAAGACTAATCTGGTGACTCTAAGGGAACCCCCAAAGAATTCAAATACAACGTCACCAAGGTATAACCCTAACGCCCGCTACGCTTATCACTCTGATAGCCCAGGGCATAATATAGATGATTGTTGGGCTTTGAAGAACAAGATACAAGACTTAATTGATGCAAAAGAGATTGAGTTAGAGGCGCCCGAGAGGCCTAATGTTGTGACTTCTCCCATGCCCAAACATGGAGTGAATGTTGTAGAGGAAGACTTGTCTGTAGTTTCTGTGGATGACATTGTTACCCCTCTGATGACTGTCAAGAAGAACCTGTTGCTAGCCAGTTTATTTCCGGGTTGTGGCGAAGGTTGCCATATGTGTTCTGTTTTACCTACCGGTTGCCCATTCCTGAAGTCAGGTATCCAAAACCTAATGGATAGTAAGGAAATCCTGTTTGAGAAGACTGCTGTTCCTACCATTCCTACTGAAGAAGTCGCCATAATTACCATTTTCGATAATTCTTCCAAGGCTCCCTCGAGGAAGCCTGTTAGAATTACATCTGTTCTGAAGATTGCACCTGTGATTATCACCATTCCGGGGCCCATCCCCTACACCTCTGATAAAGCTGTCCCTTGGAACTATGGGGCTGATGTTTATGTTCATGGAGTTAAGCAAGAGTTGGATGTTGATACTGACGTCAGCAACATTACTGGACCTGTTAAAGTCACCCGCAGCGGAAGACTTTTCTCACCTGATATTGCTCCACCAACTGTCCGAAGACCTGTTGTCATTACACCTGCAAGTTTACCTGCTGCCATTCCTGATCAAGTTCATATTCTTACCCCTGTCATCGAGTCATCTAACGCTCGGGGCAAAGGGATCACCACTGATGTGCCTGCCCAGACAGAGGCATCGAAGACAATTACTGTTGAAGCTTCAAAATAGGAGATGGAAGAGATTCTGAAGATTATTAAGAAGAGTGATTACAACGTAGTTAAGAAACTGGGGCAAAGCCCATCCAAGATTTCTATGTTGTCACTATTGCTATGCTCAGAGGCCCATGCCAAGGCTCTGATTACCTTCCTGAAGACTGCCCACGTGCCACAAGAGACGTCAGTTGATCAGTTTACCGATTGCATGGCCAATTTAACTGTTGATAATCGTTTGGGTTTCTCCGACGTTGATTTGACTGCCAAGGGGAAAAATCATAACGATGCCCTGCATGTCTCCATTGAATGCAGGGGCACTGCTCTTGCACATGTATTGGTTGATACTGGTTCCTCATTGAACGTCTTGCCCAAAAAATCTCTAGACGGTTTGGATTGTGAAGGGTTAGAGCTAAAACCAAGTAACATCGTTGTCAGGGCCTTTGATGGGTCTAAAAGGATGGTGCACGGTGAAGTTGATATTCCAATTAAAGTTGGTTCTCAGGTCTTCAATTCTACGTTCTATGTGATGGACATTCAGCCATCCTACTCTTGTTTGTTGGGTCGTCCATGGATCCATAAAGCTGGGGCCGTAACCTCAACGCTTCACCAAAAGTTGAAGTACACGGTCAAAGGAAAGATTGTGACAGTACAAGGGGAGGAAGAGTACATGGTCAGCCACCTCAACTCGTTCAGATACGTAGAGATGGATGGGGAGTTCATCGAGAGCCCATTTCAGCACTTTGAAGAGGTTCCCCAGACACTGGCATCAGCTGAGACTGTGGTTGAGGACTCTCCTATGAAGATGGCTTCCTTAAAAGATGCCCGGGCTGTTATTGAGAAGGGTGAGTGTGCAAATTGGGGCCGACTCCCTGATTTTACACAGAAGACTAACAAGTTTGGTATGGGTTTCACTTCAGAAGCTCAAAGGGCTGTTCGGAATGCACGAATCAGAAGACCTCCCGTGTTCATCAGCAACTCGGGAGTGAATGCCATTGAAGATGATGTGGAAGAGTCTGAATTCGACAGCTGGATCTATCCTAAGACCGACGGTGGACCAAGCAACTGGACAGCAAAGGACTTCATCCCTATTACTTTTGTTACCCAGTAATGAAACTTTTTGTTTTGAATTTGTAATAGACAATGTTTCAAACTTTATGGCCCGATGTCTTACCTGAGGCATCGTGGCTTCATTTGTGAGGGCTTTTGTGTGTCATTTTCATATATCATTAATAAAAGCATTGGACATTCTTGCATTTCAAATCTTGTGCTCTTTGTTTTTATTTATTATATATTGCAAAACAACTATTTTATACACACTCACGTATACAGGTCTCAATCCACTCTGGATCTCACTAGTAACGACTCTGCTACTGCCAGTTATGACTTCGAAAATCCGATCAACTTAGCCAAAGACGAAGGTGAAGATGATTGCGAAGTTCCTGGTGAACTTGCAAGACTGCTACTCCAGGAAGAAAGGGTTATTCAGCCACACGAAGAGCCAGTGGAAACAGTGAATATGGGTACTGAGATAGACAAGAAGGAAGTCAAGGTTGGTGCCAATCTGGAGCCTAATGTGAAACAATGGTTGATTCAGATGCTACATGACTACGTTGAGATCTTTGCCTGGTCTTACGAAGATATGCCTGGGTTGGATACTGATATTGTGGTTCATCGCCTGCCCACTAAGGAAGACTGTCCTCCCGTAAAACAAAAGGTCCGCCGAATGCACCCGGAGATGTCTGAGAAGATCAAGGCTGAAGTTATGAAACAGTTTGACGCCGGTTTTCTAGCAGTTACTTCTTACCCTCAGTGGGTGGCCAATGTCATTCCTGTGCCGAAGAAAGATGGTAAGGTCCGAATGTGTGTTGACTATAGGGATTTGAACAGGGCGAGCCCTAAGGATGACTTCCCTCTACCTCATATTGACGTTCTGGTTGACAACACCGCTCATCACAAGGTATTCTCCTTTATGGACGGTTTCTCCGGTTATAATCAGATTAAAATGGCTCTGAAAGACATGGAGAAAACGACCTTTGTTACTCAGTGGGGTACCTTTTGCTACAAGGTCATGCCTTTTGGACTGAGGAATGCTGGGCAACATATCAGCGTGCCATGGTTGCTTTGTTTCATGACATGATCCATCATGAGATTGAAGTATACGTCGACGATATGATTGCAAGGTCCCAGATTGAGGAAGAACACCTTGACCATCTGCAGAAGCTGTTTGACAAACTGAAGTTGTACAAGCTGAGGTTAAACCTGAACAAGTTCACCTTCGGGGTGAGATCTGGTAAGCTGCTGGGCTTTGTTGTAAGCGACAAAGGTATTCAAGTAGATTCCACAAAAGTGAAAGCCATACAAGAAATTCCATCTCCCAAGACAGAGAAAGAGGTCAGAGGCTTTCTAGGATGACTGAACTGCATTGCCCGATTCATCTCACACCTGACTGCTACTTGTGAGCCAATCTTCAAGCTACTGAAGAAAGATCAAGTGGTACGTTGGAATGATGAATTCCAAGCCACTTTCGAAAGGATCAAAGAGTATCTCCAAGAGCCATCCATCCTAATGCCACCAGTTGAAGGGAGACCTCTGATCTTATACTTGACAGTACTTGACAACTCAATGGGGTGTGTGTTGGGTCAGCACGACGAGTCTGGCCGAAAAGAGCATGCTATTTATTACCTTAGAAAAAAGTTTACCGACTGTGAGACCCGATACTCACTGCTTGAGAAAACTTGCTACACTTTGGCATGGGCCGCTCGCCGGCTGAGACAGTATATGCTGACTCACACTACTCTGTTGATTTCAAAGATGGATCCAATCAAGTATATCTTCGAGAAGCCTGCCTTGTCCGGAAGAATAGCAAGATGGAAGATGATCTTGACTGAGTATGACATCCAATATACGACCCAAAAGGCAATCAAGGGAAGTGTATTGACAGACCATTTGGCACATCAGGCAATGGAAGATTACCAGTCTATGAACTTTGAATTTCTGGACGAGAATATCATGTTGATAACTGATTGTGAGACACCTGGACCGGATGAAGGACCTGAGGAAGGATCCCGATGGTCTATGTACTTTGATGGAGCCTCGAACACTTTGGGTAATGGCATTGGCGCTGTGATTATATCTCCTAAAGGCTCTCATACTCCATTTACCGCCCGACTATGTTTCAACTGCACCAACAACATGGCGGATTATGAAGCATGCATCATGGGTCTTCGAGCTGCAATTGACCTAAGGATTAAGTTTCTATGTGTCTTCGGAGATTCCGCTCTCGTGATCAGTCAGATCAAAGGCGAGTGGGATACGAAACACCCGAATCTTATCCCTTATAACGAGTATGTGTTGACATTGCTTCCCCATTTCGAGGAGATAACCTTTGAACACTTCCCTAGAGAGGAGAATCAGTTGGCGGACGCGCTAGCTACGATGTCTTCTATGTTCAAAGTCAATTGGGACAACGAAGCTCCCCGAATCATTATTGAAAGATTGGACGAACCGATACATTGCTGTGATCTTGAGACTGAAGAGGTAGCAGATAAGCCCTGGTATCATGAGGTGAAGAGGTATCTTGAAACTCAGGAGTACCCCGAGGGTGCATCTATTAATGACAAGAAGTTTCTGAGGAGGTTCGCGGCAAAATTCTTCATCAGCAATCACATCCTTTACAAGCGTAACCATGATTCAACCTTACTGCGTTGTATGGATAAGAATGAAGCAGAAAGGATCATGACAGAGCTGCATGAAGGTACTTTCGGAACTCATTCCAGTGGACATACCATGGCAAAGAAGATCCTCTGGGCAGGATACTACTGGTCCACAATGGAAGCCGATTGTTATCAGCATTCTCGGTCATGTCACAAGTGCCAGGTCTATGCTGATAAGGTGCACATACCTCCAGTTCCTCTGAACATCTTGACAGCGCCTTGGCCTTTTGCAATGTGGGGCATTGATATGATCGGCGAGATCAGACCTACGGCATCCAACGGACATCATTTCATCCTGGTAGCAATTGATTACTTTACGAAGTGGGTTGAAGCAGCTTCCTTAGCTACCGTAACCAAGAACATCGTGGCACGGTTCATTCGACACAACCTGATCAGTCGATACGGTGTACTAGAGAGGATCATTACGGACAATGGCACCAATCTCAACAACAAGATGATCACTGAGCTCTGCGAGCAATTCAAGATACAGCATCATAAGTCTTCTCCCTACCGACCGAAGATGAATGGGGGTGTCGAAGCAGCAAATAAGAACATTAAGAAGATTGTGCAGAAGATGACAGTGACATACAAAGATTGGCACGAGATGTTACCATTTGCTCTTCATGGGTACCGTACCTCAACACGGACGTCAACCGGGGCAACACCTTATTCCTTGGTTTATGGCATGGAGGCAGTCTTGCCCATTGAAGTTCAGATACCCTCTCTTCGGATCATGAAGGATGCATGTTTAAGTGAAGGTGACTGGATTCAGACCCGGCTTGATCAGCTGAACCTAATTGACGAAAAGAGACTCACTGCTATTTGTCATGGTCAGACATACCAAAAACGGATGATCAAGGTATTTAACAAGAAAGTTAGACGACAAGAGTATCAATATTGGGATCTGGTAATCAAGCGCATTATTCTACCTCAAGGTGATCCCAGGGGCAAATGGACCCCTACTTACGAAGGGCCATTTGTGGTTAAGAACGTTTTCTCAGGAGGAGCTATGATTCTAACCACCATGGATGGTGACGGCCTTCCTCATCCCGTCAATGCAGGCATAGTAAAAAGATACTACGCATAATCAAAGACCCGCTAAGTTGACTGGCCTAGGCAAAAATAAGGGATTCCTGGCGAACCAAAAGGGTTCGGGCAAAAATAAGGGATGAAAATAAAAGATATGTACACCCGGCAAGTCGAAAACCTGAAAAGGCGGCTTGGGCAAAAATGGGTATCCCGATGGACTGAAAACCCGAAAGGGCGGTCCAAGAAAAAGTTAGGGATTAAAGCGTAACACTATGTCTCATTGGATCACCTCGCATCCAGACTTCGGTATCGACTATCAAGCTCGGACGACACTAATCAATCAGATTCATCTTCAACTAAGCAGCAAAGTGATGAGATACTTGAAGATATAAAGGCAATAGTAGAGTTGGAACCCAGTGGGATTATTCACATAGCTGTTTTGATTCCTTTTCGCAAATTGTATAAATTCTATTTGTTCGGCGGCGTTCGCTTACTAGGACGTCAGCGTCTTGTACAAAAACGCATACTTTTAGGCCAAACTTCAAAATCAATACAAATTCATTTTCAGACAAATTTCAAATTTTTTTTCCTTTACCTGTTTTGTTTTGCAAAGAACGTCCAAAGGTTTATTTTTGATATATGCATTTGACATTAATTGCTGATCATAAATATTTACATGCGAAATGAAAGATGAGTTACCGGTAATAATAGAAACAGGGGCATAAGAATCGTCTGAACTGTACAAGTTGCTCTGTCCACCAGGTACCAAGGTACATCCAGCTGAAGAATATGCTAAAATACCTTCACTCCCCGCAGAGTAAGATAGTAATAGTAGCTCTCAACTGAGACTTGCAACTATGAACGAATCAACAATACTCTCCCCAAGCAGAGTTAGTCTACCATCAGCCCCAAAAAAAAGGTTTGGTATCCCCAAAAGGTCTTAATATTCTTTAACGGAGTATAAAGACATTCCCCAACAAGTATAAGAATACCCCCGGCAGTCTTAATATTCCTCAACGGAGTATAAGAATGTTCCCCGGCGGAGTACAAGATATCCCCAGTGGAGCCATTTCCCCAGCGCATTCTAAAAAAGTTTTCCCAACAGAATTGAACCATCTTCCCCAGTAGATTCTGGAAGCTTATCCCCTACAGAGCGCAAATAAATCTCCCCAGCCAAATTCAGAGGGTTATCCCCACAGGAGTCTAACTGGGTTATCCTCAGCAAGTTGCAACTGAAAGATCATCCCCAGCGAAATTCTTTCTTTCCCCAAACAGGAGTTCAATCCTCAACCGATTCTGTATCACCAGCAACGATAATCCATCCCCAGCGGAGTTCATCATTAAAATCCCCAGCAGAGCTTATCAACAGAATCCCCAGCGGAGTTTATCGTTAAAATCTTCAGCAGAACATCTCTTCCGCACAGAATAATTCCCCTCAGAGTAATCTCTTCATTATTTTATTCCCCAATGGAGTTTCTTTTCTCCTACAGGTTTATCCTCACAATCATCTTTGTTCACCATCCCTGGCGGAAGCGAAGCATTCAACTTTATTCTCCAGCAGCTCCGGGATTTATTTTCCCCAGCTAAAATATTACATGTCCATACATCATGATACGTGCATATACGCATCATGCCATACAATATCATTTATTTTGAGAACATCATTGCCTGATACATATCATGCATTACATACAGCTAACCTTTACTTTTCAGGAAAGATACAATCAAAATCCAAGTTATGAAGCTCGGGTACGACCGGATAGTATCTTGATTTCTACAACATATTGTGAAGCCCGGATTACAATCGGATAACGATGTCAGACTACCGTGAAGCCTGGATTACGACCAGATAGCGATATCTCTCAAAAGTAAGCTATGAAGCCCAGAGAACGACCAGATAATAGTTTATTCCCCAGTGAGCCATGAAGCTCGGATTACGACCGAATAACAGCTCAGTAAGCACCATGAAGCCTGGATTCGACCAGATAGTGGTATATAATAAACAAAAGCCGTGAAGCCCGGATCACGACCGAATAACAGTTCAACAAGTCATTGTGAAGCCTGGATTACGACCAGAACGCAATACAAGACCATGAAGCCTGGATTACGACCAGATAACGGTAAAAGATGTTGTGAAGACTGGATTACGACCAGATAGCAACCAAGAGTACTACGAAGCCTGGATTTCGACCAGATAGTGGTATGATACATCGTGAAGCCTGGATTACGACCAGATAGCATTAAGGGACACTATGAAGCTTGAATTACGACCAGATAACATTTTACCCAGCCAGTTATTGTGAAGCCCGGATTCGACCGAATACTAGTAAACCCAACAGTCAAAGGAAAGCCCGGATGCGACCGGATAACCACTTGATTGGGTCTGAAGCCTGGATTCCGACCAGATAAGAAGTAAGGTATCATGAAGCCTGGATTCGACCAGATAATGGTATAACACATCGTGAAGCCTAGATTACAACCAGATAGCGGTACAAGACACTGTGAAGCTTGGATTCTGACCAAATAGCAGTTTACATGGACAGTTACTAAGAAGCCCGGAGTCGGCCGGATATTAGTGTGCCCTAATTTCAAGTTGAAACCTGGATGCGATCGGATAACCACTTTATTTGTTCTGAAGCCTGGATTTCGACCAGATAAGAAGTGGGAAATTGCAAAGCCTGGATTACGACCGGATAGCAAGTTTAATCTCATCTCCCCTATAAGTCACTGTAAAGCCTGGATTACGACCAGATAGCAGTCGGTCTTATCACTATGAAGCCTGGATTACGACCAGATAGTAGTTCACTCTCACCTCTTCAATAGAGATGATTCCCCAGTAGAATAACCGACGACCGAAGCTCATAAAGTTCTATTTCTCCAAATAATAGCATTCCTCGGCGGAGTCTCCCTCAACAACAAGTATACAAGCTCTCGCTAAGGAATCTCTTACGTGATCGACACTCCTTCGGATGGCATCTTTAAGACCATCTCCCATCATCAATCTCCCAAATGGCATCTGTAAGCCCATTCCCGACATCACAAGACAAATATTACTTCATGCGAGTGCAAATTTCTGGGCACTCTAGTGTTCAATCATCTTCCACCCTTCGATCACGAAAGGCCCGAACGCCAATCTATATCCTCAGGTTTAAGAAGATTGAACAGGGGAAACTGTTGTACCCCAAAATTTTCCCTCCCATATTTCTCAATACATGTCAAGAATAATCTCCAAGTTGTTCAAGATGGCTCAAGAATTGGACAGTCAAACCATCTCCTAAGGCAGTCAATTCAAAATTAGGGTTTTGTGTTGCATCAAGGTATTTACATCCAAATGGCCTCAAGTTATCCCCAATGTCTTAATATGTTCTTAAGTTCATCCATGTCAAATTTCAAGACTTGTAGAGAAAGTTTGGTCAGTCAATTGCTCAAGAGGTCCAAAAATCGACTGTGCTAGGGCAAAATTCAACCGTGACCTAAATACAGTCAAACCTCAAGATTTTTTGTCAACATTCTCATTTTGAAGGATAATTCATAATTTTATCAAGGGTTGATCATGATTCATCAAGGATTGCTCAAGATTCATTAAGATTCAAAAGTTGCTAAATTAGGGTTTTGTAGGAAAAGTCAACTCAACTTTGACCAAGCATAACTTTCTCATACTTTATGAGAAATGACCCATATAAAGCTCATTTTGAAGAGGATGCAATTTCCTACAATCCATATTCACACCCAAAGATCAAGAAATGCTCTCACAAAAAGTTACAAATTTGGACATTATAGGTCATTTTTGAAAGTCAACAAAAACACCTTTTTTTGCTAAAGCTTATAACTTGAGCATGGAATATCAAAGTGAGATGAGACCAAAAGGGTTGATTAGAGGACATCTCAAGGTTTCTAAAAAGTCAAAGAACACTTCCAAAAGTTCAAAATTGAAGAAGTTGTGCATTGTTGAAGTTGGGCATTTTTCCAAAATTGTCAAAAGTCAACTATCCTTAAAACTCCAATTTTTGACAAAAGGGCCCACTTTTTTCCACTTGATTTGGTATTATCATACCACACACGTGTCCCATATTTAATTTCATGACCAATCATTTATTTTTCTATTTTATTTAATTGTTATTGATTTAATTCATTTTAAATCAATATTAATTCAAATAAAATCCAAAAATTAATGAAATGAGATTCTTGTGATCATTACAGCTTGCATATATCATGATACACTCAATCAAACTCGTGCCAAGTCAAAACATGCACAAAATCTCAGATTTGATACAAATATGGAAACTTGATAATGGTGATCAAATCAAATCTCCATTCATCAATTCTTATGAATTCAAGCCCAAGTTTTGACCTAAATGCATTCCAATATACATACACAAGCCAGGCATAGCAAGAACACGACCTAGGCATTGCAGAAACGACCAGACAAAGTTTGAGAAAAAGCTTGAAAATTTGGAATCTAAAATCCACCTTAGAGCACGATTCAAAGCCAAATCTTCACATAGCTCTCTTGCTTGCAATCTCCTGAAGCTATAGCAACCAGAATCAAGTCCTGAGACCACTTGAAACACGCTGTAAGTCACCACGAATATGGCCCTGAACATGAAATCCAAACCTCTGATTCTTGCATCCTTTCATTGAAATCTTTGCATATTTGTGTTTGTCGTTTGATTTAGAACATTTTTGCAATATTTAATTTTATTCTCATAGCCTCTAACGTGATACCCGAACCTAGGGTTTCCAAGCTTTGTTTTTAGGCATTTTTGGTACAGGTACAATCAAGGCAAACCATGGCCATATTTGTGCTCAGGGAGGAGAGACGATCACGTTGATACCCTTAGTGTGCGTTTACATGACCTGGAAGTGATTTTAGAACGATCCCACGGATCTTCCTGCGGATAAAAATCCGCAGGTAAATAACCGGGGATTTGTTGAAGAAGACGACCATGCATCTTCTCCTTATTGGGCCATTCAAAACTCACGCCATATTTTTTTATTTTTTCAGGCATAGTGTTATGTTTTCTATTTAATATTTGTTATGTATTTTTCTAACAAAGAAGCAGCATGGTTGAGTTAGCAAGGGAGGCGTGTCAATGAGCATTGGGACCTGGGTTCGAATCCCAGGTCCCCCAATATTTGTTACAATTTTTCTTCAGGTATTCACATGCAGCGCCTAGAGTGTAGTGCACCATATGCCTCAAATATCAACACGCCAGGTGGCTTCAGATCAAATCAAATGGCCAGGAATGAAGGACTATCATGTGTCCTAGTCAACAAGCATGCATTGGATGGGAAAAGTCAAACAAGGCATGGATGTATTGGGCCTCAGAAATGCTCTTTTCACCACCAAATTGGGCCCAGCACCCCCCTGAGTTTGCTTTTTTTTTTATTTCTTTCATTATTTTCTTATTTTATTTATAATTATTTATTTGTTATTTTTAATTACTAACCCAATAATTTATTTTTTTCAATAAAATCAAAACCACAAAAAATATTATTTTTATCATTAATCTCATTATTTATTTTTGTAAATAAACATTAGTTAATTTATTTAGTTTTAAATAGGTTTAACATTAATATTTTTGCAATAAATTAAAATCAATGTAGAATTAGGTTTTTTAATAATTTTAATCATTTTTATTTTTATTTCCTTAAATATAAAAAACACAAAAACATTTTCATTTAATTAATTAATTCAATTATTAACTTAGATTTAATTTCCATTTAATTCAAAAATAACAAAAAAATATGCTTTCTTTAATAAAAAGGGTCAAAACCCTAAAAATGCTCCGATTTAATTTTCTCGCACACGTATTATTTTTATCCAATAATGTAATTGCTTCGGGAATGTAATAGTTTTTAAATTAGGACTTTATTTATTTATCGCTTTCTTTTATTTTTCCGCAATTTAAATTAAAGGGTTTGTCTTTGGCGATGTAAATACCCGACGCCTTGTAATAGTTTAGATTTAATTTCCCGCAATTTAACTTTCGCACAATATTAACTGTTAGATGTTTGATAAATAGGCAATGCATGACAAGATCAATCTTTAATTTAAAATCAACAATAGCTCACCCACGACATGTACAGATAAAATTAACCGAACTAACACACTTGCACATGCCACTCTTAGGGTACACCTCACTTGGTTGCCTCGAACGTGGTCATTGAGTATAAGAAGTTTTAGAGGTCGCCCTCTTGTCCAAAGATCATAAGTTGCCTCGAAACGGTTGCCTCGGATAAAATGATCTAAGACATTAGGGTTACCGCTAAGGCATCCTAACATTGCTTTAGTGACCACACGTCCCTTAATCGAATTGACCCTTAAAACTCCAACGACGGTGCTACCTACTCATCAATAGTGGGCTAGCATTGTCTAAAGGAAATTTGTACAGATTAATTCCTTTTTTGAGTAGGTAGATGGTTCTTAAGTACTTGCTCCTTTTAAAACAAAACAAAACTTTTCTCACTTACACTCCTTTCAAACAAAAACTCTTTTCAAACCCACAAACACAAAGAAAAGCAAATTTTGAAAACACAATGAGCAAGTACCTAAGAGCCCGTGGATAACCACAGATAGAAAGGGTGCTAACACCTTCCCTTTCTATAATCTACCTCCCGAACCCGAGAAACATCTCAAAAATGTAATTTTTCTGTGCTTTTTACCTTTGCTTGTTGGATAAAATAAAATACGGTGGCGACTCTTTCTTACCGCGACATTTTGCGAAAACAAACGCAAACGCAAACCAGCATTCCAAAAAAGTCAGTTCTCATTCCCACCGTATCACACTTACCAACCAAGAACTTAGTCAGAAAGCCCTTTGCTCCACTTCTAGTCTCCCAGTTAGCCATTACCTCATCCTTTGTCATATAAAGGGCTGCAGCAATCTCTTCGGGCCTAAGGATCTTCTCCCAACCAGTAAATGGGGGTCTGCTCCAGAACAGAGATACCGAGCAGCTCAGAGAACTCTTCTAAGGTGGGAACCAGCTGGTAGTCTTGAAAAGTTAAGCAATGGTACAACAGATCATAGAATTGGACCAAAACACTCATCATCTGCTCGTCCAATTTGGAGGTGACCAAACTGAGAAGATAACCATGTCTTCTAAGAAAGGAAGTAGTATCAGGCATCTTTGCAATCAACTCTTTAAGCAAGGTGGCAACTTGGACAAAGTTGATCCGGATGGTATTCCTACGCATGGGCATCATGATGACCTACAAAACAGAACAAAGATGAATCCCTTCTGTCTTTGAAATAGGTTATTCCAATGCAAGATGTATGCAATGTCATGATGTCATGATGTCATGATAGAAAGCACAACACAAGTATCCACAAATGTCAAACATGATAAAGGCACACAATCCACACAGAGAGCCCTTAGATTTCAAGCTGGCAAGGAGCTTAGGTACTGCCCTCTTTCAGTTTAGTTGGTTTAAACCTGTCCTAAAAATAGTAACCGGGTTCTAGAGGATCTCAATATCACTGACTACCCTCGATCAGTCATAATTCCAGTTTAGTAACCTTTTCTTGCGGCCCGAATCATCGCGAGAGTTTAGTCTCAATGAGTGTAGCATACTGCTACTGTTCTATGGCCAAGTTGGTCAATTTAAAGGTTCTAAGGTCAGTTGGTGTTTAATGACCCCTTAGATGACCCATATTCTACTCGTTCCAACACAAGGGATATCGGTACAATCTAAAGTGCCACACCAACGTAGCTACTGCTTCAACCGTATCGGTCTACACCGTACAGTTCCCTCACAGTTTATTACTACTTACCTAAAGGGTATCCCCCAGATCCGGGTTAGGATCTATAGTAACTCCGATACAAGCCCACAAATATAAAGCATACAAAACATGCAATTGAAAACACATTGATCTAATCCTAAGGTACACCCCACTTATTAATTCCCCAGCAGAGTCGCCAGTTCTGTGATACGGTGGGAAGAGAACTGACTGTTTTTTTGGAATGCTGGTTTTGCGTTTGTTTTTGCAAAATGTCGCGGTAAGCAAGAGTCGCCGCCGACTTTTATTTTATCCAACAAGGAAAGTAAAAAAGCACCGAAAAATTCCTTTTTTGAGATATTTCTCGGGTTCAGGGGGTAGATTATAGAAAGGGAAGGTGTTAGCACCCTTTCTATCTGTGGTTATCCACGGGCTCTTAGGTACTTGCTTATAGTGTTTTCAAAAATTGCTTTTCTTTGTGTTTATGGGTTTGAAAAGAGTTCTTTGTTTGAAAGATGTAAGTGCGAAAAGTTTTGTTTTGAAGGAGCAAGTACTTAAGAACCATCTACCTACTCGAAAAAGGAATTAAACTGTACTAATGTCCTTTAGACAATACTATCCCACTATTGATGAGTAGGTAGCATCGTCGTTGGAGTTTAAGGGTTAATTCGATTCAGGGACGTGTGGTCACTAAAGCAATGTTTAGGACGCCTTAGTGGTAACCCTAATGTCAGATCATTTTTCCGAGGCAACCGTTTCGAGGCAACTATGATCTTTGGACAAGAGGGCGACCTCTAAAACTTCCTATAATCAATGACCACTTTCGAAGGCAACCAAGCGAGGTGTACCCTAAGAGTGCGCATGTGCGAGTGTGTTGTTTCGGTTAATTTTATCTTTATACATGTCAATGGTTATCTATGTTGATTTTAAGTTCATACATTCGATCTTGTCATGCATTCCCTATTACCAAACATCTAACAGTGTGACTTGTGTGCCTTTACCATGTTTGCTTTTTGTGGATACTTGTGGTGTGCCTTTATCATGACATCATGACATCATAGCATTGCATACATCTTGCATAAGGACTAACCTATTTCAAAGACAGGAGGGTTTCATCTTTGCTCTGTTTTGTAGGTCATCATGATGCCTATGCGTAAGAACACTATCCGGATCAACTTTGTCCAAGTCCCTACCTTGCTTAAAGAGTTGGTTGTCAGGATGCCAGACACTACTTCCTTCATCAGGAGGCATGGTTCTCTTCTCAGTTTGGTCACCTCTAAATTGGAAGAGCAGATGATGAGTGTCCTGGTCCAGTTATATGATCCGCTATACCACTGTTTTACTTTTCAAGACTATCAGCTAGTTCCTACCCTAGAAGAGTTCTCTGAGCTGCTTGGTATCTCTGTCTTGGAGCAGACTCCGTTTACTGGTTGGGAGAAGATGTTAGGGGTTGAACTTTGGTCAACATCTTTGACTAGAGAACTTTGTATTGGTGGATGTCTTTCCACGAGAATCAAGCTCACCATGTCAAGTGGGTCATAGCCACTGATTCAAGTTGTTGCACTTGATCTTTGACAGTGTTTGTTTAGAGGAAAATGAAACCTCTTACCCTTTGGTAGACGTCTGGTTCAACGTGACCTTGCATCAAAAGACCCTCGAGATCCTTAAAATGGTTATTGAAAATGCTATGGTATGATGTTATGATGTTATGTACATGTATGCAGAAGTAGGCAAGTGTATATACAGACAGTCATATTCACACAAAGCAGACAAGTCCTTAGTTTTAGGCTTGCATGGGGTTTGTAGGTAAGTACCCTCTTGAAGTTAGTTGGCTCAACCTGTCCTAAAATAGAAATCGGGTTCTAAGGAGCTCAATATCACTGGATTATTTTCTGTGTTCATTGTTTTGGTTTAGCCACTTAATTGGCAACCAAAATATTCCAAGAAAACAATCCTCAATGAGTGTAGTATCGAGTATCTACCAACTTTGGACTGCATCAAAGTCGGTCACCTCACTACCCCTAAAAAGGCCAAGATGGTCAAGTAAGTTTCTAAAGTCAATTGATGCTTCACGACACCACGCGGCGGCCCCGTACTCTCCTTGATTCAACTCAAGGGTTACCGGTACCAACCAAAGTGCCACATCAACGTAGCTACTGTTTCAACCATGTCGGTATACCCCGCACAGTTCCCTCACAGTTTATTGCTACTTACCTAAAAGGTGTCCCCAAATCCGGGTGTAGGATTTTAAAGCAAACCCAAACAAGGAACCAAAAAGTAAAGCAATCAAATCAATCAAGGTAAGCATGTAAAGATGATCTAAAACCCTAAGGTAACCCCACTTTTAGAAAATTCCCCAGCAGAGTCTCCAGTTCTATGATACGGTGGGAGAACTGACTTGGGATTTTGCGTTTGTGTTCGCAAATGTTTCGGTTTAGCAAGGGTCGCCACCGACTTTTTATTTTATCCTAAGGAAAGGTCAAAAAGCACAGGAAAGACCTTTGAGATGTTTTCTTGAGTTTGGGGAGTAGATTATAGAAAGGGAAGGTATTAGCACCCTCTCTATCCATGGTTATCCATGGGCTCTTAGTTACTTGCTTAGATCACTTGCTTTGCTTTTCGATCGTTTGAAATGGTGCTCTTAAATTGTTTGAAATGGTGCTTTGTGTGTGATTTGGAAAGATATTTTGAGAAGAGGCCATCGTTGCGGTAACCTTTGTAATGATTCTTGTTTGAATGTATACAAAGGTGTTTTTGTCTTTTGAAAAGTTTTCAATGTTTGAAAGTAGGGTTTTGAAATTGTGTTGTGAAGTGTGTTTTGAAAGTAGCAAGGATGCTTTTGCAAGCTTTTAATCAAGTAACTAGAAGCTATCTACCCTATTTTACTCAAAGATCTTTCTTATGTTTTTAACCCTTTTAACAGTGTTGTTCCACCATTGTATTTGGTGGACAACCTTGTGTTAGGATGTTAACGGGACAGGCGCGGGTCATCGTATAGACCATGATAGCAATAGTGTCAAGTATCTTTGGCAATTTTCTTGAGGGACTTGATCATTTTGTTTAGGAAACTCAGATAGCGTCATCGAGGGACTATGATCTTTTTTGATTGTTTTTATTTTGCCAAAGTAATCAACATGCAACCATGGCCCATTTTTGAAGGCAACAAGTGGATGAAACCCTAGGGGTGCAAGTGTGCATTGTGTTTGTTTTTCATGCATGTTATCTTGGATTAGGTCAAACTAATTGTTGATCTTATTTGCATACAAACCCTAGGTCTAAGCATGGCATAATTGAAAGCTTTTAAATGTACGGGAATTTAAATGCTACACTATTACAACATGATATAGGGAGGGGGTACAAATTTGAATTGAGAGTATTTGACAAGAAAATAAATTCTAAGTTATTACAACCATATCGAATGTACAAGATACAATATTTAAATGTACAATAATTGAAATAAATACAATAAATAAATGTAAATAAAATGTATTATGCCAAAATGTTTTTAGTATGTAAAAAGTAATTTTTCAATGTGAAAAGTAAAATAAAGAAGATCAATTTTAATTATTTTTCCTATTTAGGGCAAGAAACCCTAATTCTTAATAAATAATATTATTTATTAATTATGTGCAATAATATACTAATATACAAACAATAAAAGTATATTATAAAAATGATATTTTTTTAGTCCAAAATAATAATAAAAATGAAAATGTAATATTTTTGTATTTTTGACCTAATTATTTAATAAGATAAAATATATAAGTATATATATATTAAATATATTAAGTGTGCAAAAAAATTAAAATAAATTATTTACAAAAATGTATATATTTCAAGAAAATATTTTCAAATGTGTATAAAAATAAAAATGAAAATAAACATATTTTTTAGGTTATTTTAGGTTTTAATAAAAGGAATATAAAGCATTTAAATATTTTATACTAGTAATAATTAGAATAAATTCCAAATAAATATAAAAGTTTATGAAAATAATTTTTAGGTGTTTTTTTATGTTAGAAGATAAAATATCAAAATCAAAAATGAAATAAAATGCAAAAAATGACAAATATGCAAGCAAATGGGCCAGGGGGGTGCAAACTGAATATGCATGTGTGAAAAGAAGTAGCAACTCAGGCCCAGCCCAAGCAACTTCATCTTCTTCCTCAGTTTAAAACACGCGTTCTGTACTTCCAATGCTATCTCCTGATTCTTTGATCTTTTGACAAAACTTACAACATGTAACTTGTAGAGCATCAAACAACGAATTCGACCATATAAAAAACTTGGATTAACTCTCAAAGACCAGAGAGAATTTCTCTGGCCCTAATTTTTAACCTAGTTTTTTTAGAAAGTTCATGAGTGAAATTCTCTCAGCACGATTAATATAAATGAAAACTAAGCATATGTATGGCTTCAGGGCTATGAGTACAACATATTTCATTCACAAACCTAAGCCTAACCATTCCTAAATAGGGAGATAGAAGTCCATGAAATACCTGTTTCAGTTGACTTCGAGTTGGACAATGTAGCAACCTTCAATGGTGTTTGAGCTTCTATTGAGCTTGCCTGAGGTCCAAGGAAGCTTCTCCAATGCTTGGCTTGCTTTGAAACAACTTGAATCGTGCTGTAGAACTCAACCTGCAGAGCTTTGAAATGAAAATGGAAAAGTGTGTTAGAGGTGTTACAGCTTGAAATGGGGTCCTGGGATAGTTCAGGTGTGTTGATTGGAAGGTGTTGTAACTATCTTGGGACAAAACGCACGATGGAATTTTGTTGTGGCTTGCAAAATGCAGAACCTGCCCTGTTTTGCAAAAAAACAGTGGTTCTGAGTATGAGGAGGTTTGAGTGATGAAAGGGTCGTGTTTTAGGTTTGTTGGGAGGTATGGAACTTGTCTACAATATTTGTTTAAGCTCCTCTTAACATATATGAAAGATTGCTTATGTTTTGCAAGTTTTTCTCTACTTGAAGTTCAAATGTGGAAGTGAAGTTACAAGCTTGTATAGGCTGTCAAATATGATTGCCTACATTTCTCTTGGCCCATCTGATTTGTGGGTTTGTTTTGCTGCAAGAGATCTTGGACCAATGCTCAAGGATTGTTGGTTTGACATAAAGCATACTTAAGCAAAAATGGAAATTTGCCTTTTTCTACTTAAGGCTTAATCTTGTGTATAATATCCAAATGAACAAAAAAAAGGCTTAGACTGATGGATTGTCATTAAATTATGGAGTGCAAATTGGTTTTGAGGCCTGTAATGTCAAACCAAGCTAGCTTGATCAGAATTGCAAGTTGTTATGAACATGTATTGGCCATGGACAAAAGTGAGTTTTTGCCAACTTCAAGCATTTGATTCTCTCTAACCACAAGGGTGTTTGAGGAGTTCTTGGACAATATGGAAATCTTGGAACATGTACTATAATCCATCTTTGCAATGCAACTTAAAATTACAAGTGGAACTATGTTAAAAGTGGCCAAGAAGATGGGTCCAAATCCTGCCTAGATTAGGGCAAACTTTCTCTAAGTTAAAAGTTTTAGGTACCCTTGTTCCAAAAATCATAACTTGAGATACAAGCTTATTTTGAGAAAACTTTGTGAATCAAAGTTGTAGAATTTGTGATGGACTATAACTTTCATGTTGCAAGTTTTGTTTGAATCCATTTGCATCTTGGTGAAAAAGTGGGACAAAGTTAGGAAAAAATAAGAAAATTTCATAACTTAGAAAATTTCTAAGTTATGAAAATTTTCCATTTTAAACCCTAATTTGCATTTTTGGGTTTATTGATGAACAAGTTTCATAATTTGGCATGTCTTGATGAAAAATGACTCTTGGCACTTGATTTTTACCAAAAAGTCAAAGTTTGATTTTTCAGTGTACAATCAAATTTTGATCAGTTGACTGAAAAATTCATCTGTCAATCCTATGCATTTGAGATCTTTTGAACTTGTTGAATGGGTCAAGACAATGTCATTGAGTCCTTGAGTCCATATGTGAGCTTGGTTTGCCATTGGTTAGGTCAAACAGTCAAAAATTGCTTTTGTGCAGTTAAAACCCTAAATATGACCATTTTGCCCTTTTGGTGATCTGATCAAATTTCTTGTGGAATTGTGATCCAAACTTGATCAAATGGTTCATATGAGTTCATAATGTTGATGTGGGTCAAATTTCATGAGGTTTGACTGTCAATTGGCCACAATTGACTTTTTCCTCAATACAACTGATTTCTAGGTCAACTGTCCAATTGACTGGGCAAAAATTTGAATCAAGGCTTGAAACTTGGTATGGGAAAACTTGTGAGTCCAACATGAAGTATGAAAGTCACTTTGGGCATTGTAGGTCAAAACATCCCTGTGCAAACTCAAACCCTAATTTAGGTCAACAGTGCAAGGAGGTGTCTTGAGCAAAGCAAACCCTAGTTTGATCTTGAGTTCCAAGGGTCTTGTGATGAGAAAATGTTGATGAAATGAGAGGGAAAATTTTTGGGTACAACAGTTGCCCCTGTTCAATCTTCTTGAACCTGAAGAGTTAGATTGGCAAGTTTTCCTTTCGTGACTCGAAGGTAAAAGAGGACTGGACACTAGAGTGTCCATAAATTTGCACTCGTCAAAACATAGGTGCGGAAATGGGCTTAAAGATGCCATTTGGAGATGGCAGAATCTTGCTGGAGATGGGCTTAAAGATGCCATCCAAGAATCTTTGTTGAGTTGCAATGATGTAGGTCAAAAGAATGAGTATCAAAATGGTATCCGTGTCTGGAATGCACTTGAACTGTATCTGAGTCTGTATGAGCAAAGGAATGGCGTCCATGTTTGGAGCGTATCTGAGCTATAACTGTGTTTGAGCTTCGAATGAATATCATAATGACTTCCGTGTCTGGAGTGTATCTGAATTTGAGATCTGTATGAGTAGCAAAATGACTTCCGTGTCTGGAGTATATCTGAGACTGTAACTAGGATCTGAATAAGTGACAAAATGACCTATGTGGCGATTGCACTGGGGAGAATCAAGCTGCTGGTGTAAGGGACAGAATGGAATCCGTGTCCGGATCATATTTAAAGTTGATAATCGAATCTGAATGAGAGATAGAATGGTCGCCGTGTCTGGAGCGTATCTAATCTGTATCGGATTGCTGAAGTCTGAATGAGTAGTAGAATGACCGTCGTGTCTGGGGTGTATTTGTACTATTTTTGACTTGAAATTCTGAATGAATGATAGAATGACCGCCGTGTCTGGGGTTTATCCACACTGTATCTGAATAATTGTTAACGATAGCCTTTTAATCTTATCCTGAAAAGGGTAGAATGTTAGCTAAAACACAAAGTTATGTTGCATGATATGTATGATGCAATGAACTATATTTCATCAATGTTTATGATATATGAATGTAATGGTTATGCATGTAAGCTGAGTAGCCGTCTTGTTGAGGAAGATAAAATCCGGATAGCTGGGGATAATGAATTCTTTGACTGCTGCCGGGGAAAATAAATCCTTGACTGCTGCTGGGGATTGAAAATCCTTTGATCGTTGAAAATGAGAAGTCCTGGGACTATGGTTGGGGAAATCAGGAGTTTGGGTTGTATGCCAATCTACTGGGGATTCCTGTTTTGAGGAGATCTTCACTGGGGAATATCTGAATACTCTGTGAGGAACTGAGAATGAGAGTCTTCATTCTGCTTGGGGAAAAAGAATTATGTGGGGAATAGCCATACTGTTGAAAAGTAGTTATCCTGTTGGAGAGTAAAACTCAGGAATCTGGAGAAAGCTTATTCCTGTCTAGAAGAAGTTCAGGTTTAGGTGGTATGCCACTTTAAGAATGAGAATCTTCACTTTGTCGGGAATTCCGAAAATTCAGATGTTAAACCACTTTGAGAAATGAGAATCTTCATTCTGTCGGGAATATCAGCAGGTTGGGTGTATGCCAATCTACTGGGGAAGCCAAAATGAGAATCTACATTCAGGTTTTTGGGTCAAAAGATTGGGTGTATGCCAATCTCTTGAGGTTTTAAGGATGGGAATCTTCATTCTGTTAAGGGTCAGGAAGTTGGGAGTATACCAATCTTCTGAGGTCTCAAGGATGAGAATCTTCATTCTGTTAAGGGTCAGGAAATTGGGAGTATACCAATCTTCTGAGGTTTCAAGGATGAGAATCTTCATTCTGTTAAGGGTCGGGAAATTGGGAGTATACCAATCTTCTGAGGTTTCAAGGATGAGAGTCTTCATTCTGTTAAGGGTCAGGAGGTTGGGAGTATACCAATCTTCTGAGGTTTCAAGGATGAGAGTCTTCATTCTGTTAAGGGTCAGGAAATTGGGAGTATACCAATCTTCTGAGGTTTCAAGGATGAGAGTCTTCATTCTGTTAAGGGTCAGGAGGTTGGGAGTATACCAATCTTCTGAGGTTTCAAGGATGAGAATCTTCATTCTGTTAAGGGTCAGGAAATTGGGAGTATACCAATCTTCTGAGGTTTCAAGGATGAGAATCTTCATTCTGTTAAGGGTCAGGAAATTGGGAGTATACCAATCTTCTGAGGTTTCAAGGATGAGAGTCTTCATTCTGTTAAGGGTCAGGAGGTTGGGAGTATACCAATCTTATGAGGTTTCAAGGATGAGAATCTTCATTCTGTTAAGGGTTAGGAAATTGGGAGTATACCAATCTTCTGAGGTTTCAAGGATGAGAATCTTCATTCTGTTAAGGGTCAGGAAATTAGGAGTATACCAATCTTCTGAGGTTTCAAGGATGAGAATCTTCATTCTGTTAAGGGTCAGGAAATTGGGAGTATACCAATCTTCTGAGGTTTCAAGGATGAGAATCTTCATTCTGTTAAGGGTCGGGAAATTGGGAGTATACCAATCTTCTGAGGTTTCAAGGATGAGAGTCTTCATTCTATTAAGGGTCACGAGGTTGGGAGTATACCAATCTTCTGAGGTTTCAAGGATGAGAATCTTCATTCTGTTAAGGGTCAGGAAATTGGGAGTATACCAATCTTCTGAGGTTTCAAGGATAAGAGTCTTCATTCTGTTAAGGGTCAGGAGGTTGGGAGTATACCGATCTTCTGAGGTTTCAAGGATGAGAATCTTCATTCTATTAAGGGTCAGGAAATTGGGAGTATACCAATCTTCTGAGGTTTCAAGGATGAGAATCTTTATTCTGTTAAGGGTCAGGAAATTGGGAGTATACCAATCTTCTGAGGTTTCAAGGATGAGAGTCTTCATTCTGTTAAGGGTCAGGAGGTTGGGAGTATACCAATCTTCTGAGGTTTCAAGGATGAGAATCTTCATTCTGTTAAGGGTCAGGAAATTGGGAGTATACCAATCTTCTGAGGTTTCAAGGATGAGAATCTTCATTCTGTTAAGGGTCAGGAAATTGGGAGTATACCAATCTTCTGAGGTTTCAAGGATGAGAATCTTCATTCTATTAAGGGTCAGGAAATTGGGAGTATACCAATCTTCTGAGGTTTCAAGGATGAGAGTCTTCATTCTGTTAAGGGTCAGGAGGTTGGGAGGATACTAATCTTTTGAGGTTTCAAGGATGAGAGTCTTCATTCTTGAGAGAAACAGATTTTTAGGAGCTTCAGTTGTCCGTTATTCTGTTGGTGGCTGTAACTTCCAACAGGTGATGAAGGAAATTTTGAACGACTGTGGCTTCCAACAGGTGATGAAGGAATTTTTGAACGACCGTTCAACTTGAAATGTAATTTGTTTTGGAGAATAAATCCTTGACAAATGTTGGGGAAATAAACCCATGACTGCTGGTCTTCTAGAGAGATGATAACCTTCTCGAGGACGCTTGAATTTCTTTTCAGAAAGATTTCGGAGAGGTTTCATCACTGCCCCTAGTATCAGATGCTTGTGATATTGCTAGGACACTTGGACTGCATGTAACCCTTTGTTGAGATTGACGTTTAAATGCCCCAAGTGATGGTGAGGGAGACTTGCCCCAGGTTATCCTGCAATTGAGAGATTTCTTGAAATCTTGACTGGACTGCCCCAGGTTCACTGAACTTTTGAAAGATTTGTTGAAATCTTGACTGGACTGCCCCAGGTTAACTGAACTTCGAAAGATTTGTTGAAATCTTGAATGGACTGTCCCAGGTTTACTGGACAATACCATATCAAATCCCCTTTTTTTGATAGGAGATATTTGTAACGGAAGTGTCATCCCACTTGAAGTGATTTTATTCACCGAGAGAGTTTTCGTTTCCCTGAACATTCACTGTTGTGAATTTCTTCGTTGTCAAACAAATAAACATGTGCAAACAAATGATATTCAAATAATGCAAAGTTTATACTTGTCTCGAAGTTTTGAAAAATGCGTTTTTTAGCAGAAAACTTTTTATAAGACAAATTCAACACAAGATTTAGGGCAAAGCCTTACAGGATTCAGGATACCTTTTGTAACAGTATGCTTTCGAACTAACCCATGCTTCAATTAGGACTTTCTGAGGGTTGTAACGTGGCTTGGTTCACGGTTTAAGAAACAAAGGATAAAGGCTCAAAGTATATTTGTACCCACCCGCTCTTCGTGATGTTCTTCAATCCTAAACTCAGTTAATTGTGCGTCGAACTCTATTCGAGTTTGGAACGACGTTTTGGTGATGGTTCACACCAGTTGAATTTTAATGGGAGGCAGTCATCATTTTTTGCAACATTTTTCATGTTTTTGAGGATTTATAATGACCTCTTTCTTTTGATTCGTTATCCCTAATTTTTGCCTGACTGTTCCTGTTTTTGAGATTACAGTCAGCGGGATGCCCCAGCTTTCTTAAGCCTTCTTCATAGGTTTTGGCTCAGTGGGCTTTTATCTTTTGAGAGATTGACTGCCTATGAGATAAAGAACCATCACTGTCTTTTGGTTCCAAAGGAAATGTTTTTGATGTCATTCGTTGTATTACGAGCTGAGAGTTTGCGACTTTCAATGCATAATCTTTTGAATTAACTGAGAGACTACCCTGCCCCAGGTTTAAATAAAAGGTTTCAATTTGTTTAAAACAGAAAACTCCTACTTCTTTGGCTCGAAGGGGTTGTCTAGGTATTATCTTCCTTATAACTCCAGTGTTTAGGATTTGAAAGAAACGCATGTACATCGTCAGCAAGGTCTGTGCAAAAGCATACTGTATGAGATTATGGCATTGTTTCGTCATCCTCCCTCTAAAGGCTTGTAGCTTTTATCAAGAGTTAAATATCATAAAGAAAGTAGGAAGCATAGTTTAAGAATAGTGAAAATGAATGGATGAATTCAAGACAAACATATGCAATGCATTAATGAAACAGAGTTTGACATCAACAGATAATTGTTTGAATAAAAGAAATTACAACTTTGAAAATTCAAATGGAACAAAAGTCTCTCAGTTAGAGCTTTGTCATTTCAGGTGGAGAACCCTTAGCGGAATATTTTCATCTCGCCATCCGGCATGAATTCCAGCACTCCTTCGTCAATCAAGTCTTGGATCTTGTTTTTCAAAGCCCAACAGTCATCGGTGTCATGTCCAGGACTATGGGAGTGGCATACACAAAATGCGTCGAGGTGATAGCTAGGAGTAGAGGTATTGGGCTTCCGAATAGGATCCCTTAAAGCAAGCAGGTTGACCTCCAACAAGCGTTTCAGTATTAGAGATGATGGTATGTCAGTCTCAGAGAAATGTCTTCCAGACGGATTTTTCTTACGCCGATTACCCTGTTGACACTGACGAGGTTGTTACTGGGCTTGTGACCCTGAAGCATGTTGGGGAGCCTTTCCCTTGTCTTCTTGTCTCAAAGGAGGTTGGATGACGACTTGACCTTCAACCTTAAATGTTTTCCCCACTTGGTTGTCCTGAAGCAGTTTGTTGACGAGAACCCTGAGCTCTTCTTGTCTTTGAGCCAAGTCTTGGATGAGAGCCATCTGGCCCACCATTTGTCCCATCATCTGGATCTTCATTGTTTCCATCTCAATCTGCAGCTCTTCCAACTGATCATTCCTGACACTGCCTGAATTCCCTAGGACCATGCCCCTTGTGAGGAGAGCTTTCACTTCTTCTTGCCCCTGGGACAGGTTCAAGAACATTTCCTGAAGTTGAGCGTTTTGATCCTGGATATCTTTGACAGTCCTCTCTAGAGCTATCTCTACTGAAATAAACAGTAGGAGAATAAGGAAACCTGAAAAGGAAAACCTGTTATGATGCAATGCTTGATATGTGGATGCATGTTTTCAAGAATCTCTCGGGGTAAACACAAGAAAATGTTAGGGCTTGAACTTTGGTCAGCATCTTTGACTGGAGAACTTTGTATTGGTGGATGTCTTTCCACGAGAATAAAGATCACCATGTCAAGTGCCTGGTGAACTCGCAAGACTGCTACTTCAAGAAGAGAGGCTATTCAGCCATACGAAGATCCGGTGGAATCAGTGAATCTGGGTACTGAGATAGACAAAAGAGAGGCCAAGATCGGTGTGAATCTGGAGCTTAGTGTGAAGCAACGGTTGATTCAGATGCTGCACGACTATGTTGAGATCTTTGCCTGGTCTTACGAAGATACGCCTAGTTTGGATACTGACATTGTGGTTCATCGCCTGCCGACCAAGGAAGACTGTCCTCCAGTGAAACAGAAGGTCCGCCGAATGCGCCCGGAAATGTCTGAGAAGATCAAGGCTGAAGTTACGAAACAGTTCGACGCCGGTTTTATAGCAGTTACTTCTTACCCTCAGTGGGTGGCCAGTGTGGTTCATGTGCCGAAGAAAGATGGTAAGGTCCGAATGTGTGTTGACTATAGGGATTTGAACAGGGCGAGCCCCAAGGATGATTTCCCTCTACCTCATATCGACGTTCTGGTTGACAACACTGCTCAGCACAAGGTATTCTCCTTTATGGATGGTTTCTCCGGTTATAATCAGATCAAGATGGCTCCCGAAGACATGGAGAAGACGACTTTTGTTACTCAGTGGGGTACCTTTTGCTACAAGGTCATGCCTTTTGGATTGAAAAATGCTGGGGCAATGTATCAGCGTGCCATGGTTGCTTTGTTTCATGACATGATCCATCATGAGATTGAAGTATACGTCGACGATATGATTGCAAGGTCCCGAACTGAGGGAGAACACCTTGACCATCTCCAGAAGCTGTTTGACAGGTTGAAGTTGTATAAGCTGAGGTTAAACCATAACAAGTGCACCTTCGGGGTGAGGTCTGGTAAACTGCTAGGTTTTGTCGTAAGCGACAAAGGTATTCAAGTGGGTCTTGCAAAGGTGAAAGCTATACAGGAGATGCCAACTCCCAGGACAGAGAAAGAAGTCAGAGGCTTCTTGGGACGACTGAACTACATTTCCCGATTCATCTCGCACCTGACTGCTACTTGTGAGCCAATCTTCAAGCTACTGAAGAAAGATCAAGTAGTACGTTGGAATGATGAATGCCAAGCCGCTTTCGAAAGGATCAAAGAGTATCTCCAAGAGCCACCTATTCTGATGCCACCAGTTGAAGGGAGACCTCTGATCTTATACTTGACAGTACTTGACAACTCGATGGGGTGTGTGCTGGGGCAGCATGACGAGTCTGGCCGAAAAGAGCATGCTATTTACTACCTTAGCAAAAATTTTACTGACTGTGAGACCCGATACTCACTGCTCGAGAAAACTTGTTGCACTTTGGCATGGGCTGCTCGCCGGCTGAGACAGTATATGTTGAATCACACTACTCTGTTGATTTCAAAGATGGATCCAATCAAGTATATCTTCGAAAATCCTGCTTTGTCCGGAAGAATAGAAAGATGGCATATGATCCTGACTGAGTATGACATCCAATATACGACCCAAAAGGCAATCAAGGGAAGTGTATTGACAGACCATTTGGCACATCAGGCAATGGATGATTACCAGTCTATGAACTTTGAATTTCCAGACGAGAATATCATGTTGATAACTGATTGTGAGACACCTGGACCGGATGAAGGACCTGAGGAAGGATCCCGATGGTCTATGTACTTTGATGGAGCTTCAAACGCTTTGGGTAATGGCATTGGCGCTATGATCATATCTCCTAAAGTCTCTCATACTCCGTTTACCGCCCGACTATGTTTCAACTGCACCAACAACATGGCGGAGTATGAAGCGTGCATTATGGGTCTTCGAGCTGCAATTGACCTAAGGATTAAGTTTCTAAGTGTCTTCGGAGATTCCGCTCTCGTGATCAGTCAGATCAAAGGTGAGTGGGATACGAAACACCCAAATCTTATTCCTTACAAGGAGTATGTATTAACGTTGCTTCCCCATTTCGAGGAGATAACCTTTGAACACTTCCCCAGAGAGGAGAATCAGTTGGCGGACGAGCTGGCTACAATGTCTTATATGTTCAAAGTAAATTGGGACAACGAGGCTCCCTGGATTATCATTGAAAAACTGGACGAACCTGCGCATTGTTGTGATATTGAGACTGAAGAGGTAGCAGAAAAGCCCTGGTTTCATGAGGTGAAGAGGTATCTTGAAACTCAGGAATACCCTGAGGGTGCATCTGTTAACGACAAGAAGTTTCTGAGAAGGTTCGCGGCAAAGTTCTTCATCATTAATGACATCCTTTACAAGCGTAACCATGATTCGACCTTACTGCGATGTGTGGATAAGAATGAAGCAGAAAGGATCATGGCGGAGTTACATGAAGGTACTTTCGGGACCCATTCCAGTGGACACACCATGGCAAAGAAAATCCTCCGGGCAGGATATTACTGGTCCACAATGGAAGCTGACTGTTATCAGCATTCTCGGACATGTCACAAGTGCCAGGTCTATGCTGATAAGGTGCACATACCTCCAGTTCCTTTGAACGTCTTGACAGCGCCGTGGCCTTTTGTAATGTGGGGCATTGATATGATCGGCGAGATCAGACCTACGACATCCAACGGGCATCGTTTCATCCTGGTAGTGATTGATTACTTTACGAAGTGGGTTAAAGCAGCTTCCTTTGCTATGGTAACCAAGAACATTATGGCACGGTTCATTTGGCATAATCTGATCTGTCGATACGGTGTACCAGAGAGGATCATTACGGACAACGGTACCAATCTTAATAACAAGATGATCACTGAGCTTTGCGAGCAATTCAAGATACAACATCATAACTCTTCTCCCTACCGGACGAAGATGAATGGGGCTGTGGAGGCGGCTAATAAGAACATCAAGAAGATTGTGCAAAAGATGACAGTGACATACAAAGACTGGCACGAGATGTTACCATTTTCTCTTCATGGGTACCGTACCTCAGCACGGACGTCAACAGGGGCAACACCTTATTCCTTGGTATATGGTATGGAGGCAGTCTTGCCCATTAAAGTTCAGATACCCTCTCTTCGGACCATGAAAGATGCAGGTTTGAGCGAAGATGACTGGATTCAGACCCGGCTTGATCAGCTGAACCTACTCGACAAAAAGAGACTCACTGCTATTTATCATGGTCAGACGTACCAAAAACGGATGATCAAGGCATTTAACAAGAAAGTTAGATGACAAGAGTATCAAGTTGGGGATCAGGTAATCAAGCGCATTATTCTACCTCAAGGTGATCCTAGGGGCAAATGGACCCCTACTTACGAAGGGCCATTTGTGGTTAAGAACATTTTCTCAGGAGGAGCTATGATTCTAACCACCATGGATGGTGACGACCATCCTCACCCTGTCAATGCAGACATAGTAAAAAGATACTACACATAATCAAAGACCCGCTAGGTTGACTGGCCTAGGCAAAAATAAGGGCTTCCCGGCGAACCAAAAGGGTTCGGGCAAAAACAAGGGATGAAAATAAAAAAAATCTGTACACCCGGCAAGTCGAAAACTTGAAAAGGCGGCTTGGGCAAAAATGGGTATCCCGGTGGACTGAAAACCCGAAAGGGCGGTCCAGGAAAAATTTAGGGATTAAAGCGTAACACTATGTCTCATTGGATCACCTTGCATCCAGACTTCGGTATTGACTATCAAGCTCGGACGGCGCCGATCAATCAGATTCATCTTCAACTAAGCAGCAAAAGTGATGAGACGCTTGAAGATATAAAGGCAATAGCAGAGTTGGAACCCAGTGGGATTATTCACATTAGTTGTTTTTGTTTTCTTTTCACAAAATGTAAATTCTATTTGTTCGGCGGCATTCTCTTACTAGGACATCAGCCTCTTGTACAAACACGCCTATTTACAGGCCAAACTTCAAAATCAATACAAATTCATTTTCAGACAAGTTTCAAACTGTTTTTCCTTTATCTGTTTTGTTTTGCAAAGAACGTCCAATGTTCATTTTTGATATATGCATTTGACATTAATTACTGCTCATAAATATTTACATGCGAAACAAAGGACGAATTACTGGTAATATCAGAAACAGGGACATAAGAAATGTCCAAGTTGTGTAGTTGTTTCGTCCACCAGGTACCAAGGTAGGTTCAGCTAAAGAATGTGGCTAAGATACCTTCGCTCCCCGCAGAGCAAAACATTAGTGGTAGCTCTCCCAACTGAGACTTGCAGTTAGATACAAATCAGCAATACTCTCCCTCCAAGCAGAGTTAATCTACCATCAGCCCTAAAAAGGTTGGGTATCCCTAGAAGGTCTTAATATTCCCCAACGGAGTATAAAGATATTCCCCAGCAAGTATAAGAGCATCCCCGGCAGTCTTAATATTCCTCAACAGAGTATAAGAATGTTCCCCAACGGAATACGAGATACCCCCAGTGGAGTCATTTCCCCAGCACAGTCTAAAAAAGGCTTCCCGGACAGAGTTGAATCATCTTCCCCAGTAGATTCTGGAAGCTTATCCCCTGTAGAGTGCAAATAAATATCCCCAGCCAAATTCAGAGGGTTATCCCCACAAGAGTCTAACTGGGTTATCTTCAGCAAGTTTGCAACTGAAAGATCATCCCCAGCGAAGTTCTCTCTTTCCCCGAACAGGAATTCAATCCTCAATAGATTCAGTATCACCAGTAACGGTAATCCATCCCCAGCGGAGTTCATCATTAAAATTCCCAACAAAGTGTATCAGCAGAATCCCCAGCGGAGTTTATCGTTAAAATCTTCAGCAGAATACCCCTTCCCCACAGAATAATTCCCCTCAGAGTAATCTCTTCATCAGCTTATTCCCCAACAGAGTTCTTTTCTCCTGCAGGTTTATCCTCACAACCATCTTCGCCCACCATCCCTGGCGGAAGCGAAGCATTCAACTTTATTCTCCAGCAGCTCCGAGATTTATTTTCCCTAACTGAAGCATTACATGTTCATACATCACGCTACATGCATATACGCATCATACCATACAATCTCATTTATTTTGAGAACATCATTGCCTGATACATATCATGCATTACATACAACTAACCTTTACCTTTCAGGAAAGATACAATCGAAATTCAAGTTATAAAGCCCGGGTACGACCAGATAGTATCTTGATTTCTACAACATATTGTGAAGCCCGAATTATGACCAGATAATAATATCAGACTACCGCGAAGCCTGGATTACGACCAGATAGTGACATCTCTCAAAAGCAAGCTATGAAGCCCAGAGAACGACCGGATAATAGTTTACTCCCCAGTGAGCCATGAAGCCCAGATTGCGACCGGATAGCAGCTCAGTAAGCACCATGAAGCCTGGATTCGACCAGATAATGGTATATCATAAACACAAGCCGTAAAGCCCAGATCACGAGCGGATAACAGCTCAACAAGTTATTGTGAAGTCTGTATTACGACCAGAAAGCAATACAAGACCATGAAGCCTGGATTATGACCAGATAATGATAGAAGATGTTGTGAAGACTGGATTACGACCAGATAGCAACCAAGAGTACTACGAAGCCTGGAGTTCGACCAGATAGTGGTATGATACATCGTGAAACCTGGATTACGACCAGATAACGTTAAGGGACACTGTGAAGCTTAGATTACGACCAGATAACAGTTTACCCAGCCAGTTACTGTGAAGCCCGGATTCGACCGGATACTAGTAAACCCGACAATCAAAGGAAAGCCCAGATGCGACCGGATAACCACTTGATTTGTTCTGAAGCCTGGATTTCGACCAGATAAGAAGGGAGGTATTGTGAAGACTGGATTACGACCAGATAGTAGTACGTGACACCATGAAACCTGGATTCGACCAGATAATGGTATAACACATCGTGAAGCCTGGATTACGACCAGATAGGGGTACAAGGCACTGTGAAGCTTGGATTCCGACCAGATAGCAGTTTACATGGACAGTTACTAAGAAGCCCGGAGTCGGCCAGATATTAGTGTGCCTTAAATTAATGTTGAAGCCCAGAGGCTACCAAATAACCACTTGATTTATTTTGAAGCCTGGATTTCGACCAGATAAGAAGCGAGGTATTGCAAAGCCCGGATTACAACCGGATAGCAAGTTTAATCTCAATCCCTCAGTAAGTCACTGAAAATCCTGGATTACGACCAGATAGCAGTCGGTCTTATCACTATGAAGCCTGGGTTACGACCAGATAGTAGTTCACTCTCATCTCTTCAACAGTGATGATTTCCAAGTAGAATAACGGGCGACCAAGCAACTAAAGTTCTATTTCTCCTAAGACAAAGGACAACATTCCCCAGCGGAGTCTCCCTCAATAACAGGTATACAAGCTCTCGCTAAGGAATCTCTTACGCGATTGACACTCCTTTGGGTGGAATCTTTAAGCCCATCTCCCATCATCAATCTCCAAATGGCATCTGTAAGCCTATTCCTGACATCCCAAGACAAATACTACTTCATGCGAGTGCAAATTTCTGGGCACTCTAGTGTTCAAACATCATCCACCTTCGGATCACGAAAGGCCCGAACGCCAATCTATATCCTCAGATTTAAGAAGATTGAACAGGGGCAACTATTGTACCCAAAAATTTTCCCTCCCATATTTCTCAAGACATGTCAAGAGTGATCTCCAAATTGTTCAAGATTGCTCAAGAGTTGGACAGTCAAATCATCTCCTAAGGCAGTCAATTCAAAATTAGGGTTTTGTGTTGCATCAAGGTCCTCATATCCAAATGGCCTCAAATGCTCCCCAATGTCCTAAAATGTTCTCAAGTTCATCCATGTCAAATTTCAAGACTTGCAGAGAAAGTTTGATCAGTCAATTGCTCAAGATGTCCAAAAATCGACTGTGCTATGGCAAAAGTCAACTGTGACCTACAAATAGTCAAACCTCCAGATTTTTTGCCAACATTCTCATTTTTAAGTATAATTCATCATTTGATCAAGGGTTGATCATGATTCATCAAGGATTGCTCAAGATTCATCAAGATTCAAAAGTTGCTAAATTAGGGTTTTGTAGGAAAAGTCAACTCAACTTTGACCAAGCATAAATTTCTCATACTTTATGAGAAATGACCCATCCAAATCTCATTTTTAAGAGGATTCAATTTCCTACAATCCATATTCACACCCCAAGATCAATAAATTCTCTCACAAAAAGTTACAAATTTGGACATTATAGGTCATTTTTGAAAGTCAACAAAAACACCTTTTTTTCCAAACATTATAACTTGAGAATGGAAGATCAAAATGAGATGAGACCAAAAGGGTTGGTTAGAGGACATCTCAAGGTTTCTAAAAAGTCCAATAACACCTCCAAAAGTTCAAAATTGAAGAAGTTATGCATTGTTGAAGTTGGGCATTTTTCCAAAATGGCCAAAAGTCAACTATCCTCAAAACTCCAATTTTTGACAAAAGGGCCCACTTTTTTCCACTTGATATGGTCTTGTCATGCCACACACGTGTCCCATCTTTAATTTTATGGCCATTCATTTATTTTCTATTTTATTTAATTTTTATTGATTTAATTCATTTTAAATCAATATTAAATCAAATAAAATCTAAAAATTGATGTAATGAGATTCTTGTGGTCATTATAGGTCTTCATTGTCAAGATACATCAAACCAAATCTGAATCATGCCTTATGGTGCACAAAATATTTGATTTGAGCCATTTTTAGAAGTTTGTTAATGGAAGATCATATCAAATCATGAACCTTCAATGCACATGGATTCAAACCCAAAGGTTAAACCTAATTCATTCTATAACACTTGTACAAGCCAAGAAAATCAAGAACACGCCCTAGGCATTACAGATACGGCCATACAAAGTTTGGAAAAATTGTGAAAAAGTGGGAGATCAAAATCAACATTAGAGCACGATTCAGTCCAAAAGCTTGACATAGCTCTCTTGGTGGAAATCTCTTGAAGTTGTACCAATCGAAACCAAATCCTAAAACCTCCTAAATCGCGTTGTAAGTCATCATGAATACACCTCTGTACATGAGAACGTAACTCATCATTCTTGCATCTTTTTGACAAAACATTAACATATTCTTGTTCCTTGGTTGATTTCTAAGCGTTCTATAATACTCAATTTCATTCTCATGGCCTGTACTGTAATGCTCGAACCTAGGGTTCTTGTTCTTGTTTTTTAGGCCTTTTCGATACAGGCAAAATCAATGCAAATAATTGGTACAGGGATGATCAGGGGAAGGAGACGAGCACAATGGTATTCTTAGAACTCGTTTCCAAAGCCTGTAGGTGATTTTAGATGGCAGCCATGGATTCTGTTGCGGATAAAATCTGCAGGTAAAAACACTGGCCTTTTCAACGAAGAAGACGAAGGTGTGTCTTCTTCTTACTGGTTGATGCAAATCAGCGCGCTTTTTTTTTATTTTTTCCAGGCATAATTAATTGTTTGATATATAATATTTGTTTTCTATTCTAATAACAATTAGGCAGTTCAGTTGAGTTGGCAAACACGCTATGGGAAAACCCTTTGGGACCTGGGTTCGAATCCCAGGTCCCCCAAAACCTTTGTACAATTTTTTTTCAGGCAATTGCACGGGACTCAACAAACGTGGACCATCATGTTCCTCATCCCATCAAATGCCAAGTGCCCTTCAAGCCAGATCCAAAGGCCAGAATTGCAGATCCACCATGGACTAAAGTCAACAAGCGCGTATTGGAATGGGAAAGTCAAAGCAGGCTGATTGAAATTGGGCCTGGAAATTGCTGATTCCACCATCAAATTAAGCCCACACCCCCTGGGTTTATCTCTTTTTCTCTTTTACATTTTTATTTAATTGTTTATTAATTATTATTTCTAATTAATTGCTAACCAAATAATTAATATTTTTCTTAATTAAAAAATCAGAAACAAAAAATAATATTTTAATTAATTTCACTATTTTATTATTTTTGTAAATAAATAATTTAATCAATTTAGTTTTGTTAATTAGGTATAATTTCAACATTTTTTGCAATAATTTAAAATTAATTAGAATATTAGGTTTTAATAACTTTTAACCATTCTTGTTTTATTTCCTTAATTATAAAAAACCCAAAACTATTTTCATTTAATTAATTAATTCAATTATTAGCTTAATTTAATTTCCATTTAATTCAAAAATAACAAAAAAAATCTCTTTCTTTAATAAAAAGGGTCAAAACCCTAAAAATGCTCCGATTTAATTTCCTTGCACGCGATTCATTTGTTTCCAATTTTGTAATTGCTTCGGGAATGTAATAGTTTTTTTTAAATTAGGACATTATTTATTTATCGCTTTTATTTACTTTCCGCAATTTAATTTTAAAGGGTTTGTCTTTGGCGATGTAAATACCCCACGCCTTGTAATAGCTTAGATTTACCTTCCCGCAATTTAATTTCCGCACAATATTGACTGCTAGATATTTGATAAATAGGAAATGCATGACAAGATCAATCTTAAAACTTAAAATCAACAATAGCTCACCCATGACATGTACAGATAAAAATCAACCGAATTAACACACGTGCACATGCCACTCTTAGGGTACACCTCACTTGGTTGCCTCGAACGTGGTCATTGAGTATAGGAAGTCTTAGAGGTCGCCCTCTTGTCCAAAGATCATAGTTGCCTCGAAACGGTTGCCTCGGAAAAATGATCTAAGACATTACGGTTACCGCTAAGGCATTCTAACATTGCTTTAGTGACCATACATCCCTTAATCGAATTGACCCTTAAACTCCAACGACGATGCTACCTACTCCTCAATAGTGGGATAGCATTGTCTAAAGGACACTTGTACAGTTTAATTCCTTTTTCGAGTAGGTAGATGGTTCTTAAGTACTTGCTCCTTTTAAAACAAAACAAAACTTTTCGCACTTACACTCTCTTCAAAACAAAAACTCTTTTCAAACCCACAAACACAAAGAAAAGCAAATTTTGAAAACACAATGAGCAAGTACCTAAGAGCCCGTGGATAACCACGGATAGAAAGGGTGCTAATACCTTCCCTTTCTATAATCTACCTCCCGAACCCGAGAAACATCTCAAAAAGGAATTTTTCTGTGCTTTTGTCCTTTCCTTGTTGGATAAAATAAAAGACGGTGGCGACTCTTTCTTACCGCGACATTTTGCGAAAACAAACGCAAAACGCGAACCAGCATTCCAAAACAGTCAGTTCTCATTCCCACCGATCACAGGATGCAATTCCCTACAATTCATCTTCAGCTCCCAAGTTCAATATATGCACTCACAAGAAGATATGAATTTGGACATTATAGGTCATTTTGAAAAGTCAACAAAAACACCTTTTGGGTCAAAGCTTCATACATGAACATGGAAGACTCAATTGAGATGAGACAAAAAGGGTTGCTTATAGGACATCTTAAGCTTTCTAAAAAGTCAAAAGAACATATCTCTAAGGTCAAAATTGAAGGAGTTATGCATTGGCAAAGTTGACCTTTTTTGCAAAATTGCCAAAAGTCAAAAGTGGCCAAAATTGCAATTTTTGTCAAATAGGCCCAATTTTTTATGCTTGCATTGAGGTTGTAACATGACCCACGACCCATGATCTCTCCCACTTGTCTTTATTTTATTTTTGTCATTTATTTTGATTTTTATTTCTATTAAATCAAATAAAATCAAAATAAAATCATGAAAATATTAAAACTAATCAAAGCTTGAGATTTTATGCATGTTTAGGTCTCTTATACAGCTGGAAGAAGAATCATATCATGCAAGCTTCATTTGCATACAAAAATATTGGATTTGGCTTGATTTGGAAAGATTTGCATAAGGATCAAATCACGATTCAATCATCTTAATTGGAGAATATTTGAAACCAAATTGCAACCCTAATTCATTCTAGGGTACATATAGAACAAGAGCAGATCAAAATCAGGGGGATTTGGAGGCGTGTAAACAAGAGAGAAAGTTTTAAGAAATTGGAAAAAAGTGGCACACTAGTTTCTAAGTTGCAGGCCAATTCAAAGCATTCTAAGCATCCCAAACGTTTGTTGGATATCCCAAGAACGTGTTCCAACCATTAGCAAGCCCCATAACATCCAAAAACGCACTGTAAGAGTCCCACGACTTCCATGTTTTTTTGAATTCGTATATTATGATTCTGGTATCTTTAGCACGAAAAATTTACATATTCTTAATCCTTGAATCATTTGCAAGCTAATGGTTGTATTTAATTGCATTTTTATTGACTGCATACTAAGATGCCATGATTAGGGTTCGAGCTTTGTTTGTAGGGGTTTTTCATACAAGAATAATTGGCCCTAATGGAGGAGACCTTTGTGATCAGCGGTTCAAACCCAGTTGATCCATGGTCTTGAATTTTATTTATATTGCTTGTATGCAATTTCTAAAATGCACATGGTTATAACTACAACGCCACGCCTGCAGGTAAAGGTTCAGAGTTTTAAACGACAGATCCAGGGAAGAAGACGGTGGTGTGTCATGACTTTACTGGCCGATTTAAATTCTGGCACGTTTATTCTGGCCAGAACCCTATAGCTCTGATCTATTTGTTTATTTCTATTGTATTGATAAACTAACACCCAGCGCAGTTGGTCAGAAGAAGGAAATCAGAAGCTCATGATTCTGCATTCGATCCCAGGAGTGAGCTTTTGGCATTTTTCCACTTTATTTTCACCAGATCCAGCGCCTACATCTTCTGAGGGTCATCTTCTGGCTTCATCAACCAGGACCGGATCAGACATCATCTGGTCATAATCTGCTGGATCCACCAGCCAGGAGCAGGCCCAGTATCATCATCCTCTGGACCATCATCCTCTGGACCCTCATCCTATGGACCATCATCCTCTGGACCATCATCCTCTGGACCATCATCCTCTGATCAGAGCCGCTAACAACAGGCCCTTGGGTTACTTCTTATTTTTCTTTAATTTTCCTTTCTTTAGTTATTCTGTTTTTTTTATCAACACCAAATTACCCTTTTTTAATAACCAACAAAAAAATCACAAAAAAAAACTTGTTTTCTTGATAAGCGTATTTTTAATTAATTAGTTTAAATTAATTTAAGGCAATTCTAATTTCTTTCACAATTAAAATTATTAGGATTTTCTTTTTTAATTCAATTATTTCATTACTCTCCTAAATAATAAAAAATGACAAAAAAATATGTTTACTTTAATCAATTACAATTAGGTTCAGTCAAGGGTCAAAACCCTAGTCGCTTCATATTTAACTCGCCGCGCGCTGATTATATATCTTTAGAATATTGTTGTAATTGTTCCTGGTTTGTAATAGTTTAATTAGGATTTCCTTTTATTTATTGTTTTACGGGTTTTTGGCTATGTAATTAATCCCCCTCCCCGAAGCCTTGTAATAGCGTAGTTTTATTTCTCACATTTTAATTTTCGCAAGTATTGACTGTTAGATGTATGATAATAGGATTGTATGACAAGATTGCATGTTAATTTAAAATGGCTAGAAAACCCTAATATGCAAAGATAATAACTTGAAATCAAATCACTTGCACATGCGCAATCTTAGGGTATACTCTCACTTAGGTTACCTTCGGTAAACGATCATTAAGTATAGGGTGTCTTAGTGGTTGCCCTCTTGTCTAAACAAAGATCAAATGTCCCGTTTGAAAATGTTGCCTCAGAAATGTTGCCTCGGAAAGGTTGCCTCAGAAATGTTGCCTTGAATATGATCTTAAGACATTAGGGTTATTACTAAGACGTCCTAACATTTCTTTAGTGATCGTATGTCCCTTTCGAATTGACCCTTACAACTCCAACGACGGCGCTTCCTATTTCTCAATAGTAGGATAGCATTGCCTAAAGGAAACAAGAACAAAAATAATCTTTTTTCGAGTAGGTAGAATCTTAAGTACTTGCTCAAATCAAACTTCTTTTACACCAAACACTTTTCAAACAAGGTTTTCAAAAACACTTCGTAACACTCTTGAAGACATAAGCAAGGGTTAAAACGAAGTAAAACAAAACTTTTCAAAACAAACACACACAAGCAATTTAAAAGATGAGCAAGTACCTAAGAGCCCATGGAAAACCATGGATGGAAAGGGTGCTAACACCTTCCCTTTCTTTAATCTACCCCCCGTACTCAAAATCTCGAAAAAGGAATTTTTATGTGCTTTTGTCCTTTCTAGTTGAATAAAATAAAAGTCGGTGGTGACTCTTGCTTACCGTGACATTTTGCGAATAAAAAATGCAAAACACAAACCAGCATTTTCCAAAACAGTCAGTTTTGCCACCGTATCACAGTAGGTACCAATTGATAGTATCGAAAGGTGAAGCAGTGGTGCTTGGGATCAAAGAACTGAAAAAGTACACTCATCATATTTTCATCAAAGTTTGAAGTAACCAGGTCGAGAAGTCGACCATGTCTCTTGGTGAACGCAGAAGTTTCTGAAACCCTTGATACTAGATCTTTGAGTTGGGAAGGTATCTTCACAAAGCTGATTCAGATAGTGTTTCTACGAACAAAAGCCATGATCTACAAAATAGGGCAAAGATAAATTCCCTTGGTCTTTGAAATGGTCAGTGCAATAAGAATGGATGCTATGTTATGATGCATGATGTCATGATAAAACACAGGTATAACAAACACAGGTATAACAAGCACAGTCAAACCACACAAAGTCCTTAGGTTTAAGGCTTGCATGAGGTCAAAAGTAGTACCCTTTTGAAGTTAGATTGGTTCAACCTGTCCTATAAATAGTAACCGGGTTCTAAAAGGGATCTCAATATCACCGATCTTTCGCCCAGCTTCATTCAATATGCGATTGACTCGCAACCAAACAAAGCTCAAGAGTCAGACCTCAATGAGTGTAGCATCGAGTATTTGTCGACCTTGGGAATACACCAAAGCCGGCCATCTCGCTACGTCCTACTGGCTAAGTTGTGCAATTAAAGGTTCTAAGGCCAGTTGATGCTTCACGACACCATGCAGCGGCCCCGTACTCTCCCTGGTTGACTCAAGGGTTACCGGCACCAACCAAAGTTCCACATCAATGTAGCTACTACTTCAACTGTGCCGGTATACCCCATCATAGTTCCCTTACAATTTATTGCTACTTACCAAAAAGCTGTTTCCCCGATCCAGGTGTAGGATCAAATAACCCAAACAGTTCCCATAAATATAAAGCAAGCAATAGAATTAAGAGAAAGCAATTAAATATGACCTAGATCCTAAGGTTTACCCCACCTTATATTTTACTCCCCAACAGAGTCGCCAGTTCTATGATACGGTGGCAGAACCGAATGTTTTTACTAGTTTACGTTTTGCGTTTTTTGTTCGCAAAATGTCACGGTAAATAAGAGTCGCCACCGACTTTTATTTCATCCAATCATGGAAAAGAAAAAAGAACAGAAAAAACCTTTTTTCGAGATATTCTGAGTACGAGGGGTAGATTATAGAAAGGGAAGGTGTTAGAACCCTTTATATCCATGGTTTTCCATGGGCTCTTAGGTACTTGCTCATCTTTTTAAAATTGCTTGTGTGTGTGCTTGCTTTGAAAATGTTTTTACTTCGTGATAACCCTTGTATCAGTCCTCAAGGGTGTGACGAAGTTGTTTTGAAAATTTGTTTTGAAAGGTGTTTGTGTGAAAAGTTTTTTATTGAGCAAGTACTTAAGATTCTACCTACTCGAAAAAAGATTGTTCGTTCTATTTCCTTTAGACAACGCTATCCCACTATTAAGGAGTAGGTAGCATTGTCGTTGGAGTTGTAAGGGACATTCGAAAGGGACAAATACAATCACTAAAGCAATAGTTAGAAAAATTTAGAAATAACCCTAGAGTCTTAAGATCCTTTCGAGGCAACGTTTCCGAGGTAACATTTCCGAGGCAACATTTGAATAAGACATTTGATCTTCTAGGCAGGAGGGCGACCCCTAAAATTTCCTATGCTTAATGACTGTTTACCGAAGGCAACCGTAGTGAGGAAAACCCTAGGAGTGAACATGTGCATGTGAACTCTTTTAGTTATTTAGTCTTTGCACATTATGTGATCTACCGTTTTAAATTTCAAGCATTCTTTTCATACAATCCTATTAGTCATGCATCTAGATAGTTAAAGATTGCGGGAATTTAAAGTGCGAAAAATAAACCTAGCTATTACAAGGCTCTGGGGAGGGGAATTAATTACATGGCCAAAAATCAGGGATTTAAACAGTAAATAAAAACCCTAGGTTAACTATTACAAACCCTGAGCAGTTACAAAATAATGGACAAGTAATTAATAAGCGCGCGTCAAATTAAATGTGAGGACGATTGAAATAACCTAAAACCCTAATTGAGAGAAAAAGTGTTTTTGTGGATTTTTATTTGAGAAAACATTTAATTGCAAATTAATTAAACCTAATTTATAATTGTTTTTAATTATGAAATAAATTAAATTAACCTAATTTTATAATTAACCTAATTAATCAAAGGAATAAATATTTATGAGGAAAAATGATTTTTGATGTATTTTTAAATAAAATTAATTCAATTATGTACAACTAAAGTCCTAATTCTAATTATTTTTAATTATATAAAAAAAAAGATTAAATTACCCTAAATTAATTAAACTAATTGATTAAAAATATTTATTAAAAAAGAGATCTTTTTGTAATTTTTGTGTTTAATAAAAAATAATTCGTGTGTTAATTAAAAAAGAAAATGATTAATGAAATAAATAAAGAAATCAAAAAATGGAAGAAAAAAAATGAGAATTGGGCCTGTTTGCATTGCTGAAGAGGGGGTGAGAATCTGAATTTCCTGGCCCAACAAAGCTGAGCCCAGTCAACCACGCTGGATCCTGTGCAGCGTTGACCTTAGGTGCATCATGGTCCTTCAGGCTGGAATCGTCAGATCTAAGTAGGAGCGCATCTAGTGGCTGGATGTTGGGGTTGTATGGAAGGAGACTAGAGGAGTGGAACACTGGATCTGTTGCAAGAAAAAAAATAAAGCGCTAGGACCTGGGATCGAATCCAGGTCCTTACGCCTCGTACTAATGCTACGCTGCCAACTGAGCTATTATTGTTAGTTGTTAATACAGTAATAATAATTCATAATATACAAAAACAAATCCCATGCCCTGAAACAAACAAATCACGCGCGTTGAATTCAAATATACCAATAGGGTGGTGACAAATCACCTTCTTCTACCTCCAGCCCATCGTCTTAGGTTTATGACCTATACCTACTGTTGTACCCCAAAATTTGCCCTCCCATCTCCTCAACATTTTCTCATCACCAGACCCTTGAAGATCAAGATCCAGTCAGGGTTTCCTCTGCTCAAGACTTCTCCTTGCACTGTGGACTCAAATTAGGGTTTGTGTTTGCACAAGGATGTTTTGACCCAAAATGCCTAAGATGACTTTCATGCTTCATATTGGACTCCCAAGTTTATCCATACCAAGTTTCAAATCTTGATTCCAAGTTTTGCCCAGTCAATTGGACAGTTGACCTAGAAATCAGCTGTATTGGGGAAAAAGTCAACTGTGGCCAATTGACAGTCAAACCTCATGAAATTTGACCCACATCAACATTATGAACTCATATGTACCATTTGATCAAGTTTGGATCACAATTCCACAAGAAATTTGATCAGATCACCAAAAGGGCAAAATGGTCATTTTTAGGGTTTTGACTGCACAAAGGCAATTTTTGACTGTTTGACCTAGCCAATGGCAAACCAAGCTCACATATGGACTCAAGGACCCCATGGAATTATCTTGACATGCTCAACAAGCTCAAAAGATCCCAAGTACACAAGATTGACAGTTGAATTTCCCAGTCAATTGATCAATTTTGACTGTATACTGAAAAGTCAAACTTTGACTTTTTGGTCAAAATCAAGAGTCAAGATTCATTTTTCATCAAAACATGCCAAATCATGAAACTTGTTCACCAAGAAATCACAAAATGCAAATTAGGGTTAGAAAATGGAATTTTTCATAACTTAGAATTTTTCTAAGTTATGAAAAACCCTAATTTTTTCCCAACTTTGCCCCATCTTTTCACCAAGATCCATTTAGATTCCAACAAAAGTCAAAACATGAAAGTTGTAGCTTATTGCATAATCTACAACTTTTATTCACAAAGTTTTCTCATTTGAAGCTTGTATCTCAAGTTACAATTTTTTGAATAAGGGCACTAAACCATTTTTAACTTAGTGAAATTTTAACCTATTTTGACAAGGTTTTCTACCCCACTTCAAGGCCACTTTTCATACCCTTCCACTTGGAATTTCAACTTGCATTTCAAAGATGGATTGTAGTACACATTCCAAGCTTTCCAAAATGTCCAAGAACTCATCAAACAACTTCATAACTTGAGAGATTCGAATTTGACAAGTTGGCAAAAATTCACTTTTGTTCTTCATCAAAACATGTCCATAACTTTGCAAATTTGAACTCAGCATGCTTTAGGCTTGATTACAGGTCCTTGAACATTCCATACTCAATAATTTAATGCATATTCAATGTGTTAAGGTGTTGTTCTTTGAGTGCAAGCATTGTATGCAAGATTAATCCTAAACTAGATAAAGTGCTTTATCCATTTTTGTAAAAAGCTAGCTTTATGTCAAATTGAAATCCAAGCAAGTACAGTTAGGATCTCATTGGCACAAGATTATGGACAAATTGCTTTGATCAAGAGAGGCTTATGCAGCAGGATTAGAGGCCCCCTACTGACCTAAAACACCAAGTGACCATTGCTTGCTTAAAAATTCAAATAACATTGCATAACTTGTGCCAACTTTGATCTGAGCTCACTAACACAAGAAAGAAGTTATCAAACACATTACACAGAACATATCCAAGCTAACACACGAGCCTTTGACCTCCAAAACACTCTCCATCTCAGAATCATCCTCAAACTGCAAAAACAGAGTTGCCTCTGCAGTTTGAGTGCCAACTCCCATTTCCTTCGAGCATTCTTGTCCAAACCTGTTCCTCTACTTTCCTTACAACATATGCAAGCTAACCATGACCTAAAACCTGACCTGTAATCCCTCTAACAGCTTCCACCATTTTTACATCTTTGACTTGCAGGTGAAGTTCTACAGCTTGATTCAGAAGCTCTCAAGACAAAGTAAGCATTGAAACAGCATCCCTGGACCTCAAGGAAGCTTTTCCAATCATCACTGTGCACTGGAAGTTCCTCATTCTCCATATAGAAGTTCAACTGCACAGGTAAAACTTTGAACTCGTATCTCTCTTATTATGCATCTTTAGTCTTAAGTTTGTGAAGAAACAAGGTTCTACTCATAGCCCTGAACATGTACATATCTTTACATTTCATTTCTTTTGCCTGAGTAGAGAGAATTTAAGCTTTGAAAATGGCAGAAAGTTTAGGTCAAGATTTGGGATTGATAAAATTCTCTCTCATTTCTGAGAGTTAGGATGAGTTTTTTATATATTTGGAATCGTGATTCAATGCTTGACATGTTTTGTGTTGAAAGTTTGTGCAAAATCTCAAAGAATCAGGATGCTTGAATCTCTGAAACAAGGCGCGCGTTTTGGCCAAAGGTTGAAGAAGAAGTGGATTGGGCTGGGCCTGTGTTATTTTGCTATCCACACCATTTTTTCTGTTTCATACCCCTTAGCCCATTTGCCTCATTTTTAATTATTTTTGACTTTTTCTTTTTTTGTCTAACTTGTTTATTTTTTCTTAGTATATTAAAATTTTGAAAATATTTTTCTCACCATTTTTTGATTTTTATTTGATTTTATTTGATTTTGCTTTAGTTTATACATAAATACATATATATATTGTTATCTAGGAAAAATAGGAAAATATGTAAAAACACTTCTATTTTTATTTTTATTTTATATTATCCTCTAAAAATATTTCATATAAAAAATACTATTTTCTAAAAAAATAATTATTATTATTATTTATATAGATAGTACATATTTAAAATAATATAAATATACATATATATATATTAATATACTTAGAGTAAAAATACCAAAATATACATATTTTTATTTCATTAATATTTAATACAAAAAAATACATTTTTACAAATATACTTCCTTTTTTTATTTTATTTTAGTGCACAAAAATAGATATCATATATATTGGATAAATAATACATTTTTATAGAATTAGGGTTTCCCCCTAAATATGAAAAAAATTCCAAAAATAGTATCTTTTTATTTTCCTTTTATTTTACATAAATAATACCCTTTTTTTTCATATATATACAAAACATTTCTTTTACATCTTGCATTTTTTTTATTGCACATTGATTAAATTGCAAATATTCAAAATTGATGTAATAATTTTAGGTTTAAATTCTTGTCAATATCCCCATTTGAACATTTGTACCCCCCTTCCCATATTTGGTTGTGTAATAGCTTAGTAAATTTATTTTCGCACTTTATTGCTTTCTAATGATAACATGTTAGAATTAGAGCTTGTATGCGAAAAACGACAAAATAGTTATGACCTAATCTCAAGATAAACAAGCATGAAAATGGACACACAAATCACACTTGCACCCCCTAGGGTATTCCACTTGTTGCCTTTCAAAATTGGGCCATATTGTATGTTGAACTTCTTTGGGCAAAGCAAACAATTTGAATGATCATAGTCCCTCGATAAAACTCTTCAAAACAAACCAAAACAAATGATCAAGTCCCTTAAAGAAAATTGCCCAAAGACATTTAATGTCGTTGCAATTATGGTCTAAACGATGACCCGCGCTTGTCCCTTTCACATCCTAAACATAAGGTTGCCCACCAAATACAATGGTGGAACAAACTTGTTAAAAGGGTTAAAACATAGCAATAATCTTTTGAGAAATTTAGGAGTAGATAAACTCTTAGTTACTTGAATCAATCTTGCAAACTAAAACACTTGCCTATTTCAAAACCATACCTCACAACACTTTCAAAACAACTTTCAAAAACAAATGAAAACCTTTTTCAAAAGACGTACATCTTTGTATACATCCCAACATGGATCATTGCAAAGGTTGCCACCACATTGGCCTCTTTTCAAAATATTTTCAAACCCACACAACACTAAGCACCATTTCAAACAAATTGAAAACAAAAGGCAAGTGATCTAAGCAAGTAACTAAGAGCCCATGGATAACCATGGATAGAAAGGGTGCTAATACCTTCCCTTTCTATAATCTACTCCCCGAACCCAAGAAAACATCTCAAAAGGTTTTTGCTGTGCTTTTTAACCTTTCCTTAGGATAAAATAAAAAGTCGGTGGCGACTCTTGCTCAACCGAAACATTTGCGAATACAAACGCAAAACCTCAAGTCAGTTCTCCCACCGTATCACAGAACTGGCGACTCTGCTGGGGAGTTCTTTAAAAGTGGAGTAACCTTAGGGCTTAGATCACCTTTGTTTTCAATTGATTGCTTTGTTTGCTTTACATTTATGGGCTTTGTATCGGAGATTCATAGATCCTAACCCGGATCTGGGAAATACCCTTTTTAGGTAGCATAATCTGTGAGGGACCTGTCCGGCGTAGACCGACATGGGTGAAGCAGTGGCTACGTTGGTGTGGCATCTTAGTCTGTACCTATATCCCTTGTGTTGCAACGGGGAGAATATAGGTCTTCTAAGGGGTCATTAAACACCAACCAACCTTAGAACCCTAAATTGACCAACTTGGCTATTAGGACAGTAGCAGTATGCTACACTCATTGAGGCTAAACTCTCGAGATGGTTCTGGCCGCGAGAAAAGATTACGATGCTGGAGTTATGACCGATTGAGGGTAGCCAATGATTTGAGATCCTCTAGAACCCGGTTACTTTTGATAGGACAGGTTTTAACCAACAAAACCAAAAGAGGGTAATACCTAAAACTCATGCTGGCCTGAAACCTAAGGGTGTCTGGTGTGACTTGTGTGCCTTATTTACCTATGTGAATACTTGTGGTGTGCTTCATCATAGCATCATGCCATCATACCATTGCATGCATCCTGTACAAAGGGCTAACCCATTTCAAAGACAAAAAAGGTTTCATCTTTGCCTTGTTTTGTAGGACATCATGATGCCCATGCGTAGGAATACTGTCCAGCTCAACTTTGTTCAACCACCAGTGTTACTCAGAGATTTGGTTGGTAGGATTCCAAACACTTCTTCCTTCATCAACAGACATGGTTCTCTCCTTGGCTTGGTCACTGCAAAATGGGACCAACAACTGATAAGTGTTCTGACCCAGTTTTATGACCCTCTGTACCATTGTTTCACCTTTCAAGACTTCCAGCTGGTTCCTACCCTGGAAGAGTTCTCTTATTTGCTTGGAATCCCTGTCTTGGAACAAACTCCATTTACTGGTTTGGAAAAGACTCCTAGGCCTGAAGAGATTGCTGCAATTCTCCCCTTGACCAAAGAGGAGGTATTGTCCAACTGGGAAACTAGAAATGGGATCAAGGGCTTTTTGGTCAAATTTATGGTTGGCAAGGCTAATGATTTCTGGAATGACTTGGACTTCAAGGCATACGAGGATATTCTGGCTCTTTTGATCTATGGTCTGGTATTGTTTCCCAATCCTGACACCTTCATCAGTATCCATGTCATAAGGATCTTCATGTCTCGGAATCCTGTACCCACTCTTTTGGGTGATATTCTACAACAACTCTATGCTCGTACTGCTCGAAAACGGGGAACTCCATGGTGTTGTGCTCCTTTGCTAGTAAGGTGGTTTATTTCGCACCTTCCTAAGTTCGTGCTGAAGAATGAAGAAGGAAAAGGTTGGGCTCGGAGGTTAATGTCTCTCACTGATAATGACATCACCTGGACTCTCAGAGGTTTGGATGAGGTAGCTGTTATTGACTGTTGCGGAGAATACCCTAATGTTCCGTTGATTGGTACCCAAGGAGGAATCTCTTACAATCCGTGCTTAGCTCTCCGTCAGTTTGGAAGAGCCAGAGGAGATGGGCCTCATGAAATGCTGGTTCCCCACTTCCATTTTGAGTTCCAGGCAGACAGTGACAAACTACGCCGGGGATTCATTAGAGCCTGGGACAGAATCCACAAAGCCAACCCACATGAGTTGGGACCAAAGACTTCTCTGCCATTGAAGCCCTATTGCAAATGGGTCTGCATCCGTGCTCAAAGGTATGGTATGCCCTACGAAGCTGTTAGACCTCTCATTCTTGAGTCTCCTGTTGAAGATGGGGTTCCTCCAACTGTCCTCCCTCCTCAGATACCTACTGATTTTGACACCATGAAGAGATCTTGGGCGCAGCTAAAGGAAGAACGGGATTTCTATCGGGAGAAATTCAACGAGCAGGAACGGAAGATCCAGAGGCTGACTAAGCAATTGGAGGAAGAACGGGTCCTGAACAACTACATCAGCACTGAAAAGAGGAGGCCATGGGAGCATTGATGAGCTCTGGATGTTTCCTTTTATAGTTTTATTTCCTTTCCAGTATCTTTCTTCATTCCTGTAATGCCTAAGGGCAAATTGTTGAACAAATTGAAAATTTTAATCTAATGAAGTGTGTTTCCCTTTTGGTCTACAAAGTTGAATCTTGTTTGTCTTTGAAAACATAAAACATACGCATTCCATTGCACCATATGCATAGCAGGTACCCTATTTCACAGGTTGCTTAATCTCCTTCACTGTTTATTTTGCACAGTCATCATGAATCCAGACTCATCCAGTGAGCAAGCAATCAAGGCCCTTCAGGCCCAAAATGCACAGTTTCAAGAGATGGTCCTAAGCCTAGCCCAAGGTCAGCAAGAGTTGAAGACTCTACTCCTGAAGAAGAAGAAGAAAAAGAGGACTGCGTTGTTCAACACCGGACGCAGATTTGGGAACACACTCCATAATGAAGCTGATCCAACTACTTCTTCTGCTGAGAAAAACAGTCCCCAAGGGGGAGGAGCTCCTAGTCCCGCAGTCTCCGACAACGAGACGGACTATAATGACGAACAATACCCACCTGCTGCTGACAGATACAAGCAATTGGAGGACCGCTTAAGCGCCATGGAAATTCAGAATGTGCCGGGACTGGATTTCGGAGATTTGGGGTTATCTTCTGGGGTAGTAATTCCACACAAGTTTAAGGCGCCTACCTTCGCCAAGTATGATGGGGTCTCCTGCCCAAAGCTGCATCTGAGGTCGTACGTAAGGAAAATCCAACCTTATACGGCGGATAAGAACCTTTGGATTCACTTCTTCCAAGATAGCCTCTCGGGGTCACAGCTTGAATGGTTCTACCAATTAGATGGAACTAGCATCCGACACTGGGAAGATTTGGCAACCGCATTCTACAGACAATACCAATACAATTCTGATCTCGCTCCTACGCGTACCCAACTTCAGGGTATGTCTCTAGGAACGGGTGAAGGGTTCAAAGAGTACGCTCAAAAATGGAGAGATTTGGCTGGCAGGGTGCAGCCTCCATTGACTGATCGAGAGCTGGTTGATATGTTTCTAGGAACGTTGTCTGGTCCATTTTTCAATCATTTGGTTGGTAACTCCTCCGTTGGGTTTACAGATTTGATATTGACGGGAGAAAGGATTGAAGCCGGCATCAGGTCAGGCAAGATACAAAAGACTGCCTCCACAAGTGCTGAGAAGAGGCCGTTTAAGAAAGAAGCAAGTGCCGTCTATGGTCCTAGAAGACAGATCAAGCCCGAAAGTCGCCAAGCCGTCAATGCTTTGGTCATCTCAAAACCTGTTGCTGCTCCTCAGCAGTACAATCAACAAAGAAGCGAAAGGCCCAAGAGGCAGTATACTCGACTGAGTATGACCTTATCTCAAATTTTACCCCAACTGTTATCCACCAACCTGGTGACCCTCAAAGAAGCTCCTAAGGTCGTCAACACTGCGTCTCCTAAGTATAACCCAAATGCCCGGTGTGCTTATCATTCTGATAGTCCCGGGCACACTACTGATGATTGCTGGGCCTTGAGAAACAAAGTACAAGATCTGATCGACGCAAAGGAAATTCAGTTTGAAGCGCCGGAGAGACCAAATGTTGTAACTGCTCCTATGCCCCAGCATAGAGTAAATGCCATTGAGGAAGAATTGTATGCTGTTTCGGTAAATGAAGTCGTTACCCCTCTGAAGACCGTTAAGAAGAACCTACTGCGGGCCGGTTTATTTCCGGGTTGCAGTGAAGGTTGCCTGTTCTGTGCTGTTTCCCTATCTGGTTGTCCCTTGCTGAAGTTAGGTATCCAAAGCCTAATGGATAGCAAGGAGATTCTGTTTAAGAAGTCTGCTGTTCAGTTGGTTCCGGTAAAAGAAGTTTCTGTGGTTACCATCTTCAAAAATCCAATCAAGGCTCTCCCGAAGAAGCCTGTTCAAATCATGACTATTGCACCTGTGGTTATTACTGTTCTGGGGCCTCTCCCTTACGTATCGGATAAAGCTGTCCCCTGGCACTATGGGGCAGATGTATATGTAAATGGAATCAAAAAAGAATTCGACACTGGCGCCAGTATCTGCGATATCACTGGTCCAGCCAAGGTCACCCGCAGTGGCAGGCTCTTCTCGCCTGACATTGCACCGCCCGCTACTCGAAGACCCCTCCTTATAACACCTGCAAGTGTACCCGTTACTGTTGCTGATCAAGTTGTTTCCCCTGCCGCCGAGTCATCTAATGCTCGGGGCAAAGGGGTTGAGGAAGAGCCTGCCCGGATGGAGGCACAAATACCCATAAATGCTGAGGCCTCCCAACAAGAAATGGAGGAGATCCTGAAAATAATAAAGAAAAGTGATTTCAATGTTGTCGAGCAGTTGGGGCATACGCCCTCCAAGATCTCCATGCTCTCCTTGTTGCTATGCTCCGAGGCCCATGCTAAGGCCTTGATCTCATTTCTCAAGACGGCCCATGTGCCGCAGGAGACAACTGCAGTCCAGTTCACTGATTGTGTAGCAAATCTGACAGCAGACAATGGCTTGGGTTTTTCAGATGCTGACCTGACTGCGAAGGGAAGAGACCACAATGATGCCCTGCATGTCTCTATCGAATGCAGGGGCACTACTCTGGCGCATGTATTGGTGGACACTGGTTCTTCCTTGAATGTTCTACCGAAAAAGGCTTTGGACCGGTTGGATTATGAAGGCCTAGAACTGAAGCCCAGCAATATCATAGTCAGGGCCTTTGACGGTTCCAAAAGGATGGTTCATGGAGAGGTTAACATCCCTATTCGTGTGGGCTCTCAAGTGTTTGACTCTACTTTTTATGTGATGGATATACGACCATCGTACTCTTGTCTGCTGGGTCGGCCTTGGATCCATAAAGCTGGGGCAGTGACCTCTACCCTGCACCAGAAGCTGAAGTACCCTGTCAGGGGGAAGATCGTCACTGTGCAAGGAGAAGAGGAGTATATGGTGAGCCATTTGAATTCCTTCAGATACATTGAGATGGACGGGGAGTTTATTGAAACCCCCTTTCAGCATTTCGAGGAGGTACATCCAATTTCAGCAGCAGCAGAAACAACAGTCGAAGAGAATGTTCCTTTGAAGATGGCTTCCCTAAGGGATGCCCGGGCCGTGGTTCAGAAAGGCGATGGTACAAACTGGGGTCAGCTTCCTGACTTCACTCAGAAGAACGACAAGTTTGGGCTGGGCTTTACTGCAGAGGCTCAGAGGGCTGTGCGCCAGGAGAAGGTCAGAAAGGCTCCGGTGTTTATCTCCAGCTCAAGGGTGAATGCTATCGAGGAGGATGTAGAGGAAGCAGAGTTTGACAGTTGGATCTACCCGACTGCCAGCGACGGACCAAGCAACTGGACGACAAAGGATTTTACCCCTATCACATTTGTCACGCAGTAATTAATTTCTTTTGATTTCCAATTTGTAACAAACAATATGTTAAAACCTTGTTGGCTCGGTGTCCTACCCGGGGCATCGTAGCTCCATTTGTGAGGGATTTTTGTATGACATTTTCATATATCATCAATCAAAACATTGGACGTTTGTTGCATTTCAAATCTTGTGCTCTTTTCCTTTCTGTGTTATATATATTGCAAAACAGCTATATTTACACACACTCACTTATACAGGTTTCAATCCACTCTGGATCTCACTGGTAACAGCTCTGCTACCGCCGGTTATGACTTCGAAAATCCGATCAACTTGGCCGAAGACGAAGGTGAAGATGATTGCGAAGTGCCTGGTGAACTCGCAAGACTGCTACTCCAAGAAGAGAGAGCTATTCAACCACATGAAGAGCCTGTGGAAACAATTAACCTGGGTACTGAGACAGATAGGAAAGAGGTCAAGATTGGTGCCAATCTAGAGCTCAGCGTGAAGCAACGATTGATCCAGATGCTACAAGACTACATGGAGATTTTTGCTTGGTCCTATGAAGATATGCCTGGTTTGGATGCCGACATTGTAGTTCATCACCTACCAACCAAGGAAGATTGCCCTCCGGTAAAGCAAAAAGTCCGACGGATGCGTCCAGAGATGTCTGAAAAGATCAAGGCCGAGGTTATGAAACAGTTTGATGCCGGGTTCCTTGCAGTAACTTCTTACCCTCAGTGGGTTGCTAATGTGGTACCAGTGCCGAAGAAGGACGGTAAAGTCAGAATGTGTGTTGACTACAGGGATTTGAACAGGGCCAGCCCCAAGGATGACTTCCCCCTACCTCACATTGATGTCCTTGTTGACAATACAGCTCAACACAAGGTGTTCTCCTTCATGGATGGTTTTTCAGGGTATAATCAGATCAAGATGGCTCCAGAAGATATGGAGAAGACTACCTTTGTGACTCAGTGGGGCACCTTCTGTTATAAGGTCATGCCATTCGGATTGAAAAATGTTGGGGCAACCTATCAACGTGCCATGGTTGCTTTATTTCATGATATGATCCATCATGAGATTGAGGTATACGTTGATGACATGATTGCAAGGTCTCAAACTGAGGAGGAGCACCTTGACCATCTGAGGAAGTTATTTGACCGACTCAAGTTGTACAAGCTGAGATTGAATCCCAACAAATGCACCTTTGGGGTAAGATCCGGAAAATTGCTAGGTTTCATTATAAGTGATAAAGGTATTCAGGTGGACCCTGCCAAGGTAAAAGCCATACAAGAGATGCCGACTCCAAGAACAGAGAAAGAAGTCAGAGGCTTCCTGGGACGACTGAATTACATCGCCCGATTCATCTCACATCTGACTGCTACTTGTGAGCCAATCTTCAAATTGCTGAAGAAAGATCAAGTAGTACGCTGGAATGATGAATGTCAGGCTGTCTTTGAAAGGATAAAAGAATATCTCCAAGAGCCACCCATTCTTATGCCACCAGTGGAAGGAAGACCTCTGATACTATACTTGACAGTGCTTGATAATTCAATGGGGTGTGTGCTGGGGCAGCATGACGAGTCTGGCCGAAAAGAGCACGCTATTTATTACTTGAGCAAAAAGTTTACCGACTGTGAGTCTCGTTACTCACTGCTTGAGAAAACTTGTTGCGCTCTTGTATGGGCTGCTCGCCGGCTGAGACAGTATATGTTGACTCACACTACTTTATTGATTTCAAAAATGGATCCTATCAAGTACATATTCGAAAGGCCCGCTCTGTCTGGAAGAATAGCGAGATGGCAAATGATCTTGACAGAATATGACATCCAGTATACAACTCAGAAAGCAATTAAAGGAAGTGTATTGGCCGATCATTTGGCACACCAACCTGTGGACGATTACCAATCATTGAACTTTGATTTTCCGGACAAAGACATCATGGTGGTAACTGACTGTGAAGTACCTGGACCGGATGAAGGACCTGAGGAAGGATCCCGATGGTCTATGCATTTTGATGGAGCCTCCAATGCTTTGGGTAACGGCGTCGGCACTGTAATCATATCTCCCAAAGGAACTCATACTCCACTCACCGCCCGGTTATGTTTCAGCTGCACCAACAACATGGCAGAATATGAGGCATGTATCATGGGTTTACAAGCTGCAATCGACCTAAGGATAAAATTTCTAAGTGTCTTCGGAGATTCCGCTCTCGTGATCAATCAGATCAAAGGCGAGTGGGATACGAAACACCCAAATCTTATTCCTTACAAGGAGTATGTGTCGACCTTGCTTCCCCACTTTGAAGAGATAACTTTTGAGCACTTCCCTAGAGAGGAGAATCAGCTAGCGGACGCCCTAGCTACTATGTCTTCAATGTTCAAAGTTAAATGGGACAATGAGGCTCCCCGAATCATTATCTAGAAGTTGGATGAACTGGCATACTGCTGCGAGCTCGAGGCTGAGAAGGTTATTGAAAAACCCTGGTATCATGAGGTGAAGAGGTACTTGGAAGCTCAGGAGTACCCTGAAGGTGCGTCTGTCAACGATAAGAAGTTCATGAGGAGGTTTGCTGCAAAATTCTTCCTCAGCAACGGCATTCTCTACAAGCGGAATCATGATTCAATCTGCTACGTTGTGTGGATAAGGCTGAAGCAGAGAAAATTATGATGGAATTACATGAAGGCACATTCGGAACGCATTCCAGTGGACACACCATGGCTAAGAAAATCCTTCGGGCAGGATATTTCTGGTCCACAATGGAAGCCGATTGTTACCAACACTCCCGAACTTGTCATAAATGCCAGATCTATGCTGACAAGGTGCATATCCCTCCGGTCCCTTTGAATGTCCTGACGGCTCCTTGGCCTTTCGCAATGTGGGGCATCGATATGATCGGTGAGATCCGACCGACAGCATCCAATGGGCATCGCTTCATCTTGGTGGCAATCGATTACTTCACGAAGTGGGTTGAGGCAGCTTCCTACGCCACAGTAACCAAGAGCGTCGTGGCACGTTTCATCCGGCATAATCTGATCTGTCGGTACGGCGTCCCGGAAAGAATCATTACGGACAATGGTACCAATCTCAATAACAAGATGATCACTGAACTCTGTGAACAATTCAAGATACAGCACCACAATTCTTCTCCCTACCGGCCGAAGATGAATGGGGCTGTAGAGGCAGCCAATAAGAATATCAAGAAAATTGTGCAGAAGATGACAGTGACCTATAAAGATTGGCACGAGATGTTACCGTTCGCTCTTTATGGGTACCGCACCTCAGCAAGGACGTCAACCGGGGCAACTCCCTTCTCCTTGGTCTATGGCATGGAGGCAGTCTTGCCAATTGAAATCCAGATACCCTCTCTCCGGATAATGAAGGATGCAGACTTGAATGAGGATGATTGGATCCAGACTCGACTTGATCAATTAAATCTGATTGACGAAAAGAGACTCACTGCTATCTGTCATGGTCAAACGTATCAAAAACGGATGATCAGGGCATTTAACAAGAAAGTCAGACCACAAGAGTATCAAGTTGGGGACCTGGTAATCAAACGCATCATCCTTCCTCAAAGTGATCCCCGGGGCAAATGGACCCCTACATATGAAGGGCCATTTGTGGTTAAACGTGTGTTCTCAGGAGGAGCCATGATCCTAACCACCATGGATGGTGACGACCTTCCTCACCCCGCCAATGCAGACATAGTGAAAAAATACTACACATGAATAAAAGACCCGCTAGGTTGACATACCTAGGCAAAAATAAGGGCTTCCCGGCGAACCAAAAGGGTTCGGGCAAAAATAAGGGATGAAATGAATAAAAATCTGTACACCCGGCAAGTCGAAAACCTGAAAAGGCGGCTTGGGCAAAAATGGGTATCCCGGTGGACTGAAAACCCGAAAGGGCGGTCCAGGCAAAAGTTAGGGATAAAAGCGTAACACTATGTCTCATTGGATCACTTCGCATCCGGAATTCGGCATCAACTATCTGGCTCCGGATTTCGGCATTGACCAATCAGCTTCATCTTCAAATTAGGCAACAAAGCGATGAGACGATCGAAGACATAAAGGCGATAGTAGAGTTGGAACCCAGTGGGATTGTTCACATAGCTGTTTTGTTTCCTTTTTCAAATTGTAAACTCTATGTTATTTGGCGGCGTCCTCTTACTAGGATGTCAGCCTCTTGTACAAAAACGCCTATTCACAGGCAAAGTTTAAATCAATACAAATATACTTTTCAGTTAAAAGTGCCAATTGTTTTCCTTTGTCTGTTTTGTCTTGCGAAGAACGTCCAATGTTCATTTTTTTTTTATATATGCATTTGACATTAAATTGCTGATTCATAAATATTTACATATGAAACAAGAGATTGATTACAGGTGACATCAGAGACAGGGGCAATATGAAGTTGTCTAACGCAGTCTGGTTGTTTTGTCCGCCAAGGTACCAAGGTAGATTCAACTGAAGAATGTGGCCAAATCATCTCAACCCCCCGCAGAGTAAAACAAGATTCAGCAATACTTTCCCCAAGCGGAGTTGACTCCCCGACGATCCTGGAAAAGCACAACATTCCCCGGCAGGTCTTAAAGCTCATCCCCAGTAGATTCTAGAAGCTTATCCCCTGCAGAGTACGAACGTCTCTCCCGAGTTTTATTTAGAGTTATTTCCTCACAAGGACTTATAACTGGGTTATCCTCAGCTAAAGACCACGGAAGATCGCCCTCGGTAAGTTCCTTCAATCCTCAGTGGAGTTTATCATCATTGTCCCCAGCGGAATCCACCATTAAGGTCCTCAACAGGCTTCTCATCAAACTTCGGCCAAGTATCTCTTCCACAGAGCAACTCCCCGGCCGTTCGTCAAGGATTTATTTTCCTAAGACGAAATTACATTCATAAACATTTCACATTTTCATACATCTTGCTTACATATATGATAAGGTGCATACAACACCATCTCATGCTGAACATCATGACATCGTGCATATCATACATCATGACATCGCATACAACTTATGTTTTTGCCTTTTCAGGAAAAAGACAATCCCAAAAACAACTACCTTCAACTGTCACAATTCCAGATTCGATACCTGTATCTAGCCAGGGCACATCTGAGAGTGACAACATCTCCAGATTCGATTCCTGTATCCAGCCAGGGCATATCTGTTGACCACGTTTCCAGACTCGATTCCTGTATCTAGCCAGGGCATGTCTGAAGAGTTCAAAGATTCGATTCCTGTATCCAGCCAGGGCACATCTATTAACTACAACACCTCCAGATTCGATTCCTGTATCCAGCCAGGGCATATCTGTTGACCACGTTTCCAGACTCGATTCCTGTATCTAGACAGGGCACGTCTGAAGAGTTCGAAGATTCGATTCCTGTATCCAGCCAGGGCACATCTATTAACGACTATTTCCAGATTCGACTCTTGTATCCAGCCAGGGAACATCTGTGAGCAACCAATTGTAGATTCGATACCTGTATCTAGCCAGGGCATATCTGCATAAGTAAACTGAAGATCAAACACCTGTAACAAGCCAGGAAAACATCCGTCTTTCTCAAATACACAAGTTCTCGCTAAGGAATCTCTTATGCGATCAACACTTCCAAATGGCATCTATAAGCCCATTCCCGACAAGGTTCTGTCACATCTCCAGATGGCATCTATAAGCCCATCTCCCTATCCACCACCTCTCCAAATGGCATCTGTAAGCCCATTCCCGACATCACATTGCTGATACTTCAGCATGCGAGTGCAAATTTCCGGGCACTCTAGTGTCCAATCTTCTTTTACCCTCGAGTCACGAAAGGAAAACTCGCCAATCTAACTCTTCAGGTCCAAGAAGATTGAACAGGGGCAACTGTTGTACCCCAAAATTTGCCCTCCCATCTCCTCAACATTTTCTCATCACCAGACCCTTGAAGATCAAGATCCAGTTAGGGTTTCCTCTGCTCAAGACTTCTCCTTGCACTGTGGACTCAAATTAGGGTTTGTGTTTGCACAAGGATGTTTTGACCCAAAATGCCTAAGATGACTTTCATGCTTCATATTGGACTCCCAAGTTTATCCATACCAAGTTTCAAATCTTGATTCCAAGTTTTGCCCAGTCAATTGGACAGTTGACCTAGAAATCAGCTGTATTGGGGAAAAAGTCAACTGTGGCCAATTGACAGTCAAACCTCATGAAATTTGACCCACATCAACATTATGAACTCATATGAACCATTTGATCAAGTTTGGATCACAATTCCACAAGAAATTTGATCAGATCACCAAAAGGGCAAAATGGTCATTTTTAGGGTTTTGACTGCACAAAGGCAATTTTTGACTGTTTGACCTAGCCAATGGCAAACCAAGCTCACATATGGACTCAATGACCCCATGGAATTATCTTGACATGCTCAACAAGCTCAAAAGATCCCAAGTACACAAGATTGACAGTTGAATTTCCCAGTCAATTGATCAATTTTGACTGTATACTGAAAAGTCAAACTTTGACTTTTTGGTCAAAATCAAGAGTCAAGATTCATTTTTCATCAAAACATGCCAAATCATGAAACTTGTTCACCAAGAAATCACAAAATGCAAATTAGGGTTAGAAAATGGAATTTTTCATAACTTAGAATTTTTCTAAGTTATGAAAAACCCTAATTTTTTCCCAACTTTGCCCCATCTTTTCACCAAGATCCATTTAGATTCCAACAAAAGTCAAAACATGAAAGTTGTAGCTTATTGCATAATCTACAACTTTTATTCACAAAGTTTTCTCATTTGAAGCTTGTATCTCAAGTTACAATTTTTTGAATAAGGGCACTAAACCATTTTTAACTTAGTGAAATTTTAACCTATTTTGACAAGGTTTTCTACCCCACTTCAAGGCCACTTTTCATACCCTTCCACTTGGAATTTCAACTTTCATTTCAAAGATGGATTGTAGTACACATTCCAAGCTTTCCAAAATGTCCAAGAACTCATCAAACAACTTCATAACTTGAGAGATTCGAATTTCACAAGTTGGCAAAAATTCACTTTTGTTCTTCATCAAAACATGTCCATAACTTTGCAAATTTGAACTCAGCATGCTTTAGGCTTGACTACAGGTCCTTGAACCATTCCATACTCAATAATTTAATGCATATTCAATGTGTTAAGGTGTTGTTCTTTGAGTGCAAGCATTGTATGCAAGATTAATCCTAAACTAGATAAAGTGCTTTATCCATTTTTGTAAAAAGCTAGCTTTATGTCAAATTGAAATCCAAGCAAGTACAGTTAGGATCTCATTGGCACAAGATTATGGACAAATTGCTCTGATCAAGAGAGGCTTATGCAGCAGGATTAGAGGCCCCCTACTGACCTAAAACACCAAGTGACCATTGCTTGCTTAAAAATTCAAATAACATTGCATAACTTGTGCCAACTTTGATCTGAGCTCACTAACACAAGAAAGAAGTTATCAAACACATTACACAGAACATATCCAAGCTAACACACGAGCCTTTGACCTCCAAAACACTCTCCATCTCATAATCATCCTCAAACTGCAAAAACAGAGTTGCCTCTGCAGTTTGAGTGCCAACTCCCATTTCCTTCGAGCATTCTTGTCCAAACCTGTTCCTCTACTTTCCTTACAACATATGCAAGCTAACCATGACCTAAAACCTGACCTGTAATCCCTCTAACAGCTTCCACCATTTTTACATCTTTGACTTACAGGTGAAGTTCTACAGCTTGATTCAGAAGCTCTCAAGACAAAGTAAGCATTGAAACAGCATCCCTGGACCTCAAGGAAGCTTTTCCAATCATCACTGTGCACTGGAAGTTCCTCATTCTCCATATAGAATTTCAACTGCACAGGTAAAACTTTGAACTCGTATCTCTCTTATTATGCATCTTTAGTCTTAAGTTTGTGAAGAAACAAGGTTCTACTCATAGCCCTGAACATGTACATATCTTTACATTTCATTTCTTTTGCCTGAGTAGAGAGAATTTAAGCTTTGAAAATGGCAGAAAGTTTAGGTCAAGATTTGGGATTGATAAAATTCTCTCTCATTTCTGAGAGTTAGGATGAGTTTTTTATATATTTGGAATCGTGATTCAATGCTTGACATGTTTTGTGTTGAAAGTTTGTGCAAAATCTCAAAGAATCAGGATGCTTGAATCTCTGAAACAAGGCGCGCGTTTTGGCCAAAGGTTGAAGAAGAAGTGGATTGGGCTGGGCCTGTGTTATTTTGCTATCCACACCATTTTTTCTGTTTCATACCCCTTAGCCCATTTGCCTCATTTTTAATTATTTTTGACTTTTTCTTTTTTTGTCTGACTTGTTTATTTTTTCTCAGTATATTAAAATTTTGAAAATATTTTTCTCACCATTTTTTGATTTTTATTTGATTTTATTTGATTTTGCTTTAGTTTATACATAAATACATATATATATTGTTATCTAGGAAAAATAGGAAAATATGTAAAAACACTTCTATTTTTATTTTTATTTTATATTATCCTCTAAAAATATTTCATATAAAAAATACTATTTTCTAAAAAAATAATAATTATTATTATTTATATAGATAGTACATATTTAAAATAATATAAATATACATATATATATATTAATATACTTAGAGTAAAAATACCAAAATATACATATTTTTATTTCATTAATATTTAATACAAAAAAATACATTTTTACAAATATACTTCCTTTTTTTATTTTATTTTAGTGCACAAAAATAGATATCATATATATTGGATAAATAATACATTTTTATAGAATTAGGGTTTCCCCCTAAATATGAAAAAAATTCCAAAAATAGTATCTTTTTATTTTCCTTTTATTTTACATAAATAATACCCTTTTTTTTCATATATATACAAAACATTTCTTTTACATCTTGCATTTTTTTTATTGCACATTGATTAAATTGCAAATATTCAAAATTGATGTAATAATTTTAGGTTTAAATTCTTGTCAATATCCCCATTTGAACATTTGTACCCCCCTTCCCATATTTGGTTGTGTAATAGCTTAGTAAATTTATTTTCGCACTTTATTGCTTTCTAATGATAACATGTTAGAATTAGGGCTTGTATGCGAAAAACGACAAAATAGTTATGACCTAATCTCAAGATAAACAAGCATGAAAATGGACACACAAATCACACTTGCACCCCCTAGGGTATTCCACTTGTTGCCTTTCAAAATTGGGCCATATTGTATGTTGAACTTCTTTGGGCAAAGCAAACAATTTGAATGATCATAGTCCCTCGATAAAACTCTTCAAAACAAACCAAAACAAATGATCAAGTCCCTTAAAGAAAATTGCCCAAAGACATTTAACGTCGTTGCAATTATGGTCTAAACGATGACCCGCGCCTGTCCCTTTCACATCCTAAACATAAGGTTGCCCACCAAATACAATGGTGGAACAAACTTGTTAAAAGGGTTAAAACATAGCAATAATCTTTTGAGAAATTTAGGAGTAGATAAACTCTTAGTTACTTGAATCAATCTTGCAAACTAAAACACTTGCCTATTTCAAAACCATACCTCACAACACTTTCAAAACAACTTTCAAAAACAAATGAAAACCTTTTTCAAAAGACGTACATCTTTGTATACATCCCAACATGGATCATTGCAAAGGTTGCCACCACATTGGCCTCTTTTCAAAATATTTTCAAACCCACACAACACAAAGCACCATTTCAAACAAATTGAAAACAAAAGGCAAGTGATCTAAGCAAGTAACTAAGAGCCCATGGATAACCATGGATAGAAAGGGTGCTAATACCTTCCCTTTCTATAATCTACTCCCCGAACCCAAGAAAACATCTCAAAAGGTTTTTGCTGTGCTTTTTAACCTTTCCTTAGGATAAAATAAAAAGTCGGTGGCGACTCTTGCTCAACCGAAACATTTGCGAATACAAACGCAAAACCTCAAGTCAGTTCTCCCACCGTATCACACCTACAGACGTTTGATGTAACTACAACCCTGCAAAACTCAAAAATCTCATACGAGCATGATAAATTAATTGTGATGGTACCAATCAACTCGTCTTGGCTTCACGAGCATCATGGTACCTGATTCATAGCCTAATTTTACCTGTATACAAAGACCCTAAAGTTCATGTAGAAACTCTAACAATGGCAGATGCGTGTAAAGGTCCCAAAAATACAATTAAACTATGTGGTCAGCTTGAAAATATGATAATGATCATAAATATAACAATTAAAGGTGCTAATGATGCGTAAATTGTAACAGCCGAATTTGAAAAAACTTGCAAATCGTGATGTGTCTAGGCGATGGTTCTTGATGTTTTGAAGGCTGCAAATGATGTTGTTGGCTTTAGGAGATGGCCAGGAAGTGATTAGGGTCTTTGAATGGCCTGGAATCCTCCTCTAGGGCAGAAATCAAATGCACACTTTTTATCCAATTTTTGAGTTTTTGTTCTTGCTCCCTACGACTGCAAAACCTTCTCTTTTGATCTGGAATTGTTGTATACATATAGTAGAGCATATTAGGTCAATAAAATTGCATCATATCTTTGAGAATTATGAAAATGTGATTTGATTTGATTCATGTATGATATCTTTCCAAAACAAGCTTTAATCCAATCTTTTCCAATCCTAATGAGTCCTTCACTAATTGATCATCATGCTAGTTGTACATAGACTCCAAATGTGCACAAAAATCCCAAGATTTGATTTGCTTTTATTATTTTACCATTTAATTTGATTTATTTTGATTTAAATGAATAAAAAATCAAAATAAATGATAAAAATAATAAAATAATAGGTGGAAAAGCTCAGGGGTCGTGGGTCCTATTAGAAACATGTTTCAAACAAGAAAATATGGGCCCCTTTGGAAAAAAATGCAAATTTGATTAATGTTGACTTTTGACAATTTTCCAAAAATTGCCAACTTTGACAATGCACAACTCTCTCAATTTTGACCCTAGGAGGGTGTTCTTTGACTTTTTAGAAAGCTTAGCATGTCCCCTGAACAACCATTTTGGTTTCATCTCAATTGGATCTTCCATGTTCATGTATGAAGCTTTGACCCAAAAGGTGTTTTTGTTGACTTTTCAAAAGGACCTATAATGTAAAAATTCATATCTTTTGATGAGTGCATATTTTGAACTTGTGGGATGAAGATGAATTTTATGGAATTGCATCCTCTTCAAAATGATCCTTGGATGGAAAATTTCTGATAAATTATGAAGAAGTTATGCTTAGTCAAAGTTGAGTTGACTTTTCCTACAAAACCCTAATTTAGCAACTTTTGGGCTTTGATGAATTTGGAGCATTCCTTGAGGAATCATGATCAACCCTTGATCAAATGATGGAATTCACTTCAAAATTTTGATGTTGACCAAAAATCTTGAGGTTTGATTGTATGCAGACCATATTTGACTTTTGACCTAATACAGTCGATTCTCAAGCATATGAGCAGTTGACTGAGCAAACTTCTTATGCAAGGCCTGAAGCTTGACATGGATGATCTTGGGAACATATTAGGACCTTGGGAAGCATTTGAGTCCTTTGTGGTTCACACATCTGATGAAAAGCGAAACCCTAATTTGAGGTATACTGCCTTAGGAGAGAGTTTGTCTGGTCAACTCTTGGACTTCCTTGAGCAACTTGGGGACCTCAATTGACATTTGTTGAGTAAAATGGGAGGGAAAACTTTAGGGTACAACACAAAGGATAGTGACCAAATAGTCCATAAGAAACTTAAAGTCTTTTAATGGTTCAATTTGTTTACTAAGTGTCTTAAAAAGAAAAAGAAAGCTTAAGTGAGCAAAGAAGAAATGACATAAAATAAATGCTCAATTGAGCAAAAGGAAAATAACATGAAATGTAAATGCTAAAAAAAATAAATGGTTCATAAAAGTAAAGACATAAAATAAAGGCATAAATTAAAGTTAATTGTTAATGAGTTATAAGTTAGAAGTCAAGTATAACAAAAGGTTAGTTGAATGACCATCTTGAAGCTTTCTTTTGAAAACTCATTAGAGGATTGATAAAATCAAAACCTCCCAACAACGAGTTTCATTTGCTTTTTTTCAAGTATATCATTTATTTCAAGTACTCAAAACCAATACATATGATCAACGATGATTGAAGATTGAACTTAGGCCAAAATTAATGAAGGCTTGTTAGAGGATTGATAAGACCAAAGCCTCCTAACAATAAGCTTCAAAGGTTTTGAACCAAAATCCAATAATAAATGATACTTGGGCTTTCATACATAAAGTTTGGCCACAAATGATCATTTTATGAATTGGGACAAATTTAGGACTATGTTAAGCAATCTTAAGTGAACTTATGTAGAAGCCACACCTATTTTGAGATCGGTCAATAGCAAAGTATGTACTATACATGTTAGAGATATGGTAAAAACCAAGCTCCTGAAACATGTAGCACAAGTAAAAAAACAAAAATAAATAAGAAAGGGACAAAATGAAGAGGGAAATGGGAATAAGAAGTTAATTTGGATCATATCCTCAAAATTCTTTCATCTTTAAGTTCAATCACTCATAATTGGTGGATTAAAGTACTAAACATATTACTAATTCAAAGCATCAAGAATGAATTAAATAATTCACTCTAAGATAGATTTGAACCAATGAATAATTATCCAACTTCATCTACACCCTAAGTCCATTGAATTTAAAGAGAAAATTTACATTTCAAATTGTAATCCAAAGCAACACTCAAAAGAAAATAGTAGAAAATTGAAAAGAACCAAAAACAACCCCAAAATTGAGCAAAAATGACAAATCTGCTTCAGGAAATCGATTTACCCATATGGTAAATCAATTTCCTGCAGCAAAAACAACATTTTAAAAGGAAAATTTCTTGTTCAAACTTTTTATCAAACACCTTATGATCTTGGATTTAATTGAGCATGAAAGTTCCATCAAATTATGAGAAAATAACACCAATTGAATAAAAAAGAGTAGCTTCGAGAATTAAATCACAAAGATCATCAAGATATCACATGGTGAAAGATAAAGATCCAACTTATGAAAGATGAAACTAGAAAATCATCAAACCAACTTCAAAAATAAACTCCAAGAATCAATCTCCTAAGCTTGGATGTAGAGAATTAATGAAGAGAAAGTGTTTGGATGAAGGTTTAGCTCAAATATTAGTAAGCTTCAATGAAAATCTTACTAACTTTTATGAAAATAGAGCTTTGAGTGAATTTGATGGATGAAGAGAGTTGAGAGAAATTTTAGCAAGGCGGTTTTGGCTATCAAAAGATTGAGATTTAAATGAAATGAGGGCTCTATTTATAGAGTTTAGGCTTGGGATTATTGGTAGTTTGGAGTTTGGTTTGGAACCATTAGGCTTGGTAATTGATTTTGGAGCCAAAAATTGAATCAGGTGCACATGTGATCAAATGAAAGTGTATGATGGAATTTAATTTTGATGAAGTGGGGAATTATTTTTTTGTGTAATCAAGAATTTTCTCTAAAAAAGAAAATCGGAGCCAAAAAAGTTACAAACTTGAAAATTTCTCTTTTTTTTACAAATTTCACGCGGGAAATCAATTTTCATGGTAAAAAATTAAAATCCTGGCGCAAAAATAGTGAGGGAAATCGATTTACCAGTACGGGAAATCGATTTCTTCATAAGAAAATGCCAGAAAACTCTGTTTGTTGGATGCTTTGGCTTGATACCTACAAAACATAAATATACAAGAAAGCAAAGCAAATATTTTTGGTATTTTGATTAGTGGTCAGTAAAAAAAATATAACGACACATATATACAAGATATACGAATAAGGTGCTTGGCGATCCCTTGAGAGCAAACTTAAAGATAAGGGAACAAGGAGAACCGACCCTAATGTGTGATCTTGATGCATTCTGATGATATGGTGATAGAGGATCTTAGGGTCAAAAATTGGGATATAACACAATGTTTTGGGGCTTGATTAAATTCCTAATATAATATTGATTCTATAATAAAATGGATGTTTGCCAATAACTTCACCTTTTAGAATCAACGTTCAAATTTACATTAGAGCTTAATTTTTCTTATTGCCTAGGAATGCTCTAAGATGTTATCTAATAAAATTTTGGAGTATGATGTTTTCCCATTTGTCTCGTTGTGCATGTTGCACATGCAAGAAATAATTATTTCTTAATGCAATAATTTATGTAAAAATTTATGCATTGTTTGAATAATTTTGAATTTTGGATTTTTTATATTTTTGAGTTTACTACTAACATGAAGTTGGGGGAAATGAAGCTTTTATGAGTTAAGTGACTGATTTTTCTATCACTAATATTGTGAAATTATATGCCTTTGAAATAAAGTATAAATTGTTTCTTTATGATCAAGAAACAAACAAGATGGAGAAGATGATAGAACACAAAGAACAACAATGATTGGTTATAATTGCTATTCTTTACCTTCTCTCCAAACAAGATTACAAGTACACAAGAATAACAAATAACCATCTCGCCTTAAATTAGGATTTGATGTATGTAATGATGAGATACTAGTATGTTATTTATAATAAATCTAACATACTAAACTAACAGGAATTTTTCACAAATACCCATTACAAGTTAACTTATGATACAAGCTAACTTAAACATTGGACATAACAAACAGGCCCAATTTGACATGTTAACAAACCTAGCATTTTCGATAACTACATACTAGATCGCATTTTGACTACAACATATAGGTCTTCGACAACAACATGTGAGCAGACTTCGACGACATGCTAAAACTCTATCGAACTGGCGAAACCAAGAAGCTAGCTTTCTTCATACAAATTTATCAACTGCATACAATGGAAAAACATGCAACTTGGCAATGTCTTAGTGATTATATCAGCAACATTGTGATATGTCGAAACCTTCGGCACTTGGACTTCTCTAGGATCGATTACCCCTCTGGCGAAATGCAGTCTCACATCGATGTGCTTGGCTTGCTCATGATAGACTGAGTTCTTCGACATGTGTATTGCACTTTAACTATCATATTTAATAGTGATAACTCAACCTTGAAGTTTCATCTCCTTAGCAAAACCTTTAAACCACAATGCTTCTTTCACATCTTCAATGAGAGCGATATATTCCTCTTCAGTGATTGATAAGGCTACAACCTTCTGAAGTGCCACTTTCCAACTAATTGGTGTGCCAAACATAGTTAAAACATATCCAAAAATAGATTTTCTGGAATCCATACAACCTATATAATCAGAGTCGACATATCTTTCGATTACTGCTTTACTATCTTCACTCAAGGCTCCACCATAAATTAGGACTCTATTCAAATACCCATTTTATGTACCTTAAAATCCACTTTAATGCTTTCCAGGATTTCTCCATGTACATGATTACAAGACTTACTGCATATGCTATGTCGGGCCTAGTACAGACAATAACATACATAAAAAACCTACTATGTTAGCATATAGGATGTTATTCATATAATCTCTTTCAACATCAGTATTGGGACACTGATCTATACTCAATTTGAATTGAGGGTTTGTTAGAGTCACAACAAGCTTTGAATTTGACATACCAAACTTGTCGAGAACCTTCTTTAGGTATGCCTCTTGAGATAAGCATAATTTTGGCTGCTTTGTATCTCTTCAGATGTCAATCCCAAGAATCTTGGATGTAGCTCCTAGATCCTTCATTTCAAACTCCTTATTGAGTTCAATCTTCACCCTCATTACATCTTCGACACTATTGCTTGCTATGAGAATGTCATCCACATAAAGAAACAAAATAACAAAATGAATTACCAGGTCGAAATCTGAAGTAAACATAGTGGTTGAACTGACTTCTAATGAAACTTATGTGTGCCATGAACTTGTCGAATCTCATATTTTACTATCGAGGAGATTGTTTCAGTCCATATAAAGATCTCTTCAGCTTGCACACATATTTTTCATTCCCTTTTTCCACATGCTCTTCAGGTTGCCTCACGAGGACTCATTATTCTATTCCAGTCTATATTCTTAGCATTTTTCTAAGAGGTTTTCATTACCTTTTGTATGAGAAAACCATTCTCTTGGCCTTTTGCTAGCAGGGTTCCCTTATTGCCTTTTACATTAGGATGATCATAATCACCTCCAACTATCCTCTTAGCAAATTAACTTTTCACTAATATAAAACATGCAAACAACAACACCCAAGTCACCACGTCAAAGGATACACCGTGGTAGAATCTATTAAACTAGGCGCTTTTTTTATTTACATATTTAAGCCACTTTTCACCACGGTTGGAAGTTCCAACCGTGGTAAAAAGTGGCACATGGTCATGAGTTCAAATCTTGATGTTGTTATTCTACTGCTGTATTTTTTATATTTTATTAAAATACGTACAACAATGGTTATTTAATACAACTGTTTTTGTATGTAGTGCGTAAGTTCATGAGTTCGAGTCTTACTGTTGTTGCTTTTCTAGTGCTGTATTTTTTATATTTTATTAAAATACATATAACAACGGTTATTTAATACAATCATTGTTGTATGTAGTGTATTTATTGAGTTTCTTCACCATCCATAAATAAATATCAATCACCCATTACAGTTACTATCAATGCTCAGGACACAATTGTTAGCGATCCACGTGAAATCTAAAACTTAGTCAAACTTCCAACTTAGACGAACTTCATCTTCTACCTTCAAACCTCATCTTTCGTTACGACACTCTATTTTTCCACTAAACTAAGCTCAAAAATATCATTTCTTTCATAAGCAAAACTCGAAAGTATCATTTCTTTAATTTCTGAATTTCAGAACTCCGTCATTTATTCTCCATCTTGAATGAGACAAGGAAAGTATGGATTCAAGTTAGCAAAGTTAGTTGTTTTTGTTCTTATTTTTCTTTTTTTAGTTATTGTTGTTGTTGTTCTTGTTCTTATTATCGTTGTTCTTCTTGTTGTTGTTGTTCTTGTTATTGTTGTACATTATTGTTGTTGTTGTTGTTGTCGTCGTCGTTGTTGTTGTTGTTATTGTTGTTCTTCTTATTGTTTTTGTTGTTCTTCTTGTTGTTCTTCTTGTTTTTGTTGTTCTTGTTGTTATTCTTCTGGTTCTTGTTATCGTTCTTGTTGTTCTTGTTATCGTTCTTGTTGTTCTTGTTGTTTTTCATGTTGTTCTTGTTGTTCATGTTGTTCTTGTTGTTGTTCTTAATGTTCTTACTGCTATTGTTGTTCTTAATGTTCTATTACTATTTTTTTATTAAAAGACATACGACAATAGTTAAGTTAACTAACTGTTAGGATATCACATGAACTTTCCAATATACTACAGTGGTCCCAAAACCGTGATTGTAAGTTACACATTTACAGCAACACTCTACACAACAACGCCTGGACCCGCGTGATTATATGGGTTTTCCAACCATTGTTAAATGAGTTTTTTATAGTAGTGTTTGTATGAGAAACCATACTCTCGATATTTTTCACGTAGAGTCCCCTTAATTCCTTTTGCATAAGGTTTACCACCTACTACCCAGCCATCATGCTGATGTTATTGGGATATGTTCCGGCCACCATGATGACATCCTAGTATTTATTTTCCAACCCCCAATTTGATGAATTTCCTTTCCAAACCTGAGTTGAAGTTCTATTTTCCAACCCCCGAGTTGGTGAACTTGCTTTCCAACCCCCGAAATGATGAAATCCTTTCTAACCCCCGAGTTGATAGACTTCTTTTCCAACCCCTGAGTTGATAGACTTCTTTTCCAACCCTCGAGTTGATGAATTATTTTCCAACCCCCAGAGTTGATGAATTTGTCCTCTGATCCTTGAGTTAATGATGTCTATTTTCCAACCCCCCAAGTTAATGAATTTTTCCTCTGACCCTCGAGTTGATGAAATCCTTTTCCATATACCCTTCAGGTTACCTCATCGAGATTATTTCATCTAGATCACCATACAAGAACTCAGTCTTCACATCATTTGTTCAAGTTCAAGGTCTAACTGTGCCACCATGGCAAGCAACATTCAAATGGACATGTGCTTCACAACAGGAGAGAACACATCATTGAAGTCGACACCTTCATTCTAAGTCAAACCCATTGTAACCAACCTTTCCTTGTATCTTTTCGACGCCACTCCTTCGATTCCTTCCTTAACTTTGAAAATCCACTTACAACTGACTAACCTAGCTTCAACAGGTTTCCTGATCAGTTCTCAAGTGTTGTTATCATGAAGATATTTCATCTCATCATCAATGGCCTTCAGCCATTCAGTCTTATTTCAGATCCTCATAACTTCCTTATGGTCTCTAGGTTCTTCGTCTAGAACCTCACTTGCAGAGATTAAGGCATAAGCTGTAAGATCTGCATACCCAAGTCTCTGAAGTGCCTTGATGACTCTTCTCAACCTATCTTTTACCAATAGGTAATCATTGAAAGTTTCCTTAACTTCCTCAGCCTCTTCTACTTCTTTTTCGACTTCATCTGGGACACGCAATTCAGCATCAACATGCTCCACCTCAACAGGAATCACTCCTTGTTCCAGCTCTTCGTCAGATATTTCTACACTTCGAACAACATCATCAGTTTTCTTGAAAGCCATTTCAACTTCATTAAAACTACATCTCGATTGGTGATATACCTCTTATGACCTGACTCTAGGCACCATAACCTATAAGCTTTGACTCCTTCAAGGTATCCCATGAACATGCATTTCACAGATCTAAGTTCGACCTTGTCTTACCTAATGTAAGCATAAGCTATGCAGCCAAATACTCTCAGTTTGTCAAGATCTAGTGGATGTCTCGACCAAACTTCTTCAGGTGTCTTCATATCTAATGCAGTCCAAGGACTTTTGTTTATCAGATATGTTACTGTCGAAACAACCTCAACTCAAAACACCTTCTTTAACCCTGCACTAGTCAACATGCATCTAACGCTCTTCAAAATAGTTTGATTGAAAATTTCAGCCAAACCATTTTGTTATGGAGTACCTGTAGTAGTTATGTTCCTTGCAATACCAGAGGCAGTGCAAAAGCTGTCGAAAGCCTTATTGCAAAATTCAAGGCCATTGTTGGTTCTCAACCTCTTGACCTTTATGCTAGTTTGATTTTCGACCAAAGTCTTCCTACTTTTGAAATTATCAAAAGTTCCGTCCTTAGTCTTCTGGATTAATACCCATAACTTTATGGAATAATCATCTACTATGGATAGAAAATACCTTTCTCTTGAATGAGATGGACACCTTGCAGGCCCCCAAAGATCACCATGGATGTAATCAAGGGATCCATGTGTTTTTTGTATGCCTTTGTTGAACTTCACTCTACAAGATTAAGTACACATGGTTCACAAAACTTCAGCTTTTCGGATTTGTCTCCACCAAGTATATTTTGTTTCCCCAATTCGACCAGACCCATCATGGCCCAATCTCATGTGCCAAATTTCTATTTTCGACAAAGGTTTCATGGATGCAACATTTGTCGAACCACTTACAACTTTAGCCTCAAGGGTATACAAGCCTTGTTTCTTCACGCCTATTAAGACTTCCTTAGACCCCTTCACGACTCTTAGGATACTTTTCTCTCCTTGGAAAACATATCCTTTCTTGTCGAATTCACCAAGAGAAGTAAGATTTCTCTTCAAATCAAGTACATATCTGACTTCAGTCAACAACTTTATTGACTCATCATGGAGCTTGAATCTCACAAATCCAACACCTACAATCTTGCAAGCTTTGTTGTTTCTATCAATACAGATCCAGCATCTTGATCACATAGTTCCTCGAACAAGTATTTATTTGGAGTCATGTGCCAAGTGCAACCTGAATCCATAATCCACTCCATACTTGAGTTGCTGCTTGAAACCACAAGAACATCATATGAGTCAAAATCATCTTGAATAATGGTTACATTGTCATTATCATTACCTCCATGATATTTCATTCAGGGAACACATTTCTTGTATGACCCCCTTCTTATAGTGATAGCATCGAGTACTAGGTGCATCACTATTATAAGACTTCGATTGACTTTTACCCTTCTTCTTGTCGAACTTACCATCCTTTCACAAGAATTTTCCTTTAATGGCCAAACCTTCACCAATCGTCGAAGGTTTATGCTCCTTTAGTTCATTCAAGTCCTTAGAATATAAGGCTGATTGAACTTCTTCAAAGGTCAGGGACTCTCTTCTATACAAGAGGGTTTCTTTGAAGTGAGCACGTGTTCTGCGTAAAGCACACAATAACAACAACACTTGATCTTCATCATCGATCTTCACATCAATATTTTAAAGATCAAGAATCATCTTATTGAACATATCCAACTTCTCAACCAATACTTTATCTCCAATCATCTTGAATGAATACAAATCTTGTTTCAGGTATAGTCGATTTACCAACGATTTAGTCATGTACAAACTTTCAAGTTTTACCCATAACCTTGATGTCGTCGTCTTCTTTGATGCCTGTCTAAGAACCTTATCACCATGGCTCAACAAGATTGTGTTATGGGCTTTCTCTATCATGGTCGTCTTTTCTTTTTCCGTTAACGCAACATTAATGGTCGTCACTCCCTTCAATGCTTCCAAACAACCCTGCTGAACCAGTAGGGCTTTCATCTTCAAGTTCCACAAACCAAAGTCGTTCACTCCAATGAACTTTTCAATCTCATACTTTGTTGAAGGCATCTTCTCCATGATCACAACGCCAATTTGTTGTGAAATTAGATGCCTTTGAAACAAAGTATATACTGTTTCTTTATGATCAAGAAACAAACAGGATAGAAAAAATGATAGAACACGAAGAACAACAAGGATTAGTTATAACTGCTATTCTTTACCTTCTCTTCAAACAAGATTACAAGTACACAAGAATAACAAATAAACCTCTCACCCTAAATTAGGATTTGTTGTATGCAATAATGTGAGACTAGTATGCTATTTATAATAAACCTAACATACTAAACTAATGGCTTTTTCACAAATACCCATTACAAGCTAACTTAGAGTACAAGCTAAATTAAACATTTAGGCATAAAAAACAGGCCAAATTCAACATGCTAATAAATCTAGCATTTTCGACAACTATATACTGGATCACATTTCGACTATAGCATGTAGGTCTTCGACAACCTGTGAGCAGACTTCGACAACATGCTAAAACTCTGTCAAACTGTCGAAACTAAGAAGCTACCTTCGACCATACTAGAGTTCGTTTCCAATATCTCAAAACTAAATTAATCATAAAAGTTGGTATAGCCATGTGACATCCGCTATGGCATACACCATGATAAAATGATGATACATAGACATCAAATATTCCAGACCAGTGCTACATAATTTTATTTATTTACTTTGACTAACATAATGGACATAACTAATGTGGTTTAACTTGTATAGTTATGGGACTAATATGATAATTTTTAAAGTTATGGGATCTAAATGAACCATGAGTACATGATACATGACCGAAAAGGGTATCAATAGGCCTTTATAATTATTGCATATGTGTTGTACCCTAAAATTTGCCCTCTCATTTATCAATACTTTTCTCACAAGCTCCCTTTGACTCAAGACTGGATTAGGGTTTGGTCAGCTCAAGGCATCTCATCATGCACTGATGACCCAAAATTAGGGTTTGAGGTTGCACAAGGATTTTTGGACTATCAATGCCTCATGTGACTTTCAAACATCATTATGGATACCTAAGATCACTCATGTCAAGTTTTAAGCCTTGGATCACACTTTTGCTCAGTCAATTGGACAGTTGACTTAAAAATCAGTCGTATTGGGGAAAAAGTCAACCATGACCAATTTACAGTCAAATTTCATTATTCTTGATCCATATCTGAAGCTACCTGCAGAAAACACAGAGCCTCCACCGAACTTTATTTATCCCGAAGGAAGGGGATATATCGATAAAACTACAAGGGAATGGATAAGATGGTCTTGCGACCAAGAGAAAGGGTAAGGGAGTCGGTTATGCAAGGGGAAGGTATTAGCACCCCTCGCATCCGTTGTACTCAACGGGATCCATTTTGTTTGTTTGTCTTAGAGGGTGTATTTATCTACAACTATGCTTGCTTAAGGGGAAATGAAAGGTTTTTTATTATTGCGTTCGTGAGGGTTTCGCGACCCTTTGCCTATGTATCCAATGAAGGAATCAGAACATTGTAGTTCCTCTAGGAAATGGTTTGTTTGTTCGTGTTTTTTTAGTGGGTGACATTAACACACGCATTCTAGCAATAGGAACGGTCGGTATCGCGGTAGAATGGAGATAACATGCCCTTGGGGGGAGTTTTGCTTGGTTGAGTATTTATGTGATTTTTAAAATAAGTTCAAATAATGATTAAGGAGTCTTTTTGGATTTTTTTTATTTGTGAATGAGAAGTTTGTTTGGCTAAAAGTTGATGCGGGTGAGATTTCGAAGATACGACGACCTAAAGTCGAAGCTTTGACTTAAAAGGTATGAGTTTGGAAATTGATTTTTGGGGAAATTGTCTTAAGTTTAGCAAAATGGTAAAAAAAAATGAAAGAGGAATGGGGGTATTCTCATGATTAGATGAGACGCATTTGATGACGTGAAGTTAACGAAGTCAAAATATTTCCCTTGGATTTGAGACGGACGAAAGATATAAAGATTAAACCATCAATGATAAAATTAATTAAAATGACAATTGAGCAATTAAATAATGGAAATTGAATTATACTAGCATGCATTTTAAAAGATTAAATAAGTAACCAAAAGTATATAAAGATTAAACTACAATATTATGGATTTTTAATAATTAAACAAATATCTAGAATTAAATCATGAAACATATATATATTTTGAATAATTAAATAATAAAAGGGTAATAACAAAAATTAAACAAAGATTAGATTATAAAAGCATTTTTTTATGTTTTTTTATAATAATTAAAACCTAAACTATATGTAATTAAGTTTCGAAGGAATTTGAAAAAGGAGAAATGCAAAAGAGCAAAAAAGAAAACGTCCCCACCAAGGATCGAACTCAGCTTCTTTAGATTACAGCTCATTGGCCCATCCATGAAACCATTAACGTTTTTCTGTTATATCTACATCTCAATTATAATAAAAGGAAAAAACTTAAAAGTAAACTGGACCAAACAGGCCCAATGGGCCAACTGGGTTTATGGATTAGAAGAGGGAAAAAATGTTCATGAAACCCTAAAAACACTAAGAGGCGCCGCGGGTTAGTATTATTACTGAGAACATGAAACGATTAATTTATTATTACTGTAAAATTATTTCCTAAGTTCATCACAAAACAAATCAAAACCCTTTCTCTCCAACATCTCAACAGTAACGTCACTTCCTTGAAGGAAGAAACTTCTCTAAACCACCAACACCATCAACAGCGCTTCAAACGCATTACAAAAAAAATCAAATGTTTCTCTATCGCCTTCTCGAATCGACCTAACGGAAGACATACGGCCACCACGGTTGCCCTCACCATCGCCGTCGCGGAGGAACGTGACCGGTCGCTTGGTTCGTCTCGCCAAAAATGCATGCTCAGATCCAAGAAGAAGGTAAATTACTGGAAGGAACGATTAATACACATGTGTACAATAGAATATTAACAGTGCTATTGTGATGTTGCAGGGTACAAATCCGAAATTGCAGTGGTGATGAGGCACGAAGAAAAAAAACTGTGTGTTGCAGCTTGTTGATGTTTGGATGAACGGAGTCTCAGCGGTTTGATCGAAACGTAATCGCTGGGAGCTGATTGAGGTGTTTGTGGAACAGAAGGGAGAACAATTGGGTCCGTTAGGAGGATTAGTGAGTTTTTTGTTGTATTTCTGATCAGGTTCTGGATTTTTTTGAATTTGTTTGAATCTGTTTTGGTTTATGTTCGTTTGAAATTGTTGTGTGATATAGATTGATGAATATTGTAAAGATTTCGGAGAAGTTGCAGTGAGCGGTTTAAGGTTGTTATGTTGAGGGTTAAGGTTTTGTGTTAACATGTTTTAAGATTTGGAACAGGTTCTAAGTTAACATCTTTTATGTTTGTTAACAGGTTTTATGGTTGTTAACAGGTTCTCGATTGGTGGTTGATGGATGTTGGTTGAGGTTTACAAAAGTGTGGTTGTCGCGAGAGAGTGCAGGCATAGTGTGATCCAGTTTGTGTGGTTAAAGGTGATGATGTATGATAGCTGAGCAGTGAAGGACAGATGAAGCGGTTGACGGATTCGTGAACGAGGGAGGGAAATGGAAGTGAAGTGAAGGTTAGGAGGGTATTGTTTATGTTTTGGAGAATGTTGAAAAAAATATTATTGTATAATTATCTAATTTTCTGGCTATGTGTTTTTATTATTCACTTCTGGTTTTTTCTTTTTGTGTCATTACTGTGCATTTCATCTGCATTTATTATTATTAATATTCTAAACATCAACAAATGCAGCAGCTCCAGAACACAACAAAAAAGTATGATAAATCAAGCATTCGTATGGCATAAAATGGTGCAAAGAGAAGATTCAATCATGTGAATGATGTCACTATGCAAACGAATTCAACAGGTATTGATGTATGCAGAAAATAATAGGGAGCAGAAATACCTATCGGAGTCTCTCCGATGGATCTTCAAAACCGTAAGTTTTTCCTCTTTTCCTGTTTTTTCTTCTTGCTGAATTTTTAGAACAAAACTAATCTTTTTTCTGTTTTCACTCTCTTGTTGGATTGTTGGACAAAACTCTCTTTTCTGTTTTCACTCTCTTGATGGATTTTTAATTTCTCTTGGTGTTCTTGATTTTTGCTGGCTGAATTTTTTTTTGGAACAAGAGCTCTTTTTTGCTTTCGATTTTTTGTTGGTTGTCTCTAAAAAAAATCTCCCCTTTGATGTAGAAAATGACCCTTCTTATAATGATACAAAGGTGGAAAAAATGGGGGGGGGGGGGGGGGAATTGGCTGAGGTTTTGAACATTGTTAGCATACTGGTTTTGTGCTTTTAAAATGTAGGTTTTGGTTTTTGTCTATTTTGGTGCTTGTATGCAGCAGTTTTTTTGCAGGTTTTTCTTTTCCTCTTTTATCTTTATGTGATGCAAAGCTATTTATTTTTGCTCAATAAATTCTGAAGGGTTTGCATTTTTAGGAAAATGATGACATAGAGGTTTTGATTGTTGGCTTGTTGCTTTATTTCTTTGGCTGTTTGTTTATGTTGCTTGTTGTTTTAGCTTTGCTGCTGTTTGTTTATGTTATATTGCTGCCTTGATTGCTTGGCCTGCTGGCCTGCTGCCCCTGCTTGTTTGCTTTGCGCTATACTGTTGTATCGTTTATGTTGTTGTTGCTTTTGTGGTACAGTTTTCTTTGTACATTTGCTGTTTGCTATTTTTTTTACAGCGGTATTGAAAATATATTTGCAATCTTTTTTTTTTTTACTTTTTTGTGAACCAAAAGGCACAAGCTTTTTGTGATTTGCAATTGGGAGAAAAATGGTCCATGATTAAAAATAAATACCTCTTTAACTGATTCCAAATGCAAACTCTTATGATGAGATACCAATCAATTAATTCTTGCTTGGATTTTTTTTCATGTGTTTGATCGCTAACTTTTCTTTTTCCTTGTTTCTTGAGCACAAGTATTGGACGATCCAAAGCGAGATTGAACGATGAAAATACCATGGCGAGGAGTGAAGATGAAGACTTGAAGAAACACATATTATTTTTCTCTTTTTTTTTCTTTTTTTTTTGTAAACAAATGATTGTAATTTGTTTTTCATACTGTAACACATCTTGTAACTTGTCTCAAAAAATGTAATAAGCACGAATTTGACCGATTTTATCAATGATGAACTTTGTTGTAGAAATCAAATAACTCTTGCATCTTGTTTAAATTCTGAAATTCTCTCTTGAATAATTCGAATGCACCCTTTGGACTTTGTAACTTAAACTTCAAGAAATTGTGAGCAATCGTTATAACTTGTATTCCAAACAATCACGCGCCTTATCTTTCAAAATCCAATCAAACTCTCGAACAAAATAAATGCTTAAGAATTTAATTCCACCGGTTAATTCGAACCCAAAACACCAGTCGCTTAAACCTTGATCTTCATATCATGCCTGAACCACACTCGCACTTCTCGACCAGAAACCTAATTTTTGATATTCACATCGCAAGTAACTTGTAACCTAAGCAACCTAAAACAATATCTTGATCATCATGAACCTTCAGCCTCATTTCTTGTGCCCAAACTCCACATTTTCCAATTTAAACTTCAAACTCTCGACTCAATGATTTAGAGACTTTAAGAATAAAACTTGAAATGTGAGGAGATGACATTCTTGACCTAATGCACCGAGCTTTGAGCCATCTTCGAGGCAGGCGAGATAAACATCCTCCCAGAAGCCAGAGACTCGAAACCCTAGCATCTTGACCAGCACACATAGGGAAATAAACCCTAATGTAGGCTTTGATAAATCTGAGCGGGAACCAACCTTGTAACATGACGACACAGTTCATTCCACTATCCATTAATCGAGAAACAGATGCATTTCCTTTTTACCTGATAAGAAAACCTCAAAACAAGATTAGACATAAAGAGGGTGCAGCCCTAAAACTTCAAACCAAAGCGCCTGATTCTCTGAGATGCGGGATATGCAAATGACTGAATGATAAAATGATGCAACTGGAATGCAAATTCAAAGTTAGACCAAAAATAAAAAGATAGGGAAAATTTAGGGTACGATAGCTGCCCCTATTTAATCGTCTTAAACTTGAAGGCGAGATTGGCGTCGGCCTTTCGGAAGTTCAAGGTGGAAGATGATTAAATACCAGGACCTGAAAATTGCCCTGGAGAGATGGTGTGAGTGTCATTCACTAGTGTGAATGTCTGCTGGGGAAAGACAAACTGGTCTTCTGATGGACTGGTCATGGCGGATAAAACATGGTTGAAAAAGGGTAACTTGTACAGGGGTAACGGTGTCAATACAAGGTTTCTGAGGGAGCGGGTGGTAGAATGACTGAAAGGATATGGTTGACAATGTCGCGATGACTAAAGGTAGGATTCATGAGAAACTTAAAGATAACACGAGGGTAACGCCTGCGAAAGACTTACGACCCTAAGAGGATAGCGTGAGGGTGAAACCTACGAATGGCCCACAACCCTAAAAGAGATAAAGCGAAGGTAGGACCTACGGATAATCTTCGACCTTAAAAACAAGACGAGGAGAGGGTAAAGCTAAGGTAAGATCTACGGACGATCTACGACCCCTAAAACATAACGCGATGGTAAGATCTACGGACGATCTATGATCCCAAAAATAAGACGCAATGGTAAGATCTACGGTAGATCTACGACCCTAAAATGCGAAGGTAAGATCTACGGACGATCTACGACCTTAAGAGGATGAGAGGGTAAAGTCTATGGACGACCTACGACCCTAGGAAAGATAAAGCGAAGGTAAGATAGTCGGACGATCTACGACCCTAAAAATACACCACTATGGTAAGATTTACGGACGATCTACGACCCTAAGAGGATAACTCGATGGTAAGATCTACGGATGATCTACGACCTTAAAAAAAAGATGATGAGAGGGTAAAGTCTACGGACGACCTACGGCCCTAGGAAGATAAAGCAAAGGTAAGATCTACGGACGATCTACGACCCTAGAAAGATAAAGCGATGGTAAGATCTACGGACGATCTACGACCTTAAGAATACGAGGAGGAGAGGGTAAAGTCTACGGACGACCTACGACCCTAAGAGAGATAAAGTGAGTATTGAGAGTTGGGGAGCATGACGTACTAACACCCTGGTTTAATTTAGTTGGTAGTGTGATAACAGATGTTAGTTGGGACTTATGAGAATGATATTCCTTGTGAGGATGTTTTGTTGATTTGGGATTGATCTGGCTCAGGCTTCATATGCATTTGAAGTGTGACATGATGATCCATGGATATGCTATGCGTTTGAGGATGCAATGCAGTATGTCGTGATAATTATTGTATGAAAAATGTTAAAAACTCATTGGGATCTGTTGCTCGTCATCTTGAGGTACCAATATGGGCTGGTGCTTGAAATTCGAGAAGAAAGAGTTAGCCTTGTCGAGTTCACTGGGGAATTAAATCTTGCTGAGGAGAAAATACTTTATCTGACTTCCTTCATGTGTTGGGCTTTGTGAATAACTAAAAAAAGAGACATGGATCCCAACCAATGCCCCGAGTCTCTCCGTGTGGGAGAATCGGGCGCTCGGTCGATTGTAAGGAGGCGATGAGGATGACATCTTGGTTCAGGTGACCGTTATGACTTGCTACCCGCACAGAAGAACGGACACTTGAATGCCACAACATTCCCTTGGGATGCCTTCATATCCATGTAATGTAGTGTTTCACATCTTAGCTCGTGATTATTATTGACTTATTGTTTCCAATGCAATGCTTAACAAAGAATTTAAATCACAATTCGCATACGAAAAATAAAGTAAAAGAGCATAACAAAGATTTTTAATGGAAGGACAAATTTTTATTAATGAGTTCGGCCCGTGAATGGGCATTCATACATAGAAACAACTCCTAAATGAGGAAGTTGCAGAAAAGAAAAGAAATACAACGGGTAAAACGATAATAAGAAAGTCTCGAATTTCCATTAAAACTGATATTGCTATAGTTCTCGCATCCTGGGTCATCCTAGTGCCGTGCTTCCAAACGATAATAGTTAGATCGATCCATCCCGCATTAGGAGGGTGTACGTGAAAAGTCTTCAGAATGCAGTCTCTCGCTTTTCTGTCCCTAATTTTTGCCTGGATCGCCCTTTCGGGTTTTCAATCCACCAGGACACCCATTTTTGCCTAAGCCGCCCTTTCGGGTTTTCGACTTAGCAAGTTATTCTCCTTTTTTTTCTTTTTTAGCCCTAAGTTTTGCCTAAGCCGCCCTTTCGGGTTTTCAACTTAGCGGGTCCTTTCATGCATTATATTTTTTGACTGAGTCTGAATTGACTGGAAGCGGAATGTCTTTCCCATCCATGTTTGTCAGGATTAGAGCACCTCCTGAGAAATCTTTCTTCACGATGTCTGGTCCCTCATAGTTGGGAGTCCATTTTCCTCTTGGATCAGTGTGGATTGGGAGAATCTTTCTTAAGACCAGGTCATCTGTGTGGAACTCTCGAGGTCGAATCTTCTTGTCAAATGCCCTCTTGAGACGCTGTTGGTATAACTGACCATGACAAACAGCTGACAGGCGCTTTTCCTCGATGAGATTGAGTTGGTCGAGTCTCGTTTGAATCCATTTTGCTTCATCAAGTTTAGTATCCATCAGAACCCTTAAGGAAGGAATCTCCACTTCGACCGGGAGTACCGCATCCATACCATAGACTAGCGAAAACGGAGTTGCCCCAGTGGAAGTACGCACCAAAGTTCGATAGCCATGCAGGGCAAAAGGCAACATCTCATGCCAATCTTTGTATGTTCTCACCATTTTCTGGACAATCTTCTTTATGTTCTTGTTAGCGGCTTCGACTGCCCCATTCATCTTTGGCCGATAGGGTGATGAATTATGGTGCTCGATCTTGAACTCTTCACACATTTCCTTCATCATCTTGTTGTTGAGATTGACCCGTTATCAGTGATGATCTTGTTAGGAGTTCCATACCGGCATATGATTTCTCTTTTGATGAAACGAGTGACAACTTGCTTGGTCACATTTTTGTACGATGCCGCTTCCACCCACTTGGTGAAGTAGTCAATAGCAACGAGGATAAACCTGTGTCATTTGAAGCGCTCGACTCGATGCGTCCAATCATATAGATCCCCCACATTGCAAAGGGCCATGGTGAAGTCATCACATTCAAAGGAGTGGGAGGAACATGTATCCTGTCTGCGCAAACCTGACATTTATGGCACATTTTGGCATATACACAACAGTCACTTTCCATCGTCATCCAGAAATAACCTGCTCGTAGGATTTTCTTGGCCATGGAATACCCACTGGCATGAGTCCCAAAATAACCCTCATGTATTTCTCGTATAATGGATTCTGCCTCGTGTTTATCCATGCATCTGAGCAGAACCAAATCATGGTTTCTCTTGTACAGAACATCTCCTGACAATAAAAACTTAGACGCCAACCTTCTGAGAGTCCGCTTATCACAAATCGTAGCACCTTCGGGGTACTCTTGCTTCTCAAGATATCTTTTGATGTCGAAATACCACGGCCTTTCGTCGGATACATCTTCATTGGTGAGACAATGAGCAGGGAAAATATGTGTTGGCTCCTTGTAACGACAGATCCTTATACTGGGTGCATGATTAGGGTAATTGACTTTGAACATTGCTGCTAAAGTGGCCAGAGCGTCTGCTAATTGATTCGCTTCTCTAAGAATGTGCTCAAAGGTGACCTCGTCAAAAGCGGGCAACAACTCAACTATGTAATCCCTGTATGGAACTAAATTAGGGTGTTGTGTATCCCAATCACCCCGTACTTGATGTATCACTAAGGCCGAGTCCCCATAAACTTCAAGAATCTTGATCTTCAAATCAATGGCTGCTTCAAGGCCCATTACACAAGCTTAGTACTTAGTGACATTATTCGTGCAATCAAAACATAATCTGGAAGTGAAAGGTATGTGAGTATCACGTGGAGAGGTCAGAACTGCCCCAATACCATAACCCATAGCATTTGACGCACCATCGAACGTGAGAGTCCATCGCTCCCCTGGTTCAGGTCCTTCATTCTCATCAAGTTTCATAATATCCTCGTCTTGAAAGTCGAACTTCATGGGCTGATATTCTTCCAATGGTTGGTGAGCGAGATGATCAGCAAGAATGCTACCTTTGATGGCCTTTTGTGTGACGTACTGGATGTCATACTCAGACAAAAGCATTTGCCACCGAGCCAATCTGCCTGTAAGTGTTGGTTTCTCAAAGATGTACTTTAACGGATCCATCTTAGATATCAGAAGCGTAGAATATGTCAACATATACTGCCTCAAGTGTCGGTCTGCCCATGTAACAGCATAACAAGTCTTCTCGAGTAAGGAATACCTCGATTCACAATCAGTAAACTTCTTGCTCAAATAGTAAATAGCGTGTTCTTTTCGTCCAATATCATCATGTTGTCCGAGCACACAACCCATAGATCCTTCAAGCACAGTCAAATACATAATGAGAGGTCTTCCGGGAACTGGTGGTATGAGTATTGGTGGTTCTTGAAGATACTGCTTAATCTTCTCGAAAGCTTCTTGACAACTCTCATCCCAACAGACATCCTGATTCTTGCATAACAATTTAAAGATGGGTTCACAGGTAGCAGTAAGATGGGAAATGAACCTGGCTATGTAATTCAACCTTCCAAGGAATCCTCGTACTTCCTTCTCATTTTTCGGCACCGACATATCTTGTATTGCTTTTACTTTGTCTGGATCTACTTCAATTCCTTGTTGACTCACGATAAAACCAAGTAACTTGCCTGATCGAACCCCAAAGGTGAATTTTTGGGATTAAGCCTTAACCTGAACTTTTGTAATCGATCAAACAACTTCTGCAAATGGACCAAATGTTCTTTCTCAGTCTGTGACTTCGCGATCATGTTGTCCACATACACCTCAACCTCTTTATGAATCATGTCGTGAAAGAGAGTCACCATAGCTCGCTGATATGTCGCACCAGTGTTTTTAAGACCAAAAGGCATGACTCTATAGCAAAAGGTACCCCAAGGAGTTTTGAAAGTTGTTTTATCCATGTCTTCCGGAGCCATCTTTATCTGATTGTAGCCAGAGAAACCATCCATAAAGGAAAAAACCAAAGACTGAGTCGTGTTATCAACCAACACATCAATATGAGGCAATGGGAAATCATCCTTCGGGCTTTCTCTATTCAAGTCTCGGTAGTCAACACACATACGTACCTTACCATCCTTCTTAGGTATGGGCATAATGTTAGCAATCCAAGGCGGGTAATTTATGACAGATAGGAAACATGCTTCGAGCTATTTCTGAACCTCTTCTTTGATCTTCAAGTCCATGTCGGGTCTGGTCCTTCTTGGTTTTTGCTTTACAGGAGGACATTATGGCTTGAGTGGAAATCTATGCATTACTATATCAGTGTCTAAACCAGGCATGTCTTCATACGACCAGGCGAAGATGTCAGCATACCCTTGAAGTAATTCAATCAACCCCTTATTTTCTTCACTTTGCAAGGCGGCCCCTATCTTGACCTCTCTCTTTACCTCTTCAGTACTGAGACTGACGACTTCTGTTTCTTCTTGATACGGCTGGATGACCTTCTCTTCCTGTCTCAAGAGTCTGGATAGTTCTTCGGGGACTTCACAATCTTCCTCTTTATCTTTGTTAGCATGATCAACTGAATTCTCAAGGATATAAGGAGCCATAGCATTATCATTTCCAACGGAGTCCGATACGGATCTGCATGATCGATGATTTAATGTTTTATTTTTAGAAAGTGCAAAAGAATATTTAGAATATGAAAAGAAAAGTATTGCCATTTTTATTTTGAAAAAGTAAAAGTAAAAGAAAAGACAGAGAACAAAATTGTATGCGAAAGTGCGATTTTTCATTTAATATTAAACTAAGATTGAAACATAAGGGGCCCCTTCTACAAGCTGTCAGTATGCCTTGGGCAGGACATACGACTTAAAATGGAAACAGAAAATTATACATCAAGGAAAACAACTTCAGGGATGTCCATGGCAGTCCAATTGCTGAGCTCCTGGTCCGGCACAACTTGATAGATAAATCTTGAAATATCTTCATCGTCACCTTCAACATCTGTGGAGAGTACTTGTCCTTCTTTTCTTACACCAGCACTGACGAACACTTCAGAAATTGGGGGAACCTGCTGTCCTTTGAGAGGAACCCAACCAGCTTGCACGGAGGATGATGGTTGATACCCAAGACCAAAATGATCTTTCTTCTCTGGAACTTCAATCAATTTGCCCCAACTGTCATGGGGAGGTCTAGCTTCTATGAGGGCTTTGGCATCCTTCAAAGAGGCCAGGGGTATCTCAGACTTCTTACACTCCACGACGAGGATTTTGTCAATAGTTACAATCTCCAGAGCTTGAAAGAGCAACTCTTGTACCTCGACTTCCACTTCCACATAACGGTAGGTAGTCAGATTATTAATCACTATGTCTTGTTCCCCGCAAATGACGACAACTTGGTCATTTGCAATGAACTTCAGGCGTTGATGAAGAGTAGATGTCACAGCTCCTGCTACATGAATCCATGGACGACCCAAAAGGCAAGTATAGGATGGACAAATGTCCATAACATAGAATGATAAATAGAAAGTGTGGGGACCAATCTTGACAGGCAAATCAACTTCTCCATCCACCGATCTTCTCGAACCATCAAACGCTCGAATATTTAGAGTGGAAGGCCTCATCATTACTCCGTCCATATTCAGCTTAAACAAGGTAACCTTAGGCATCATATTGAGTGAAGACCCCGTATCCACTAAAACTCGAGATAAAACAGTGTCCAAACATTTCATAGAAACATGCAGCGCTTTATTGTTGGCTCTGCCTTCAACCGGGAGTTCGTCATCACAGAAACCCAAACAATTTCCAACAACAATATTAGTGACGATCCCTTCAAACTGGGCCGCAGAGATGTCTTGGGTAACATGAGAAGAACATAAGGTCTTCAATAAGGCGTTGCGGTGGGCCTCTGAAACAAAAGGAGAGACATGATGGAAATCTTGGATGGTGTCTGGTTGAGCTGGTCCACTACTTTGTAACCACTCTGCTTCTTGTCCTACAGAAGGTCCGGGTTGATTATCCATCATTTGCTTTCCCCTGGCCTTAGCTAGAGCTTCACTGTTAGTTTCCCTAGGAGGTGGTGGTGGAGGAGAAAAGATCTGACCACTGCGAGTCATGTTACTTGTTCCCGAAATGTTGGTAACATTCTTGTCACCAACCGGAGGGCACTCATACCTCTTTCCATGAATATAGACTACATTATACTCCCATGGATCTGCCTTTGAGTCGTTGCTTGTAGGAGGAATAGGAGCTTGAATCATTGTGGGGGTAATAGGAACCTGAATTATTAGCGGAATACTAGGGGTGGCTGAAAAGCTTCTCAGATAGTAGGGGATTTCGAGGACATCAATCTCTTCTTCTCGGAAAACCTTCTCTATCTGTAAGAAACCTTCATCGATCAACTGTTGTATGGTCATTTTCAACTCAGCACACTCTTCTGGTTTGGAAGAACAGGTTAAGCAGAAGTCATGGAGTTCTTGTAGCACTTCATGCTTCAACAAATGTTCTCTGACAGTTTCCAAATATATCTTAATTTCATCAACCTTTGATACCAAAACCCGTTCATTAACTTCTTCAATAGCATGGATTGTTCCCCATTGATGAGGAGGCATGGGATTATTTTGAATATTCGGACAAACAAGGTTGAAGTTGATGGCTTTTGCATAGATGAGATCTTGAACTTTGCACTTGAATGCTCTACAATTTTCAATTATATGGCCTGGGGAACCAGAATGGAATTCGCAATGAGCATTACTATCATATCCCCTAGGGAGAGGATTTGGCGGTGGACTGAGTTCGCGCAATTGAACCATTTGACTAGTAAGTAATTGTGGGAGAAGCTGAGCGTAGGACATGGGAATGAGATCAAATCTTCTTTCAGGGGATCTCTGTCTTTGAGGAGCTCTCAGGCCTTGGAGATGTTGATTCGGTTGTTGATAAGTTGTAGGAGGTGCAAATGGTTGTTGCGGAACATAATGTGGTTGCGGAGCGAAAGGCCGTTGTTGGGCCATCCAGGGTGCTGGAGTTGTAGCAGCATATACTTGAGGAACAAATTGGTTGGGAACAGCAGTAGGTGTAGGAAAATAATTGAATCGGACTTGAGGAAATGTGGGAGCTCTTCCTTGGTTGACGGTGATGGCACTGGTCTCGCCCTCTTTCTTCTTGACAAAACCAGAAAATGGTTTTCTACTCATGCTTGCATTGTTGTTAACATTGTTAGGAACACCTTGAATCGTTCCATCCTTAATACACGTCTCAACACGTTGACCAATAATGACCATATCCGAGAAAGAAGTGGAAGTGCTACTAAGCATATGCTGGAGATAAGGGCCTCGCAGAGTACCCATAAACAGATCAATCAATTCAAGATCCAAGAGAGGAGGTTGGACCCTTTCGGCTAGTTCACGCCATCTCTGAGCGTATTCTTTGAAAGAATCTTTAGACTTTTGTACCATACCCTGGAGCTCAGTACGACTAGGAGCCATGGCAGTATTGTAATGGTAATGTTTCAAAAAAGCATCAGCAAGCTCTCCCCAAGTACTGACACGAGATCTTTCCAATTACATATACCAATCCAATGATGCCCCAGTCAAACTGTCTTGAATGAAATGCATGAGTAAAGGTTCATTTTCAGCATAGGCCGCCATTTTGCGGCAATAGGAACGGAGATGAGTCTCTCGGAAAGAAGTGCCTTTGTATTTGTCAAACTCTGGGGCTTTGAACTTGGGAGGAATAACTACCCCAGGCACGAGGCACATTGCAGCAGTATTGAATCCAGAAGCCTTGATACCTTCCATGGCTCTAAGTCTCTCTTCGAGAGCATGATACATTTTCGCAGTTTCGGAAACCCTTGTAGCAAGGTTCCCTTGGGGTTCATCAAGATCAATAACATCATGATGATCATCGACATCATTCCTAGGAGCACCGGTAGGAGTCTCAACATTTGCATTGTCATTTCTCCCATTAGCATAAGTGGAAGGAGCAGCAGTAGCAAGCTTGGCAACACTTTGGTGTAGTTCTTCTTGACCCTTGATCACGGCATGAAGAGTTTCCATGAGTTGATCCATGTGAGTACCCATAGTGTCCATATCCCGACGGAGTGCATTCTGATTCTCTTCAAAAAGATCCATTAGCCTTTGCTGGTTGCCTCTGGTACGGTAAGGATGTGGATGAGTCGTCTTTGCTGTTTACTAGATTCTGAGAAAGGGGACCCCAATGAGTTTTTGTTGTGAAAAATGAATGTATGGTAGTATGGATGAATGCTTTATCTTCATTTTTTAGGAGACCCAAAGACTCGTCTATCTTTTTTAAAATTTCCTTTTTTGAAAAGCTATATCAACGAGACTTGTCTTTGGGTTTCCCTAGATATGAGATACATATACATGATGATATGATGTCATGGTATGTTATGGCATGAAGTCTCAGCTCCACATATTCTGGATAACCATTGCATAGTCCGTTGCACAGGCTGAAAGTAACAGGATCAAAAGTCCGACGTCACAGGCATGGAGTCAAAGTAACCACCCATGAGGTATGTACTAGGGGTCTATCACCTGCCGAACAAGGTTCTAAAGAGTTCTCGAAGTCTACGCTCTTCCTTTGGATATTACCGACGTCCCATTTACTTGGTAATCAGTAATATTCATAGGAAAAACTCGTCCGAGTGCAATATCGCGTGACAACTACTTCTGGATTACTCCGTTATAGTCTCCGCACTGCACCTAAAAGGCCAGGATAGGTTAATGGTTCTACGTCCCTCAGCTTCTCGAGTTCCCAGGTCGAAAGCAACAACATCTTCCCGATTACTCGGTAAACATCACTACTTTCAAGGGGACCTCCACTGAGTGGGGGATTTTCATGCCTCCTTCTTCGGGATTACTCCCTCAAAGTTAACATGAATATACTGCCCGTCCTAATCCTATGTGTAACCTAAGTCCGGGTATAAGACTTATCAAAAGTAATCACCAAACCCAACATCACAATGCATCCAGAATATGTGAGTAGCAATAATATATGCAATATATACAAAATAAAGCAACAATAAAACAGTAAAGCAAAATAAAGCAAATAAATAAACACCCAAAAATAAAAATAAACAAAACTAGGAGTGACTCGCTAAAGGTCCCCAGCAGAGTCGCCAGCTGAAGCTACCTGCAGAAATCACAGATCCGCCATCGAACTTTATTTATCCCGAAGGAATGGGAAATATCGATAAAACCACAAGGGAATGGATAAGATGGTCTTGCGACCAAGAGAAAGGGTAAGGGAGTCGGTTATGCGAGGGGAAGGTATTATCACCCCTCGCATTCGTTGTACTCAACGGGATCCATTTTGTTTGTTTGTCTTAGAGGGTGTATTTATCTACAACTATGCTTGCTTAAGGGGAAATGAAAGGTTTTTGATTATTGCATTCGTGAGGGTTTCGCGACCCTTTGCCTACATATCTAATGAAGGAATCAGAACACCGTACACTACGCCAAAAACGAGTTTTGGCATCGCTACATAGACAACGCTTATGCAAAAGCGCTGCTGTAGGTATCAAAAAAAAATAAAATACTTTAGACAGCGCTTACTAAAAGCGCTGCTAAAGGCCTCATCAAAGGCAGCGCTTTTTCTCCCTAAGAGCTGCTATAGGGTTTTAAAAAAAAATAAAATTAAAAAATTAATAAAAGCGCTGCTAAAGGGTATGCTTTAGACAGCGCTTTCAAAAAGCGCTGCTAAAGGTGTAAGTCTAAAAGCACTGCTAAAGGGGGGTATACCTAAAGTGCTGCTAAAGGGGGGTACCTTTAGCAGCGCTTCTTAAAAGCGCTGCCTTTGTGTAAATCTAAAAGTGCTGCTAAAGGGGGGGTAAGCCTAAAGCGCTGCTAAAGGGGGGTACCTTTAGCAGCGCTTCTTGAAAGCGCTGCCTTTGGTTTGTTAATTTATTTCTAAACCCCTAACCCCTAAATCAGATTTCCAGAAACACAAATCGCTGTTCATCTTCTTCTCCATTCGTCATCTCCATTACTCCCTTTGTTCCGTCATCTCTCAAACCCTCCTCTCAACGGCTTCATCTTCATCGGTTTGAAATTATCTTCATCTTCACAAATCGCTGTCATTTATCAATAACGTGTTCTTCTTCATCTCCAAGTAAGTGTTCTTCTTCTCCTCAGAGGTTTGAAATTATCTTCTTCATCAATAACGTCGCTGTAAGATGATGTTTGTTTGTTAGAATTGTTGTCTGGAAATTAACCCTAAAAAAGTGATGAATCATGCTTGGAAGTTAAAGATCTTTTTAAGGCAAATAGCACGTAGTTCAGTTAGATTTGAATGTTTTTCTTAACAAAATTTGATATGCTATGGTTAAAATGCTTAGGTATCCAATTTGTTCATTCGACTTTTACGAGTATTTAGGAAGCTTTGGCCTAAAAACAAGATTTGATATGATATGCTATGGTTAACTGTGCTATTCTCAACCTGTCTACTGAGTATTTAGGAAGCTATGGTTAACTGTGCTATTCTCAATCTGTCTACTGAGTATTTAGGAAGCTTTGGCCTAAAAACAAGGTAGAGTGTTCCAATGGTGATGGATATTGCAATAATAAGAACCAATGACTTTGGAATAGCTTGAGCAATAGATTTTATAAGAGTTACTATGCCAGCATATGATAGAGTCTTTTCCTTCCAACTTTGGAGTTTATCTCTGATTCTGTCCACTATGTACCCAAAACTTTGATTTCTAGACTTGTTGATCTGAGTAGGGAGACCCAGACAATGTTGAATTGGATCAGACAATAGGAATGTTAAGAATATTCTGGAAACTTTCCAGAGTTGAATTGTATTTCAGATTTGTTATAATTAATTTTTTGTCCTGAGGTGTCTTGATACTTCTGAAAGATTTTGCTTAGATTTTTAGCTTCTTTTGTTGTGTCCTGGCAAAAAATCAGACTGTCATCCGCAAAGAGGAGATGTGTGATGTTAGGAGCTGTTTTTGCATCTTTAATTCCAGTAATAAGGTGACTAGTCTGAGCATGTTTCATAAGAGTAGAAAATATGTCAGCACATATAATAAAAAGATATGGAGATAGGGGATCCCATGGGCGGATCCCCCTAGTAGGATTAATGTTACCAGTAGGATTCCCATTTATAAGAACATTAAAATTGGTTGTAGGGATACAAGTCGTGATAGAAGAGATAAAGTCGGTAGGGATATCCATATTAATAAGAGCTTCTCTTATGAAGTTCCATTCAAGTCTTTCATAGGCCTTTTCTATATTAATTTTTATTACCACCCATCCATGTTTAGGATTGTTCAGTCTGTTTAGTTTGTGAAAGGATTCAAAAGCTATCATGGTGTTATCAGAAATGAGTCTCTTATGGACAAAGGCACTCTGATTATTGCTAATGAGTTTAGGCAGAAAAGATTTAAGTCTATTAGCCAACACATTTGTAATAATTTTCATGAGAACATTACACAAGACTATAGGTCTAAAGTCTTTTAGTTGAGTGGGGTTCTTTATTTTGGGGATGAGTTTGATGTAGGTTTTGTTAAAATAGGCAAGGCTAGAGTGGTTATTGAGAATGTTCAGCACCGTAGATGTGATATCTTTACCAACAATATGCTAATAAGTTTAATAGAAAGACGAATAAATGCCATCAGGTCCCGAGGCCGCCCCTCCTTTCAGATTTTTCATAGCAATATAGACTTCATTCGGAGAGTATGGTTTACTAAGCTGATTTTTCATATCAGTAGTACAAGTCTTTGGAAGAGTTATAGGGAAAGCTTTTCTGTTAGCTTCTTATGTCAAGTCTGTTGCATATCTTATACTAATATTTTAATAACAACAATTATTTTTGCTGGCCTGGAAGACAATTGTGTGGTCTGGAGAGCGTATTACAGTGGTGGTCAATTATGTATTGGCTTTTTCGCGTGATCTTGAGTCTGAAGTAAACTGGTTTTCAATTCTATTTTTATCTATGATTTACAGGTCGTTGTCTCCCTCCTTTGCATCAGATTCGTCATTGGAGTCAATCGATGCACCATCTCAGATAGGGCTGTTAATTGTTGGCGGTAATTTGGTGTTGATTCATTTTAATTTAAAGCATTTCCGTTAGCTTCTTATGTCAAGTCTGTTTTGTTCTCTTTAATGACAGTGGGGTGCTTCAAAATTCTGTGTTGAAACCATAAGGTATCATGTTTCTCTCTGGTAAGTTTTTTTATGGTTTATCTATTTATTGTTCTCATCTTTGTCTTTCTTTGACAATGAAACTCTTGTGAAACACAACTTCAACTACAGTGGCAAAGACTTCATTTATTCAGGTTTTCATTTCACTTAAGTGAAACTCTTGGTCACTTATTGACTTATCAACACAAAGTGTCGATGTTATCATGGTAATGGTATGGCAGGGAAATCAACATCAGTAAAACTTGCCTAAGACATTGACACTGCTGTTAAGAAATTACGTATATGTTTTTAATTTAATTTTTTATTTTATGATGGAGAAACCTTATAACAAGGCATGCATGGGGAAAAAACAAATTTTGGTCAATTATGAAGCAAATTTTCATGCGTATTATTAGAGTTAGGAACTTGAGAATCTCAAGATAATACACACACTCCAAATTTGATATTTTATATTTTTAACTATTATAATTATTATCAATGTATCATTCTTCTATACATGTGTACTTGCTACAACTTGATGTAAGCTCTTTTGTTTATACAATGATCATAAGGTTGTGATTCTATTTGTTTACAAGGAGAGTTGAAGTTTTGTTTTGTTACTCTAGTTAATATTAGCAATAGATTCTTTTCAACACCCAATTATTTGATAATATTGCATGTAGGCCTCATTGATAAGGAGTAGTTCCATGTTATTTAGTGGGATCCACTCAATATTTCATGTAATACTAAAAGAGAATGAAAATGTGTGTTTTACTTGTTAGCAGCACTCCTCGGTTTCATTTATATCATACACAAATTTATTATTTTTACTTCTATATTCTTCCCATATCCGTGTTGCAATGCTGACGTATATAATTCTGAATTGCCAGACTCATCCTACACAATCTTGTTTCATGTCATCAATTGATGTTCACACCCATTACTCATATCAGGTGAGTTCATGTCATCAACTGACGTATACTCTAAGATTTAATTTTACTAGATGGTGATTTTAGCTTAAGCAATGTGTCCACGATTAATAGTTTTGGTCTTGTTAGTTTTAAATTGACGATAATGAATTTCCTGCACTTCCACCGGTTAATCTTTGATGTATTGTTTTTACAATGAATGATACAGGAAATCAAGATGTTAGAATAGTGCATCACCAGAATTTGAATAAGAGAATTCTACTAGCATTGATTGCTTCTTCTGCTCTTGCTGGAATCTTCATCTTCTTATTGTTTCTCTTCTTACGGCGAAATAGAAAATTAACAATCTCCGCGAGTAAAAGCCGAGGAACCTTAGGTATTATGGCTTCTATTCTCTCTTTTGAAACTTTTATTTTGATTTTTTTTAAAACTAAGATATATTATGGACTAGTCAAAATACTTGTAATGGGTTTAATAATCTTAGATTTCTCAATGATGGGAGAAGAATAAGATAGTGGAGGATTGAGTTTGTACATAGCAGACACAAACCGAGTCATAACAAAGCATAACTAGGAGATGTTGGAGTTACCATTCAACATGACACTTAATTTCCCTACATTGTTTCTTTTCTGTTTCTCATAATGTATGCTTAGCTCATGTAGACATGCCTGCAAGGAACAAAGGAATCACATCATGTAAATCCCCCATCTAATATTCAACTTAGTAATAGTAAAAAATAACACAAATCATGAATCTTAGAATGAGTTCACAACTAAGCTAATGTCTCTAAAATAGTAACGTTGACGATCATTGATTGAATATGTTATAGGACCACAACAATCCTCATTTCTAGAATTGTTCTAATCACATGTTTGATTTTTGTTGACAACATAGAGTCTTTAACTTAGATAATAGTTAAAACCATGGATAAAAAATGGATGTGTGCCGATCGATTGTCAAAAGAGTACGAGGATGGGGTATTAGAGTTCGTTAAGTTTATTGTTGAACACGCTGAAGACCCGAATAGAATGAAATGTCCTTGCTTGGGTTGTTGTTATCTGGGTCGGGTTGACGCAGATGGATTGAAATCGCATTTACTAATGCGCGAAATTGATCGAAGTTATACGTGTTGGATATTTCATGGTGAGAAAAGCATCGAGAATGTTGAACCGGGGGTGAAAAGTAATGCGACCTATGTTTCGTACGACAATGCCATGGATACATATGATTGTGATCGGGTGGAAGAGATTGCAGAAGCACTTGAAGAAGATCTTCAAGATTGTCCCAAAATGTTTGAGAGGTTGGTAAGCGATGCGGAGAAACCGTTGTATAAAGATTGCCCCAAATTCACAAGATTGTCTGCGGTATTAAAATTGTACAACTTAAAGGCGCGCAATGGATGGTCAGATAAAAGTTTCACACAGTTATTAGCCCTTTTGAGAGATATGCTTCCTGAGGATAATGTTCTTCCTAATCGAACCTACGAGGCCAAAAAAATGTTGTGCTCTATTGGCATGAGCTATGATAAGATACATGCATGTCTAAATGATTGTATTTTGTTTCGAAACGAATATGCATCGTTGAATGAGTGCCCAAAGTGTGGTTTATCTCGATATAAGAAAAAATTATCTCCAGCGAAAGTCTTATGGTATTTTCCTATTATTCCGAGATTTAGACGCATGTTTCGTAGTGAAACCGATGCTAGACACTTGACTTGGCATGCAGATGAAAGAATTATCGATGGAAAGTTTCGACATCCGGCAGATGCACCACAGTGGAAGAAAATTGATAATGATTATCCTGATTTTGGAGGAGAAACAAGAAACCTTCGCTTGGCATTATCTACGGATGGAATGAACCCGCATGGTCTTCAAAGTATCTCACATTCCACATGGCCTGTGATTCTTATGATTTATAACCTACCTCTATGGCTATGTATGAAGCGCAAGTACATGATGTTATCTATGTTAATTTCTGGGCCTAAACAACCAGGGAATGACATAGATGTATACTTGAAACCTTTAATCGAAGATTTGAAGATTTTGTGGGAGAACGGTGTGGAGGTTTATGATGGATATAGGAAAGAAAGTTTCAATTTGAGGGCGATGTTGTTTGGCACAATTAACGATTTTCCAGCATATGGAAATCTATCCGGGTATAGCATTAAAGGTGAAAAAGTGTGTCCTGTCTGTGAAGATGGAACCGATACGACACGATTGAAACTTTGTCAAAAGAATGTCTTTCTCGGTCATCGTAGATTCTTAAATTCAAAACATCAATATCGTGGATGGAGAAAAGCGTTCAATGGAAATACCGAACAACGTAGAGCTCCACCTGGATTGACAGGTGATCAAATTTGTGAAAAGGTGAAAGATGTGAGTATTCAGTTTGGCAAGCCTTTTGCACATAAAGTTGTCACAGGTGGGTGGAAGAAGAGGTCAATTTTTTTTGAATTTCCATATTGGAAATCTTTGTACGTAAGACATTTTCTTGATGTTATGCATATTGAAAAAAATGTATTTGAAAGTGTTATTGGTACGTTACTCAATATAAAAGGAAAGTCTAAGGATGGCCTTAAAGCAAGAGAGGACATGGTAGAGATGGGAATAAGAACTGAATTAGGACCCGTGAAGAAAGGAAGACGAACATATCTACCACCTGCTTCTTATACTCTATCTAGAAAGGAAAAGAAAATATTGTGTAAGTTTCTGAGTGAAGTTAAAGTTCCAGAAGGTTACTCCTCAGACATTAGAAGACTCGTGTCCATGAAAGACCTCAAGTTAAAGAGTCTGAAGACACATGATTGCCATGTCATAATGGAACATTTTCTACCAATTGGTATACGTTCTATTTTTCCAGAAAAAGTAAGAAGCGCTATAACTAGATTGTGTTTTTTTTCCAGGTCAATTTGTAGTAAGGTGATCGATCCTGAGATCTTACCAGTATTACAAAAAGAAATCGTTATTACTCTGTGTGACCTTGAAATGTATTTTCCTCCATCATTTTTTGACATTATGGTACATCTTGTTGTTCATCTTGTGAAAGAGACACAATTGTGTGGACCAGCTTATATGAGATGGATGTACCCTGTTGAACGTTATACGAAAATATTAAAAGGGTACGTGAAAAACCGAAGTCGTCCAGAGGGTTGTATCGTTGAGAGATACGTTGTTGAAGAAGCGGTTGAGTTTTGTACTGATTTTTTGTCCAATGTGCAATCCATTGGACTCCCCAAATCTCATTTCTTCGGAAAAAAGAAGGTAACAAATTAATTGGAAATGAAATTGTGACAGTATCAAGGGATGAACGGGATCAAGTGCATTTGTATGTTCTGCACAATGACACTGAGGTTGAGCCGTTTGTTGAAATGCACAAAGCTATACTCCAAGGTGAGAATCAAAGTAGAAATGAAAATTGGATAGTACGAGAGCACAATCAAAGTTTTATACAGTGGTTTAAGGATCATATATATTCAAAGTTTCATTCAGATCCCGCTTCAATATCAGACAGGTTGAGATGTTTGGCATATGGTCCAAGTTCGATTGTGTTCTCTTATAGAGGATACAAAATTAATGGATACACATTTTATACCAAAGAACAAGATGAGAAAAGTACCATGCAAAATAGTGGTGTCACGGTGGTATGTGAAGCAATGCACATTTCTGGTATGAAGGACTTAAACCCCAAATATGAAAATTTGTCATATTTCGGGGTTATCAATCACATCTGGGTGTTTGATTATGAGAAGTTTCAGATTCCTATCTTTGGTTGCAATTGGGTACATACTAGTGGCATATGAATGTATAAGTCAGGGTTTTTGCAAGTGGATCTTAGTAGGGTGGGGTACAAAGATGAGCCTTTTATTCTAGCCTCTCAAGCTAAACAAGTGTTCTATGTCACAGACCCGAAGAGTACGAAATGGTCTATAGTGCTTTTATCTAACAAAGTGATTGATGATAAAAGTGTGGATCAAGTTGGTGTTGATGTTTAGAATGAGTCGTATATTAGAAACGATCGAGATGATGATACTACAGCGGATGAATCATATATCAGAAAAGATCATGATGAGGGAATTTGGATCAATCCCTCTGTCCGCGTTCTTAAGAGACAAGTAATTCGGAATCCAACCAAGAAAAGAAAGAGATGTTAGTGAAAGAGGTAATATATATTCCTCCATACCTGTTAACACTTAGCAAACTTCTAATAAATTATATATTTGTCATTTTATATACTCAATTGATATTTGTCATTTTATGTACTCAATTGATATTTGTCATTTTATATACTCAATTGATATTTGTCATTTTATATACTCAATTGATATTTGTCATTTTATATACTGAATAGATATTTGGAATTATATATTTGGAATTAAATATTTGTCATTAGATACTAATGTTTTTCTTTATTACAGGTTAGATGGCTAGTAACGAGGAGCACCCTCACGATGATTCTATTAATGATGGAGACAATGATGGAGGAAAATCCAGTAAGGGAGTGGAAAAAGAAATAAAAAGAGGAAAAACAATAATGAAGAATATCATTCGTGATAGAGATAAGGGTATAAAATATGATGTGCATTGGAGTCCAAATGACCAATTAATTGAGCCTAACGGTTCTAAATTGACAAGTTACATTGGCACACTTGTAAGGAGAGAAATACCAATAACTTGTGATGAGTGGAGAGATGATAAGTTGAATGATGCTAAAAACAAAATCTGGAGTGAGATACAGGTACCTTAAATTATGTCTTTAAATTACGATTATGTACTTTAAATTATGTCTTTAAATTACGATTATGTACTTTAAATTATGTCTTTAAATTACTTATACTAACGCACTTTGTGTATGTTTTTTGTAGAGGTCTTTCAACATTGATGACAAAAGAAAAGATTATTGTCTTGGATTGGCCGGCAAAATACTGAGAGGGTTTAGAACATATTTAAACAGAAAATATCTTAGAGATACCGAAAAAAATTTGTTGATGCAGAGCGTCCAGCAGAATATGCGGATGTGATTTCAGTTAAAGAATGGGATGTTTTTAAAGCCAAACGGAAAACCCCAAAATTTCAGAGTGTTAGTGAAGTAAATCGTCTAAAAGCATCATCTCCCGCATATCCATACAAAAAAGGGCGTTTGGGATATGCACGATTAGAACAAAAAATAGTAAGTATTTACAAATTGCAATGATGTACTTGTTCATCAATAGTTATAACTGAGCTTGTTTTTTGTGTTAATGTGTAGTTAAAAGAGGAGAGTAGTTCAGAAACATCTCTTCCGGAGCATGTTTTATGGAAGGCTGCCCGTGTGGGTAAGGATGGAGTTCTCAAAGAAGATGTACAACAAATTTTTGAAAAATGCGTAAGTATAACATTAATTCTAATTAAATCAAAATTTTATTAACATATAGTATTCATGTTTTTCCAATATTCATATGAATTTCAGGAGAGTCTGTCTCAGTCTACATCTCCACCAGATGATTGCAGGAGCATACTTAGTCGAGCATTAGATGTTCGTGAGTATTCTGGTCGGGTGAGGGGTAAAGGACATGGGGTTACTCCAACCTCCTTGAAAAAGAACAATCCAAAGACAAAATCTGCTAGCAATAAAGAACTGCAGGCCAGGTTGGATGCATTAGAAGCTGAAGTTCTTGAATTGAGGAAGGAAAAAGCAAAACAATACCAATCAGAAAGGGAAGCTTCGGGTGTTAAAGAAGCTAGTGACATAGCTAGTGTCAATTGTGCAGCTCAACCGAGTATTCCCGAGGTACTTACATATATTATTATGAAATTAAATTAGTGTAATTTATTTAACTGACATATATACACATTAACGATGTCATATTTATTATTGATTTTAGGGCATTTCACCTTGTCAACTCTTTTTAGAGACACCAACTTATCGCATGGTTGGCAAGGGAAAAGTCCATAACACTCTGGGAGAAGTACTTCATCATAAACCGCTCCCTTCTGGATATTTGAAAGTATCGATTGATATTGTTTTAGAGGAGGGTGCATTATTACCAATCCCAGATGAAGTTTCAGATGCAACATTGGTGGGAGAGGCAATAGGAGCGTTTGTTGCATGGCCGTCAAGGCTTGTTCGCATAGATGATGAGGTATAATTAAAACCTTTATGAACCTTTAGTACTCAAATTTTTTACGTTCGTTTTACTTACATTTTTTTTGCATGGTAATTTTAGACTCCTACAAAACCCAAACCAAAAGATAAAGGGATTACACGGCCAGAGGAGTCAGTGACAGCAAAAAAACAGGTACAACAAAGTTATATGATATTTATGATTAGATAATGTTAATTTGTCGTCCTATACTTGACCACTCTAATTTTATGATATTTAGATTATTCCTGCTAAAGAGATTGAAGCTGTAAGTAGGGGTAAGGAGCCTGTAATTAGCAACATTCCCATATAAACAAAGAGTGTTGCTAAGAGGTTCGGGGCTAGAAAGAAAACTACTTCACAATATAGGTCGTGCCTTCAGACATTTATAAGCTTCACAACTATTTCGCAAGGTGGTACTTCTCTTATACCCCTGCATGAAGGGATTTATGGTTCTGAAGGCATGACAGCAATTGGTAAGGAGGATTTGGAACAAGTTTTTGGACACTTGACATTAGGCATGGCTGTTATCAATACATACATCAGGTATACTCCAATCAACTTTGTTTAATTAATTGCAAAATTTATTTACTCATTTCAATGAATAATTAATGTTAATGATGTTTTTATTTAAGGTTTCTGTATGACAAGTTGATTCGCCCGCGTGGATTGGAGTCCATATTCGCTTTCATAAATCCCAACATTGTCCACGCAGGGTCAATAATCGCAAAACCAGATGAAGTAATAGCATTTGTGCTCAGTTTATTTATGGCCAGCAAAGATACAGAAAAATTGTTCTTTTTACCATATAATACTGGCCCCAAGTAAGATTTTCATTCTAAATTACCTCTATTATAATTTTTCATTTTTTAACGTTGTGCAGAAAATTTCCATCTAACCTTTGTTAAATATTCCAGTGGACACTGGTTATTGGTTGCAATTAATCCTGTGAGAGAAATTATATATTATTTGGATTCATTGGGCAATGATTGGACAGCATACTCAGATATGAAGAAGACGATTGACACGTAAGTGACATTGTTCCAAAATATTACTGTGTATATTTAATTATTTATGTGCGATAGTTCTAAATATTCGTTATTATTTTATTATAGCATTCTACAAAGTTTTCGAGCACAAAGAGATATTCAAGTACCAAGGAGTAGAGTCAACAATATTTCTTGGATCAAAGTGGAGGTATAGATTTTCACAGTTTTGATTATATAGCGATGATACTTGATAAAACAAGTTAAGGTGTATATCTTGATGTATATGCGTATTTTCTTTCCATGTGTAGTGTCCTCGTCAGCGCAATGGTGTAGATTGCGGTTATTTTATGTTGAGGTTTATGAAAGAAACTATTCTTTTGGACCGATTAGAGATTCCATCCACGGTATGAATTTCTAACTTAGGAATTATTTTCATATTTCTCATAAACTGACTTAGTATTTTAATTAAATCATACTATGTTATATTATTATGTAGTACTTTGATGAATTCAAGTGTGCTTCATACTCAAAAGATCAATTGGATGAACTTATGGAGGATTGGTGCCAATTTGTTATGGAGTTGAGAGTTTTATTATAAGGTATAACTTTGAGTTTTGAGAATATAATATATGTCGTTATAGTTGTGTTACAATATTATTGTTTTTGTTGTTGTTATTTGGTAACTTGTATGAATTTTGATTTTTTGATTTTGTTTTCGGTTATATAGGTGCAGCTCGATGTAGAAGATATAGTTATATATTAATCGTGGATTTTGTTTCATTGTTGTATATACTAATGTTGTTGTTGTGTATATTGTACAAAAAGGAGTGAAGAGATGAATATTGATGTAATTATAATATTGTTTCATTGTTGTATATACTAATGTTGTTGTTGTGTATATTGTGCATAAAGGATTGAAGAGATGAATATTGATGTTGTTATAATATTGTTTCATATTGTGGTATATATTAATCTTGTTGTTATGTATATTGTGCAAAAAGGATTTAAGAGATGAATATTGATGTTGTTATATATTGTTTCATTGTGGTATATATTAATGTTGTTTTTGTTTAAAATGTCATAATGAAGCTATAGTTTCTGGTGAAAAAACGGTGAGAATAAATTTGATAGGCAGCGTTTTGTTTTAAATGAAAGCGCTGTCTAAAGTGATTAAAAAAAAATTAAAAAAAATAAGGAAAAGCGCTGCTAAAGGGGGGGGTAATAGACAGCGTTTTTCATGAAAGCGCTGTCTAAAGTGATTGAAAAAAAAATTAAAAAAAAATGAGGAAAAGCGCTGCTAAAGGGGGGGTAATAGACAGCGCTTTTCATGAAAGCGCTGTCTAAAGTGATTGAAAAAAAAATTAAAAAAAAATGAGGAAAAGCGCTGCTAAAGGGGGGGTAATAGACAGTGCTTTTCATGAAAGCGCTGTCTAAAGTGATTTATAAAAAAAAATAATTAAAAAAAAGAAGAGGAAAAGCGCTGCTAAAGGGGGGTAATAGACAGCGCTTTTCATGAAAGCGCTGTCTAAAGTGATTGAAAAAAAAAATTTTAAAAAAAATGAGGAAAAGCGCTGCTAAAGGGGGGGGGGGGGGTAATAGACAACGCTTTTCATGAAAAGCGCTGTCTAAAGTGATTGAAAAAAAAATTTTAAAAAAAAATGAGGAAAAGCGCTGCTAAAGTGGGGTAATAGACAGCGCTTTTACCAAGCGCTGTCTAAAGTGATTGAAAAAAAAAAGCGCTGTCTATACCTTTAGCAGCGCTTTTAAGCGCTGTTAAAGGCCTAAAAAAGCTCTGTCTAATCCCTTGTTTGGCATAGTGGTAGTTCCTCTAGGAAATGGTTTGTTTGTTTGTGTTTTTTTAGTGGGCGACATTAACGCACGCATTCTAGCAATAGGCACGGCCGGTATCGCGGTAGAACGAATATAACATGCCCTTGGGGGGAGTTTTGCTTGGTTGAGTATTTTTGCGAGTTTTAAAATAAGTTTAAATAATGATTAAGGAGTGTTTTTTGATTTTTTTGATTTGTGAATGAGAAGTTTGTTTGGCTAAAAGTGGATGCGGGTGAGATTTCGAAGATACGACGACCTAAAGTCGAAGCTTTGACTTAAAAGGTATGAGTTTGGAAATTGATTTTTGGGGAAATTGACTTAAGTTTAGCAAAATGGTAAAAAAAATGAAAGAGGAATGTGGGTATTCGCATGATTAGACGAGACGCGTTTGATGACGTGAAGTTTACGAAGTCAAAATATTTCCCTTGGATTTGAGACGGACGAAAGATATAAAGATTAAACGATCGATGATAAAATTAATTAAAATGACAATTGAGCAATTAAATAATGGAAATTGAATTATACTAGCATGCATTTTAAAAGATTAAATAAGTAACCAAAAGTACATAAAGATTAAACTACAATATTATAGATTTTTAATAATTAAACAAATACCAAGAATTAAATCATGAAACATATATATATTTTGAATAATTAAATAAAAAAAGGGTAATAGCAAAAATTAAATAAAGATTAGATTATAAAAGCATTTTTTTAATGTTTTTTTTTATAATAATTAAAACCTAAACTATATGTAATTAAGTTTCGAAGGAATTTGAAAAAGGAGAAATGCAAAAGAGCAAAAAAGAAAATGTCCCCACCAAGGATCAAACTCAGCTTCTTTAGATTACAGCTCCTTGGCCCAACCATTAAACCATTAACGTTTTTCTGTTATATCTACATCTCAATTATAATAAAAGGAAAAAACTTAAAAGTAAACTGGACCAAACAGGCCCAATGGGCCAACTGAGTTTATGGATTAGAAGAGGGAAAAAATGTTCATGAAACCCTAAAAAGACTAAGAGGAGTCGCGGGTTAGTATTATTACTGTAAAATTATATCCTAAGTTTATCACAAAACAAATCAAAACCCTTTCTCTCCAACATCTCAACAGTAACGTCACTTCCTTGAAGGAAGGAACTTCTCTAAACCACCAACACCATCAACAGCGCTTCAAACGCATTACAAAAAAAATCAAATGTTTCTCTATCTCCTTCTTGAATCGACCTAACGGAAGACATACGGCCACCACGGTTGCCCTCACCATCACCGCCGCGGATGAACGTGACCGGTCGCTTGGTTCGTCTCGCCAAAAATGCATGCTCAGATCCAAGAACAAGGTAAATTACTGGAAGGAACGATTAATACACATGTGTACAATAGAATATTAACAGTGCTATTGTGATGTTGCAGGGTATAGATCCGAAATTGTAGTGGTGATGAGGTACGGAAAAAAAACTGTGCGTTGCAGCTTGCTGATGTTTGGATGAAAGGAGTCTCAGCGGTTTGATCGAAACGTAATCGCTGGGAGCTGATTGAGGTGTTTGCGGAACAGAAGGGAGAATAGTTGGGTCTGTTAGGAGGATTAGTGAGTTTTGTGTTGTATTTCTGATCAGGTTCTGGATTTTTTTGAATTTGTTTGAATCTGTTTTGGTTTATGTTCGTTTGAAATTGTTGTGTGATATAGATTGATGAATATTGTAAAGATTTCGGAGAAGTTGCAGTGAGCGGTTTAAGGTTGTTATGTTGAGGGCTAAGGTTTTGTGTTAACAGGTTTTAAGATTTGGAACAGGTTCTAAGTTAACAGGTTTTATGTTTGTTAACAGGTTTTATGGTTGTTAACAGGTTCTAAGCTGGTTAGTAGGTTCTCGATTGGTGGTTGATGGATGTTGGTTGAGGTTTATAGAAGTGTGGTTTCCACGAGAGAGTGCAGGCATAGTGTGATCCAGTTTGTGTGGTTAAAGGTGATGATGTATAATAGCTGAGCAATGAAGGACAGATGAAGCGGTGGACGGATTCGCGAACGAGGGAGGGCAATGGAAGTGAAGTGAAGGTTAGGAGGGTATTGTTTATGTTTTGGAGAATGTTGAAAAAATATTAATGTATAATTATCTAATTTTCTGGCTATGTGTTTTTATTATTCACTTCTGGTTTTTTCTTTTTGTCATTACTGTGCATTTCATCTGCATTTATTATTATTAATATTCTAAACATCAACAAATGCAGCAGCTCCAGAATACAACAGAAAAGTATGATGAATCAAGCATTCATATGGCATAAAATGGTGCAAAGATAAGATTCAATCATGTGAATGATGTCACTATGCAAACGAATTCAGCAGGTAATGATGTATGCAGAAAATAATAGGGAGCAGAAATACCTATCGGAGTCTCTCCGATGGAGCTTTAAAACCGTAAGTTTTTCCTCTTTTCCTGTTTTTTCTTCTTGCTGAATTTTTAGAACAAAACTAATCTTTTTTCTGTGTTCACTCTCTTGTTGTATTGTTGGACAAAACTCTCTTTTCTGTTTTCACTCTCTTGCTGGATTTTTAATTTCTCTATGTGTTCTTGATTTTTGTTGGCTGGAATTTTTTTTTGAAAAAGAGCTCTTTTCTGCTTTCAATTTTTTGTTGGCTGTCTCTAAAAAAATCTCCCCTTTGATGTAGCAAATGGCCCTTCTTATAATGATACAAAGGTGGAAAAAATGGGGGGGGGGGGGGGGGGGGGAAATTGGCTGAGGTTTTGAACATTGTTGGCATACTGATTTTGTGCTTTTAAAATGCAGGTTTTGTTTTTTGTCTATTTTGGTGCTTGTATGCAGCAGTTTTTTTGCAGGTTTTTCTTTTCCTCTTTTATCTTTCTGTGATGTAAAGTTATTGCTTTTTGCTCAATAAATTCTGAAGGGGTTTGCATATTTTAGGAAAATGATGACATAGAGGTTTTGATTGTTGGCTTTTTGCTTTATTTCTTCGGCTGTTTGTTTATGTTGCTTGTTGTTTTAGCTTTGCTGCTGTATTGTTTATGTTATATTGCTGCCTTGCTTGCTTGGCCTGCTGCACCTGCTTGTTTGCTTTGCGCTATGCTGCTGTATCGTTTATGTTGCTGTTGCTTTTGTGGGACAGTTTGCTTTGTACATTTGTTGTTTGCTTTTTTTTGCAGCGGTATTGAAAAAATATTTGCAATCTTCTTCTTTTTTTTTCTTTTTTGTGAACCAAAAGGCACAAGCTTTTTAGGATTTGCAATCGGGAGAAAAATGGTCCATGAATAAAAATAAATACCTCTTTAACTGATTCCAAATGCAAACCCTTATGATGAGATACCAATCAATTAATTCTTGCTTGGAATTTTTTTTCATGTGTTTGATCGCTAACTTTTCTTTTTCCTTGTTTCATGAGCACAAGTATTGGACGGTCTAAAGCGAGGTTGAACGATGAAAATACCATGGCGAGGAGTGAAGATGAAGACTTGAAGAAACACATATTATTTTTATCTTTTTTTTCTTCTTTTTTTGTAAACAAACGATTGTAATTTGTTTTTCATACTGTAACACATCTTGTAACTTGTCTAAAAAAATGTAATAAGCACGAATTTGACTGATTTTATCAATGATGAACTTTGTTGTAGAAATCAAATAACTCTTGCATCTTGTTTAAATTCTGAAATTCTCTCTTGAATAATTCTAATGCACCCTTTGGACTTTGTAACTTAAACTTCAAGAAATTGTGAGCAATCGTTATAACTTGTATTCCAAACAATCACGCGCCTTATCTTTCAAAATCCAATCAAACTCTTGAACAAAATAAATGCTTAAAATTTAATTCCACTGGTTAATTAGAACCCAAAACACTAGTCGCTTAAACCTTGATCTTCATATCATGCCTGAACCACACCCGCACTTCTCGACCAGAAACCTAATTTTTTATATTCACATTGCAAGTAACTTGTAACTTAAGCAACCCAAAACAATATCTTGATCATCATGAACCCTCAGCCTCATTTCTTGTGCCCAAAATCCACATTTGCCAATTTAAACTTCAAACTCTCGACTCAATGGTTTAGAGACTTTAAGAATAAAACTTGAAATGCAATGAGATGACATTCTTGACCTAATGCACCGAGCTTTGAGCCATCTTCAAGGCAGGCGAGAGAAACATCCTCCCAGAAGCCAGAGACTCGAAACCCTAGCATCTTAACCAACACACATAGGGAAATAAACCATAATGCAGGCTCTGATAAATCTGAGCGGGAACCAACCTTGTAACATGACGACACAATTCATTCCATTATCCATTAATCGAGAACCAAATGCGTTTCCTTTTTACCTGATAAGAAAACCGCAAAACAAGATTAGACATAAAGAGGGCGCAACCCTAAAACTTCAAACCAAAGCGCCCGATTCCCTGAGATGCAGGATATGCAAATGACTGAATGATAAAATGATGCAACTGGAATGCAAAGTTCAAAGCTAGACAAAAAATAAAAAGATAGGGAAAATTTAGGGTAAGACAATATCAATATTTTAAGCTTATATGTATCATTTGGTCAAGTTTGGATCACAATTCCTCAAGAAATTTGATCAAATCACCAAAAGGGCAAAATTGTCAAAAATTAGGGTTTTGACTAAGGAAGGGCAATTTCTGATTTTTTAACCTAGCAAATGACCAGTTGAGTTAAAGCATGATTTCAAGGATTTAATTTCATCATCTTGACCTAATAGCATGGTTCAAAACATTGCAAGTTCATTGGATTGACAGATGAAATTTGCAGTCAACTGATCAAAAGTCAATTGTACACTAAAAAGTCAAACTTTGACTTTTTGGTCAAAATCAAGTGCCAAGGGTCACAATTCATCAAAACATGTCAAAATGTGAAACTTTTTCATCAAGAAATCCAAGTTTGAAGATTATGGTTTAAATTTGAAAATTTTCTTAACTTAGAAAATTTTCTAAGTATAGGAAATTTCTTATTTTTTCTCAACTTTAGGCCATTTTTTCACTGTGATGCATAATGATTCAAAGAAAGTTACTAACATGAAAGTTGTAGACCTCAATGAAATCTACAACTTTTCTTCACACACTTTTCCCTAAAGATACATGGATCTCAAGATATAAATTTATGAATACATGCTCATGAACTAAATAACTTAGTGAAATTTTGCCCTAATTTAGGCAGGTTTTGGACCCAACTTCATGGCAATTTTTCACCTAGTTCCAAGAGGTAACTTGAAATGAATTTTAAAGATGAGTTATAGAGCACATTGCAATCTTTCCAAAATGTCCAAGAACTCCTCAAGATCATTTTTGAGTATAGAGAATCAAAGAGACGAAGTTGGCAATTTCTCACTTTTTGTCCAAGCCATTTCATGAAGAACAAAGTTCCAATCAGTACCTATGCTTCCTAATCCATGCTTTACAGGTCCCGAACTTGTTCCTTACTCCTTAATTTAATGCTTATTCAGTTGACAAAGCTTTGATCCAAGCCCTAGAGCCACTACCCAAGTTGTAATTCCATAAATGGCATAAAGTGACCATTGCCATTTTGAAAAAGCTCAACTTTTGCCACTTTCCAATTCTTGAGCATTGAACCTGTATCCATTGTACATATAAGTCTTGCAGGCCTAAAGCAAATTGTACAAGTATATATCGACCCTAAGAAAGCAAGTACAAGCATGGCAAGCCTTGTCCCTTCACTTTGCTTCAAAAGCAAGAAAGGTTGCAAAAAGGTGAGAACTGGCACATCTGTTGGAGAGTTGACATGAAACTGATTCCATACTAATATACAAACATAATACAACACAAGACACGATAACTTGAACCCTAAAACACTCCCAAACCCAAAACACCATAAAACTGTTAAGACTTGCAGTTTTTGCATAAGCATACCAATCTCCCATTTGGCTCGTGCGTTTCAAGTCTTGATCATCAAAACATCTTACCTACTTAATATCATACCAATCCAGACCTTCATCCCTGTACTGTAACCCCTTCTCCATCATCTGCCATTTTTGTTTTCGAAGCTTGCAGGTTGACTTGGCCAAGGAGTTTCAGACCCTTTCAAAGCAAGGCAAGGGTGGGAATACATTCAGGGAGGTTCAAGGAAGCTCAAGCAAGCATCAGGCCTCCATCAAACTCACTCCAGTTCCATCCATGATTTCAACTGAAGGAGGTAAAATCTCAACTTCTATCTCCTTGTACAGGTAACCATTGGCCACGATTTGTGAATAAATAATGTAATCCTCATTGCAATGAAACTGTACATATCTTTATCTCACATTTATTTGACCTGAGTTGAGAGAATTTAGAACTTGAAGTTTTTGAAAAATTTAGGTTTTAATTTAGGGCTTTTAAAATTCATCTTGATGTTTGATTGTTAGCTTACATAACTTATATGGTTAGAATCGTGAAATCAAATACTACAACTTTCATGTTAAGAGTTTTCATTTTCATGGAAGAATGAGAGAGTTACAGGACATCTGGCCAAGCTTGGGGAAGAAGATGAAGTACTGGGCAAGGACTTTGTTCATGTTATGTTATTTTCGTTTCACTTAAGACAATGGATGTATAGCCACCCTAGTGGCAAAGTAGCGCACTGGTGAGACCCATGTCCTGGGTTCGAACCTGGACGCTACTTTTGTTTTCCATATTTTTCCATTTTTTCAGCGTTGTTATCTTTTTACAGGATGGGCCTCCATACTTGGGCCATATTTCTTTTTGCTAACATGTTGTCTCTAGCCTTCTTACTATACCCCCCTGGCCCATTATTTTCCATACATTTTTATTTAATTTATTTTTGTTTTCATTAATATTTTCTTTAATGTATAAAAATCCAAAAATATAAATTTCATAATATTGCATCTTTATTTTATTTTAGTTTATTTTTCACATAAAAATATATTTTATTTTTAATATATATCATATATTTTCTTAATAAACTTGTAAAATACAATTAAAATATATTTAGTTTAATTTATTTATTTACTTTTCATACTATACTCATACATATTTATTTTTGCATATATAAAAAACTTTATATTGTTTATACAAAATTATTTATTATTTTAAACATAAAAAAAAAATACATAAAAAAATAGTACATAAGAACTTTATTTTCTTTTAAATAGTAATTAGGGTTAAGCCTCTCTTCTAAAAATTAATTTCTTTTCCTTATAATTTTTGGTTTAGATTAAAATTCCTCATAAAAAACAAAACAAAAATCTTTTTCTTGCATGCACATAATATGGCATATTTAAATATTGTATATTATTTATTCTAATAATTGTACAAATTTGATTTGGTTGTAATAATTTATTTAGGTTTACATTCTTGCAAATCCCCATTCAAATTTGTATTCCCCCCTCCCATAAAATTGTTGTAATAGCTTAGTAATATTTATATTACACAATTTACCGCTTTACATGCCATGATTAGTAATTAGGGTTTGTATGATAAGATCAAAACAAAGCAAAATAGAAAACCCTAAATACAAGATAAAACCAAAGCATGAAAATGATACACTTGCACACAAGCATCCTTAGGGTTTCTCCACTTGGTTGCCTTATACAAAAATAGCCATGTTACGCATGCGAAGTATCTTGGAAAAACAAACAAATATAAAGATCATAGTCCCTCGATGACGCTATTCAAGGTTGCCTTACAAAAATGGTCTTGGTCCCTCAAAATGCTAAGATACTTTGCAAACATTGCTAATCATGGTTATACGATGACCCACGCCCATTCCATTTACATCCAAAGATAGGGTTGCTTACCAAATCAATGGTAAGACAACAATGTCAAAGGAATAGAAAATGTACAAGAAAGACATTTGATTAGGTAGATTACTTCTAGTTACTTGCTCTATTTTCAAACAACTATCCTTGCTATTTTCCAAAAAAACAAACACACATATTTCAAAAACATCTTACAAACATTGAAAACATTTTCAAAAGAAAAACATCTTTGTATACATTCTTACGAACGAGAATCATTACAAAGATTGCCTAAACGAATGGCCTCTTTTACAAAATACTTTCAAAACCACACCAAACATATTTCTAAACAACAAAAGCAAGTGATCTAGCAAGTAACTAAGAGCCCATGGAAAACCATGGATGAAAAGGGTGTTAATACCTTCCCTTTTCATAATCTACCCCCCGAACTCAAGAAAACATCTCAAAGGTCTTTCATGTGCTTTTTCACCTTTCCTTTTGGATAAAAGAAAAGTCGGTGGAGACTCTTGCTAACCGCAACATTTGCGATAAAATGCAAAACCCTCAAGTCAGTTCTCCCAACGTATCATAGAACTGGCGACTCTGCTGGGGAAAATTATGAAAGTGGGGTTACCTTAGGGCTAGATCACATTTATTTGCTTACATTGTTTGATTTATTTGCTTTACAGTATGGTTCTTTGTTTGGGTTTGAATCCTCCACCCGGATTTGGGAAACATTATAGGTAAATAGCAATACGTTGTGGAAACTGTGCGGGGTATACCGACATGGTCTAAGCAATAGCTATGTTAGTGTGACATATTTGTGGGTACCGGTAGCCTTTGAGTCAATCAAAGATAATACGGGGCCGCTGAGTGATGTCACGAAGCACTAATGAACTTCTAGAACCCTTTACTTGACCAACTTGGCCTTCAGCATGTAGTGAGATGACCGGATTTGGTGCAGTCTGAAGTTGGTAGATACTCGATACTACACTCATTGAGGGTTGGTTTCTTGGGATATTTCGGTCGCCATTAAAGAGGCTTGAGCTGAAACAATGACCAAGGAAACAGTCTAGTGATATTGAGCTCCTTAGAACCTGGTTACTATTATTAAGATAGGTTGAGCCAGCTAAACTTCAAGAGGGTACTTACCTATAAAACCCCATGCAAGCCTAAACTAAGAACTTGTTTGATTTGCTTGTATATGCATACTTGTGCATAACATCATGGACATCATGAACATCATATGCATCCACTAACCATTTCAAGGATTTTGGAGATTCATCTTTGTTCCTATTTTGTAGGATATGGATTCACTCCGCAGGAAAACTATCCAAATTAATCTTGTAAGAATTCCTCCACAACTCAAGGAGCTAGCTTCAAGGATTCCTGAGAATTCTCCATTCACCGAGAGGCATGGTCGTCTACTCAACTTGATCACCTCCAACACAGAGGAGGATATGATGAAGGTGCTCTTCCAGTTCTTTGATCCTTTACATTATTGCTTCACATTTCCCGACTATCAACTTGTGCCCACTTTGGAAGAATTCTCTTAACTCTTGAGGATTCCCATTCTCAATCAACTACCTTTCAACGGTACGGAAAGAGATCCAAAGCCAGAAGAGATTGCTCAAGCTCTGCACTTGCACTCATCGGATGTCACAACTCATTGGGAAACTAGAAGTGGTGTCAAAGGCTTCTCGGCAAAGTTTCTATTTGAGAAGGCTCAAAGTTGTTGGAATTCCTTAGACTTGCAAGCATTTGAGGAGATTGTGGCTCTTCTTATCTATGGGACGGTCTTGTTCCCCAATCCTGACCAACTCGTAGATGTGAGTGCCGTCAAAATCTTCATGTCACGCAATTCGGTGCCTACATTACTAGGGGATATCCTGCACTCTTTTCACACTCGTACAATGAGGAAAAGAGGTGTCCTTATGTGTTGCACTCCCCTCCTGGAAAGATGGTTTATTTCTCATCTTCCCCAATCAGTCTTAAGGAATGAGCAAGGATAAAGGTGGTCACAAAGGTTAATGACGCTCAAACATTCAGATATTCATTGGTGCTCTCGATCCAAAGAGAATGTTATTATTGTTGACCGTTGTGAGGAATTCCCTAATGTCCCTCTACTTGGAATTAGGGGAGGCATCACCTATAACCCATGCTTGGCTCTAAGACAGTTTGGTTATGCCCGAAGGGATGGCCCACATGATATGTTGATTCAAGGCTTAGTATTCGACTACGACTACAACGATCAAGGTCTTCGCCAGAGATTCATCCGAGCATGGAGGATGCTAAACAAGGTGGATAGCAAGACTTTAGGACACAAGAATTCCATCCCTCTTGAGCCTTACCTCAAGTGGGTATGAACCCGCGCTCAAAGTCTTATGATGCCTTATCCTTCCATTCTCCTGGTGATTATTGAGCCTGTTAAGGAAGGAGAAGTTCCATACACTATCCTACATCCTGACATGCCCACATCTCTTGAAGACCTACAAAGGGATTGGATACAACTCAAAGGAGAGCGAGATACTTTCGAAGCCCAATTCTACGCAAGCGAGAAGAAGGTTTTGGAACTCACTATGATACTTCATGAGGAGCAGACTCTAAACACCTAAATAGCACCAAAGAGGATGCGCACTACTTTTTTATCTTAGAGTATTGTATTATTTTTCCCAAGGGGCATTGATGTATTCAAACTCTACTTTATTAATATAACATGTGTTTCTTTTTGTTTAAAACGAACTTGAATCTTTTAAAATCCTTGAAAACATTACATATGCACATATCATTCATCATAACATAAACAGGTCTTTTGCAACAAGTTTCCTCATCTCTCTACTGTTTATTTAGGTAAGATGGTTCTCAAACAGACAGTCAAAGATCTTCAAGCTCAAAACAAGCAGTTTCAACCGTTACTCACAACCCTGGCCAAAGGATAAGAGGAGCTGAAAACTCTGATGGCAAAATAGAAAAAGAAGAAAGAAAAGAAACCAACTGGTGTTGTAATCATGGGGAGAAGGTTTCAAGGACAAACTAGAAGAACCTTGAACTTCGCAGCAACATCTGATGACGGGGAAGGGAAAGGAAAAGAAACAGTAGTTCCATCAGAATCTGAGGAGGAGGAAGAAGAGGAAGACTACTCCGAGGAACAATACCCTCCGGCTGATGATAAGTACAGACATCTTGAAGAGCGTTTGAGTGCTATGGAAATACAAAGGGTACCAGGTCTAGACTTTGAAGAATTGGGGCTAGTGTCGGGAATTGTGATCCCACTAAAGTTCAAAGTGTTGTTGTTTGCAAAATATGATGGGGTGTCATGTCCTAAAATGCACCTCCGATCATACGTGAGAAAGATTCAGCCGCACTCCACCGATAAAGACTTGTGGGTCCATTTTTTCAAAGATAGTTTATCTGGAACACAACTCGATTGGTTTTACCAATTAGAAAGGGCCAACGTCTACAATTGGGAAGATCTTGCCGCAGCTTTCTATAAACAATACCAGTATAATGCAGATTTGGCGCCTATTCATACTCAACTTCAGAGTATGGCTATGGCTTCAAATGAGGGTTTCAAGGATTACACGCAGAAATGGAGAGATCTAGCTGGAAGAGTGCAACACCCTATGTCTGAAAGAGAGTTGGTGGATATGTTCTTAGACACTCTATCGGGCCCTTTCTTCAACCATTTGATTGATAGCTCATATGCTGGGTTTACTGAGTTAATACTAACCGGAGAAAGGGTGGAAGCTGGCATAAAAAGTGGAAAGATTTAGAAGGATTCGTCTGCCTCTACAGCTGTGAAAAAACCCTTCACTGGGAAGAAGGAAGTATTTGTTTTTTATCTACAAAGGAACCAAGGGAGAGCTGAACGCCGACCAATAGTAGGGGCCATTATGATCCCAAAGGTTACATTTGATAAACCAAGGGTGAATCAACCGAGGGTGGAAAGGCCAGTCCGACAATTCACCAGAATTAATATGACTCTAGCCCAGATTTTACCACATCTTCTGAAATCTAATCTAGCAACCTTAAAAGAAGCTCCAAAGAATCCCAACACGGCGTCCCCTCATTATCATCTGAATGCCAGATGCGCATATCATTCTAAAAGCCCGGGTTATGACACTAACAACTGTTGGGCTTTGAAATACAAAATTCAAGACCTTATAGATGCAAAAGAGATTGAGTTTGAGGCGCCCGAGAAACCAAATGTCATTTCCGCTCCTATGCTTAGGCATGGTCACAACACCAATGCTATCAAAGAAGATTTGTTTGTTACCATAGTGGATGAACTCTTGACTCCGCTCCCAATCGTTAAGATAAATTTGTTAAAAGCAGGTGTATTCCCAGGTTGTAATGAAGACTGCCATCTTTGCTTATCCTCACCAACTGTTTTCCCTTTGTTGAAGACAGGCATTCAACGCTTGATAGACAACCAAGAGATTCTGTTTGAAAGTGCTCATGTTTCACCTGTTCCTGTTGAAGACGTTTCAATCATAACCATCTCCGCCAATCCTTCCAGGGCCCCCAAAAGACCCGTTAGGATTACATCGGTTCGAAAAACTGCGCCTCTTATAATCACAATGCTCGGGCCGGTCCCGTATGAATCAGATAAAATAGTACCGTGGAATTATGGTGGAGACATCTACTACCATGATATCAAACAAGATGGGCTAACCGCCAAAGAAGTGAGCTCCGAAGAAGAAGATTCTGAAATTAGCAATATCGCCGGAACCAGCAAGATTACCCATAGCAGTAGAATCTTCTCTCCAGAAATTGCCCCTCCAAAGGAAGTTTTCGGACCCGTGGTTGTTCCAAAGGTTACCTCCATACCAATAATCATATCTGCAAGCCCTCCTACTGACAAAGACGACAAAACCCATGTTATTATCCCTACCAACACTTCTACTACTGAAATTCGAGGAAAAGGTATTCAAGAAGAGTCTGTCTAGACGAAGGCTCAATCACTGACTATCCCCGAAACCTCCAAGAAGGAAATGGAGGAGATCCTGAGAATAATAAAGAAGAGTGACTATGACGTGGTTGAACAGTTGGGGAAAACTCCATCCAAGATTTCCATGCTAGCACCGTTGTTGTGTTCTGAGGCACATGCGAAAGCTCTGGTGAAGTTTCTGAAGACAGCCCATGTGCCACAAGAGACATCTGCTGACCAATTCCAAGATTGTGTGGCCAGTTTGACAGCAGATAACTGCCTAGGCTTCTCTGATGCTGATTTGACACCAAAAGGGAGAAAGCACAACGAGGCATTACATGTCTCTGTGGAGTGTAGAGGAACAACTCTGGCCCATGTCTTGGTGGACATTGGCTCATCTTTGAATGTTTTACCAAAGAAAGCTCTCGACAGATTAGATTGCGAAGGACTGGCATTGAAACCCAGTAACATAGTCGTAAGAGCATTTGATGGTTCAAAAGAGGATGGTCCACGGGGAGGTGGACATCCCCATAAAGGTGGGAACTCAGACTTTCAACTCAACTTTCTATGTAATGGACATCCGCCCCTCTTACTCCTGTCTGCTAGGACGGCCCTAGATCCATAATGCTGGTGCTGTCACCTCTACACTACACCAGATGCTGAAGTACCCGGTCCATGGAAAGATTATCACTGTCCACGAAGAGGAAGAGTACATGATTAGCCATCTAAATTCTTTCCGGTATATGGAGTTGGATGGCGAGTTCATTGAAACTCCTTTTTAACATTTCGAAGAAGTCTCCCAAGAGGTAGCAGTAACCAAGACGGTATCCCCGATCCCCAAGATTACAAGACCTCCGCTTCGGATGTCATCTCTAAAGGACGCCAAGGCAGTAGTAGAGGAGGGTGGATGCACCATTTGTGGGCAGCTTCCAGACATTCCGTATAAATCTGACAAGTTTGGCTTAGGGTTTACTTCAAATGCTCAGAAGGATGTGCGCCGTGCCCGTGCTGGAGGACCACCTGTAACACCCCAATTCTACCCCATGCAAATTATTGCAAAATAAATCAGAGTTACAAAATTTCAATCATACAAATGAATCGGGACGTCACAAATTCTTCTAACAAATTCATTGCATTCATCATGGATATATAACACGTTTTCAAAACATCGGATGAACCATCAACATAACACCTTTCATTAAATAATTCAACAACTACGCAGCGGAATTCTTCAATAACATCTTTAAATAAACATCAACTTCGAAACATCTCATATTTATTAAATAAACAATCTAAAGTCCAACAACTAAAACTTAGCAATCAAAAATCAGCAAGCGTTCATCCCCCCGAGTGTTACATATCAGAGCAATGACACCGACTCGATCTATTGAACGTATACGGCCTTCACTCTCGATTACCTGCATGTTACCAACATAGGGCAACATTCAAACAGAAGGGGTTAGATGTCTAACAATATAATGAAGCGCATGATAATTAATATATTAAATTAGATCAATAATATCACCACTTCTCATCTCATAATCAACAATAATTACAGCATATATACTCATTCATCAAGATCAAATACATTTCATTATTCAATCATATAATGCGACTCAAAACTATGCAAATGCATGTGGTACCATTGGAGCAGAACTCCCATCTCAAAAATCTGCCAATTAATAGAGGCATCAACAAGGCATAGCCTTCATCTCAAAATTTGCCAATCCAGGCCATCTCAACGAGCATAAGCTCCATCTCAAAAATGCAATGTATGCGACTCTTCATGAATGTAATATCAACATCTCAAGTTAACAACATTTCAAATCATCTCAAAACAACAACATCTCAATCATCTCAAAACAACAACATCTCAATCATCTTAAAACATCTCAATCATCTCAAAACAATAACATCTCAATCATCTCAAAACATCTCAATTAACAACATCTCATAACATCAAAATAATTTATTAAACATCATTTATTTATCAAACGTCATTTATTCATCATAACTATCAAACACAACTTTAATAACCACATCTTACTAATAACTCAGCTGTATATTAATAGTACAATAATCCATATTTTTATTCTGCTACTACACATCATTATTGTCACTAATCCTATTGTCATATTTCTAACAGCAGTCTCCAACATCTCATATTCATCATTCTGTCCAAAATCCAGCATAACTGTCAATCACGGGAATTAATCCTAAATCCTAAACTAGTTACTAGGATTACACTTCTTATTCATCATTTAAATCATCTAGAATAATATTCATCGCGTTAGCTAATCAACGCTTCGAACGACATCTCAAACAACATCCTAAAACTCAAGTTACAGCACTTTAAAACTGAATCTGTCAAAAATCAGACCTTATGGGTCGACACAAAAATCTATGGATCGACTCATCCTGGCTTCAAAACACAGCATGTATCGACACATGCATCTCACCGGTCGACTCATCCTGGGTCTCACACACTCATGTATCGACACATCCTCTCTTCATGTCGACTCATACTGAGTATCGTAACTATCATGCATCAACGCAAGCCCTCCTTGTATCGACTCATCCTGAGTTTAACACCCTTCATGTATCGACACATCTAGTTTGGGGTAGACACATCCTGCTACAGTCTGCATAATTTTCTGCGTTTTCTTCTGTTATTTCGCTACGGGAATTATGTTACAATCCTACAAACCTCATTATAACCATGATAATTCATCACTTAACATTATACTCCATTACTCCATCGATTAAACAACATAATAACATCATTATTCATCAAGAATTCATCCAAATCTTTATCATACATCATTCATAATACATCCAATTCAAGAACAAACAGCAATCACGTCTAACCCCATATATCAAACATCATGAACCCAATTATAAAGTCAGAACCCCGCCCTTACCTTAGATTGAAGGTCGCTCTACAATTTTTTCGGGTTGAATCTTTGTTCTTGCCGTTTTCCACTATCTCCAGGAGCTTCACGTTCTCCTCAAATCCTTATTTTCTTCTTACTTCCTCTTTCTTCTATTGCAACAACAAATAATAAAATAACCTAATATTCTATTATTCCTTAGTGGGCTCCAAACTTACACCCCCTTATTACTTCCACTCACACAATATAGGCCCACATGAAATAATATTAGCTTCTAACATTATTTCACTACATTATAATATTATACCTCCAATATTATCATTTCTCCACTTAATAGAATAAATCCAATTTAATTATGACACACCTTCACAATTATTCCAAAAATAATCTAATTAAATAATTAATTAAATTACGGGCGTTACAACTATCCCCCACTTAGAATATTTTCGTCCTCGAAAATTTACCTCAATCAAGCAATTCAGGATAGTAGTCTCGCATCTTGCTCTCCAATTCCCAAGTCATGCTTTCACCAGCAGCTCCTAGCCAAACCACTTTAACCAAAGCAATCTCTTTTCCCCTCAGAGTCTTCGTCTCACGGTCCGCGATTTATACAGGCATCGTCTCCACCGTAAGATTATCTCGTACTTGCACATCGTCCATATGTATCACATGAGATGGATCTGAAATATACTTCTGAAGTTGTGACACATGAAACACATCATGCAAATTCGAAAGATTAGGCGGTAAAGCCACTCTGTAAGCAACACTCCCCACTCTCTCTGAAATCTGATACGGTCCAATAAAACGAGAAGTGAGCTTCTTAGACTTCAACGCTCGCCCAACACCAGTCACAGGTGTAACTCTCAAAAACACATGGTCACCCGCTTGAAATTCTAAATCTTTCCTTAGCTCGTCATGATAACTCTTTTGTCTACTTTGAGAAGCTTTCATATTTTCTCGAATCAACTTCACCTTCTCAGTAGTCTCACAAACAAGTTCAGGTCCAAGCACTACACTTTCACCAGATTCATGCCAACATAACAGAGTTCTACATCTTCGACCATACAACGCCTCAAAAGGTGCCATCCCAATACTAGAATGGTAACTGTTATTATAAGTGAACTCTATCAAAGGAAGATAAGTATCCCACGAACCTCCCTGCTCGAGAACACATGCCCTCAACAAGTCTTCCAAAGATTGAATAGTTCGTTCAGTTTGACCATCTGTCTGAGGATGATACGCTGAACTCAACCTCAACTTAGAACCCAACGCTTCTTGCAAACTCTTCCAAAAATCAGGAGTAAATCTTGGATCTCTATCTGACACAATGCACAAAGGAACACCATGCAGTTTCACAATCACACTAACATAAATCTCAGCCAACTTCGACACTGGAAAACTGATGTTAATGGAAATAAAATGAGCTGACTTCGTAAGCCTATCAACAATCACCCAAATCGAATCATATCCTCTTAAAGTATTAGGCAACCCCGTCACAAAGTCCATTGAAATTTTATCCCATTTCCATTCAAGAACTTCCAACGGTTGCATCAATCCTGCAGGCTTCTGATGTTCAACTTTCGACTTCTGACAAGTCAGACATGCATACACAAATCGAGCCACATCACTCTTCATCCCAGGCCACCAAAACAAACCTTTCAAATCTTAATACATCTTCGTAGCTCCTGGATGAATACTCAACTTACTTCTATGGCTCTCTTCAAGTATCACTTTCTTCATCTCAGCATCATCAAGAATACAAATCCGGTTATGAAACCTCAACACACCTTGCTCATCTAGCTTAAAATCACAATTCTCAGCTTGATCAATCCCAACCATCAAATCTACTAGTTTCACATCCAACTTCTGAGCTTCTCTGATACTGTCTAAAAATTCATTATTAATCTTTAACATACCCAACATAACACTTTGTGGAGTAACCTCGCAAACTAAGCTCATATCTCTGAACTGCTCAATTAATTCCAACTCTTTGATCATCATTGTTGACATATGTAAAGTCTTTCGACTCAACGCATCAGCTACCACATTCTCCTTTCCTGGATGATAATTCAAACTGAAATCATAATCCTTTAACAATTCCAACCATCTTTGTTGCCTCATATTCAACTCCTTCTGATCAAACAAATACTTTAAGCTCTTATGGTCACTAAACACTTCAAATCTAAAACCATAAAGATAATGCCTCCAAATCTTTAACACAAAAACAACTGCAGCAAGCTCTAAATCATGTGTAGGATAGTTCTTCTCATGAGTCCTCAACTGCCTTGATGCATAAGAAACTACCTTACCATTCTGCATAAGCACACCTCCTAAACCCATCTTAGAAGCATCACAATACACCACAAAAGACTCTCCTGGGTTGGGCAACGTCAAAATCGGAGCCGACGTCAACCTCTTCTTTAATTTTGTAAAACTTTCTTCGCACTGAACATCCCAAACAAAAGCCCTACCTTTACACGTCAACTTAGTCAACGAAAGTGACAACTTAGAAAACCCTTCGATAAACCTTCTATAATAACCAGCTAGCCCCAAAAAGCTTCTAATCTCAGTAGATGACTTTGGAGTTTCCCATTGCAGCACGACATCAACCTTCGATGGATCTACAGTAATGCCACTACTTGAAATCACATGACCAAGAAAACTAACCTCTTTCAACCAAAACTCACACTTGGACAGCTTTGCATACAACTTCTTCTCTTTCAAAACTTGCAATACTACTCTTAAATGTTCATCATGCTCTTCTTCTGACTTAGAGTAAATCAAAATATCATCAATGAACACCACTACAAACCGATCCAAATAAGTATGAAAGATACGATTCATATATTCCATGAATACTCCCGGCGCATTAGTAACATCGAAAGGCATCACCGAATACTCGTAATGTCCATAACGCGTCCTGAAAGCCGTCATCTGAATATCTTCATCCTTCACTTTAATCTGATGGTAACCCGACCTCAAATCAATCTTACTAAACACACGAGCATCCACTAATTGGTCCATCAAGTCATCTATTCTTGGAAGCGGATACTTATTCTTAATCATCACCTTGTTCAACTGTCTATAATCAACACAAAGCCTCATACTTCCATCTTTCTTCTTTACTAACACTGGATCACCCCACGACGATACACTTGGTCTCACAAAATTCTTCTCAAGTAACTCTTCCAATTACTTCTTCAACTCTGACAACTCAGATGCAGACATCTTGTATGGTGCCATAGACACAGGTCTGGTACTAGGTACAAGATCAATTGCAAACTCAACTTCCCTCTCTGGCGGTACATCAGGAATCTCACCAGGTAAAACTTCAAGAAATTAACACACCACCTGCAATTCCTCAATTACAGCTTGAGTCTCTACAGATAGAGACGCCATCAACGAGAACATCTGCGATCCCTCTTGCATCAACTTCCTCAACTGACTAGCAGACAACAGACCATCTTCCTCTTCCTCAGGAGTAGAAAACTTCACCGACTTGTCATACCAATTAATATGAACGCAGTTATGCTCTAACCAGTTCATACCCAAAATTACATCCAAACCTCTTAACGACAAACAAATCAAATCAATAACAAAGTATATGTCGAAGATCGACAAGGGACACTTAGCACACACAAAGGAAGTAGTCACAGACCCCTTGGCTGGAGTATCGACGACCATTTCTCCATTCAAAGAAGACAACACAAGACCCAATCTCTCAACACAATCATCAACAATAAAACAATGCGTAGCACCAGTATCAACAATAGTGATTAAAGGAGTACTATTAATGAAACATGTCCCTCTAATAAGTCCGTCCTCAACAGTTGTCTGATCCTCAACCAAAGCAAACACTTTACCACTTGACTGAGCCTTCTTCGGTTTTGGACACTGGCTACCAATATGCCCTTCTTCTTTACAGTTGAAACAAACCATATTCTTGTGCTCGCACTCAGATAATATATGTTCGTTCTTACCACAATGGTAACATCTCTTCACTTCAGCAGTGCACACATTACTCTTGTGCCCAGGTCTCCCACACTTAAAGCAAATCACACCAGAAGGAGCATCTCCCCCACTAGTCCTCTATCCATGAGCAACTTTTGGCTTACCCTTACCAGCTGGGGCATCATAAGGTTTTTCACGATTCTGCGGGTGCTTACCCCTCTTCTCACTAATAATCTTGTAATGAGCATTATTATCCTCCTCATAAATCCTACAGCTATCAACCAAATCAGCAAAGAAACAGATTTTCTGGTATCCAACTGCCTTCTTAATCTCCGGGCGTAACCTGTTCTCAAACTTAATACACTTCGAAAACTCAGCATTTTCCTCAGCATAATGCGGATAAAACTTAGCCAACTCAGCAAACTTGGCAGCATACTCAACAACTGACAGATTTCATTGCTTCAGCTCAAGGAATTCAATCTCCTTCTTACCACGGACATCTTCAGGAAAATACTTTCTCAAAAACTCCCTATGGAACACAGCCCAAGTGATATTCTCACCTACAACTTCTAACTTCTGGCAAGTCTCTAGCCACCAGTCATCGGCCTCGACTGCTAGCATATGAGTCCCATAACGAACCTTCTGCGCTGGAGTGCAGTCCATCACGCGAAAGATTCTCTCAATCTCTTTCAACCACTCCAATGCTCCGTCAGGATCATATTTTCCCTTGAACGTAGGTGGATTCTCTCTCTGGAAAGTCGCCAAGCTACGAGATCCAGCATTCCCGTCAGCATTCGGCTGATTTTCCATCACATGAGCCATTGCTTCTAAAGCAGCAACAAGTGCAGCATCATTCCTTCCAGCCATCTCAACTTCTCACTACAACATAAACAACGATTAGAACTCAAAATAACAATACTCGATTGTTAGACAACTAAGACTCAACGACAAGGACGGACCAACCTTTTTGCTCTGATACCAACTTTGTAACACCCTAATTCTACCCCAAGCAAATTATTGCAAAATAAATCAGAGTTATAAAATTTCAATCATACAAATGAATTGGGACGTCACAAATTCTTCTAACAAATTCATTGCATTCATCATGGATATATAACATGTTTTCAAAACATCGGATGAACCATCAACATAACACCTTTCATTAAATAATTCAACAACTACGCACCAGAATTCTTCAATAACATCTTTAAATAAACAGCAACTTCGAAACATCTCATATTTAGTAAATAAACAATCTAAAGTCCAACAACTAAAAATCAGCAATCAAAAATCAGCAAGCGTTCATCCCCCCCGAGTGTTACATATCAGAGCAATGACACCGACTCGATCTATTGAAGGTATACGGCCTTCACTCTCGATTACCTGCACGTTACCAACATAGGGCAACATTCAAACAGAAGGGGTGAGATATCTAACAATATAATGAAGCGCGTGATAATTAATATATTAAATTAGATCAATAATATCACCACTTCTCATCTCATAATTAACAATAATTACAGCATATATATACTCATTCATCAACATCAAATACATTTCATTATTCAATCATATAATGCGACTCAAAACTATGCAAATTCATGTGGTACCATTGGAGCAGAACTCTCATCTCAAAAATCTGCCAATTAATAAAGGCATCAACAAGGCATAACCTTCATCTCAAAATTTGCCAATCCAGGCCATCTCAACGAGCATAAGCTCCATCTCAAAAATGCAATGTATGCGACTCTTCATGAATGTAATATCAACATCTCAAGTTAACAACATTTTAAATCATCTCAAAACAACATCTCAATCATCTCAAAACAACAACATTTCAATCATCTCAAAATAACAACATCTCAATCATCTCAAAACATCTCAATTATCTCAAAACAACAACATCTCAATCATCTCAAAACATCTCAATTAACAACATCTCATAACATCAAAATAATTTATTAAACATCATTTATTTATCAAACGTCATTCGTTCATCATAACTATCAAACACAACTTTAATAACCATATCTTACTAATAACTCAGCTGTATATTAATACTACAGTAATCCATACTATTATTCTGCTACTGCACATCATTATTGTCACTAATCCTACTGTCATATTTCTAACAGCAGTCTCCAACATCTCATATTCATCATTCTGTCCAAAATCCAGCATAACTGTCTATCACGGGAATTAATCCTAAATCCTAAACTAGTTACTAGGATTACACTTCTTATTCATCATTTAAATCATCTAGAATAATATTCATCGCGTTAGCTAATCAAAGCTTCGAACAGCATCTCAAACAGCATCCTAAAACTCAAGTTACAACACTTTAAAACTGAATCTATCAAAAATCAGACCTTATGGGTCGACACAAAACTCTATGGATCGACTCATCCTGGCTTCAAAACACAGCATGTATCGACACATGTATCTCATCAGTCAACTCATCCTGGGTCTCACACACTCATGTATCGACACATCCTCTCTTCGTGTCGACTCATACTGAGTCTCGTAACTATCATGCATCGATGTAAGCCCTCCTTGTATCGACTCATCCTGAGTCTAACACCCTTCATGTATCGACACATCTAGTTTGGGGTCGACGCATCCTGCTACAGTATGCATAATTTTCTGCGTTTTCTTCTGTAATTTCGCTACGGGAATTATGTTACAATCCTACAAACCTCATTATAACCATGATAATTCATCACTTAACATAATACTCCATTACTCCATCGATTAAACAACATAATAACATCATTATTCATCAAGAATTCATCAAATCTTTATCATACATCATTCATACTACATCCAATTCAAGAACAAACAACAATCACCTCTAACCCCATATATTAAACATCATGAACCCAATTATAAAGTCAGAACCTCACCCTTACCTTGGATTGAAGGTCGCTCTACAATTTTTTCGGGTTGAATCTTTGTTCTTCCTGTTTTCCACTATCTCCAAGAGCCTCACGTTCTCCTCAAATCCTTATTTTCTTCTTACTTCCTCTTTCTTCTATTCCAACAACAAATAATAAAATAACCTAATATTCTATTATTCCTTAGTGGGCTCCAAACTTACACCCCCTTATTACTTCCACTCACACAATATAGGCCCACATGAAATAATATTAGCTTCTAACATTATTTCACCACATAATAATAGTATACCTCCAACATTATTATTTCTCCACTTAATAGAATAAATCCAATTTAATTATAACACACCTTCAAAATTATTCCAAAAATAATCTAATTAAATAATTAATTAAATTACGGGTGTTACACCACCTCTGAAGATTAGCAACCGAGAGGTCAACGCAGTGGAAGATGGTGAAGAAGATGGAAACTTGGAGGATTGGATATTTCCTACTGTCAATGGAGGACTTCGCAATTGGGAAGCCAGAGACTTTGTCCCAATAACTTTCATCTCTCAGTAATTCATCTTTTACATTTCTGTTGGACTTGTAATATTCACAAACAATTCGCACATTAAAAACCTCGTGTCTTACCCGAGGCACAATGGTCCATTTGTAAGGGTTTTTATTTCATCTTCATATGACATTCAATGAATCATGGACGTTTTTTTCACATACAAACCTTTTGTGCTCATTTTCTTTCTTTTACATTTTATTGTTTAAAGATGTCTATACCCTTACACACACCCACACTCACAAATGCAGGTACCCCTCCATTCCGGATCCCATGGGTAACGATACTGCTATGGCCTTTAGTGACTCTGAAGATCTAATCTACCAAGCCGAAGACGAACGTGAGGAAGATTATGAAGTACCAGGGGAATTGGCCAGACTACTACAATAAGAGGAAAGAGCTATTCAGCCTCATGAGGAACCATTGGATACAATCAACTTGGGTACCGAGGAAGATAAAAAGGAAATAAAAGTGGGTGCCAACCTAGAGCCTAGTGTCAAGGAGCGTCTAATTCAGCTATTTCATGATTATGTTGAGATCTTTGCCTGGTCATATGAAGACATGCTAGGACTTGATACAGACATCGTGGTACATCGTCTACCCACAAGAGAAGACTGTCCACCAGTGAAACAAAAAGTCCGCCGCATGAGACCTGACATGTCAGAGAAGATCAAAGCGGAAGTCATGAAACAATTCAATGCTGGATTCTTGGTTGTCACTTCCTATCCTCAATGGGTCGCCAACATTGTTCTCGTGCCTAAAAAAGATGGCAAAGTACGAATGTGCATGGATTATAGAGACTTAAACAGGGCCAGCCCTAAAGATGATTTTCCACTTCCCCACATCGATATCTTGGTTGACAATACGGCCCAGCACAAGGTATTTTCCTTCATGGACGAATTCTCAGGATATAACCAAATCAAAATGGCACCTGAGGACATGGAGAAAACTACATTTGTCACACAGTGGGGCACATTCTGCTACAAAGTGATGCCATTCGGACTGAAGAATGTTGGGGAAACCTATCAACACACCATGGTAGCCTTATTTCATGATATGATACATCATGAGATAGAGGTCTATGTAGATGACATGATATCCCGATCACAAACTGAAGAGGAGCATCTTGATCATTTGCAAAAGGTATTTGAGAGGTTGAAGGAGTACAAACTAAGGTTGAATCCAAACAAGTGCACATTCGGAGTACGGTCTGGTAAACTCCTAGGTTTTATTGTCAGCAACAAAGGCATCGAGGTTGATCCTGCCAAGGTTAAAGCGATACAAGAAATGCCTGCTCCTCGTACTTAGAAGGAAGTCAGAGGATTCTTGGGACGCCTGAACTATATTTCCAGATTCATTTCTCACATAACAGCTACTTGTGAACCAATCTTCAAACTATTGAAGAAAGATCAAGTAGTCAGATGGAATGATGAATGTCAGATTGCTTTTGACAAGATCAAAGAATACTTACAAGAGCCTCCTGTTTTGATGCCGCCAGTCGAGGGAAGACCACTGATCATGTATCTGACCGTTTTAGAGAACTCAATGGGGTGTGTATTGGGGCAGCATGACGAGTCTGGCCGAAAAGAGCACGCTATTTACTACCTGAGCAAAAAGTTTACTGACTATGAAACCAGATATTCACTGCTAGAGAAAACTTGTTGTGCTCTGGTATGGGCTGCTCGCCGGCTAAGACAGTATATGATGACTCATACTACTTTGTTGATATCTAAGATGGATCCGATAAAGTACATCTTCGAAAAGCCTGCTCTGTCTGGGAGGATAGCTAGATGGCAGATGATCCTAACAGAATATGACATACAGTACACTACCCAGAAAGCTATAAAGGGTAGTGTGCTAGCTGATCATCTTGCTCATCAAGCTGTAGAAGATTATCAGTCCATGAAATTTGAATTCTCGGATGAAGACATCATGACATTAGACAATTGTGAAGAAATCAGACCATATGACGGACCTGAACAAGGATCCCGATGGACCCTGTTCTTTGATGGGGCATCCAATGCACTTGGTAATGGTATCAACGATGTACTCATATCTCCGAAAGGGTGTCATACTCCCTTTACTGCCAGACTTTGCTTCAACTGTACGAACAACATGGTGGAATACGAAGCATGCATCTTTGGTCTCAAGGCTGCCATAGACTTGGGAATCAAATCTTTAGATGTGTTTGGAGATTCAGCTTTGGTTGTCAGTCAGATCAAAGGAGAATTGGAAACTAAGCACCCAAACCTTATCCCTTACAAAGAACATGTTTTGACATTGCTACCACATTTTGAGCAGATTACCTTCGAGCATTTCCCGCGAGAAGAAAACTAGCTAGCAGATGCTCTAGCCACAATGTCATCTATGTTTAAACTTAATTGGGGTAACGAGGCTCCCCATATCACTATTGAACGAATGGATGAACCAGCACACTGTCACGAGATTAATACTGAAGAAGTAGTGGACCAGCCTTGGTTTCATGAAGTCAAGAGGTATCTCGAGGCTCAAGAATATCCAAAAGGAGCTTCAATCAATGATAAAAAGTTCTTAAGGAGATTCTCTGCCAAGTTCTTCCTGAGTAATGGCATCCTGTACAAACGCAACCATGACTCCATTCTGCTCCGATGTGTGGATAAGATTGAGGCTAAAAAGATCATGGCTGAGTTATATGAAGGTAATTTTGGCACTCACTCCAGTGGGCATACGATGGCGAAGAAAATCCTACGGGAGGGCTATTATTGGTCTACCATGGAAGCAGACTGCTATCAACACTCTCGAACCTGTCATAAGTGTCAAATTTATGCCGACAAGGTGCACGTACCTCTGGTTCCTCTGAATGTCTTGACGGCTCCTTGGCCCTTTGCTATATGGGGAATCAACATGATTGGGGAGATCAAGCCTACAACCTCCAATAGACACCACTTCATTCTAGTGGCCATTGACTATTTTACAAAATGGGTCGAAGCAGCTTCCTCCGCATCTGTTACTAAGAATGTTGTTGCCCGCTTCATCAAGCAGAATCTCATTTGCCGGTACGGTATCCCAGAAAGGATCATCACTGATAATGGTACCAACCTTAACAATACTATGATCACCACCTTGTGTGAGCAGTTCAAGATTCAACATCACAATTCATCCCCCTATCGGTCAAAGATGAATGGTGCCATTGAAGCTGCAAATAAAAACATTAAAAAGATCATACAGAAAATAACAGTCACCTACAAGGACTGGCATGAGATGCTACCATTTGCTCTCCACGTGTATCGTACCACGACTCGCACATCAACTGGGGCAACACCCTATTCTTTGGTTTATGGCATGGAGGTTGTCTTGCCTATTGAGGTTCATTTCCCCTCTTTGAGAATTATGAAGCATGCAGGTTTGAATGAGGACGATTGGATCCAGACTCGACTTGATCAACTGAACTTAATTGATGAAAAGAGACTTACTGCTGTTTGCCATGGTCAGATGTATCAAAAACGAATGATCAAGGCTTTCAACAAGAAAGTCAGACGCCAGGTATATCAAGTGGGAGATCTAGTGATCAAACACATTATCTTACCATAAAGTGATCCCAGGGGCAAGTGGCCTCCTACCTATGAAGGACCATTTGTAATCAAGAACATATTCTCCAGTGGGGCAATGATCTTAACCACCATGGACGGCGACGACCTGCCACACCCTGCGAACGCGGACATAGTCAAAAGATACTACGCATAAGAGACCCGCTAGGTTGACGCACCTAGGAAAAAAAAGGGCATCCCGGCGAACCAAAAGGGTTCGGGAAAAAATTAGGGATAAAATTAAAAAACATTTGTACACCCGGCAAGTTGAAAACCCGAAAGGGCGACTTGGGCAAAAAAGGATTTCCCGGTGAACTGAAAACCCGAAAGGGCAGTCCAGGCAAAAGTTAGGGAATTAAAGCGTATGACTATGTCCCGTCGGATCACTTTGAGGACAACCTCTTGACTTCCACTGACAAACTCAGAGTTTCTGATCAATTCAATCATCTTCGGACGAAGTAACAAATAGGCAAGATATTCGGAGATACGAAGGCTATAGAAGAATGGAACCCCCATGGGATTATTACACATAGCTATATTTCTGTGTATAAATTTTTCTTGTTTTATGACGCCATTCTCTTACTAGAATGTTTGTCTCCCTTGTACAAAATACTTATTCAAAGTCAATACAAAGATATCTCTTTGAAAGTACAGAAAACTATTTATCTTTTTCTTTACACTTGTGTTTTATTTGCAAAAACGTCCAATGATTCATTAATGAACATATGCATTTAAACATAATTAATGTTTACAAATAAACAAAATGCGAAAGATAATTACTGATAGGTTGAAAGAGTCGGAAAACATCTCTAGGTTATTCCATAGGCAATCCCCACAGTACGTCATTTAGATCCTCAGTGGAACTAAAACTTCAAATTATTAATCCCCAGTAGAGATCGTCAAATTTCTCAGGATTCTTCAAAGCGATATGTGTCATTACTCTCACAACAGATTTTTGTCAGTACTTCAAACTTCAAGACATGAAGAATTCAACATATCCTCAGCAGCATTCACGGATTTATTTTCCTCAGCAATACCGCAAATCAGCTTACATGCGCATACATTACATCCACATATCATAAACATTGATAAAGCAAATACATTGCATCATACATCGCATGCAACATAACTCTGTGTTTCAGCTAATATTTTACCCTTTTCAGGATAAGATTAACAGCTACCATTAACAATATGCAATCAAGATATAGTACGGATATGCTCCAAACACGGATTCCATTATGATACTCATTCAGATATTCAAGTTCAGATACAGTATAGATACGCTCCATACATGGAAGCCACTCTGATACCCATTCATATACAGTACGGATACGCTCCAAACACGGATGCCACTCTGATACTCATTCAGATATTCAAGTTCAGATACAGTATAGATACACTCTAGACATGGAAGCCACTCTGATACCCATTCAGATACAGTACAGATACGGTCCAAACACGGATGCCATTCTGATACTCATTCAGATATTCAAGTTCAGATACAGTATAGATACGCTCCAGACATGGAAGCCACTCAGATACCCATTCAAATACAGTACGGATACGCTCCAAACACGAATGACATTCTGATACTCATTCAGATATTCAAGTTCAGATACAGTACAGATACGTTCCAGACATGGAAGCCATTCTGATACCCAATTCAGATACAGTACGGATACGCTCCAGACGTGGATGCCACTCAGATACTGGTTCAAAATTCAAATCCAGATACAGTTCAGATACGCTCTAGACACAAATGCCATTCTGATACTCATTCTTTCAGCTTACAATTTACAATTCAACAAACATTATTGGATGGCATCTACAAGCCCATCTCCAACAAGGTTCTATCACTTCTCCAAATGGCATCTTTAAGCCCATTCCCTCAACTACACATTGTCGAGTGTAAATTTATGGGCACTCTAGTGTCCAATCATCTTGCACCTTCAAGTCACGAATGGCAAAACTCGTCAATCTAACTCTTCAGGTTTAAGAAGATTGAACAGGGGCAACTGTTGTACCCCAAAATTTTCCCTCTCATTTATCAAGACTTTTCTCACAAGATCCCTTTGACTCAAGACTGGATTATGGTTTGGTCAGCTCAAGGCATCTCATCATGCACTGATGACCCAAAATTAGGGTTTGAGGTTGCACAAGGATTTTTGGACTATCAATGCCTCATGTGACTTTAAAACATCATTATGGATCCCTAAGATCACTCATGTCAAGTTTCAAGCCTTGGATCACACTTTTGCCCAGTCAATTGGACAGTTGACCTAAAAATCAGCGTATTGGGGAAAAGTCAACCATGGCCAATTTACAGTGAAATTTCATAATTCTTGATCCATATCAATATTTTAAGCTTATATGTATCATTTGGTCAAGTTTGGATCATAATTCCTCAAGAAATTTGATCAAATCACCAAAAGGGCAAAATGGTCAAAAATTAGGGTTTTGACTAAGGAAGGGCAATTTCTGATTTTTAACCTAGCAAATGACCAATTGAGTTAAAGCATGATTTAAAGGATTCAATTTCATCATATTTACCTAATAGCATGGTTCAAAACATTGCAAGTTCATTAGATTGACAGATGAAATTTGCAGTCAACTGATCAAAAGTCAAATGTACACTGAAAAGTCAAACTTTGACTTTTTGGTCAAAATCAAGTGCCAAGGGTCATAATTCATCAAAACATGTCAAGATGTGAAACTTGTTCATCAAGAAATACAAGTTTGAAGATTAGGGTTTAAATTCGAAAAATTTCTTAACTTAGAAAGTTTTCTAAGTATAGGAAATTTCTTATTTTTTCTCAACTTTAGGCCATTTTTTCACCATGATGCATAATGATTCAAAGAAAGTTCCCAACATGAAAGTTGTAGACCTACATGAAATATACAACTTTGCTTCACACACTTTTCCCTAAAGATGATTGGATCTCAATATATAAATTTATGAATACATGCTCATGAACTAAATAACTTAGTGAAATTTTGCCCTAATTTAGGCAGGTTTTGGACCCAACTTCATGGAAATTTTTCACCTAGTTCCAAGAGGTATCTTGAAATGCATTTCAAATATGATTTATAGAGCACATTGCAAGATTTCCAAAATTTCCAAGAACTCCTCAAGATCATTTTTGAGTAGAGAGTATCGAAGAGATGAAGTTGGCAATTTCTCACTTTTTGTCCAAGCCATTTCATGAAGAACAAAGTTCCAATCAGTACCTATGCTGCCTAATCCATGCTTTACAGGTCACAAACTTGTTCCTTACTTCTTAATTTAATGCTTATTCAGTTGACAAAGCTTTGATCCAAGCCCTAGAGCCATTATCCAAGTTGTAATTCCATAAATGGCATAAAGTGACCATTACCATTTTGAAAAAGCTCAACTTTTGCCACTTTCCAATTCTTGAGCATTGAACCTGTCTCCATTGTACATATAATTCTTGCAGGCATAAAGCAAATTGTACAATTATATACCAACCCTAAGAAAGCAAGTACAAGCATGGCAAGCCTTGTCCCTTCACTTTGCTTCAAGAGCAAGAAAGGTTGCAAAAAGGTGAGAACTGGCACATCTGTTGGAGGGTTGACATGAAACTGATTCCATACTAATATACAAACATAATACAACACAAGACACGATTAATTGAAGCCTGAAACACTCCCAAACCCAAAAACACCAGAAAACTTTCAAGACTTGTAGTTTTTGCATAAGCATACCAATCTCCCATTTGGCTCGTGCGTTTCAAATCTTGATCATCAAAACATCTTACCTACTTAATATCAAACCAATCCAGACCTTCATCCCTGTACTGTAACCCCTTCTCCATCATCTTCCATTTTTGTTTTCAAAGCTTACAGGTTGACTTGGCCAAGGAGTTTCAGACCCTTTCAAAGCAAGGCAAGGGTGGGAATACATTCAGGGAGGTTCAAGGAAGCTCAAGCAAGCATCAGGCCTCCATCAAACTCACTCCAGTTCCATCCATGATTTCAACTGATGGAGGAAAAATCTAAACTTCTATCTCCTTGTACAGGAAACCATTGGCCACGATTTGTGAATAAATAATGTAGTCCTCATTGCAACGAAACTGTACATATCTTTATCTTGCATTTATTTGACCTGAGTTGAGAGAATTTAGAACTTGAAGTTTCTGAAAAATTTAGGTTTTAATTTAGGGCTTTTAAAATTCATCTTAATGTTTGATTGTTAGCTTACATAACTTATATGGTTAGAATCGTGAGATCAAATACTACAAATTTCATGTTATGAGTTTTCATTTTCATGGAAGAATGAGAGAGTTACAGGACATCTGGCCAAGCTTGGGGAAGAAGATGAAGTACAGGGCAAGGACTTTGTTCATGTTATGTGATTTTCGTTTCACTTAAGACAATGGATGTATAGCCGCCTCAGTGGCAAAGTAGCGCGCTGGTGAGACCCCTGTCCTGGGTTCAAACCTGGGCGCTACTTTAGTTTTCCATATTTTTCCATTTTTTCAGCTTTGTTATCTTTTTGCAGGATGGGCCTCCATACTTGGGCCATAGTTCTTTTTGCTAACATGTTGTCTCTAGCCTGCTTACTATACCCCCCTGACCCATTATTTTCCATACATTTTTATTTAATTTATTTTTGTTTTCATTAATATTTTCTTTAATGTATAAAAATCCAAAAATATAAATTTCATAATATTGCATCTTTATTTTATTTTAGTTTATTTTTCACATAAAAATATATTTTAATTTTAATATATATCATATATTTTCTTAATAAACTTGTAAAATACAATTAAAATATATTTAGTTTAATTTATTTATTTACTTTTCATACTATACTCATACATATTTATTTTTGCATATATAAAAAACTTTATATTGTTTATACAAAATTATTTATTATTTTAAACATAAAAAAAATACATAAAAAAATAGTACATAAGAACTTTATTTTCTTTTAAATAGTAATTAGGGTTAAGCTTCTCTTCTAAAAATTAATTTATTTTCCTTATAATTTTTGGTTTAGATTAAAATTCCTTTTACATAAAAAACAAAACAAAAATATTTTTCTTGCATGCACATAATATGGCATATTTAAATATTGTATATTATTTATTCTAATAATTGTACAAATTCGATTTGGTTGTAATAATTTATTTAGGTTTACATTCTTGTAAATCCCCATTCAAATTTGTATTCCCCCCTCCCATAAAATTGTTGTAATAGCTTAGTAATATTTACATTACGCAATTTACCGCTTTACATGCCATGATTATTAATTAGGGTTTGTATGATAAGATTAAAACAAAGCAAAATAGAAATCCCTAAATACAAGATAAAACCAAAGCATGAAAATGATACACTTGCACACAAGCATCCTTAGGGTTTCTCCACTTGGTTGCCTTATACAAAAATAGCCATGTTACGCATGCGAAGTATCTTGGCAAAACAAACAAATATAAAGATCATAGTCCCTCGATGACGCTATTCAAGGTTGCCTTACAAAAATGGTCTTGGTCCCTCAAAATGCTAAGATACTTTGCAAACATTGCTAATCATGGTTATACGATGACCCACACCCGTCCCGTTTACATCCAAAGATAGGGTTGCTTACCAAATCAATAGTAAGACAACAATGTCAAAGGAATAGAAAATGTACAAGAAAGACATTTGAGTAGGTAGATTACTTCTAGTTACTTACTCTATTTTCAAACAACTATCCTTGCTATTTTCCAAAAAAATAAACACACATATTTCAAAAACATCTTACAAACATTGAAAACATTTTCAAAAGACAAACATCTTTGTATACATTCTTACGAACAAGAATCATTACAAAGATTGCCTAAACGAATGACCTCTTTTACAAAATACTTTCAAAACCACACCAAACACATTTCCAAACAACAAAAGCAAGTGATCTTGCAAGTAACTAAGAGCCCGTGCAAAACCATGGATGAAAAGGGTGCTAATACCTTCCCTTTTCATAATCTACCCCCCCCCCCCCCCCCCGAACTCAAGAAAACATCTCAAAGGTCTTTCCTGTGCTTTTTCATCTTTCCTTTTGGATAAAAGAAAAGTCAGTGGCGACTCTTACTAACTACAACATTTGCGATAAAACGCAAAACCCTTAAGTCAGTTCTCCCACTGTATCACAATATGGATCTTTTTGACTCATCCAAAACTATGAGTTTTCGCGGGAATTACTATGGCCTTACAGTTGTAGATGACTACTCTCGATATACACAGACACTTTTCTTATATCATAAAAGATTTGTGTTTGCTGCCTTTTAGAAATTATCCAAGGTTATCAAGAATGAGAAAGGCTTAAACATTACATTTATCTAAAGTTATCATAAAGGTGAATTTCAAAATTTGGAATTTGAAAATTATTTTAGTATGAATGGAATTGACCCTTTTTATGCTTCGTCATCCTCTCTTGAAGAGCTAGAAAGGACGATGTTGAATAAGACAATCTTTCTAATAACTTTTAGACTAATATAGTAAACGTTGTCTGCTATGTAACAAATCATATATGGATAAGACCAATTCTAAAGTAGACACCCTATGAGTTATGCAAAGTAAGAAATCCAAATATTTATCACCTCAACATGTTATGATGCTAATGTTTTGTTCTTAATAATGGGACTAATAGTTTTGGAAAATTAAATGCTAAAGCTGATGAAAGTATATTCTTAGGATATTCCACCTCTAGTAAAACTTTTATAATTTTAATAAAAAAAGTTTATCTATAAAAGAATCATTCCATGTTACCTTTGAGCAAACTATTACCAAATTGGTAGAGGTAGAGGTGTCTGATTGTGATGGTAATTTGAAGAACACACCATTAGAAGATTAATATAAAGATAAAGATCAAAATAAAAATCAGAATAAAGATCAAGATCAAAGTGAGAATAAAGAAGAAGGTCGAGAAAAAAATAAAGTCTATACGAAAACAATAAAATGGAAGAAATAAATAATGACCACCAGAATCTACATATGGATGGAAGAATCATAAAGGATCGTCCAATCTAGAATGTCACTTGAGATATTTCTAAGATGGTTACAATTTGACACTACTTAAAACAAGTATGCGACTTTATGACATTTGTTTCCCAAATTGAGCTAAAGGATTTCAATGGAGCTCTTATTGATGAACATTGATCACTTGTTATATAAGACAGGTTAAATTAATTTGAGAGAAACAATATTAGGGGACATATTCCTAAACTTTAATTTAAGGTAGTGATTGAAACCAAAGTTTGACGAAAATGGAAATGTTTTAAGAAATAAAGTAAGACTCATTGCAAAAGGGTAACATCAATAGGAAGGTATAAATTTCAATGAAACCTATGCTCATGTAGCTAGCACTACTACAAAAAGGAAATAGAACAATGCCCATATTACCACGGCCAAAGGATCCACTATGGTAGAATATATTCAATTAGGAGTTTTTCTATTTTCATTTTTAAGTCACTTTTCACCACAATTAGAAGTTCCAACCGTCATAAAAATGGGCACATGGTTATGAGTTCAAATCTTATTGTTATTGTTGTTGTTGTTATTGTTGTTTTACTGCTGCATTTTTTATATTTTATTGTAAGACATACAACAATAGTTATTTAATATAACCCTTGTTGTATGTAACACACTTATTGAGTTTCTTAACCATCCTTAAACAAATCATAGTCGTCCATTTAATGAGTATCAATGCTCAAGACACCACCATTAGTGATCCACGTGAAATCTAAAACTTAGACGAACTTCCAACTTAGACGAACTTCATTTCTACCTCCAAATATAATTTTTCATTTATGAAACTCTATTTCTCCACTAAACCAAACTCGAAAATATCATTTCTTCCATAAACAAAACTCGAAAACATCATTTCTTTCATTAAAAAATTTCAAAACTCCATCATCTCTTCTCAACTTGAATGAGACAAGGAAAGTATAGATTTAAGTTAACAGAGTTAGTTGTTGTTGTTGTTCTTGTTATTATTTTTTTATTGTTCTTGTTTTTCTTGTTCTTGTTGTTTTTGTTCTTCTTGTTGTTTTGTTATTGTTTTGTTGTTGTTCTTATTGTTGTTATTGTTGTTGTTTTTGTTGTTCCTGTTGTTTTTGTTGTTCCTGTTGTTATTGTTGTTATTGTTGTTGTTGTTGTTGTTGTTCTTTTTCTTCTTCTTCTTCTTCTTCTTGTTCTTGTTCTTGTTGTTGTTCTAATTGTTGTTCTTGGTGTTATTTTTACTATTCTTGTTGTTGTTGTTATTGTTCTACTGCTTCATTTTTTATTTTATTAAAAGGCATACAATAACATTTGTTTAATACAAATGTGGTTGTATGTAGTGCGCTATCCAGCTTACTACCATATGCAATAGACCATGATTTTAAATAACTCACTTACAACCATACTCTACCTAAATATGGTTGTTCAACCGTTATTATAAGTCTTTCGCAACCATTGTTATATGTATTTTTTGTAGTATTTTAGATTAGATGTCATAAATATGCTCTTGTCTTTCTTGTGAATCTTGAATTTTAAACTCTTGAAAAGAGTATAGTGTGTTCTTGAATAGGTAAATTCATGAGGAAATGTATGTTGATAAACCTCGTGGGTTTCTAAACTTCTATTTTTCTAATCATGTCTTCAAGCTGAAAAGGATATCTATAGTCTGAAACAAGCCTCAAGAGCTTGGTATGAACATTATAACAAGTTTATGCTTGTAAACAATTTTCAAAGTATTTGATTATTAAAAAAAAAATGAGCATGACATTTTACTTGTTCAATTTTATGTCGATGACATTATATTCGATGCCACTAATGGGTCATTGTGCAGGGATTTTTCTAATATGATGCATGATGAATTTGAAATGTCTATCGTGGGGGAGCTTCGATACCTCTTTGATTACAAATTCATCAATAAAAGGAAGACACCCTCGTCAATCAAGCTAAATATTAAAAATAGTTATTAAAGAGATTTTACGTGGATAATTCAAATCCAATCTAAACTTCAATGAGCACTTCATGCATATTAGATAAGGACGAAGAAGAACAAGCGGTTGGAGAGAGAGAATAACTAAGTATGGTGGGTCCCCTTCTTTATCTTACTACATCTCGTCGTGATATCATTTTTGTTGTCTGTGTGTGTGTGTGCTTATTTTCAATAAAATCTCCGAGAATCACACCTCACTACAATCAAAGCATTATGAAGTATTTCACTAGAACACCAATATGGGTTTATGGTACCCCCAAAAATATGAATTGTACTTTAGTTGGACACTCTGATTCTGATTTTTCTGATTGTAAAATGGATAAACAAAGTACACGTGGCATGTGTCATTTTCTTATAAATTCACCTGTCTTCTGTCATAGCAAGAAACACACAAGCGCTGAGTTAGCCACAACTGAAGTAAAAGACGTCACTGTAGGCAGTTGTTGTGTGCAAGTTATTTGGATGAAACAACAATTAAGTGATTATGAAGTTAATCTCAGAACTTAAATATGTCCCAATAAATTGTGATATCACTAGAACCATAAATCTTACTAAAAAACCAGTAGTTCACTCTTAGACTAAACACATTGAGATTAGACACTATTTTATTAGGAACCATGTTGGAAAAAATGGAGTGCATAATTGGGTTTGTATCTTCATCTAATTAACTAGCAAATATTTTTACAAAAACTCTTCATAAAGAACACTTCTTTTTTATAATAATTGAGTTTGGGATCTTAAATCAATCATACATGGTGTTGTACCCCAAAATTTTCCCTCCCATTTCCTCAACATTTTCTCATCCCAAGACCTTTGGAGCTCAAGATCCAGTTAGGGTTTGCTCTGCTCAAGACTTCTCCTTGCACTGTTGACCCAAATTAGGGTTTGAGTTTGCACAAAGATGTTTTGACCCAAAATTCCCAAATTGACTTTCATGCTTCTTGTTAGACTCACAAGTTTATCCATACCAAGTTTCAAGCCTTGATTCCAATCTTTGCCCAGTCAATTGGACAGTTGACCTAGAAATCAGCTGTATTGGGGAAAAAGTCAATTGTGGTCAATTGACAGTCAAACCTCATGATTTTTGACCCACATCAACATTATGAACTCATATGGACCATTTTATCAAGTTTGGATCACAATTCCACAAGAAATTTGATCAGATCACCAAAAGGGCAAAATGGTCATTTTTAGGGTTTTGACTGCACAAAGGCAATTTTTTACTGTTTGACCTGGCCAATGGCAAACCAAGCTCACATATGGACTCAAGGACCCAATGGCACTGTCTTGACATGTTCAAAAGATCCCAAATGCACAAGATTGACAGATGAATTTTCCAGTCAACTGAGCCAAATTTGATTGTATACTGAAAAGTCAAATTTGGATTTTTTGGTCAAAATCAAGTGTCAAGATTCATTTTTCATCAAGACATGTCAAATTATGAAACTTGTTCATCAAGAAATCAAGAATTACAAATTAGGGTTTGAAATGAAGAATTTTCATAACTTAGAATTTTTCTAAGTTATGAAAATTCCTAATTTTTTCCTAACTTTGTCCCATTTTTTCATCAAGATACATTTGGATTCAAGGAAAACTCAAAACATGAACGTTGTAGTCCATTGCAAAATATACAACTTTGATTCACAAAGTTTCCTCAAAAGAAGCTTGTATCTCAAGTTATGATTTTTGGAACAAGGGTGCAAAACATTCTTAACTTAGAAAATTTTTGACCTATTCTAGGCAGGATTTTTGCCTAACTTCATGGCCACTTTTCACATTCTTCCACTTGGAATTTCAATTTGCATTACAAAGATGGATTGTAGTACACATTCCAAGCTTTCCAAAATGTCCAAGAACTTCTGAAACACCCTTGTGGTTAGGGAGAATCGAATTTGTCAATATGGGCAAAAGTCACTTTGATTCATGGCCAAAGGCATGTTCATAACTTGTGCATTTTCAAACTCAGCATGTGCAAGCTACATTACAGGCCTCTAATCTCATTTACACTCAATAATTAAATGCCAAACCATTGTTCCAAGACATTATTTTGTGCATTTGGTCATTGCATGAAGAATTAAGCCTTAATTAGAAAAAGCAAGTTATCCATTTTTGTAAAGTTACACTTTATGTCAAGTTTACAATCCAAGAGGTACAATGCAAATCTCTGAGGCACAAGTTATTAGACATATCCCACTGATCAAGACAAAGCTTTGCAGCATGTTTAGGGGGCCTGCATAAGCTTGTAACTCAACTTGGCATTTTTAACTTAAGATAGAAGCAACTTTGAAAATAGAACAACATCTCACATTGCTGTAAGAACAAGCTTAAGCAAACTTTCTCCACACATTCCATACTCCTCAAATGACCTGAAACACGAGCCAACTACCTTCAATACCTCCCTAAACATCAAAAGACCATTTTGCTGCACAAAACAGGGCATCCCTGCAGATTGAGTTGCACAACTCAGTTTGCTCGTGCGTTTTGGCCAAAGCTGGTTCATACACACTCCCTACCATCCATTGAAACTATCCCAAGCCCTAGCTACAGACTGTAACACCTCTAACCAACTTCACCATTTTCACTTTTTTTGTTTTGCAGGTTGACTTCTATAGCTCGATTCATTTAGTTTCAAAGCAAGCTAAAGGTTGGAGAAGCATCCCTGAACTTCAAGCAAGCTGTACAATTCCTCACATTGCCTTGAAAGTGCCTCCATTGTCATACACGATCCAAGCTAAACAGGTAAGTTCATGGACTTCTATCTCTCAATCTAGGAAGAGTTAGGTTTAGGTTTATGAATGAAAAATGCTCTACTCATGGCCCTGAAGCTACACATATAATTACTTTGCATTTATGTTGTGTGTGCTGAGAGAATTTGGAACCTGAATATTAGAAAAAACTTAGGTCAGGAATTAGGGATGAAGAAATTCTCCTTCGTTTCTTAGAGTTAAGTTAAGTTCTTTATATGTCTGGATTCGTCTCTTGATGCTCTACATTTTTTGTGTTATGAGTTTTGCTTGAAAGTCCAAGAATCAGGATGTTTGAACAAGGCAAAGAAACGCGCGTTTTTTGACAGAAACTGGCTGGAGGTTGAAGAAGCTTGTCCTTTGGGCTGGGCCTGATTCATTTTCCTTTTTGCACCACTGTTTCACACACACACCCCCTGGCCCATTTTGAGTTATATTTGTCATTTTTGATTTTTTTCCTTTTGATTTTGATTTTATATTTTTATCCAAACATGAAAAAACATTAAAAATATTTTTTTTCACATTTTTTGCATTTTATTTGATATTTATTTGTTTCATTTAGTTATATAGGTAAATAAATACATAATATCTTTTTATTTAAAAATACTAAAAATAATACTAATACATTTTTATTTTCTGATTTTATTTTATTTTATCTCTTGAAAACATTTTCTAAAAAATATACTTTTTTTTGTAAATAATAAATAGTTTATTTTTTGTACATATTTAATATATTTAATAAATAATATAAGTACTTATATATTTATTAGAATATTTAGGATAAAAATACAAAAATAATACATTTTTATTTTTATTAATATTTAACTTAAAAAATCACTTTTTTTACAATATACTTCCTTTTTATTTATTTTTTGTACATAATTAATGAACATTTTATATATTAAATAATAAACACCTTTTATTTGCAAAATTAGGGTTTTGCCCTAAAAACATAAAAATACTCAAAAATTAATCCTTTTTATTTTTGTTTATTTGACACAAAAAAATACCTTTACATACATATGAAAATCATTTTTGCATCTTGCATATTTATTTCATTTTATTTAATTATTGTGCAATTAAATACCTTGTAAATTTCAATTTGGATGTAATAGTTTAGATTTAATTTTTCTTGCTAAATATCCCCATTTGAACATTTGTACCCCCCATCCCATAATTATGTTGTAATAGTTTAGGACTTTAAATTTCGCATTTTAAAGCTTTCTAAATATGCCATGATAGACTTAAGGTTTTGTATGCAAAAATTAACCGAACAAATAGCTTGACCTAATTCAAAGATAACAAAGCATGAAAATGGACAACACTAATCACACTTGCACCCCTAGGGTTACTCCACTTGTTGCCTTCAATAATGGGCCATGTTGCATGTTAAGTTTCTTTGGCAAAAACAAAACAATTCAAATGATCATAGTCCCTCGATGACGCTTTCGAAAGTTGCCTAAAAAATGATCAAGTCCCTTAAAGGAAAATTTTCCCAAATATACTTGGCACCATTGCAATCATGGTCTAAACGATGACCCGCGCCCGTCCCGTTCACATCCTAACACAAGATTGTCCACCAAATACAATGGTGGAACAAAATTGTTAAAAGGGTTAAAAACATAGGAAAGATCTTTGAGAAATTTAGGGGTAAACAAAACTCTTGGTTACTTGCCATCTTGCAAAGCAAAAACACTTACCTATTTTTTTCAAAACACACATCACAACACTTTCAAAACAACTTTCAAAAACATTTGAAAACTTTTCAAAAGACATACACCTTTGTATACATCCCAACATGGATCATTACAAAGGTTGCCACCACATTGGCCTCTTTTCAAAACATTTTCAAACCCACACACAAAGCACCATTTCAAACAATTGAAAGCACCATTTCAAACAATTGAAAATCAAGGCAAGTTGATCTAAGCAAGTAACTAAGAGCCCATGGATAACCATTGATAGAAAGGGTGTTAATACCTTCCCTTTCTATAATCTACTCCCCGAACCCAAGAAAACATCTCAAAGGTTTTTGCTGTGCTTTTTAACCTTTCCTTAGGATAAAATAAAAAGTCAGTGGCGACTCTTGCTCAACCGAAACATTTGCGAAAACAAACGCAAAACCTCAAGTCAGTTCTCCCACCGTATCACAGAACTGGCGACTCTGCTGGGTATTTTTAAAGTGGAGTAACCTTAGGGCTTAGATCACCCTCTTGCATGACTAATTGTTTGCTTTGATTGCTTTATATCTTGGCTCTCTTGCTTGGGTTTGCAATCCTACACCCGGATTTGAGGAAACATTCATAGATAGAAATACGTTGTGGAAGTTGTGTGGGGTATACCGACACGGTTGAAGCAATAGCTATATTAGTGCAACATATTTGTGAGTACTGGTAACCCTTGAGTTCAATCAAGGAGAGTACGGGGCCGCTGAGTGATGTCACTAAGCACTAATGACCTAGAACCTTACTTGACCATCTTGGCCTTTCATTAGGGGTAGTGAGATGACCGGCTTTGGTGCAGTCCGAAGTTGGTAGATACTTGATACTACACTCATTGAGGGTTGTTTTATTGGAATATTTTGGTCGCTAGTTAAGTGGCTAAACCAAAACAATGAACATGGAAAACAATCCAATGATATTGAGCTCCTTAGAACCCGGTTACTATTTATAGGACAGGTTTTTAAGCCAACTACACTCAAGAGGGTACTTACCTATGAAACCTCATGCAAGCCTGAAACTAGGGTTTGGTGTGAATTGCTTGTACATATGTTTGTGCATACATCATGAACATCATAAAGCATCATATGCATTCACTAACCATTTCAAGGGTTTAGATCTTCATCTTTGTTCTTGTTTTGTAGGTCATGGAAATTCTTCGCAGGAAAACTATCCAAGTCAACCTTGTGAGAATCCCTCCTCAACTCAAGGAGCTCACATCCAGAATTCCGGAAAGCTCTCCCTTCAGTGAAAGACATGGTAGACTGCTCAGCCTAGTCAACACCAACATTGAAGAGGACATGGTAAAGGTGTTGTTCCAGTTCTTTGACCCCCTTCACCACTGTTTCACTTTCCCCGACTACCAGTTGGTGCCCACTTTGGAGGAATTTTCTCAACTCCTGAGAATTCCTATTCTTAATCAACTACCCTACAACGGTACGGAAGAAGAACCAAAGCCTGAAGATGTTGCTCAAGCACTACACTTGCAACCATCTGACATCAAGGGGCATTGGGAAACTAGAAGCGGTGTCAAAGGCTTCTTGGCAAAATTCTTGTTTGAGAAGGCACAAGAGTGTTGGAATTCATTGGATCTACAAGCCTTTGAAGAAATTGTGGCACTCCTCATTTATGGGTTGGTCCTGTTCCCAAATCCTGACCAGCTTGTAGATCTCAACGCCGTCAAGATCTTCTTATCCAAAAATCCAATACCACATTGCTTGGGGACATTCTTCACTCATTTTACACACGAACAATGAGAAAGAGGGGTGTTCTTATGTGTTGTACTCCTCTCCTTGCAAGGTGGTTTATTTCGCACCTTCCACAATCTGTTTTGAAGAACGACCAAGGCTTAAGGTGGTCACAACGGTTGATGACCCTCACTCACTCTGATGTACATTGGTGTTCTCGGTCCAGAGAAAATGTCATCATCGTTGATCGTTGTGGAGAGTTCCCTAATGTTCCATTGCTTGGCATTAGAGGGGGCATTACCTACAACCCTTGTCTAGCTTTGAGGCAATTTGGATATGCACGGAGGGATGGCCCTCACGACATGTTGATTCCTGACCTAGTTTTTGACTTCGACAACGATGCGCAAGGACTTCGCCAAAGATTCATCAGAGCTTGGAGGATGCCTAACAAGGTAGACAGCAAGACACTGGGGCACAAGAATTCCATCCCTCTTGAGCCTTATCTCAAGTGGGTACGAACCCGAGCCCAGAGTCTAATGATGCCTTACCCTCACGTTCTCTCTGTGATTAAAGAGCCCGTTAAGGAAGGAGAGGTTCCCTACACCATCCTATATCCTGACATGCCTACATCGTGGGAGGAGATGCAGAAGAGTTGGATCCAACTCAAGGAGGAACGAAACACTTTTGAAGCCAGCTTCTACGCCAGCGAGAAGAAGGTTTTGGAGCTTACACGTCGACTCCATGAGGAAGAGACCCTCAACACCTACATCGCACCAAAGAGGATGCGCAACGTCTTTTTACCTTGAGAAGTTTTTTTGTAATATTTGGCCCATGGGTCATTTATGTACTGACAAATTTCTTCTTATTAATATGACGTGCGTTCTTTTTGTTTGCAACAATTTTGAATTTGCTAAATCCTTGAATGCATTGCATACATAAGCATATCATTCATCATACGCATAAGCAGGTCTCCACACCAGGTTTCCTTATCTTTCTGCTGTTTATTTCAGTAAGATGGATCTCGAAAAGATGGTCAAGGACTTGCAGTCTCAGAACTCACAGTTTCAACAACTCCTGATGACCTTGGCAAAGGGTCAGGAGGATCTGAAGGCCCTGCTGGGGAACAAAGAGCAAGTAAAAAAGAAGAAGAAGAGAATCGGGGTGGCTACCCTAGGAAGAAGGTTTGAGGGTGAAGCCAGAAGAGTGCTTGAATTTCCCCCTACATCTGAAGAGGGAACCAGTAAAGGGAATGCGGTTGCGGTACCTTCCGAATCCGAGGTTGAAGAAGAGGAGGCTGAAGAGGACGAAGACTACTCTGATCAACAATACCCGCCCGCCGATGATAAGTACAAAGGCTTGGAAGACAGGTTGGCAGCTATGGAGCTGCAGAGAGTTCCCAGCTTAGATTTCAAAGATTTGGGATTAGTTGCTGGAATTGTCATCCCCCCGAAAATCAAAGTGCCAATTTTTGCAAGGTATGACGGGCTGTCCTGCCCGAAGATGCCTCTCAGATCATATGTAAGGAAGATCCAACCTTACACCGCAGACAAGAACCTATGGATCCATTTCTTTCAGGATAGCCTTTCAGGGGCTCAACTCGAATGGTTCTATCAGCTGGATGGAGCCAGTATCCGAAACTGGGAGGACTTGGCTACTGCATTTTATAAACAGTATCAGTACAATTCTGACCTCGCTCCCACGCGTACCCAACTTCAGGGTATGTCACTGGGGACGGGCGAAGGATTCAAGGAGTATGCACAAAAGTGGAGAGACCTGGCTGGCAGGGTGCAGCCACCGCTGACTAACCGTGAACTTGTTGACATGTTCCTGGGGACCCTTTTCGGTCCATTCTTCAACCATCTGATTGGTAATTCTTCTGTTGGGTTTACAGATTTGATCTTGACTGGTGAGAGGATAGAAGTTGGTATCAAGTCGGGGAAGATACAGAAAGGTGCCTCCGCGAGTACTAAAAAGAAGCCCTTCAAGAAAGAAGCCAGTGCTGTTTATGGTCCCAGAAGAAAAATTAAGTCGGAATGCCGCCAAGCTGTCAATGCATTGGTAATTTCAAAGCCTGTTGCTGCTCCTCAGCAGTTCAACCAACCAAGGGGTGAGAGGCCCAAAAGGCAGTACACTCGGCTCAGTATGACCCTGTCTCAGATTTTACCGCAACTACTGTCAACCAATCTGGTAACTGTCAAAGAAGCTCCGAAGGTAGTAAACACAGCTTCTCCGAAGTACAACCCCAACGCCCGTTGCGCTTATCACTCTGATAGCCCGGGGCATACTACTGATGATTGCTGGGCTCTGAGGAATAAGGTTCAAGACCTTATTGATGCTAAAGAAATACAGTTTGAGGCGCCCGAAAGACGCAATGTTGTGACTGCTCCCATGCCCCAGCATGGAGTGAATGCTATGGAAGAAGACCGGTATGTAGCCTCCGTGGAAGAGATTTTTACTCTGTTGTTGACTGTCAAGAGGAACCTGTTGCTAGTCGGTTTATTTCCGGGATGTAGTAAAGGTTGCCTTCTATGTGCTATTTCACCTGTTGGTTGTCCCTTGCTGAAATCAGGTATCCAAAGCCTGATGGATAGCAAAGAAATCTTGTTCGAGAAGATTGTCGTTCCTGCTACCCCTACTGAAGAAGTTTCTATCGTCACTATTTTCAACAAACCTCCTAAGGCTCCCACAAAGAAGCCTGTCAAAATCATGTCCACTCAGAAGATTGCTCCTATCATTATCACTGTTCCAGGGCCCCTCCCCTATACATCCGACGAAGCTGTCCCTTGGCACTATGGGGCAGATGTTTATGTGCTTGGAGTTAAGCAAGAGTTTGATACAAGTACCGGCGTCAGTAACATCACCGGGCCCGCCAAAATTACCCGCAGTGGTAGGCTGTTCTCGCCAGATATTGCGCCACCAGCTATTTAGAAACCTCTTATCATCACACCTGCAAGTGTGCCTGCTCCCCTTCCTAATCAAGTTCCTGTTTCTACCCCTGCTGCCGAGTCATCTGACGCTCGGGGCAAAGGGATTGCTACTGATTTTCCTGCCCTGACGGAGGTGCCGAAGACAACCACTATTGAAGCCTCCCAGCAAGAGATGGAGGAGATCCTCAAGATTATCAAGAAAAGTGATTTCAACGTAGTTGAGCAGCTGGGGCACACCCCATCAAAGATTTCTATGCTATCACTGTTGTTGTGTTCAGAGGCCCACGCCAAGGCCCTGATTTCCTTCCTGAAGACGGCCCATGTGCCACAAGAAACATCTGCTGATCAATTTACTGATTGTGTGGCCAACTTGACTACCGATAATGGTTTGGGCTTCTCTGACGCTGATCTGACTGCCAAGGGAAAGAACCATAACGACGCCCTGCATGTCTCCATTGAATGCAGGGGCACTACTCTTGCCCATGTGTTGGTAGACACCGATTCTTCATTGAATGTATTGCCCAAGAAAGCCCTAGACAGATTGGATTGTGAGGGTTTAGAGCTCAAACCTAGCAACATTGTGGTCCGGGCCTTTGACGGTTCGAAAAGGATGGTACATGGGGAAGTTGACATTCCAATCAGGGTTGGTTCTCAAGTTTTTTATTCAACTTTCTATGTGATGGACATCCGTCCATCCTATTCTTGTTTGCCGGGTCGTCCATGGATCCACAAGGCTGGAGCGGTAACCTCCACACTACATCAGAAGCTTAAGTACCCAGTTAGAGGGAAAATTGTTACAGTTCAGGGGGAGGAAGAGTATATGGTCAGCCACCTCAACTCGTTCCGGTACATAGAAATGGATGGGGAGTTCATTGAGACCCCCTTTCAACACTTTGAAGAGGTGCGTCAGACATTGGCACCAGCTGAAACTGTGATTGAATACCCTCCTTTGAAGATGGCTTCCTTAAAGGATGCCCGGGCTGTGATTGAGAAGGGTGAGTGTGCAAACTGGGGCCGACTTCCTGACTTTACTCCGAAGACTGACAAGTTTGGTTTGGGCTTCACTGCGGAGGCTCAGAGGGTTGTTCGCAAAGCAATAATTGGAAGGCCTCATGTGTTCATCACCAACCCGGGAGTGAATGCTATTGAGGATGACGTGGAAGAATCTGAATTCGACGGTTGGATCTACCCAACAACCGACAGTGGACCAAGCAACTGGAATGCCAAAGACTTCACACCTATTACTTTTGCCACTCAGTAATGAACTCTTTTGTTTTCAATTTGTAACAAACAATATGTTGAAACTTTTATGGCTCGGTGTCCTACCCGGGGCACCGCGGCTTCATTTGTGAGGGCTTTTGTATGTCATTTTCATATATCATTAATCAAAGCATTGGACGTTTGTTGCATTTCAAAATCTTACGCTCCTTTTCTTTCCTTATTATATATTGCAAAACAGCTATATTTACACACACTCACTTATACAGGTTCCAATCCACTCTGGAACTCACCGGTAACGACTCTGCTACTGCCAGTTATGACTTCGAAAATCCGATCAACTTAGCCGAAGACGAAGGTGAAGATGATTGCGAAGTGCCTGGTGAACTTGCAAGACTACTACTCCAGGAAGAGAGGGCCATTCAGCCACATGAAGAGCCAGTGGAAACGGTAAATCTGGGTACTGAGACAGACAGAAAGGAAGTCAAGATTGGTGCCAATCTAGAGCTCAGTGTGAAACAACGGTTGATTCAGATGATGTATGACTATGTGGAAATCTTTGCCTGGTCTTACGAAGACATGCCTGGGTTGGATACCGACATTGTGGTTCATCACCTTCCTACCAAGGAAGACTGCCCTCCGGTTAAACAGAAGGTCTGCCGTATGCGTCCATAAATGTCCGAGAAAATCAAAGCTGAGGTTATGAAACAATTTGATGCCGGTTTTCTAGCTGTGACTTCTTACCCTCAGTGGGTCGCCAACGTGGTTCCAGTGCCGAAAAAGGATGGTAAGGTCCGAATGTGTGTTGATTACAGGGATTTGAACAGGGCCAACCCTAAGGATGATTTCCCTCTGCCTCATATCGATGTTCTGGTTGACAACACTGCCCAGCATAAAGTATTCTCCTTCATGGATGGCTTCTTCGGTTATAATCAAATCAAGATGGCTCCTAAAGACATGGAGAAGACCACTTTTGTTACTCAGTGGGGCACCTTTTGCTACAAGGTCATGCCTTTTGGGTTGAAAAATGTTGGGGCAACCTACCAACGTGCCATGGTTGCTTTATTTCATGACATGATCCATCATGAAATTGAAGTATATGTCGATGATATGATTGCAAGGTCCCAAACTGAGGAGGAACACCTTGACCACCTGCGGAAGCTGTTTGACCGTCTGAAGTTGTACAAGCTGAGGTTGAACCCGAACAAGTGCACCTTTGGAGTAAGATCTGGAAAATTGCTAGGCTTCGTCGTAAGCGACAAAGGCATTCAAGTGGACCCTGCCAAAGTAAAAGCCATACAAGAGATGCCAACTCCCAAGACAGAGAAAGAAGTCAGAGGCTTTCTAGGACGATTGAATTACATTGCCCAATTCATCTCACATCTAACTGCTACCTGTGAACCAGTCTTCAAGCTGCTGAAGAAAGATCAAGTAGTACGTTGGAACGATGAATTTCAGGCCGCTTTCGAAAAGATCAAAGAGTATCTCCAAGAACCACCCATTCTTATGCCACCGGTTGAAGGGAGACCTCTAATCTTATACTTGACAGTACTTGACAACTCAATGGGGTGTGTGTTGGGGAAGCATGACGAGTCTGGCCGAAAAGAACACGCCATTTATTACCTTAGCAAAAAGTTTACCGACTGTGAGACCCGGTACTCACTGCTCGAGAAAACTTGTTGCGCTTTGGTATGGGCTGCTCGCCGGCTGAGGTAGTATATGTTGACTCACACTACTTTGTTGATTTCAAAAATGGATCCAATTAAGTACATATTCGAAAAGCATGCTCTGTTTGGAAGAATAGCAAGATGGCAAATGATCTTGACGGAATATGACATCCAGTACACGACTCAAAAAGCAATCAAGGGAAGTGTATTGGCAGACCATTTGGCACACCAGGCAGTGGACGATTACCAGCGATGAACTTTGAATTTCCAGACGAGGATATCATGGTAGTGACTGATTGTGAAGTACCTGGACCGGATGAAGGACCTGAGGAAGGATCCCGATGGTCTATGCACTTTGATGGAGCCTCGAACGCTTTGGGTAATGGAATCGGCACCGTGATCATATCCCCTAAAGGCACTCATACTCCACTCACTGCCCGGCTGTGTTTCAACTGCACCAACAACATGGCGAAGTATGAGGCATGCATCATGGGTCTTCAAGCTGCAATCGACTTAAGGATCAAGTTTCTGAGTGTTTTCGGAGATTCCGCTCTCGTGATCAATCAGGTCAAAGGCGAGTGGGATACGAAACACCCAAATCTTATTCCTTACAAGGAGTATGTGCTGACATTGCTTCCCCACTTCGAGGAGATAACTTTTGAACATTTCCCAAGAGAGGAGAATCAGTTAGCAGACGCGTTGGCTACGATGTCTTCTATGTTCAAAGTCAAATGGGACAACGAGGCTCCCCGGATCATTATCTAGAAATTGGACGAACCTGTACATTGCTGCGATCTCGAAACCGAAGAGGTAACAGAAAAACCCTGGTATCATGAGGTGAAGAGGTACTTAGAAGCTCAAGAATACCCCGAAGGCGCATCTGTTAATGACAAGAAGTTCGTGAGAAGGTTTGCGGCGAAGTTCTTCCTCAGCAACGGCATTCTGTACAAACGAAACCATGATTTGACCCTACTGCGTTGTGTGGATAAGACTGAAGCAGAAAAGATCATGGCAGAGCTACATGAAGGTACCTTTGGAACACATTCCAGTGGACATACCATGGCAAAGAAAATCCTTCGGGCAGGATATTTCTGGTCCACAATGGAAGTCGACTGTTATCAGCATTTCCGAACTTGTCATAAATGCCAGATCTATGCTGATAAGGTGCACATTCCTCTGGTTCCTCTGAACGTCTTGACAGCACCTTGGCCTTTTGCAATGTGGGGCATTGATATGATCGGTGAGATCCGACCTACGGCATCTAACGGGAATCGCTTCATCCTGGTAGCGATTGATTACTTCATGAAGTGGGTTGAAGCAATTTCCTATGCTACCGTAACCAAGAACGTCGTGGCACGGTTCATTCGACACAACCTGATCTGTCGATACGGTGTACCTGAGAGGATCATTACGGATAATGGTACCAATCTTAACAACAAAATGATCACTGAGCTCTGCGAGCAATTCAAAATACAGCACCACAATTCTTCTCCCTACCGGCCGAAGATGAATGGGGCTGTAGAAGCAGCGAATAAGAACATCAAGAAGATTGTGCAGAAGATGACAGTGACCTACAAAGATTGGCACGAAATGTTACCGTTTGCTCTTCATGGGTACCGTACCTCAGCGCGGACGTCAACCGGGGCAACTCCCTTTTCTTTGGTCTATGGCATGGAGGCGGTCTTGCCTATTGAAGTCCAGATACCCTCTCTCCGGATAATGAAGGATGCAGACTTGAGCAAAGATGACTGGATCCAGACTCGGCTTGATCAATTAAACCTAATTGACGAAAAGAGACTCACTGCTATTTGTCATGGTCAGACGTACCAAAAACGGATGATCAGAGCATTTAATAAGAAAGTCAGATGACAAGAGTATCAAGTCGGAGACCTGGTAATCAAGCGCATCATTCTTCCTCAAGGTGACCCCAGGGGAAAATGGACCCCCACGTACGAAGGGCCATTTGTAGTTAAACATATCTTTTCAGGAGGAGCTATGATTCTAACCACCATGGATGGTGACGACCTTCCTCACCCCGCCAATGCAGACGTAGTAAAAAGATACTACGCATGAATCAAGGACCTGCTAGGTTGACACACCTAGGCAAAAATAGGGGCTTCCCAGCGAACCAAAAGGGTTCGGGAAAAAATAAGGGATGAAAATGAAAAAAATCTGTACACCCGGTAAGTCGAAAACCTGAAAAGGCGGCTTGGGCAAAAATGGGTATCCCGGTGGACTGAAAACCCGAAAGGGCGGTCCAGGCAAAAGTTAGGGATAAAGCGTAATAATATGTCTCATTGGATCACCTTGCATCCAGAATTCGGCATCAATTATCGGGCTCAGATGATTCCAATCAATCAGCTTCATCTTCAACTAAGCAGCAAAGTGATGAGATGCTTAAAGACATAAAGGCGATAGCAGAGTTGGAACCCAGTGGGATTATTTTTCACATAGCTGTTTTATTTCCTTTTCACAAAATTGTATAAACTCTATTTTGCTCGGTGGCGTTCTCTTACTAGGACGTCAGCCTCTTGTAAAAAACGCCTATTTACAGGCAAATTTCGAAATCAATACAAGTTCAATTTTTCAGACAAATTATCCATTTGTTTTTCCTTTTTCTATTTTGTTTTGCGAAGAACGTCCAATGTTCATTTTTGATATGTGCATTTGACATTAATTGCTAATCATGAATAGTTGCATGCGAAACAAAGGACTAATTACATGTGACATCAGAAACAGGGGCAATTTAGAATTGTCCAAACGGTCTAGTTGCTCTGTCCACCAAGGTACCAAGGTAGGTTCAGCTGAAGAACGTAATCAAATTACCTCAACTCCCCACAGAAAAAGACAAATTCAGCAATACTCTCCCCAGGAAGAGTTGGTCCCTCATCAGCCTTGAAAAGGCACTTTGTTCCCCTAGCAAGTCCGCGGTACTCTCCTCAAGCAGAGTTAGTCTACTGCCAGCCTTAAGGAAGTTGGGTATCCCCAGAAGATCACAACATTCCCCAGCGGAATACAAGACATCCTAGAGGAGCCACTCCCCAGTACAGTCCAAAGTTTCCCCAGGAAAGTGGAATCCATATCCCCAGCAGATCTTGAGGCTTATCCCCATTAGATTCTGGAAGCTTATCCCCAGCGGAGTTCATCAAGTTCCCCAACACAACTTATCAGTGGAATCCCCAACGGAGTTCCCATCAAAACCTCGGCGAAATATCTCTTCCCACAGAGTAATACCCCGCAGAGTAATCTCTTCACCTATTTTATTCCCCTCAGAGTAATCTCTCCAACAAGTTTATTCCCCAACGGAGTCATCTTCTCCTACCGGTTTATTCTTGCAACCGTTATCCCCAGCGGAAACGAAGAACTCTATTCTTCAACATCAGCCCAGGATTCAACAAACTCCTGGCACTCGTCAAGGATTTATTTTCCTAAGATGCAAATACATTCACAGACATTTCACATTTCATACATCCTGTTTACATACATGATAAAGTGCATACAACACTATCTCATTTTGAGCATCATGACATCATGCATCATGATATTGCATACAACTGATGTTTTTTTTTGCCTTTTCAGGAAAGAGGTCAATCCAAAGATTATTACTATCAACTGTCACAATTCCAGATTCGATTCCCGTATCTAGCCAGGGCACATCTGTGAGCAACAAATTCCAGATTCGATTCCTGTATCCAGCCAGGGCATATCTGTAGACGACAATTTCCAGATTCGACACTTGTATCTAGCCAGGGCACATCTGTGAGTGATTGGTTGTAGATTCGACACCTGTATCTAGCCAGGGCATATCTGCATGAACAATTTAGAGATTCAATACCTGTATCCAGCCAGGGCACGTCTGTAAACAACCTTTTGAAGTTCCAGATTCGATTCCTGTATCTAGCCAGGGCACATCTGTGAGAAACTAATTGTGGATTCGACTCCTGTATCTAGCCAGGGCATATCTGCATGAAGAGTTTGAAGATCAACACCTGTAACAGGCCAGGAAACATCTTCCTTTCTCAAAGTACGTAAGTTCTCGCTAAGGAATCTCTTACGCGATCAACCCTTCCAAATGGCATCTATAAGCCCATTCCCGACAAGGTTTTGTCACACCTCCAGATGGCATCTATAAGCCCATCCCCCTATCCATCATCTCTCCAAATGGCATCTGTAAGCCCATTCCCGACATCACATTGCTGATACTCCAGCATGCGAGTGCAAATTTCCGGGCACTCTAGTGTCCAATCTCCTTTTACCCTCGAGTCGCGAAAGGCAAGCTTGCCAATCTAACTCTTCAGGTCCAAGAAGATTGAACAGGGGCAATTGTTGTACCCCAAAATTTTCCCTCCCATTTCCTCAACATTTTCTCATCCCAAGACCTTTGGAGCTCAAGATCCAGTTAGGGTTTGCTCTGCTCAAGACTTCTCCTTGCACTGTTGACCCAAATTAGGGTTTGAGTTTGCACAAAGATGTTTTGACCCAAAATGCCCAAATTGACTTTCATGCTTCATGTTAGACTCACAAGTTTATCCATACCAAGTTTCAAGCCTTGATTCCAATCTTTGCTCAGTCAATTGGACAGTTGACCTAGAAATCAGTTGTATTGGGGAAAAAGTCAACTATGGTCAATTGACAGTCAAACCTCATGATTTTTGACCCACGTCAACATTATGAACTCATATGGACCATTTGATCAAGTTTGGATCACAATTCCACAAGAAATCTGATCAGATCACCAAAAGGGCAAAATGGTCATTTTTAGGGTTTTGACTGCACAAAGGCAATTTTTAACTGTTTGACCTGGCCAATGGCAAACCAAGCTCACATATGGACTCAAGTACCCAATGGAATTGTATTGACATGTTCAACAAGTTCAAAAGATCCCAAATGCACAAGATTGACAGATGAATTTTCCAGTCAACTGAGCCAAATTTGACTGTATACTGAAAAGTCAAATTTTGACTTTTTGGTCAAAATCAAGTGTCAAGATTCATTTTTCATCAAGACATGTCAAATTATGAAACTTGTTCATCAAGAAATCAAGAATTACAAATTAGGGTTTGAAATGAAGAATTTTCATAACTTAGAATTTTTCTAAGTTATGAATATTCCTAATTTTTTCCTAACTTTGTCCCATTTTTTCATCAAGATACATTTGGATTCAAGGAAAACTCAAAACATGAAAGTTGTAGTTCATTGCAAAATATACAACTTTGATTCACAAAGTTTCCTCAAAAGAAGCTTGTAGCTCAAGTTATGATTTTTGGAACAAGGGTGCAAAACATTCTTAACTTAGAAAAATTTTGACCTATTCTAGGCAAGATTTTTGCCTAACTTCATGGCCACTTTTCACATGCTTACACTTGGAATTTCAATTTGCATTACAAAGATGGATTGTAGTACACATTCCAAGCTTTCCAAAATGTCCAAGAACTTCTCAAACACCCTTGTGGTTAGGGAGAATCGAATTTGTCAATATGGGCAAAAGTCACTTTGATTCATGGCCAAAGGCATGTTCATAACTTGTGCATTTTAAAACTCAGCATGTGCAAGCTACATTACAGGCCTCTAATCTCATTTACACTCAATAATTAAATGCAAAACCATTGTTCCAAGACATTATTTTGTGCATTTGGTCATTGCATGAAGAATTAAGCCTTAATTAGAAAAAGCAAGTTATCCATTTTTGTAAAGTTACACTTTATGTCAAGTTTACAATCCAAGAGGTACAATGCAAATCTCTGAGGCACAAGTTATTAGACATATCCCACTGATCAAGACAAAGATTTGCAGCATGTTTAGGGGGCCTGCATAAGCTTGTAACTAAACTTGGCATTTTTAACTTAAGATAGAAGCAACTTTGAAAATAGAACAACATCTCACATTGCTGCAAGAACAAGCTTAAGCAAACTTTCTCCACACATTCCATACTCCTCAACTGACCTGAAACACGAGCCAACTACCTTCAATACCTCCCTAAACATCAAAACACCATTTTGCTGCACAAAACAGGGCATCCCTGCAGATTGAGTTGCATAACTCAGTTTGCTCGTGCGTTTTGGCCAAAGCTGGTTCATACACACTCCCTACCATCCATTGAAACTATCTCAAGCCCTAGCTACAGACTGTAACACCTCTAACCAACTTCACCATTTTCACTTTTTCTGTTTTGCAGGTTGACTTCTATAGCTCGATTCATTTAGTTTCAAAGCAAGCTAAAGGTTGGAGAAGCATCCCTGAACTTCAAGCAAGCTGTACAAGTCCTCACATTGCCTTGAAAGTGCCTCCATTATCATACACGATCCAAGCTGAACAGGTAAGTTCATGGACTTCTATCTCTCAATCTAGGAAGAGTTAGGTTTAGGTTTATGAATGAAAAATGCTCTACTCATGGCCCTGAAGCTACACATATAATTACTTTGCATTTATGTTGTGTGTGCTGAGAGAATTTGGAACCTGAATATTAGAAAAAACTTAGGTCAGAAATTAGGGATGAAGAAATTCTCCTTCGTTTCTTAGAGTTAAGTTAAGTTCTTTATATGTCTGGATTCGTCTCTTGATGCTCTACATTTTTGGTGTTATGAGTTTTGCTTGAAAGTCCAAGAATCAGGATGTTTGAACAAGGCAAAGAAACACGCGTTTTTTGACAGAAACTGGCTGGAGGTTAAAGAAGTTTGTCCTTTGGGCTGGGCCTGATTCATTTTCCTTTTTGCACCACTGTTTCACACACACACCCCCCTGGCCCTGAGTTATATTTGTCATTTTTGATTTTGATTTTATATTTTTATCCAAACATGAAAAAACATTAAAAATATTTTTTTTTCACATTTTTTGCATTTTATTTTATATTTATTTGTTTCATTTAGTTATATAGGTAAATAAATACATAATATCTTTTATTTAAAAATACTAAAAATAATACTAATACATTTTTATTTTCTGATTTTATTTTATTTTATCTCTTGAAAACATTTTCTAAAAAATATACTTTTTTTTGTAAATAATAAATAGTTTATTTTTTGTACATATTTAATATATTTAATAAATAATATAAGTACTTATATATTTATTAGAATATTTAGGATAAAAATATAAAAATAATACATTTTTATTTTTATTAATATTTAACTTAAAAAATCACTTTTTTTACAATATACTTCCTTTTTATTTATTTTTTGTACATAATTAATGAACATTGTATATATTATATAATAAACACCTTTTATTTGCAAAATTAGGGTTTTGCCCTAAAAACATAAAAATACCCAAAAATTAATCCTTTTTATTTTTGTTTATTTGACACAAAAAAATACCTTTACAAACATATGAAAATCATTTTTGCATCTTGCATATTTATTTCATTTTATTTAATTATTGTGCAATTAAATACCTTGTAAATTTCAATTTGGATGTAATAGTTTAGATTTAATTTTTCTTGCTAAATATCCCCATTTGAACATTTGTACCCCCCATCCCATAATTATGTTGTAATAGTTTAGGACTTTAAATTTCGCATTTTAAAGCTTTCTAAATATGCCATGATAGACTTAAGGTTTTGTATGCAAAAATTAACCGAACAAATAGCTTGACCTAATTCAAAGATAACAAAGCATCAAAATGGACAATACTAATCACACTTGCACCCCTAGGGTTACTCCACTTGTTGCCTTCAATAATGGGCCATGTTGCATGTTAAGTTTCTTTGGCAAAAACAAAACAATTCAAATGATCATAGTCACTCGATGACGCTTTCGAAAGTTGCCTAAAAAATAATCAAGTCCCTTAAAGGAAAAATTGTCCAAAGATACTTGGCACCATTGCAATCATGGTCCAAACGATGACTCGCGCCCGTCCCGTTCACATCCTAACACAAGATTGTCCACCAAATACAATGGTGGAACAAAATTGTTAAAAGGGTTAAAAACATAGGAAAGATCTTTGAGAAATTTAGGGGTAAACAAAACTCTTGGTTACTTGCCAACTTGCAAAACAAAAACACTTTCCTATTTTTTTCAAAACACACATCACAACACTTTCAAAACAACTTTCAAAAACATTTGAAAACTTTTCAAAAGACATACACCTTTGTATACATCCCAACATGGATCATTACAAAGGTTGCCACCACATTGGCCTCTTTTCAAAACATTTTCAAACCCACACACAAAGCACCATTTCAAACAATTGAAAGCACCATTTCAAACAATTGAAAATCAAGGCAAGTTGATCTAAGCAAGTAACTAAGAGTCCATGGATAACCATGGATAGAAAGGGTGCTAATACCTTCCCTTTCTATAATCTACTCCCCGAACCCAAGAAAACATCTCAAAGGTTTTTGCTGTGCTTTTTAACCTTTCCTTAGGATAAAATAAAAAGTCGGTGGCGACTCTTGCTCAACCGAAACATTTGCGAAAACAAACGCAAAACCTCAAGTCAGTTCTCCCACCGTATCACACATGGATTAATGTTTAAATGTATTCTCTCATTTCCCATCTTTCTTTTCTAACAGTGTTATTATGTGTTGTTTACTTTCCTCCTTTTATTTTCATTTTCCATTTTCATAATAGTAAAGTGGGAGAAGTATACTCTTATATGGAGTATAGTATACCCACTTCATATGTGAGGGAGAGTTAACCATTCAAAAATATTCACCCATCCTTTTTATTTTACCACCTCTTTAAGAGACGCATTGTCATCATTAAAATGGGGGAGAATATGGTTCTATGTGTTGTGCAAGTAACATAATGGATTTGACGATGACAATTGTCAAGTATGTTGATGAAAATTGTCAAGTGTGTTGATGACATATGTCAAAGTGGTTTTGATCATGATCATTATTTCTAATGGTTCCTAATGATGGATCCAATAAAGGAAGAAATATTTGAAGCATCATCAGTCTAAGATATCAAGTTCAAGGCTAGATGTTGTTGAATCAAGCAAATAATATCGAAGACTTAAAGTTATGATCTTGAAGCTTTAATGCTTGAAGGTGTGAAAGTGTAAAAGCTCGACTGGTCATGCACTTAGGGTTTGTTCCTAGTTATGATCAGTTTAAGTATAAAAGGAACAAGAGTCAGTCTTGATATACTAAAGAAATATACACACATGTGCACACTCACACACATAAAAGCGATTCGAGCAAGTGCTTAATTGATTAAAAGCTTGTTTACTCAATTAGGATTGTATCATACATTGTCTAATATATTAAGAGGTTATTCTAATAGATTATAATCATAATGTAACGACTCATAATCTATTGATGATGTCAATAAATTTATTAAGTGAAGTATAATTTCAAATTTTACTATTTTAGCTTGGTTAATATATTAATATATGGATTTAATAGATTAACTCATTAAAATGGGCCATGTATTGTTTCCTTTTTGAGCCAATTTTTTCCTATATAAATAAGGCTTATCCTTATTTCAAAATACAACAGTTTTTTGAATAGAAACTGTTTTATCATTTCTTTCTCTTATTCTTTTATAAATTTGCCTTTTCACTAAAATTTTCTTAGTGTTGAGAGAGTGAAAAGTTCCTTCTGAGAGTTTTTGTATTGGTGTTGTGCTGAAAGTATTCATTTAAGAATATTGTTCTCTCGTGATATACTTGTACTGAATTTGAAGGTTGCAAGCTAAATATGGAAAAAAAATTAATTGAAGGTTATTTATTTGAGCTTGTATAACGCATATAGTTGTTGCTATAAGGTTTTTGGGTCGATCCTATGTAAAAGCTCTAGTTGTACTGTAAGATTGTTTGAGTTGATCTTGTGAAAAGCTTAAGATTACTTTAGTGAAAATTTTAAGAAGAAACTAGTGGGAATTGGAGTAGGTTAATTGGTTTAAGCTAAACCAAAATAATTATATGGTGTGATCTTTCTATCCCTATTTCTTTCATTTTCAGTTATTTATTTTATTCCACCTCCTTCTTTGATCTCTTTTATCTTCTAACATAAACATGTTTTAAAATCAATTTTTTTAAACCAATTTTTTCAAATCCTAATATCAAAATTTACCCCCTTTTGTATTTAGATTCACTTGGTCAACTCTTTCCAATCCAATTTCTCTCAGAATATGTATTTTGGCCTCAACTCGAAGATCTAACACTTCAGGATGTTGTTGTCTCCTCCTAATTCAACAAACATCATTGTAAATATATTAATGTAATCCTTGACTGTCTCATTCATTTTATGGTGGATCCCAATAAGAAAAACCATTATATTTGACTATGTCTTCATGTAATAAATTGACGTGCACTCACCGTATAACTTTTTCAAGAACTGGAGAAATTATCCAAAAAAATCTTGAACCACGTCATACCAACTCCCTTGAGGGTTAATATAAACAAATTACATTTCAAAACATTCCTAGTGACAATCAAGGATGGCATCCAAGTGCTCAACATGCTCATTATGGTCTCTAGACTAGTCGTGATTCTCAAAAGTCGGTGGCTTCTCTAGGGACTTGGGGATCATATAGTCAATAATATGCTTGATAGAATTTTTTCCCCATGATTGGTGGAGGCGTAACTGGTGGCATCATACGTGTTTCCCCTATGAGATCGGTGTGAGGAAGATTTATTTGAATGACAATCCTTAGGTGGTGTATGTAATATCGTCTCATCCATAATCACGAGGAGGATAATTATACCTAAGGTGAATGTGATGGTGTATTTTTGGCAACTTTGGTGCTCTTTTTGATTATGATGTGATGTCGACAGGAATGCCCTTTATAGTGGTTATATAGTGGTCGTGTTTTAACACCTCTAACTGAGTTATGATACGAGAAGGGAATTTTTGTTGATTCTCTTTAATATAGAATAGTCTCTCGCTGAAGAGGTTTATGTTTTGTTGTTGTACCAAATTGTAGATGCTTGTCACCAGTTCATTAGCACCATTGATCCCTAACGAGGCTCATGTTTTTTTGGAGGTTTTGTGAATGTTCTAGTAAGAAATTGGAACGACAGTTAAGGAGGAAGTTCCTACATGGATGAAGTGAAATATGGTGCTAGAATGATAAAAATTAGAGAAATTATTGACTCATTGGTTGAGAAGTTGAAACCTGACAACAAGCTGTAATTGGAGAAATGATTAGAATCAAAGTGTGTACATTTAGGTTCTAAGGTGGTTCTCTTATCATGAGAGCGAGAACTGACATGGTAATATATGAAGCATCTAGAGCATAGATCACACATCAGACATAAAACTTATATTGTAGTGAATTATAAACCAAGTTGCTTGGGATGCTACCATTATAGATGTCAATAGAAAACAATTGCAAGAAGATTAATAATGACCAAAACTAGTAACAAAAAGGTTACAATGGTCATAACAGTTACTAAAAATGGTTACAACGAAGCAACTGAGAAGATCTACGAATTTCGATGAAAAATTAATGAGAATCATAAGACGATTTTCACAGACGACAACACTATTCCATAGTGGAACATAAAATGATGGTAGGTTGAAGGTGACCACCTTGGAAAGACTTTTAGTGCGACGGTAGTTATCTCTAGTGGTTAGAGCGGATGAGAGGTATCTATAAGGTTAACACTCCAATGCTCAAGTTAATGTTTAAAAGAGATGAAAATATGCAAATGTGTAACGAGAATGGTATCTGAACGGGACTCTGAGTCATACTTATATAAGGGAAAATGTTAGAACCATCTCTGGTTATCCCAACATGGTTTGCAAACGACTATTAAAACAATAAAGGTAGAAGCACTAGCATGCTTATCTAAGATTTACTACAATAGATATATACCTATAATGTGTCCGTTAGCCATTTGAATGTTTTATCTAAATTGAGTCGCATAGGTGAACCAAAGCATTTGATCACCATAAAACAATCTCAAATGCATAGCTTTAAAGGAAAATAATATGAATTGACGTGTTTGACATTACATCCAATAATCAAAATTAGTAATTAACTACTATTTATTTGTTGGTTGATCGCGACTGTATGAGTCTTAAAGAATCTAGACCGCAAGTATGCAGTCCTATCGCGTGTAGCTTTAAAGATTAATTAATCCCAAGGGACTAAATGTCGAACTACCGTTATCTTAGGTTAATATGTAAATTTAAGGCTAATAATGTAATTAATAGGGGGGTTTGGGAACCTAACTGATTATAATCTAGTTTAGATTCAAGGGAGAATATCGGTATGTAATGGTCGGACTTCAGGGATTTAGCAACTCATTGACCTAACTCGGATTAACAAGACAATTTTCAGTGGGTAGTATTTGTTTGAAAACCATCTTCTCACACTCTCGTGTTTATTGATTCAGATCCTACGATCAAACCTAAGTTAGTTCTCTCGTTGTTTCAATTAGAGTTTAAAAATAGTTTTTGGAAACGAACAAAACCTAATCAACTTAAAAGCATTGTCGCTGTATTTTAAGTTGATGCACAATTACCATTGTCCATTTATTATCTCAAACTCTCGTTTTATTGATCCTAACTTCTATTTGTATTTTACTCTCGTAACAAAACAATTAATATTTAGAACTAGTAATTGAAACCAGAAAATTATTCTTTTTTAAAAGGAACTGATCAATTGGCGTTGCTAAACCCCGTTGGCTATATGACCTTACATGCCGATAAATAAATTTAGCATAGCATATTAAACGATTCAATAGCAGCGCAACAAAAATAATTACCATCTAGAAATTTAAATAAACTAAACATTGCAGACAATCTTGACATAAATAAATAAAGTACTTAAATTAAACCTGAAAATATTATGGCAGAATATTTGTCTGATATAGGATGTCTCCCACAGATCGGTAAAGAAAATAATGCGGAAAATATTCGGTAGAGTAACAGTAAAAATAGAGAAAAGAAAACGTTTTTAAAAATGGGAATTTGAGGTCCTATTTATAGGCTTGGAGATGCGCAGGGAATTGAGATATTTTCTCCTCCGGATTTGACTCAGTGTAACGGTCGTTACACTCCTTCTTTTAAGGGAGGGCTGGCGTGGCAAGGTGTAACGGTCGTTACACCTAGGCTAAGAAATGTGTAACAGTCGTTACACCCCTTGGGCCTTGGGTGGATTGGGCCAACGCTTGTTTCTTCTTTGGACTTCCAAGGATTTTTACTTCGTGATGCACCCAATTTTGCCACACACCCCTCAATTGCATAATTTCTCTTTCTTTGTGCAGATTTTAAATACGATTAGCTCGACTTTTCTTGACTTTCTTCGCACATGTCTTGCAAAAATCAAATTCCTGAAAACATAGAAAATACCAGCATAATACGAATAAAGAGTAATTTAATTAATTACAATGCGGATAAAATTCATGTAAATTGATCCAAACATTCGATACATTTCCGGTTTATCAAACTCCCCTACACTTGAACTTTTGCTTGTCCTCAAGCAAATAATAGAGTAAAAAACATTTAACGCACGGTTTTTGACACAATCGTGTGACCCAACTCGAATTGTACGTGGTTGAGGGGCGTTACATTAGAAAGATGGAACTAGGTCTCGACACTAATGATACAAAAATGACACAAAACCATAGGACATGGTCAAAATCCTCCATCCCATGCAAACTAGTTCGAATTATGCTATCATAGCTCAACCTAATTCTTTTTGTTCAAAATCAACCGCTTTCATTCTAGCGCAATCACATTAAGCCCTTTATCTTTCGCACACACATAGTAGAGTAGCCAGTTAGCGATTCTGGTCTCCTTATGCTCGGGTTTCTGGTACAAAAGTTGGTAACCCTTTTTCTTTTCCAGATTATAAGTCTCGGGGGATCGAACCGTAGTTCTCCCTACCAAGTTCAGCACCAGATACCACTGAACAGGTTTACAACTAGTTGTTACATCAGTTTTTGTAGGTACCGTGACTGTTGGATTAAATAACCTGGTGAGGGTCACCTAACTTAATTAGCGCATTCCCTATTATATCTTGATGCTTATCATTTTTTTTATTAGGACCAGTCACTTATATTCATTGGCTCCCTACGTAGTTTGTGGATAAGACGGTGCTGACTGCTAGTATAAACTACTCAGAGTTGATCCAAAAATAAAACTTAAGGCTTCGGTATCATAACCACTCAAACTAATTTGCATGATCTGGAAGATTTAGGTGTCAAGGCGGTATTATTTTTGTCGGCTCTTTTTCAAAAAATCTAACGCAGCCTAATTGTGAACAACCTATATACTTTTCGAATGCACCGAGCTAATGCGTTGAGTAAAAAAAACTTTTGATGGTTCAAGAAAAGTGTTGAAGTACGAATAACTTACGGAAATGATTTTTTATTTATTGAATGGAAAGGAAAATAACAAAAATTTAAATAACTTACTAGGAAAATGGAAAACATAACATAGGTTTCCTCCCCTGAACTTAAACTGAGCATTGTCCTCAATACGACAAATAAAGTGAGAAAAGAAAACAAACAGGAAACTTAAGAAATAATAATAAAAATTCAAGGAATGGAGAAAACATAGATCACTCCTTGTTTTCGTCTCTAACATTTCTGCTGGTGGATGCTTCACCTTGTGCTCTTCCTCCTCGTGTTCTTACTCCACCTTTTTTGGGTCTATGAGGTTCTTCGCCAGTGTTGTAAACATAAGCATGCAGGTCTTCAACACGGAATGAAAAGTGCCGCATTTCATCAGTTAGGTTAGAAATGTCATGATGGTTCCAATAAGAGTTATTGCGTTAATCGAGCTGTAGCTCTTGCATCATTTACATCAGTTCTTGTTGACGCTGATCTTGAAGTAAAAGTGATGCATAGATAGCTTCGATGGTGGCCGACTGAGGATCATTTCCTGCTTGTTCTTGTTGTGGTCCTTGTTGATTCACTTCTAGTACTGCGTTTTCTACACCTGCTTGATTATCCTGCACGCGTGTTCCAAGGGTCGGTGCCTGCAAATCATAAATCTAATTTGCGGCGATGTCAATTCTTGTTACATCTGGATTTGGCAGAATAATACTTGGGACGACCTTGTGCAGCACCATCAGGTTGTACCTTTCATCCCTTCTTGCTTTGACAAGATGACCAAACTGGCAATATTTAATATCAAGAAACTCAGCTTACCAAAAAGGTAGTTGAACCAACCTATTTTGCAAATTCAGATAGTTGGCAATAGGGGTGACTAAACCTCCTATACAGAAAGGTGATGCGCTTGCGCTCCTTGATAACAGAGACTGGATGTGGTTGAGGAGGAATTGAGCAACATTAATTCTAATATCGTGATCAAGGGCGCAGTGCAGAAGATACATTTCCCTAATGTTCACCTAATTGTTGTTTACTCGCCTGAACACTATATTGGCTAGAACACAGTGGAAATAGAGGATGCATGGGTTGTGTATGTGAGTGGATAAAATCTCAGCCCAGTCGTTTACCTGAGCATTAGTTAAACATTCCCAAATTTCAAATGATCTTGCCTTCCAATCTTTTTCGGGAATAATTATATATTCCACACCTTCACCATGGTTGTAGTGGAGTATCTGACTCAGAGTCTCTTGATTCATGGTGTACTCCATGTTAAATAATCTGAAAGTTGTTGCGCCGATTAGATACTGACCGACTTCTGGAGTGGATGGTGTTTGGTAGGAAAAAGAGCTCAAGAATTCCAACGTGAGGGATTTAAAAGTTGGAAGATTCATGGTGGCAATATAGTAGAGACCAGATTCGTGGAGCATATATTGCACACTTTCAAGCAATCCCAAGTCACGTAAGCAATCTTCGTCGATATACCTTGTTGGAAGTATACCTCTCTAATGAAACCTTTAGTAAAGTTGCTCTTGTCGATGTCCGTCGGCTCCATTTCTGAATACCATATCAGTGAGGTCTGGCTCCTCTCTTTCTTCTTGAGCTCTTCTGGCCATTTGGGAAAGGTGTTGGAAATGATAGAGTTTATAGGGTAGAAGAGATATTGAAGAAAGTTTGTGTGATAGTAGAATTCTCTTCAAGAGTTTATATAGAAGAAAAGTTTTAATGGTGAAGAGAAAATTAGTGAGGGTATTGAATGGTAGTTAGGGGGTATTTATTTGTGTGGAATAGAAATGGAACGGATAGGAAGTTTGAAAAAAATATTTGAATTGAAAATCAAATGAAGATGCAACGGCTGGCAGAATTCAAAGAGTGGGAGGAGAAGAGGGTGTAACGGTCGTTACATGTGCCTTCAAATCACATAGCACTCTATAACGGTCGTTACAAGGCTTGATTCCCAAGAGAATCTCGTGTCGCAATGATCGGTTTGTCAGCCATGCATGAGGGAGTTTGCTTGTTGACCGAGGCATGACATGGATGTGTCAATTCAATATCTAGGAGGAATAATAAATTTAAAAATGCTAGGAGACAATGAAGTGACAATTAGGTGTGATGCATAATTTAATTATAATATTTGGTCTACTAAATCAATATGCATTTTATTTTTTTAGGGGAACATAATAACATAGTAGCATCATAATATATAATAGCACAATGAGGAGTAAATTTGAAAATATTGAAATAAATAAATAAATGAATAATTCCGGGAAAAAAATCATAATAAATAAATAAATCAGAATAAATAAATATAACTAGAAAATAAAAATAAAAATAATGTTGCTAATGAAAAACTAAAGACTGAGTAAACACCCATCCCCTACACTTAGAGGAAACAATGCCCTCAATGTTCTAAAGACATAAATCAGCCACCTCTAGAATGAAACAAGTGATCTATATTTGTCATAACAAAATCCATGAAACCATATAAATCTCTGCGGAGGGTAGTAATATCAGAACGAATATCAGCAAGCTCCATCGTGATAGCATCCATAGCAGCAGCGACATCAGTCTAAGGAATATGGACAGCGGCGACAGCAGGAGCTGATGGTGGGTCACAATCTGGATGGTGGTCAAGTATAAGAGGTGTCACAGGATCAGCCTCTGCCATCTCAGGATCAAACTCACCCAATCCTACTAGAGGGTCATAATAATGGGGCGGTGTCAAAGGATTAGACTCTTCTTCTTCCATGTCATTCTCGACTATACCCTCCAGTTCATAAATCCAATTCTTCCTGTCATGCACACTGGACCGTGCAATGTCAGGAAGTGTGAAGTGGTATACCGGTTCATGATGTATCAGCAACTGAAACTGATTCGGCTCTAAATATCTGATCATCCCAAGATTAAAACAAAGAGTAAGGTCTAGCGGGGTATAGTTACCAGCAGGGGTTAGACGGGACAATGGCTCTCTCAAAAATAGGGCTTTATCGATCATAGTCACTAAACCACCAACATTAGTCGAGCCATGAGGAGCCTGGACTATACTCAGGAGACGAGCAATCATAAAAGATGCACCAACTACTGGTCTGGACTGAAACATACAGAACATGATAAACAGCTCTTCCTTAGACACTAAGGTATCATTCTGAGGTTTTCCAAATAGGGTAGACTCCATAATCATGTGGAAATACCTAATAGCAGGGTTATGAATCTCTGAAGAGTGCCTAGGAATAGAGCTCTCCTATCTCAAATCAGATATCGCTCCCCAAAAGTGGTCAAGCCAGTTGTCCACATACTTGTCATCTGGAATCTCAATGAAATCACCAACACTAACCGGAAAATCCAATAAAGCAGAAAATTCACGGATGGTGAACCTATGGGTAAAACTAAACAATCTCAATGAAACCAATCCTCTGGCCAACCCTAAACCAATATCAAGGTTGTAATGCAATGAACTAAGGAACTCCAGCGTCAGGTTGCGGTAGGTAGGCTGCTGATGATGAATAAAATAATCCCAACCAATCTGGTTAAACATGAAGCAGACACTCTCCCTGATGCCCAATGCGGACAATATGGGGTCGTGCACAAAGATGGTGGGATACATCTCTCTCGAAGCAAGCATCTCATAACGCTTCTGCTGAGCATCGCCCACGAAGGTGACAGGTATAATGTTAGAAAAGTCCATAGCAAAAATCAGTGAAGAAAAAGAAGTGTGAACCCTGTTGGTTAATCTGAAAATAGTTTTAAATCAGCATCGGCCTAATGCCTAAAAATAGAAAAGAAGAAAAGAATAGAAAATTTTGTAAAATTTTTAAAAGAAACATAAAAACTTTTAGTAAATAAGATTTTAATAAAAATGGTGGGTTACCTCCCACAAAGTGCTTTGTTTAACTTCGGAAGCTCGACCTATATTGAAAATCGAAAATCTATTTTGGTGACTCAGCCGGTAGCTGTATAAATCTCAAACTAGCTGAGTAATCCCTATTCTCGATGCAGTGGTAGTGCTTCAAATGCTGCCCGTTTACAATGAACGGATCGCTGGTTTTTCCTTTGATTTCTACGACGCCACTTGGGAGTATTTTAGAAACTTCAAAAGGTCCTGATCATCTAGAGCAAAGTTTTCATGGAAATAGTTTAAGTCTAGAGTTAAACAGGAGTACTACATCGCCCTCATTGAATTCTTTCCTAGAGATGCGTTTGTCGTGCCATTTCTTAGTTCGCTCCTTGTAGATTTTGGCATTCTCGTATACATCTAGGCTAAGCTCTTCCAATTCATGGATGTCTATAATTCTCTTTTCTCCAGCGGCTTTGTAATTTAGATTCAGGTTTTTATGGCCCAATAGGCTTTGTGTTCCAGTTCTACGGGTAGATGGCATGATTTACCATAGACCTGTTTGAAAGGTATGGTTCCAATGGGTGTCTTGTATGTTGTTCTGTATGCCCATAATGCTTCATGTAGTTTGGGAGACCAATCTTTCCTAGATGTGGCAACATTTTTCTCAAGTATTTGCTTAATCTCCCTATTGGAGATTTCCACTTGCCCGCTTGTTTGTGGGTGGTAAGTTGTTGCTACGCAGTGTCAGACTCCATACTTTGCTAAGAGTATATTGAAAATTTTGGAAATGAAATGAGAGCCTGTTGTACCCCAAATTTTGACCTAAGATATCGTCTCCTACCTGCATCATTACATTACAAGTGTTTTGATCCATTGATTTTAAAATTCATAACTTTTTTCAGGCCGAGAGCTATTTATGTTGAACACCAAATCATTTAATCGATTCGTGCTAAAATAATGTTTATTAATTATTTATTATCTTAAATTTAAATAATTGGAATTTGTTTTCGATTATTATGTAATTTAAAGATGTATAGATAATAAAATAAACATTAGAGAAGAGGCGCATTAATTGTGCAGACAGTATTTATTTATTACTCACTATCTTAAATTTAAATAACTGGAATTCATTCTCAGTTATTACATAATTTAAAGATTTATGAATAATATAATAAATATTCGGAAAAGTTTATTAATGGGTCAATAATGATTATTTAATCATTTGTCATTCTAAGTTAAATAATTGAAATTCTATTTTAATTATTATAATTTAGAAAGTTATTGATGATGAATTAAATAATTAAGACTATTAATTGATCAATGATAATTATTTATTTATCTGTTTATTATTCTGAATGTAGGTAGTTGAAATTCGTTTTCAATTATTATACGATTAAAGAATTGTAAACGATAAAATAAATAATTAGAGAAGGAAGAAATTAATTGGAGAATATTGGATTTTTATTCATTTTTTCTAATTGTATAATTATTGTGTAAATATTGTATTTATTACAAAAAAATTACAATAATAATTTTACAAAGTTAAAATGAAATAAAAAAATTAATCTAATATTCCTAATTCTAAATCTTCTGATCCAATGCATTTTTTGTCTGCTCACTTGATGTTACCTGCAAAATTAAAAGAAATTAGAATTTGAACAAATAATTAAAAGCAAATTTATTTAATGTTCATCATTAAAAGCAATGGTCGGAATCAGTTTACCCTTTTTTGCAAATCACGGGATTTCTCCCGGTTCACAAAAAAGAGAGGAATTTTTATAAATGAATGCACAAATTCACTTTTGTCAAAGAAATTGCATCTTTCAAATTAATTGCATTTTTTAAAATCCAATGCATTTTTTCAAAATATGCACAACATACAAAGTCCCTGCATAATCTCAACAGCATATGCAAGCAAACAAAATTCCAACGTAAACCCACTGTGCCATGCAGTAAGCAAGGCAAATATGCAGTTTAACCAATATGCAAGCAATGTAACATTTCTTTTTTCATCATATTCCAGCCTTTTGCAATTTCAGAAAATAGTACAGCATATCATTTTATTGTCAAAACTATACTGAGAGAGAAAAAGAGAGGAGGAAGTGTGGTTTTACAGGTTTGGTTTAGGCAGGAAGAGATACAAGACAAACTGCAGTAATATAGCCAGTAGAAAGTAAAAACATAAAATAGGAATAGAAACAAATTAGATGTAACAGTGTGGTGCAGAATGCCAGGGAAGAGAGTGAAAAATATTTCAAAATCTCCAGCCTGTAACGAAAAAACAAAGGAGGCAGTGGTTATAACATTAGAATCACTTCAAAAAAAATCTCCAAGCCTTCAAGACTTAGGAAAATTGTTGTCAACAAAAAAAACATACCAAAACAATAAGAACCTGCATAACCATTCCTACTGTAAAAACCAAAAAATATATGGCCTAAACCTCACCAAAAACAAAACTAATTGAGCCCTCAAGCCAACATCACCATCCTACAGTCAAAACCATATATCAAAAAACAATTTCACAACCTCAACCATTTTCAAACCATTTCACCACATGGCCTAAACAAAGAACCATCCTTTCTACTGTCCAACCAACATAACCAGTATACCCATAAACCTGTCAAACTTATTGCCCAAGCCATGAACATCACCAATCTAAAACCTGCTGAAACCAAGCTAGGCCAAACCTGAAACGATCCAGCCAAAACCAACTTCGAAGGCAACATAAGCAAGGCCTCAGAGTTACCATCATTGGCCATTTAAATCATACAGCACCAAGGTGAGAAAGAGGAAGAAAGAGGCTGGTTAAAACAACATTTTAACGGTAGCATTCAAGCATTCAAAAGCGTACAACACAAGGCCTCAAAAACATTATCATAGGCCAACGAATATCGTACAGAAGCACGGTTGAGAAGAAAGAAGCTAGTCAAAAGCATTTTTCAAACAGTAGCACTCAATCGTCCAAAACATCGAAGCATACAGTACCAAGGCAAAAGAAGAAGAGAAAGATCAAAGCTAAGGTAACCAGCAAGAAGAAGAAGGAAACCACATATAAAATACCGGCCACCGAAGCAAGCTCGCGACGCGCCTCCCTTCCTCGCCTCGGCCTCCTACGCTCACCCGACCTCCTCCTCCGTCTCCGAAGGTAACCCCTTTCCTTCCCTTTCTTTCATGCATCAAATAACATCAAAAGTTCGAAGTAAGAATCAATGTAATCAGAATCAACACATGCAAAAAATGTAACCAAGCTTTAACAAATCAGAAAGCGTTTTCGTACCGTGAACCCATCGTGCCTTGGCTTGCGTCGGAGGGAAGAGAAGTTTAGAGCTGGTGGCCATTGGGCAAGGAAGCTTAGGCAAGTTCAGAGGCAGGAGGCAGAAGAACGCGAAGAAGATGACGAAGGAACGAGATGAGCGTCGTTCTGCACCACACAGAACCCTAATCCCAATTATGCTAAAACAACAATTAACCCTAAAATGAATTGTAAAACTGATGGACCTTACCACCCCTAAGCCCAACGTTTTTGTATGCAGCACCCCCATTTTAGTTCTGCGTGGGCCACTGAATCCATAGCCCATATATATTTTACTTGCCTTTTTTTATTTGATACACTTTTTCTTTTTTTATTTTACTTTCTCTAATCTTTTTAGAATTATTATGATGTTAGTTAATTAGTAAGTATAATAAAAACAAGAGATATATCTAACTAGGTAATTTTTTTTTTTAATTAGTTTGACCTTTTTAGTTTAAACTTTGGATTTAATTTAGGAGTTTTAATTTTATTTCATTAGGGTAAATTAATAACTTTTAATTTAATTTAGAACCTCTTAACCTTTTAAATAAGTACTTTATTTTTATAGACATAAAAAAATAGAATTTAAGAATGTAGACACTTTATTTTTTCTAATTAATTCTCCTCTTACATCGTTATTAAACAAAAACTCTAAAACATATAAAAATAGAAAAACTTAAAAAATATTTTTATTAATTCATTTTTCTTGCTTTATTAATATTAATATCAAAATATATAAAATAAAACTTAAAACTAAAAAAACATTATGTCTTCGTTAAATAATTCTCTTGCTTTTTTTATCCATATCAAAAAATGCGTAAAAATTAAAAAAATACTTCCTTTTCGTTAATATTAAACAAAAATCATAAAAATGCATTATTCGCATCATTTAGTCTATCATTTAAATTATCGTTATTTAATCATTATCCGCATATTTTGTCTGTGTATTTATTCCATATTTATTTGTTTATTCTGTTTATGTTTAAATCCAAAGGAAAAACAGTAAATTTGTTGACTTCATGTCCTCAAGTCTAACTGCGCGAACTTTCGCATTTCATTAAAACTTAGGATAATTTTTCCTCAAGTATTCAACCTTTTCAAAATTTATGCCCTTTAAGCAAAAACTTCGACGTTAGGTCGTCGCATTCAAAAACCCGTCAGTATCCCGTTTCGGCCAAAACGATTTATTTTCAATCAAGCAATCAATTTTAAATAAAACAGATATTTCAAAAGGTTCCTATAGAGTACTATAGATGCATTGGGTGCTAATACCTTCCCATTGTATAACCAACCCCCGAACCATAAGATCTCTTTTCGAAAACGCTTTGTATTTTTATTATTATTTACATTGCATATTTAGGGTTTTATTTCGCTCTTTTCCCTTTTCCTTTGGAAACAATAAAGCGCGGTGGTGACTCTTGCTTTTGTGAGACGAATTAATCAATAATTCGATCTCCGATTTACCCCGCTACATTTTTTATCGCTACAGAATTGGCGACTCTGCTGGGGAAAGATTGACCTCTTGCTGGTCCATCCCTAAGTGGGTTAAGCCTAATTTGTTTTATCTGTTTTATTATTATTTGATTTGCTTGATTATGTGTTTAAATTGGGGTGTTTGGGTTTTTTTGCAAAGGACGAATCCTATACCCGGATTAAGTAACACTTAAGGAATAGGACGGGCGGTATAGTCATGTTAACTTTGAGGGAGTAATCCCGAAGAAGGAGGCATGAGATCCCCCACTCAATGGAAGGCCCTCTTGAACTTAATATTTGTTTACCGAGTAATCGGGAAGACATTATTATTTTCGACCTAGGAGCCCGAGAAGTTGAGGACCGTAGAACCCCAACCCATCTTGGCCTTTTTAGGTGTAGCGCGGAGATTACAACGGAGTAATTCGGAAGTAGTTGTTACGCGATGCTACGCTCGGACGAGTTTCTCTTGAGAATATTGCTAATTATTGAGTAATCAAGACGTTGGTAATATCCGAAGGAGGAATGTAGACTCTGGGAACCCTTAGAACCATGTCTTACAGGTGTGATTGAACCGTTAGTACATACCTTTGGGTGGTCTTTACCCTCGACTCCATGCTGAACATTGAACCTTTGAACCCCATGTTTGCAAGCTTGTGTGTGACTGTTGCATTATCATTCATTCATGCATTCATCAACATCTTTAAAAAAAAAACTTGTTTTTCAAGGAACTTTGGAATGATTTTTGTAGACATCTTAGGTTATTATGGAATTTGGAAGGAGAAATACTCGAAGCTTTAGCTTCAAGGAGCCCGAGATTGAAGAACTGAAGAGTTTGATTCCGAAGATCGAGAGTCCGACAGATTTTCAGAAGAAGTATGGGTCCATCGTACCGCTCATGAAGCGCAAGATAAAGAAAGGCATCCTCAACACGTTGGTTCAGTTCTATGATCCCTTGTACCGATGTTTCTCCTTTCCGGATTATCAGTTGATGCCCACTTTAGAGGAGTACTCCTATATTCTTGGTTTGCCGATCGCCGACCGTGTTCCTTTTTCTGGATTAAAAGAGGAGCCCAAATCCCACGAGATAGCAGCTATCACCCACTTGAGGAAGTCAGAGGTAGAGGAGAATATGACTACGAAAGGGGGAATCCGGGGTTTGCCGGCGCGGTTTTTGTTGAAGAAAGCTCGCCACTTTGCTGATACAAAGGACATTGTTGCCTTCGAGGACGTGTTTGCTTTACTCGCATATGGTCTTTTCTTATTCCCTAACGTTGATAAGTTTGTGGATATCAACGCCATCAGAATTTTCCTGATTGGAAATCCGGTCCCTACGCTGCTAGGGGATACGTATTACTCCATCCATCTTCGAAACTCTTATCAAGGAGGGATGATTATTTGTTGTATGCCGTTGCTGTATCAGTGGTACATCTCGTATTTACCTGGGTCTGATGCTTTCTGGGATCTCGAGAAGGAACCGCGTTGGGCGCCAAAGATTATGGCTCTCACTCATTTCGACATTGACTGGTATAATCGAGTTTACCACGACGTGGAGATCATTGATAGCTGTGGTGCTTTTCCTAACGTACCTCTTCTCGGTACGAGGGGTAGAACCAACTACAACCCTGTTCTAGCGCGTCGTCAATTCGGGTACCCGATGAGAGATAAGCCGAACAACATCCATGTGAGTGGTTTCTTTCTTCAGGAAGGACAAGACCATCAGGCTGCTAAGAGGGAGATTGAAGGAGCTTGGCGCCACATCCATAGGAAAGGGAGAGACGTGCTGGGACATAGAGGTGCCGTTTCTTTGGAGCCTTACCTGCAGTGGGTCTGTGCTAGGGCTTGTGCTCTCAAGATGCCATATAAACTTGAGAAACCTTTATTCCCTGCCATCGCACCATCATCTGTTGTTATCCCTATCGCGGATGTAGGAGAATATCAAGGAAATCTGGCTAGGATGAAGTCCGAGAGGGATGCTTGGAAGGAAAAGTACCATATGTCTGAATATGAGAATCGAGTCCTGACTCGACAACTAAAAGAAAAGGAGGAGTTGCTGCTTATTCAAGACGGTCGGTTCGTTGACCACGATGAGAAACTTTGTCAGAAGGATGCCTTGCTGAAGAAGTATGCGAGTGAAAGGAAGAGAAAGAAGGAGGGTCCGGTAAGCGTTGCTCTTGTTCCTAATCCACAGAAGGAAATCATTGATCGACTAGTAGCTGAGAAGAAGGAGATGGAAGACTTTTACGAAGAAAATATCAAGAAGCTCCGATTACAGCTGGTGTTTGGTCCGTCATCTGAGGATTCCGAGTGAGCTTTAGTTTTTAGTTTATTTTATTGATGTCATTTTGTAAAACTATGTAAAAGGGCTTTATGCTCCGAAGTTGTAATTTATTGTTTTATTAAGGGCTTCATGCTCCGAAGTTGTAATTTATTGTTTTATTATGGGCTTCATGCTCCAAAGTTTTAATTTATTGCTTTCATGTTTTAAAATTGTAATTTATCACTTTATTATGGTTTTCATGTTTCGAAGTTGTAATTTATTGCTTTCATTATTGGATTTGTTATCCCAAGGTTGTAATTTACTGTTCCAAATTGTAAGTTGTAATTTATCGCTTTCGATTAATGGATTGAGTTTTTGTTGTTCCAAATTCCTTTACCATTGATGTATGCAAAATTATTAAAGTTCCTTGAAAAACTTTTAAAATGAGTCATCATTTGCATCGCCATCATGCATCATTTCACATTCCACTTCACATGTTTTCTAGAGTCTCATCCTTGTTCTTTTTCCACCAAAGGTTGTCAAGCTGTCTCACCGATACGACACTCGGGCCAATCGTCAAAGGAAAATGGAAGATTTGGAACAGGAAAATCATGAGCTTCATGGGGAAGTTGCTACACTTCGTGCCGAGATGGAAAAGTTAACTGCGTTAGTGGAAATTTTGGTGGCTGTTCAGAATCAGCCATCGACTACGGCTGCCAAGATTCAGACTTCAACCCCAGTGGTTTCCGAGATTGTCACAGTTCCTGCCTCTATAACTCAAATCAACTCTCCGTTCCAACATCAGATGCCGAAAGGTTTTCCATGGGGGATGCCTTATAACTTTGTGCCAGAGGGGTATCAACCTGCCGCACAACCTTTATTTCAACCTGCATTGCCTCTTCCTCAACCAGAGACAACTGCCATGCCGCCAGTAATTCCGTCTGTAACACCTTTTCCGCAACCAATTATGACGACCGTTGCTCCTGTGGTTCACTCCGTACCTTACTTGAATGAACCTACCTATCCTGCCGAGCCAGCTGAAAGTTTGGGTCTTCTTGATAGAATGGAGGAATTTCAAGATCAGTTCCAGGAAATGCAGAAGGAGCTTAGAGCATTGAAAGGGAAGGATCTGTTTGGGAAGAATACGCATGACCTTTGTTTAGTCCCGAATGTCAAGATTCCAGCAAAATTCAAAGTGCCAGACTTTGAGAGATATAAGGGTGATTCGTGTCCTAGAAGTCATTTGACAATGTACGTGAGAAAGATGTCTACGTATTCCGATGATCATGACTTGTTGATTCATTATTTTCAAGACAGTTTGACGGGTGCTGCTCTAAAGTGGTATATGGGTTTAGACAGCATTCGAATCCGCAACTTCAACGATCTTAGCGAAGCCTTTGTCCATCAGTACAAGTATAACGTTGACATGGCACCGGACAGGGATCAACTCCGGGCGATGTCGCAAAGAGACCGAGAATCTTTTAAGGAGTACGCCCAGAGGTGGCGTGAAATTGCTGCTCAAATCTATCCACCTCTTGAGGAGAAGGAGATGACTAAGATATTTTTGAAGACTTTAGGATCCTTTTACTATGAAAGAATGATAGCCAGCGCACCCAGTGACTTCACCGAAATGGTAAGCATGGGTATGCGATTGGAGGAAGGGATTCGTGAAGGGCGTTTGGTTAAAGAAGGGAGTCCGTCTAGCAGTGCGAAGAAGTTTGGAAGTGTTTTCCCGAAAAGAAAAGAGCAGGATGTCAGTGCTTTGTTTCCAGGTAGGCCTAGGAGAGGTTACTCTCACGTTGCGGCAGTCACTCCGGCTGTCCGCCCAACTTTGATGACCCCAGCTCATCAAACTCCACCAACTCAACAACGGCCTTTTCAGCAGCAGCCTCGACAACAGGCTTATCCGTTCAACAATCAGAACCGTTCACCCAGAAAACCGCAGTTCGATGGCATTCCTATGACGTATACTGAATTATTCCCTGCTCTTGTCAGAAAGAATCTCATCACGACAAAGCCTCCTCCTGTCGCGCCGAACAGTGCTTCTCCGTGGTACAAGGCGGATCAATTTTGTGAATATCATCAAGGGTCGCCGGGGCACAACCTTGAGAATTGCTTTGCTCTGAAGGCGGACGTGCAGAGATTAATTAAGAATGGTATCTTGTCTTTTAAGGATGTTAATACAAATGTTAGAGATAATCCTTTGCCTCGACATGGGGCAGCTTCAGTGAATATGGTGGAAGGTTGTCCGGGGAAGTTCCGAGTTTTTCAAGTAGAACATATAAGAGAGTCGTTGGTCAGGCTACATCAGAGTTTGAGAAGACTTGCCTTTGTTAGGCACCAGCATGATTATGACGTTTGTAAGTTTTGTTCAAGAGAGGATGATTGTCCTATTGTGAAGGAGGATATTCAGAAGTTGCTAGATCAGAGAGTTATCACTATTACCTATGACCGAAATCCGGAAGATGAAGTGAATGTTATCACACCACAATTTAATCTGCCTGAATCAGTAGAGATTGCTTACAACAGTCAGGTTGCGCCTGTTGATCCTTTGATTATTTACCCACCTGGCCCTGTGCCTTACAATTCAGACCAAGTTGTGCCGTACAAGTATAACGCCACAATGATTGAGAATGGGGTAGAAGTCCCCATACCAACCAGACCGTCTTTTGTTAACATTGCTGATGTGAGTAGAGTTACAAGAAGTGGGCGTGTTTTTGCAGCAGTACCGTCGAGGAGACCGGAAGTTCAAGTTAGGAGGCCCATGCCGGCGGATATTCCGGTGAGAAATGTTGAACCAAGGGTTGAGATAGGCCGATCCAATGAACCTATCCCACATCCTGAGGATGATGAGATTTTGAAACTTATCAAGAGAGGTGAATATAAGATTGTGGACCAGCTTTTGCAAACACCTTCCAAGATTTCCTTGCTTGCCTTATTGAGAGATTCTGGTGCGCATAGAGAAGCCTTGATGAAGGTCTTGGACCAGGAATTCGTGGACCATGATGTGACGGTTGATCAGTTTGATGGGATTGTGGGGAATATAACTTCGTGTAACAATCTTGGTTTCAGTGATGAAGAACTCCCGGAGGAGGGGAGAAATCATAATATGGCTTTGCACATCTCAGTAAGTTGTGGAAACGATACCTTATCAAGTGTGTTGGTGGATACAGGTTCGTCGTTGAATGTGATGCCCAAGACTACGTTATCTCGGCTTTCATATCCAGGTGCTCCTATGAGGCCTAGTGGAGTAATTGTCAAAGCATTTGATGGTTCTAGGAAGACAGTTATTGGTGAAGTGGATCTTCCCATAGTGATTGGTCCCCATACTTTTCAAATCACTTTCCAAGTGATGGATATCCGTGCTGCCTACAGCTGTTTATTGGGTCGTCCCTGGATCCATGATGCCGGGGCAGTCACCTCTACGCTTCATCAGAGACTAAAGTTTGTAAGACATGGGAAGCTAGTGATGATTGGGGGAGAGCAGGCTATGGTGGTAAGCCATTTATCATCATTTTCTTTTATTGATGCTGACGAGGATGTGGGGACCCAGTTCCAGGGTCTATCTGTTGCTAAGAATACAGTGAAGAAGCAAGGGGCATCCATCTCTTCTTTTGAGGATGCGCGGCGAGTGGTGGAAAGTGGTTCGGCCGAAGGATGGGGTCAGGTGTTGACGTTACCCGAGAACAAGTCTGGGGAAGGTCTGGGTTTTCATCCAATATCTGCAAGGGTCGAGAAAGAGGTGGTTGTTCGTCCGATTCAAGAGGTCTTCCGAAGTGCAGGGTTTGTACATCCTGAGGTTGATGCTATCATAGATGATGATTCCGAGGAGGATTTGCCCGTGTTTGTGACGCCTGGATTGGCTTGCCAAAACTGGATAGCTGTTGATGTTCCTGTGGTTATGCACATTTCCGAGTAATGTTTTGTTTATTTTCCTTTGAAAAATTCGCTCTGCCCAAGGCGAAACGTATTTTGTGTCGGGCTATGAAAAATAATTCCTTTTGCTCTGCCCAAGGCAAAAGAGAGATGTCTGGGCTCTTTGTTTCAAGTATTTCCCTTTAATGAATAAAAATGTCATTTTGTCCACTGCTGTTTTATTTTTCACTTTTTCTGGGAAATAGCAATGAAAATTAATTAATAACCTTTTGTTTTATTTGCACAAATCGATTTCTAAAATAAAGCATAATCATATGTGCAGATTAATCCATGACTTAACCATTGAAAACAATGATCCTATGCCCTCTCCCAACTTTGAATTCCCTGTGTTCAGAGCCGAAGAAGAGGATGATGAAGAGGTTCCTGTTGAGATTTCCCGTTTGCTTGAGCATGATGAGAAGATTATTCAACCCTTTGGAGAACCTGTAGAGTTGGTCAACTTGGGTGATGAAGAAGATAGAAAGGAAGTCAAATTCGGAGCATTGCTTATCCCGGAGGTTAAGGAGAAAATGTTGGAGTTTCTCAAAGAGTATGTTGATGTGTTTGCTTGGTCCTACCAAGACATGCCGGGGTTGGACAACGACATTGTGGAACATCGTTTACCGTTGAGACCTGAGTGTCCACCGATCAAGCAGAAGTTGAGAAGGACTCGTCCTGACATGGCTGACAAGATTAAAGAGGAGGTTCAGAAACAGATCAATGCAGGTTTCCTTGTTACGTCGGTTTATCCTCAGTGGTTAGCCAACATAGTGCCTGTTGCTAAGAAAGATGGCAAAGTTCGGATGTGTGTAGACTACAGAGATCTGAATAGAGCTAGTCCGAAGGATGATTTCCCATTACCTCATATTGACGTATTGGTCGACAGTACCGCCAAGTTCAAAGTCTTTTCTTTCATGGATGGTTTTTCTGGTTATAATCAAATCAAGATGGCGCCGGAAGATATGGAGAAGACCGCTTTCATTACACCGTGGGGAACATTTTGTTATCGGGTTATGCCGTTTGGTTTGAGGAATGCTGGCGCAACATACCAAAGGGCCATGACTGCTTTGTTCCATGACATGATGCATAAGGAGATCGAAGTGTATGTGGATGATATGATTGCCAAATCACAGACTGAGGAAGATCATTTGGAACATTTGTTGAAGTTATTCCAGCGTTTGAGAAAGTACAAACTCCGTCTGAATCCCAACAAGTGCACTTTTGGTGTTCGTTCTGGAAGACTTCTGGGCTTCATTGTCAGTCAGAAAGGTATTGAAGTAGATCCTGATAAAGTCAAAGCCATTCGGGAGATGCCCACACCCAAGACGGAAAAACAAGTAAGAGGATTCCTTGGGAGACTGAATTACATTTCTAGGTTTATATCTCATATGACTGCTACCTGTGGGCCGACTTTCAAGCTTCTCCGGAAGAACCAAGGATGTGTGTGGACAGAAGATTGTCAGAGAGCTTTTGATAGCATCAAAGAATATTTGCTTGAACCTCCCATTTTGATTCCTCCGGTGGAAGGAAGACCTTTGATTATGTACTTGACCATATTAGAAGATTCCATGGGATGTGTGCTTGGTCAACAAGATGAGACTGGAAGAAAGGAACATGCCGTATACTATTTGAGTAAGAAATTCACAGACTGTGAGTCTCGGTACTCATTACTTGAGAAAACCTGTTGTGCTTTAGCCTGGGCTGCTCGCTGTCTGCGCCAGTATATGATTAACCACACTACTTGGTTGATCTCCAAAATGGATCCGATCAAGTATATCTTTGAGAAGCCCGCCTTATCTGGAAGAATAGCCCGTTGGCAGATGTTGTTATCTGAATATGACATTGAGTATCACACTCAGTAAGCGATCAAAGGGAGTATTTTAGCCGATCATTTGGCTCACCAACCAATTGACGATTATCAATCCATCAAGTTCGATTTCCCAGATGAAGATGTTATGTACTTGAAAGCTAAAGATTGTGAAGAGCCGTTACCTGAAGAAGGACCTGATCCTGAATCGCATTGGGGTTTGATATTTGACGGAGCTGTGAATTCCTATGGAAATGGAATTGGGGCAATCATCGTTACTCCCCGAGGTACTCATATCCCGTTCACGGCAAGACTGAAGTTTGATTGTACGAACAACATGGCGGAATATGAGGCATGTATTATGGGTCTCGAAGAAGCAGTGGACCTAAGGATTAAAATTCTTGATATTTACGGAGATTCTGCATTGGTGATTAATCAAATCAAAGGAGAATGGGAGACTCGTCATCCTGGTTTGAACCCTTACAGAGACTATGCTAGAAGATTGTTAACTTTCTTCAACAAAGTAGAATTACACCATATCCCTAGAGATGAGAATCAAATGGCTGATGCTTTAGCTACTTTGTCTTCAATGTTTCAAGTGAATGATTGGAACGACGTGCCTACAATCCGAGTTATGCGCCTCGACAGACCTGCTCGTGTGTTTTCAGTAGAAGAGGTCACCGACGACAAACCGTGGTTCTATGACATTAAACGTGTTCTTCAAACTCAAGAGTACCCGCCTGGGGCATCCAATAAAGATAGAAAGATGTTGAGAAGATTAGCAAGCAGTTTCTTTCTCAACGAAGAAGTTTTGTATAAGAGGAATTACGACCTGGTCTTGCTCAGATGTGTAGACAGACGTGAAGCAGACATGCTGATGCAAGAAGTACATGAAGGGTCCTTTGGCACTCATGCCAATGGACATGCAATGGCTAGAAAGATGTTGAGAGCTGGTTACTATTGGATGACAATGGAATCTGATTGCTGCAAGTATGTGAAGAAGTGTCATAAATGCCAGATTTATGCGGACAAGATGCACGTGCCGCCGACCCTCCTCAATGTTATATCTTCACCTTGGCCTTTCTCTATGTGGGGCATTGATATGATTGGGATGATTGAACCCAAAGCTTCAAATGGTCATCGTTTCATCTTGGTAGCGATTGATTATTTTACTAAATGGGTGGAAGCAGCATCTTATGCTAATGTAACCAGACAGGTGGTAGTCAGATTTATCAAGAATCAGATCATTTGTCGATACGGTATCCCGAGCAAGATCATCACTGATAATGGTTCAAATTTGAATAACAAGATGATGAGAGAGCTTTGTGAAGAGTTCAAGATCGAACATCATAATTCTTCTCCTTACAGACCGAAGATGAATGGAGCTGTTGAAGCTGCTAACAAGAATATCAAGAAGATTGTCCAGAAGATGGTGGTAACTTATAAAGATTGGCATGAAATGCTTCCGTTTGCCCTGCATGGGTACCGTACTTCAGTTCGAACTTCAACGGGCGCGACCCCTTTTTCCCTAGTTTATGGTATGGAAGCAGTACTCCCCGTGGAGGTTGAGATTCCGTCTCTGAGAGTGTTGATGGAAGCTAAACTTTCTGAGGCTGAATGGTGTCAAAGTAGATATGATCAGTTGAATTTAATCGAGGAGAAGAGATTGACAGCGTTGTGTCACGGTCAATTATATCAGCAGAGAATGAAGAAGGCTTTTGATAAGAAGGTTCGACCGCGCGAGTTCAGAGAAGGTGACCTTGTGCTCAGGAAGATTTTATCTTTCCAACCCGACTCTAGGGGCAAGTGGGCTCCGAATTATGAAGGACCGTATGTTGTTAAGAAAGTCTTCTCTGGAGGTGCCATGATTCTCACCAATATGGACGGTGAAGACCTTCCACGTCCCATGAACGCCGATGCAGTCAAGAAGTATTTCGCTTAGGCGAACTTCTGGTCAAATCAGTCTTGGCATCTGAGCACATTCTGGAATTCAAAGTTGTTAGGGAGAATAGTGATCATTGTTTTTGTATAACCTTTTATTTCATGTACTATTTCCCACATTTTTGTAAATCGTTGGAGTCGCGTTGTTAGCGAACTACCATCTTATTAATGAATTTGAGCATTTACCTTCTGTGGGCAAAATTTTAATTTTTTTTCGGAAATATTTGAAACAAAGTTATTAAAGTATTCTCATTTTTTAAAAAAAAAGTGTCGTGAATAACGAAAGGAATATTAACAGTCGTTCCGAAGATGGTCAAGTCATGAAATGAAAAATAGTGCAATAACTTATACTTGTATGATGAACTCGTTTTCTTTTAAAATCGTCATGAGGTGTTGGTTGTGTAAACCTGTGTTTCTCGGGGTACTAAGTTTGGTGACTCCCCAGCTGTTCCAGTTAAGCATTGTTTTGGCTATCTTTATTTGGGCGATTTCTGAAGTGTGGTACGCTTTGTCTCATACCGTGGTCTATTGGTTTTAGAAGATTGGATTTGGATGCTTTTCTCCTCAGAAGACTTGAGCCTTGTAGCGTGATACGCTCTGACGTTGCTTTGTGTTTCCAGTTCCAGTTATTTTCCGTCTTTTTCAAGATTGGCCAAGTATCTATTATGCTGTGACATCTTATTAGCTTCAAGTTATTCCGCCTGTTTGTTTTGTCAGCATAACATTCATTTATTCATTTACACTTATATCACGCATGCATATTCACATTTGCCATTGATTTTGGGTTGTACTTTGCTTATTCAAACAGCGTACATGTTTCTTTCCAAGTAGAAGGTTAGCTTAGGCAGAAAATGTACTTCCTTTCTAAATTCCCCAACTGAGCTAACCCTCGTGGATGATTTTTGATTCAGCTTACCTTGTCCATTTCTGGATAGGATGAATTCCCCAATCGAGTTACTTTCTCATTGGGTGGAGTCTTGTTTGACTGTTTTCTCTCTAGGTTATTCCTGGATGAAGTTGTTGCCCCTTGCGTAGGCTATTTCTTTGATTCTCCCCAGTAAGTTCGCGACCTAGACGGTTGGTGCATTTATGTTGCACCTTTAAGTAGGTGATCTCCTCGGGAAGGATTGATTCATGGTTCTCTTTGACGAGGATTTTATTCTCTGCCAATATCATCGCAATTTCCTTCTGTTTGGTTTTATGGAAGACGACAAGCGGCAACTCTTCATGAGCAACTTGTACGTTGTAGACACCGTTGGAAAACGACAAGCGGCAGCTCTTCATGAGCAACTTGTACGTTACTTTTTGAAAGCGCCGAGCAGCAGCTCTTCACGAGCTACTAGTGCGTTATTACTTTTTGAAAGCGCCGAGCAGCAGTTCTTCACGAGCTACTAGTGCGTTATTACTTTTTGAAAGCGCCGAGCAGCAGCTCTTCACGAGCTACTAGTGCGTTATTACTTTTTGAAAGCGCCGAGCAGCAGTTCTTCACGAGCTACTAGTGCGTTATTACTTTTTGAAAGCGCCGAGCAGCAGTTCTTCACGAGCTACTAGTGCGTCATTTACTTTTGAAAGCGCCGAGCAGCAGCTCTTCACGAGCTACTAGTGTGTCATTTACTTTTGAAAGCGCCGAGCAGCAGCTCTTCACGAGCTACTAGTGTGTCATTTACTTTTTTGAAAGCGACAAGCAGCAGCTCTTCACGAGCTACCAGTACGTTATTATTCTTCGGAAAACGGCAAGCGGCGGTCTCTTTATTTGAGCAACTTGTACGTTATTACTTTTCTGGAATACAGCAAGTGGTAGCCTCTTTATTTGAGCAGCTTGTATGTTATCGGTATTTTCTTTGGACGACAACAAGTGGCAGTTTTCTTTATTTGAACAACTTTCGTATCTACAATCTTATTACTTCAGCATTAATTGGTATCTCTCCGAAAATCTAGCAGAGAAGTCTGTTACGAATCTGTACCTCCAGAAGTCGGTAATCAGTTATCAGCAATTTGATACTCTCTGTCTATCATTGACCTTGAGTTGCGAACTCACTGTTTTGGATCAATGATCTGTTATGGCCTATGCAAGATGCTCTCTTTGTTAGGGTCAGAGGTTGTATCCCCTCAGTTTTTGTTCACTGTCAGGAGTCTGTCGTTTAAAGTCGATAACTCGTTTCCCCAGTAATGTATAATCCATGTCTCTGTGTTTTGTTGGTGTTCGATTCCCCCAACATTGTCTTGTTTCATACAATATCTATCTCTGTGAGTTCAATCATTGCATTCATATCAAACATGACGACGGCATCTTAGGACAAAATTTGCGTAATTATGTATTTAAGTACCTTCAATCTAGTCGAAACGAAGATTTCAATCTTCATATCTCCGGATAGAAGAAACTTAAATAAGGGCAGCTGTTGTACCCCAAATTTTGACCTAAGATATCGTCTCCTACCTGCATCATTACATTACAAGTGTTTTGATCCATTGATTTTAAAATTCATAACTTTTTTCAGGTCGAGAGCTATTTATGTTGAACACCAAATCATTTAATCGATTCGTGCTAAAATAATGTTTATTAATTATTTATTATCTTAAATTTAAATAATTGGAATTTGTTTTCGATTATTATGTAATTTAAAGATGTATAGATAATAAAATAAACATTAGAGAAGAGGCGCATTAATTGTGCAGACAGTATTTATTTATTACTCACTATCTTAAATTTAAATAACTGGAATTCATTCTCAGTTATTACATAATTTAAAGATTTATGAATAATATAATAAATATTCGGAAAAGTTTATTAATGGGTCAATAATGATTATTTAATCATTTGTCATTCTAAGTTAAATAATTGAAATTCTATTTTAATTATTATAATTTAGAAAGTTATGGATGATGAATTAAATAATTGAGACTATTAATTGATCAATGATAATTATTTATTTATCTGTTTATTATTCTGAATGTAGGTAGTTGAAATTCGTTTTCAATTATTATACGATTAAAGAATTGTAAACGATAAAATAAATAATTAGAGAAGGAAGAAATTAATTGGAGAATATTGGATTTTTATTCATTTTTTCTAATTGTATAATTATTGTGTAAATATTGTATTTATTACAAAAAAATTACAATAATAATTTTACAAAGTTAAAATGAAATAAAAAAATTAATCTAATATTCCTAATTCTAAATCTTCTGATCCAATGCATTTTTTGTCTGCTCACTTGATGTTACCTGCAAAATTAAAAGAAATTAGAATTTGAACAAATAATTAAAAGCAAATTTATTTAATGTTCATCATTAAAAGCAATGGTCGGAATCAGTTTACCCTTTTTTGCAAATCACGGGATTTCTCCCGGTTCACAAAAAAGAGAGGAATTTTTATAAATGAATGCACAAATTCACTTTTGTCAAAGAAATTGCATCTTTCAAATTAATTGCATTTTTTAAAATCCAATGCATTTTTTCAAAATATGCACAGCATACAAAGTCCCTGCATAATCTCAACAGCATATGCAAGCAAACAAAATTCCAACGTAAACCCACTGTGCCATGCAGTAAGCAAGTCAAATATGCAGTTTAACCAATATGCAAGCAATGTAACATTCCTTTTTTCATCATATTCCAGCCTTTTGCAATTTCAGAAAATAGTACAGCATATCATTTTATTGTCAAAACTGTACTGAGAGAGAAAAAGAGAGGAGGAAGTGTGGTTTTACAGGTTTGGTTTAGGCAGGAAGAGATACAAGACAAACTGCAGTAATATAGCCAGTAGAAAGTAAAAACATAAAATAGGAATAGAAACAAATTAGATGTAACAGTGTGGTGCAGAATGCCAGGGAAGAGAGTGAAAAATATTTCAAAATCTCCAGCCTGTAACGAAAAAACAAAGGAGGCAGTGGTTATAACATTAGAATCACTTCAAAAAAAATCTCCAAGCCTTTAAGACTTAGGAAAATTGTTGTCAACAAATAAAACATACCAAAACAATAAGAACCTGCATAACCATTCCTACTGTAAAAACCAAAAAATATATGGCCTAAACCTCACCAAAAACAAAACTGATTGAGCCCTCAATCCAACATCACCATCCTACTGTCAAAACCATATATCAAAAAACAATTTCACAACCTCAACCATTTTCAAACCATTTCACCACATGGCCTAAACAAAGAACCATCCTTTCTACTATCCAACCAACATAACCAGTATACCCATAAACCTGTCAAACTTATTGCCCAAGCCATAAACATCACCAATCTAAAACCTGCTGAAACCAAGCTAGGCCAAACCTGAAATGATCCAGCCAAAACCAACTTCGAAGGCAACATAAGCAAGGCCTCAGAGTTACCATCATTGGCCATTTAAATCATACAGCACCAAGGTGAGAAAGAGGAAGAAAGAGGCTGGTTAAAACAACATTTTAACGGTAGCATTCAAGCATTCAAAAGCGTACAACACAAGGCCTCAAAAAGATTATCATAGGCCAACGAATATCATACAGAAGCACGGTTGAGAAGAAAGAAGCTAGTCAAAAGCATTTTTCAAACAGTAGCACTCAATCGTCCAAAACATCGAAGCATACAGTACCAAGGCAAAAGAAGAAGAGAAAGATCAAAGCTAAGGTAACCAGCAAGAAGAAGAAGGAAACCACATATAAAATACCGGCCACCGAAGCAAGCTCGCGACGCGCCTCCCTTCCTCGCCTCGGCCTCCTACGCTCACCCGACCTCCTCCTCCGTCTCCGAAGGTAACCCCTTTCCTTCCCTTTCTTTCATGCATCAAATAACATCAAAAGTTCGAAGTAAGAATCAATGTAATCAGAATCAACACATGCAAAAAATGTAACCAAGCTTTAACAAATCAGAAAGCGTTTTCGTACCGTGAACCCATCGTGCCTTGGCTTGCGTCGGAGGGAAGAGAAGTTTAGAGCTGGTGGCCATTGGGCAAGGAAGCTTAGGCAAGTTCAGAGGCAGGAGGCAGAAGAACGCGAAGAAGATGACGAAGGAACGAGATGAGCGCCGTTCTGCACCACACAGAACCCTAATCCCAATTATGCTAAAACAACAATTAACCCTAAAATGAATTGTAAAACTGATGGACCTTACCACCCCTAAGCCCAACGTTTTTGTATGCAGCACCCCCATTTTAGTTCTGCGTGGGCCACTGAATCCATAGCCCATATATATTTTACTTGCCTTTTTTTATTTGATACACTTTTTCTTTTTTTATTTTACTTTCTCTAATCTTTTTAGAATTATTATGATGTTAGTTAATTAGTAAGTATAATAAAAATAAGAGATATATCTAACTAGGTATTTTTTTTAATTAGTTTGACCTTTTTAGTTTAAACTTTGGATTTAATTTAGGAGTTTTAATTTTATTTCATTAGGGTAAATTAATAACTTTTAATTTAATTTAGAACCTCTTAACCTTTTAAATAAGTACTTTATTTTTATAGACATAAAAAAATAGAATTTAAGAATGTAGACACTTTATTTTTTCTAATTAATTCTCCTCTTACATCGTTATTAAACAAAAACTCTAAAACATATAAAAATAGAAAAACTTAAAAAATATTTTTATTAATTCATTTTTCTTGCTTTATTAATATTAATATCAAAATATATAAAATAAAACTTAAAACTAAAAAAACATTATGTCTTCGTTAAATAATTCTCTTGCTTTTTTTATCCATATCAAAAAATGCGTAAAAATTAAAAAAATACTTCCTTTTCGTTAATATTAAACAAAAATCATAAAAATGCATTATTCGCATCATTTAGTCTATCATTTAAATTATCGTTATTTAATCATTATCCGCATATTTTGTCTGTGTATTTATTCCATATTTATTTGTTTATTCTGTTTATGTTTAAATCCAAAGGAAAAACAGTAAATTTGTTGACTTCATGTCCTCAAGTCTAACTGCGCGAACTTTCGCATTTCATTAAAACTTAGGATAATTTTTCCTCAAGTATTCAACCTTTTCAAAATTTATGCCCTTTAAGCAAAAACTTCGACGTTAGGTCGTCGCATTCAAAAACCCGTCCGTATCCCGTTTCGGCCAAAACGATTTATTTTCAATCAAGCAATCAATTTTAAATAAAACAGATATTTCAAAAGGTTCCTATAGAGTACTATAGATGCATTGGGTGCTAATACCTTCCCATTGTATAACCAACCCCCGAACCATAAGATCTCTTTTCGAAAACGCTTTGTATTTTTATTATTATTTACATTGCATATTTAGGGTTTTATTTCGCTCTTTTCCCTTTTCCTTTGGAAACAATAAAGCGCGGTGGCGACTCTTGCTTTTGTGAGACGAATTAATCAATAATTCGATCTCCGATTTACCCCGCTACATTTTTTATCGCTACAGAGCCACCACACTGATGACTAATATCTGAAACACGGAATCCTGGAAAAATTATGTTTTTGAACAACCTAATCACTACTTGTGCATCATTTTTTGGAGAGGCTACAACCTCTACCCATTTGGATACGTAATCTACTGTCACTAATATGTAATTGTTGCCAGAGGACGATGGGAAAGGTCCCATAAAGTCAATTCCCCTTACGTCAAATATCTCTACTTCTAGGATACCATTTTGAGGCATATCATCATGCCTAGATATGTTACCAGTACGTTGACAACGGTCGCATTTTGTAATTGTAGCATGGACATTTTTCCATAGGCTGGGACAATAAAGGCTGACTTGTAGGATTTTTGCACATGTCTTTGAGGTGCTAGCGTGTCCACCATAAGGGGCTTCATGATAATGAGATATTATGCTCTCTATTTCAATCTCAGGAACGCATCGATGGAAAATACCATTGGGGCCTCACTTGAATAGTAAGGGCTCGTCCCAATAATAGTGTTTGAGATCATGAAAGAATTTCTTCTTTTGCTGATAAGTTAAATCAGGTGGAAGGAATTTTGCTGCTAAGTAGTTGACATAGTCAGCATACCAGGGTAGTGAAATTTGAGTAGATATTGCTTCCAATACTTCAATCAGGGCATTCTTCAGCTGAGTTTTCAGACCTCATCTGAGCTACCATGTGTTCATATAGAAAATCGTCATTGATGGGTATCTATTCAGGTTTAAGATTTTCCATCCTAGATAGATGGTCGGCAACAAGATTTTCAGATCCTGGTTTATATTTGATTTCTAAATCAAACTCTTGTAAGAGTAAGATCCATCTCAATAATCTTGGCTTGGCATCCTGTTTAGCTAATAGGTATCTAATAGTCGCGTGATCAATGTAGATAATAATCTTTGCACCTACTAGATAGGAACGAAATTTATCTAATGCAAAAACGACTGCCAAGAGTTCCTTTTCTTTAGTGGCATAGTTTATTTGTGCAGAATCCAAAGTCCTACTTGCTTAGTATATTGCATAGAGTTTTTTGTCTCTTCTTTGTCCTAGGACTACACCTACTGCATAATCGCTTCTCGAATGGTAGACTCCAATCAGGTGGTTGTATGATAAGTGAGGATATGAGAGCTGCTTTTAACTGTTCAAACGCCTTCAGGTAGTCATCATCAAAGATGAACTCGGCTTTTTTCATTAAGAGGTTAATCAGAGGTTTAGAAAATTTTGAGAAATCTTTTATGAAGCGTCAGTAGAAAACGACATGGCCTAAGAAACTTCATATTTCTCTTACGGTTTTTGGGGGTTGGAGGCTTTCTATTACTTCAATCTTAGCTTTATCTATTTCGATCCCCTTTTTAGAAACTATGTGTCCAAGTATAATTCCTTGTTTTACCATAAAATGGCATTTCTCCAAGTTCAACACTAGGTTTACCTGTACACATCTTTCCAATACCCTTTCCAGGTTTGACAGGCATCCTTCAAAACTTTGCCCGCATACAGAGAAGTCATCCATGAACACTTCCATGATATCATCTATAAGATCGGAAAAGATGGACATCATACATCTTTGGAATGTTGCAGGCGCATTACATAGTCCGAACAACATTTACCGATAAGCAAATGTACCATAAGGACACGTGAACGGTGTCTTTTCTTGGTCATCAGGGTGGATAGGAATTTGAAAGAATCCCAAATAACCGTCTAAATAGCAGTAGTAAGAATGCTTAGCCAATCGCTCAAGCATTTGGTCAATAAAAGGTAGAGGGAAATGGTCTTTTCGAGTTGCTTTATTTAGTTTTCTGTAGTCAATGCACATTCTGGCTCCACTCACGACTCTTTCTGCTATTTGTTCTCCCGCTTTGTTTGTCGTGACTGTGATTCCTCCTTTCTTGGGTACACAGTGTACTGGACTAACCCATGGGCTATCTGAGATTGGATGAATGATTCATGCATTTATAAGTTTAGTTACTTCATCCTTGACTATAGTGCTCAAGATCAGGTTGATTCTTCTCTGATGCTCTCTAGAAGATTTACAATCATCTTCCAGCATAATGCGATGCATGCATATGGAAGGACTTATTCCTTTAAGATCAGCAATGTTATATCCTAAAGCAGGGGATATTTTCTTAAGACGTGCAATAGTTTTTCCGTCTCAGTTTATCCTAAGTCTGCATTGACTATCACGGGTCTTTTAAGTTCAGAATCTAGGAATTTGTATCTTAGGGTTTTGGGTAGAACTTTAAGTTCCAAGTTGGGTTTCTTCGGACAAGGCATATGATTTGGTGTCAGTGCTAGGCATTCACTTAAATCATCATCTCGATATTTGGGACACCAATCATCATCTTCAAAAATTAGGGGCATCAGAATCTTCATAGTTTCAAAATAAGTTTCTTCTTTTGAATCCGTCTCTTTGACACATTCGTCTATTACATCTAACAGATAGCATGTATCATCTATATCTGGGGCCTGTAAGAACTGTGTGTAGGATAAACTCAACTTTCTCTTCTCCAACTTCAAAAATTAGCTTTCCTCTTTTAACATCTATAATAGCTCCAGTAGTGGCTAAAAATGGTCTTCCCAATATTATATGGGTTACATTGTCTTCTTTAATGTCCATAATGATGAAATCTGTAGGGATGTAGAATTGACCTATGCGTACCGAAACGCTTTCTAGAATTCCCACGGGGTATTTGACAGAGCGATCTGCTAGTTGTACTGACATCTTGGTTGGTCTTAATTCTCCCATGTCAAGCTTTTTGGATATGGACAGGGGCATAACGCTGATACTAGTGCCTAAGTCGCATAGAGCTTTGTCTATGACATGCTTACCTATATTACAGGGTATAGAGAAACTTTCGGGATCCTTCAGCTTCTAAGGCATTTTGTTCTGAATGATTGTGCTACACTCAATAGTGAGTGTAATTATCTCGTTATCCTCTATCTTTTTCTTGTTCGACAAGATTTCTTTGAGAAACTTAGCGTACGAGGGCATTTGAGTGATAGCTTCTGTGAATGGTATCGTGATGTTTAATTGTTTCATAAGTTTAACGAATTTCTTAAATTTCCCCGCACTTTTAGATTTAGTAAGTCTTTAAGGATACAGGATTGGTGGTTTGTAAGGCGGCAGATGCACATAAGGTTTTTCTTTTTCTTCTGTCTCTCCATCACCTACCTTCTCCTTCTCTTTTGGTTCGCTTTCCTCCTCGGTTGTTTTTATAGAACTTTGGGACATGCTTGGGTTTTCGGCTCTAGGATCAATTGGTCTGTCGTATTCAGTTCCACTTTGCAATATAATAGCATGAGCATGTCCTTTTAGATTTGGTTGAGGTTGACCTGGAAACGTACCAGCAGGTGCAGCAGTAGGTGCTTGTTATTGGGCCACTTGCGAAATTTGGGTTTCAAGCATTTTGTTATGGGTGGCTAAGGCATCTACTTTGTTCACTAACTATTTGATTTGCTCACTAGTGTGAATATTTTGGTTTAGAAATTCCTTGTTAGTTTGAGCTTGGGTAGCTATAAAATTTTCCATTAAAATTTTGAGGTTAGACTTCCTAGGCAAATGAGGAGCAGTTGCAGGTGCTTTTTGATATGATAGTGGTACAACAGGTGCTTGGTCAGGCGCATACAACACGTTGGTGTTCTTATATGAGAAATTTGGATGATTTTTCCATCCAGGGTTGTAAGTGTTCGAGTAAGGGTTTCCTTGAGCATAATGCACTTGGTCGGGAGGGGTTCCTACTAAGATTTGGCATTCAGCGACAGCATGTCCAGGTACTCTGCATATCTCGCAATTCGGAGTTATAGCAGCCACGGTGGCTGGAGGTACTACGGTTAAGTTATCTATCTTCTGGACGATAGTGTCTACCTTAGCATGGATGCTATCAAGACTGCTGATCTCTTACATACCGCCTTTTGTCGGTGCTTTCTCTATGGGAGCTTTGTCTGCTTGACCTCTTTCACTCCCCCACTGATAGTGGTTTTGAGCCATACTTTCTATGAGAGCATAAGCAGTAACGTAGGATTTATCCATAAGTGCGCCACCTGCAGCGGCGTCTATCGTTAATCTTGTATTATGGAGGAGACCATTGTATAAGGTATGGATGATTAACCATTCTTCTAGGCGATGATGTGGACAGAGCCTCAGCATATCTTTGTATCTTTCCCAAGCGTCAAAAAGAGACTCATTGTCCTTTTGTCGAAAATCATTTATTTGGGATCTTAGCATAGCTGTCTTACTTTGTGGGAAATATCTTGCAAGAAAGCCTTTCTTCAACTCATCCTAAGAGGTAACCGAGTTAGCTGGTAGAGACTGGAGCCAGTCTTGGGCTCTGTCTCTTAGGGAAAAAGGGAAAAGACGAAGCCTTATCGCCTCTTGACTGACTCCATTGTTCTTAACTGTATATGTGTATTGCAGAAACATCGATAAATATAGATTAGGGTCGTCCATTGTCCCTCTAGAAAACTGGTTTTGTTGTACAATAGACAACAAGGAAGGTTTGAGTTTGAAGTTATTAGCCTCAATCAGAGGAGCAGCAATGTTGTTATATGGTTCTTCTTGTGAAGGAATAGCATAAGATTTGAGCGGACGTAGCTGATCACCCATGTCTGGTTCTTCAACTGGTTCGGTAGGAATAAAAGATTGAGATAGGGATTGATCTGTACAAGATACTCGTACTTGGCGTCTTCTAGTAATGGAGCGCTCAGGTTCAGAATTTGGTAGCATTAAGCCTTCACCTTTAGAGCGAGTTCTTGGCATACAATTGGGAATGGTGCCTTGGTCTCTACAGCATAACTAAAAGAGTTACGATATCGACTTGTTAGTCCCCGACAATGGCGCCAAAAACTTGACCACGACTTTGTGAGTCTTAAAGAATCTAGACCGCAAGTATACAGTCCTATCGCATGTAGCTTTAAATATTATTGAATCCCAAGGGACTAAATGTTGAACTACCGTTATCTTAGGTTACTATGTAAATCTAAGGATAATAATGTAATTAATAGGGGGTTTTGGGAACCTAACTGTTGTACCCCAAAATTTACCCTCACATATTTCTCAATACATTTCAAGTGAGATCCTCAAATTGCTCAAGGAAGTCCAAGAATTGACCAGACAAATTCTCTCCTAAGGCAGTCTACCTCAAATTAGGGTTTCAGTTTGCATCAAGGTACTTGAGTCCAAGGGATCCCAAATTCTCACCATTGTCCTAATATGTTCTCAAGATCATCCATGTCAAGTTTCAAGCCCTACAGAGGAAATTTGCTCAGTCAATTGCTCAAAGGCTTGAAAATCGACTGTGTTAGGGAAAAAGTCAACTGTGGCCCACATACAGTCAAACTTCAATATTTTTGGTCAACATCCTCATTTTGAAGTATTATTCATCATTTGATCAAGGTTTGATCATGATTCCTCAAGGATTGCTCACAATTCATCAAAACCCAAAAGTTGCTAAATTAGGGTTTTGTAGGAAAAGTCAACTCAACTTTGACCAAGCATAACTTTCTCATACTTTATCAAAAAATGATCCATCCAAAGCTCATTTTGATTAGGATGACATTCCCTACAATTCATCTTCAGCTCCCAAGTTCAAAATATGCACTCACAAGAAGTTATGAATTTGGACATTATAGGTCACTTTGAAAAGTCAACAAAAACACCTTTTTTTGTCAAAGCTTCATACATGAACATGGAAGACTAAATTGATATGAGACCAAAAGGGTTGCTTAGAGGACATCTTGAGATTTCTAAAAAGTCCAAGAACACATCTCTAGGGTCAAAATTGAGGAAGTTATGCATTGGTGAAGTTGACCTTTCTTGCAAAATTGCCCAAAGTCAAAAGTGGCCAAAATTGCAATTTTTGTCAAATGGGCCCAAATTTTTGTGCTTGTATTGAGTTGGTAACATGATCCAAGACCCATGATCCTTCTCACCTGCCTTTATTTTATTTTTGTCATTTATTTTGATTTTTATTTCATTTAAATCAAATAAAATCAATAATAAATAATGAAAATATCAAAAATCATTTAAACCTTGAGATTTTCTGCATATTTCAGGTCCATGAATAGATGGCAATGAGATCAAATCGTGCAAGGCTTTTTTGGACAGGAAAAGATTGAATTTTTCTTGTTTTGGAAAGATTTGATACAAGGGTGAATCAGGGATCAAATCTTCATAATTGCAAGGATTTAATGCAAACTTGTAACCCTAATTGATTCTATGATATATATGGAACAAATCCAAAGCAAAAGCATAAGGGTTGGAGGCGTGTGAGAGCATAACCAGATTCAAAAAAATCACCAAAAAGTGTTGAATCAAATTACAAGTTAGAGGACGATTTACACCATTCCAAGGCTAGCAATTGATTCCCAGCCTTCTCCTGAAGCTAACCTGATCATATTCAAGCCTTAATTTTCCCAGAATCTGTCTCCACAACTCTCACGGTTTGTCAACTTTTCCAAAATCGTATCCATTCATTCTTGCATCTTTATCATGTTTAAATGATATATTTGTAATCCTTATCATATTTGTAAGCTAACAGTACCGTTTAATTGCATTTTTGGAAGCCATACATGTGGATGCCATTGTTAGGGTTTCTGAGATAGTTTTGGGGCTTTGCTACACAGGGAAAATTGGGCCACGATTGAGGTACCATGATGCTCGTGAGGTTGTCACGAGTTGATTGGTACCATTTTTATGTGTTTATCATGCTTGCAGGGAGTTTTGGAAAATCACAGGGGTTGTACCTACGCCTTTTGTCCGTAGGTAAAAGTCTCCCAACTTTTAGCAACGGAAGGAGGTAGAAGATGATGGCGTGGCGTGGTGTGATTTGTCCATTCAAAAATCTGTGTGTTTTTATTATATTAACTTGCATTTCCAATATAATGTTTATTTGTTATTCCATGTACAACAAGGCACGTTAGCTCAGCTGGTCAGGAGGCGATGGAAAAAGCCAAAGGGCCTGTGTTCGAATCCCAGGTCCCCCATATTATTTCATAATTTTACTTCTTGCATAATCAGGCACATGCACAGGCATGGAGATCACCATACGCCCTCAAGAGACAGCCAACCAGATGTCCAACAAGCTGGATCCAAAGGCCATCCTTTGGAGGTCTACAATGCACCCTAGTCAACTTGCAACATGGGATCTGAAAGGTCAACATGGACCAAGGCTTATTGGGCCCAAAAAACTGCTATGGACACCCCCTTGTTTGCTGGTTACCAGGCTCATTTCTCTCTTTTCTTTTATATTTTTCTTTTATTTATTTATTTTGATTAATTATTTTCTCACATAAAAATTAATTCTTTTACAAAAACTCATAAAATCAATTTTCATCAAATTAGAATTTAGGTTTTATTTTTATCAAATTTAATTTAATAATTAGTTTAATTTAACTTTAGGGTAACTTTAACCTTTTTGTAAATAATTTAAAACAAATTAGAAATTAGGGTTTGATTGACTTTATTTTTATTTTCTTTTCTTGAAATAACCAAAATGCAAAAATAGGTCAAATTAATTATTTTTCTTAATTTAAATTAATTAGTAATTAGGTTTGTATTTATTTAATTAAAAACCTTATTTTCTCAAAATAATCAAAAACAACAAAATTGATTTTTCTTTTAATTAGGTTTAGACGGGGTCAAAACCCTAATTTTTCTCATTCTTAATTTATCGCTCGCGTTTATTATTTTTGCAAATATTAATGTAACCGCTCATGGGATGTAATAGTTTAATTAGGATTTTTCTTTTATTTATCGTTTTTACGGGTTTTTGGCTATGTAATTAATCCCCTTCCTCGAAGCCTTGTAATAGCGTAGCTTTATTTCTCGCATTTTAATTTTCGCAAATATTAAATTGTTAGATGTATGATAATAGGATTGCATGACAAGAATGTATGTTAATTTTAAACTGGTTAGCGAACCCTAAATGTGCAAAGATAATAACTGAAATTAAATCACTCTCACATGCGCACTCCTAGGGTATACTTTCACTTCAGTTGCCTTCGGTAAATGATCATTAAGTATAGGGTGTCTTAGTGGTTACCCTCTTGTCTAAACAAATATCAAATGTCCCGTTCGGAAATGTTGCCTCGGAAAGGTTGCCTCAGAAATGTTGCCTTGAATATGATCTTAAGACATTAAGGTTATTACTAAGACGTCCTAACATTGCTTTAGTGATCGTACGTCCCTTTCGAATTGACCCTTACAACTCCAATGATGGTGCTTCCTATTTCTCAATAGTAGGATAGCATTGTCTAAAGGAAACAAGAACAGAAATAATCTTTTCGAGTAGGTACAATCTTAAGTACTTGCTCAAATCGAACTTTTTTCACACTTACACTCTTTTCAAACAAAATTTTCAAAAACACTTCGTAACACTCTTGAAGATAGAAGCAAGGGTTAAAACGAAGTAAAACAAACTTTTCAAAACACACTAACACGAAAGCAATTTTAAAATGATGAGAAAGTACCTAAGAGCCCGTAGAAAACTACAGATAGAAATGATGCTAATACCTTCCCTTTCTATAATCTACCCCCCGTACTCAAAATCTCGAAAAAAGGAATTTTTCTGTGCTTTTTTCCTTTCCAGTTGGATAAAATAAAAGTCGGTGGTGACTCTTGCTTACCGCGACATTTTGCAAACACAAACACAAAACGCAAACCAGCATTTTCCTAAAACAGTCCAGTTCTGCCACCGTATCACACTAACTGATTATAATCTAATTTAGATTCAAGGGAGAATATCGGTATGTAATGGTCGGACTTTGGGGATTTAGAAACTCATTAACCTAACTCGGATTAACAAGACAGTTTTCAGTGGGAAGTATTTGTTTGAAAACCCTATTCTCACACTCTCGTGTTTATTGATTCAGATCCTACGATCAAACCTAAGTGAGTGTTCTCGCTGTTTCAATTAGCGTTTAAAAATAGTTTTTGGAAACAAACAAAACCTAATCAACTTAAAAGTGCTCTCGTTGTATTTTAAGTTGATGCACAATTACCACTGTCCAATTATTATCTCAAACTCTCGTTTTATTGATCCTAACTTCTATTTGTATTTTACTCTCGTAACAAAACAATTAATATTTAGAACTAGTAATTGAAACCAGAAAATTATTCTTTTTTAAAAGGAACTGATCAATTGGCGTTGCTAAACCCCATTGGCTATATGACCTTACATACCGATAAATAAATTTAGCCTAGCATATTAAACAATTCAATAACAGCGCAACAGAAATAATTACCATCTAGCAATTTAAATAAACTAAACATTGCAGACATTCCTGTCATAAATAAATAAAGTACTTAAATTAAACTTGAAAATATTATGGAAGAATATTTGTCTGATATCGGATGTCTCCCACAGATTAGTAAAGAAAATAATACGGAAAGAAAATAATGCAGAAAGAAATAATGTGGAAAATATTCGGTAGAGTAACAGTAAAAACAAAGAAAAGAAAACATTTTTAAAAATGGGAATTTGAGGTCCTATTTATAGGCTTGGAGATGCGCAATGATTTGAGATATTTTCTCCTTTAGATTTGACTCAGTGTAACGGTCGTTACACTCCTTCTTTTGAGGAAGGGATGGCGTGACAGGGTGTAACGGTCGTTGCACCCCCTGCTTTTGAGGAAGGGCTGGTGTGGCAAGGTGTAATGGTCGTTACACCCGAGCTAAGGAATGTGTAACGGTCGTTACACCCCTTGGGCCTTAGGTGGATTGGGTCAGCGCTTGTTTCTTCTCTGGACTTCCAAGGCTTTTTACTTTGTGATGCACCCAATTTTGCCACACACCCTCAATTGCATAATTTCTCTTTCTTTGTGCGGATTTTAAATACGATTAGCTCGACTTTTCTTGACTTTCTTCGCACATACCTTCCAAACATCAAATTCCTAAAAACATAGAAAATACCAGTATAATACGAATAAAGAGTAATTTAATTAATTAAAATGCGGATAAAATTCATGTAAATTGGTCCAAATATTCTATACATTTTCGGTTTATCATTGGTGCATAAAGAAGAGATGAAAGGAAAAAGAAATATATTTAATGACAACTACAAAAATAAGGAATAATGATATACAATGAATTACATTGACCTATCTCACTAGGCTATTTATACACAAAATTAGGGTATAATAAAATCCTAAATATCCTTTACCAAAGATATAAAAAGATCTAAAAAGATATTCCTAAAATATAAATTAATATATTAATATCTAAAAAGATATTCCTAGAATATAAATTAATTCTAACACCATCCCTTAATATATATTTACCCAAAACTAACAACACCAATTCCATCCCTCAAACTAAGAAATTGATCAGTCTTGATAGCCTTTGTTATAACATTTTTCAGCTGTTTATGGGTGCTACAATGCACAACTTCTAATATTCCATTATAAACTTGATTCCTTAGAAAGTGATACTTGGTCTCATTGTGCTTGCTTCTCCCATGCAACACTGGGTTCTTGGAAAGATTGATTACAAACTTGTTATCAATCATCAACTTCAGAGGTTTATTTACCTCAATCTTCAGATCTTGCAGCAAGTTCAGAATCCACATAGCTTGGCATGCAGTCAGAGCGCCTGCAATATATTCATCTTCATAGGTTGACAGCGCAATAACAGGTTACTTCTTGGAACACCAAGAAATATGACCTCCCAGAAATTTGAATAAGTACCCAAAAGTATTGCTTTTGTCAACTCTATCTCCGCACTAATCAGAATCTGAGTAACTCAGAAGTTCTGATTCGATCTCTCTTCCATATGGAAATAACACTCCATACTGCAAAGTTCCTTTCACATACCTTGAAATCCTGACAGCAGCTTGATAATGAGACCACTTTGGTTTACTCATAAATATGCTAACTTTGATACGGTGGGAGAACTGACTTGGGATTTTGCGTTTGTGTTCGCAAATGTTTCGATTTAGCAAGAGTCGCCACCGACTTTTTATTTTATCTTAAGGAAAGGTCAAAAAGCACAGGAAAGACCTTTGAGATATTTTCTTGGGTTCGGGGAGTAGATTATAGAAAGGGAAGGTATTAGCACCCTTTCTATCCATGGTTATCCATGGGATCTTAGTTACTTCCTTAGATCACTTGCTTTGCTTTTCAATTGTTTGAAATGGTGCTTTGTGTGTGGTTTTGAAAGATGTTTTAAACAGAGGCCATCATTGTGGCAACCTTTGTAATGATTCTTGTTTGAATGTATACAAAGGTGTTTTTGTCTTTTGAAAAGTTTCCAATGTTTGAAAGTAGGGTTTTGAAATTATGTTGTGAAGTGTGTTTTGAAAAATAGTAAGGATGTTTTTGCAAGCTTGATCAAGTAACTAAGAGTTATCTACCCTATTTTACTCAATGATCTTTCTTATGTTTTTAACCCTTTTAACAGTGTTGCTTCACCATTGTATTTGGTGAACAACCTTGCATTAGGATGTTAAACGGGACAGACGTGGGTCATCGTATAGACCATGATAGCAATTGTGTCAAGTATTTTTGGCAATTTCCTTGAGGGACTTGATCATTTTGTTTAGGCAACTCAGATAGCGTCATCGAGGGACTATGATCTTTTGTTTTGTTTTGTTTTTCCAAAGTACTTGACATGCAACCATGGTCCATTTTTGAAGGAAACAAGTGGATTGAAACCCTAGGGGTGCAAGTGTGCATTGTGTTTGTTTTTCATGCATGTTTATTGTTGTACCCCAAAATTTGCCCTTGCATTTTTCCTCAAGAAATCACAGCTTCAGGCGTTTCCTGATTTTTCAAACTGGCTCAAGAATCATTCAAACAGACTTTTCTCGTCAGTCAGACAGAATTAGGGTTTTCATTGGTTTTTCATGGCTCTAGAACAGTTCATACAGTTTGCTTAGGGTTTTGGTTGATTTTGGCTCAACTTTGATCAGGCGAACGTTTCTTTGATATTTGGTCAGGAATTAGGGTTTTTTATGCGCGGTTCCTCAGAAAGATTTAATTCTACAATGCTTTTCAAGTTATGTTGGGATGTGGATTGAAACATTTGGATTGAGTTCGCATTGTGTGATTGAATCAGTGAAAGGGTACCTTTGGATTGAATTTGCAGGGTTTGACTAAATCATTGAAAAGAGACATTGGGTTTGAATTTGCGTTTGCTGGATTTAATCAGTGAAAAGATGCATTTGGATTGGATTTGCAATGTTTGGTTAAAATCAGTAAAAGGAAAAACACGTATGGGCAATTGTTGTGATTGACTGTTTGCTTTGCTTTGGATGTTGGAAGTGCCAAGTTTATTAATTGATCAATGCTGAGACAATGTTTATTTAATTATTTATTATTCTAAGGTTAAATAGTTGGAATTCATTTTCAATTATTTTAATTTAAAGAATTATAAATAATAAAGTAAACAATTGAAAAGAGGATAAAAAGAATTAACTGGATAAAAGGAATTTTTATTTCATCTTTAAATATTTGTTACAATTGTTATTTAAATACGAGTATTCATTTACAAAGTATTTATAATAATGATATTACATTTATTCAAATTTAAATAAAACTATCCTAATATTTTTCTAAGTCTTCAATTCTTCATCCTCCATATTTCGCTTTTCCTCTCCATTTGATTTTTTTTATCTGCAAAGAAAAGAAGAAAAAGTCAATTGAAGCGGATAAATAATTAAAAAAAAAGCAGACAATTAAAGTTTGGGTTCATCATTAAGGGCAACTGACTGGAATCAGTTAGCCCTCTCTGCAAATCACGGGATTTCTCCCGGTTCACAAAGAGGGATGAATATTTGCTTGCTAAACTTGAAATGCACAAAATTGAAAAATGCACAAGTTTAAAGTTTGTCAAAAAGCTGCATAGTTCAAAGCAAGACAGCATACAAAGTCCAAGTTACAAACTGAATGGCCTAAACCAAGTTCAAATTGCTAAGCAAAGTCACAATTTCAAAACTAAGGTCAAAGTACCATCAATGCTGCCAAGAAGCAGAAAAGAAGACAAAATATGCAGAGTTAAACTACTATTGCAAACAAGGTTTCGTTTCATCATTTCCCAAGCAGCTGCCCTTTCAGATTTAAGTACTAACATAAACATTGTTTAATGTTTTAAAATTGTACTGGAGAGAGAAAAAAAGAGAAAAGAAATAGGCTTACAGGTTTTGGCTTTAGGCAAGAAAATATAGAAAACAAAAACTGCAATAAAACAGTGAGGCTGAAGGCTAAAAGAAGCATGTATCAGTGCTATCCAAAAGTAGACAGAACATATGCAGCAGAAGTAATCACAAAACATGAAATTCTAAAACCTTGCAAATCTGCCCATCAGTTTGACTAAGAAAAAAATATCAAATCTGAGGCATTCAAAATCAGGCGCCAAAGAGCCTAAACGGATATACAAAAAACACACAACCAGCCAAGCCCCTTAACCGGTCAATAACATAAAACTGCATAAGCCTGAAGCATAGCTTCATCAAATATAAACCAGTATGGCCTAAAACCATAGAACCTGCTTAAACCTGTTCAAGCTTCCAAGCAAAAACATAACACGTTACAACCCCTCAAGCCATTAACCTGCATCCCAGGCCACAAACTTGAAATCTTGGCCAAGAAGCATGAACCAGTAAAGCCATCAAACATAAACAAAAGCCTAAACCATTAACCATCGATAAACCTGTTGAAACCTAAAGTTCAAGATACCAAAACTTTACCTAAGTCAAAACACCAAACCAGTTCCGAAAGCCTTAAAAGCTTACCATTCAGAACACATAACCTGTAACCTGAAGCAAACCTCTAGCCTAAAACCAGTAAGGCCATAACCTGTGACCTCAAACATGTCCAGCCAAAAACCTGTCAAACCTTGAACCAAGCTAATACAAACCATTCCAAGACAACACAAATCTGTCAAGCTTCGCCAAGCATCAAGACTACTGTCAAGCCTAAGCATTCAAGGCAACAAAAAACCCTCAAAATATTCATCATTGGGCTAGCATTCATAAATCATACAGCATCAAGGCAACCAAACACAAGGCAACTAGGGTCAACAGAGGAAGAGGAGATAAAGAAGTATACGAAGCTAACATATACAAGGCATCAAGGCAACAAAGAGGAAAAGAGATCAAACAAAGGTTCTCAGGTCATAATCATCATCAATCCTAAAGACAAAGTACGAAATACCAGGAATCCAAGCGAGCTCAACATCACCGTCTCTCCGCCCGTCAAAGCCTCCAAGCGCCGCCTAATTTCTTCCTCCTCCGTCCCCCAAAAGGTAGCATCTCTTTTCTCTTTCCTTCCACCACCTCAACAGAAAAACAACAATAATAAAGCTTAATCAGGATCAATAAAACCATAACATGCAAGACGTAAAACTCTAAATGAGATTGAAGCGAAGTTCTTTACCTCACTTGAACCGCCGAGTGAATGACCCATGGAAGAAAGTAGACGGAGGAAGAGGTGGCGCGGTGGCTCTAGGCGGAGGGTCCCGGGTCAGTAACCGTTGCATTGAGCGAAGAAGAAGACAAAGTGATGAACAACGGCGCGCCGCTCTCAGCAAGCCCTAAGATTTTCCCCAATTGAAAACAAAATCAATGAACCCTAAAAAACCTTTGTCTCAAACAATTGGGCCTAACCCGTTCAAATGCTAAGCCCAAAGCATGTTCCTGATCACACCCCCCCATCCTGCTTCTGAATACTCTTGGTTTGGGCCCTAAAAAAAAATCAAAGGCCCATTCAAATCTCCAAACCCTTTTTAGAATTTAAAACCTATTTTATTTTCTTTTGTTAATAAATTAATATGACTTTTTTTTTACATCAAATTTTTTAATAATACTTTTTATAACATAATTCTAATTTTAAACACAATATATTTTTCCTCAAACTTAAAACATTTTCTTTCAATTAAAAACTCTTGTATAAATATACATTAATACTAAAAATACATAAGAATTGGAATTATTTAAACTTATTTTGATTTATACATAAATTCTCTTTAAGTTAATACACTTCCTTTTCTTAGAAATAATTTGTACATAATCAATTAAAATATTTTTTTTTAACATACATAATATAATTTAAAACATTTTTCTTTCTTTTAAGTAAAATACTCTTTTGTACATATTAAACAAAAAATATAAAGATACAAATTTAAATCAAATGTGGATAATAATACTTATTAAATCAAACATACTTAATTTATTAAATTCACAACTTGTAAATAAATTACACTTACACCTACACAATACATTTTACATTTGATGCATTATACATTTGTTATTCTTATACTTTGCTATACATTGATTACATTTGATCGCGATTCAATTTGGTTGTAATTATTTAAGTCTCATCCCCCTTTGTGAATTTGTACCCCCACTCCCAGATACTATTTGTAATAGCGTAGACTTTAAAATTCCCGCAATTTACCGCTTTCGAATTATACCATGATTAGACCTAGGGTTTTCATGTACATAAAATCAAACGCTAGATAACCTAATACAAGACAAATTCATGAAATCAATACACAATCACACTTGCACCCCTAGGATAATCCCACATGTTGCCTTCCAAAATGGGCCATGCTTGCACGTCGAGTTTCTTTGGCAAAACAAATTCAAATGATCATAAGTCCCTCGATGACGCTTTCGAAAGTTGCCTATCAAAATGATCATAGTCCCTTCAAGAAAAATTGCCAAAGACACTTGGCACCATTGCATTCATGGTCCGTACGATGACCCGCGCCTGTCCCAATCACATCCTAAACGCAAGATTTCCCACCAAATTCAATGGTGGAACAAAATTGTTAAAAGGGTTGAAAACATAAGAAAAACCTTTGAGTAAATTTAGGGGTAGACAAACTCTTAGTTACTTGAGATCAACTTGCAAAAACACTTGCCTCCTTTTCAAAAATCATACTTCACAAACACTTTCAAAACAAACTCTCAAAAACATTTGAAACATCTTTTCGAAAAGATACACACTTTTGTAAAACACTCAAACACGAGTCAATTACATTGGTTGCCGAAACAAAGGCGTCTATTTCAAAAACATTTTCAAAACACACACATACACCACAATTTCAAGCAATCAAAAATCAAGGCAAGTGATCTAAAAACCAAGTAACTAAGAGCCCATGGATAACCATGGATGAAAAGGGTGCTAATACCTTCCCTTTTCATAATCTACCCCCCGAACCCACGAAACATCTCAAAAGGTTTTTCCTGTGCTTTTTAACCTTTCCTTTAGGATAAAATAAAAATTCGGTGGCGACTCTTGCTCAACCGAACAAGTGCGAATACAAACGCAAAACTCAAGTAAGTTCTCCCACCGTATCACAGAACTGGAGACTCTGCTGGGGATTTATTTAAAAGTAGGGTTACCTTAGGGTTTTTTAGATCACTCTCTTGCGTGATTAATTGTTTGCTTTGCTTGCTTTACCTTTGTGGTTCTCTTGTTTGGGCTTGAAATCCTACACCCGGATTTGGGAAACATTCATAGATAGCAATACGTTGTGGAAACTATGCGGGGTATACCGACACGGTTGAAGCAATAGCTATATTAGTGCGACATATTTGTGAGTATCGGTAACCCTTGAGTTCAATCAAGGAGAGTACGGGGCCGCTGAGTGATGTCACTAAGCACTAATGACCTAGAACCTTACTTGACCATCTTGGCCTTTCATTAGGGGTAGTGAGATGACCGGCTTTGGTGCAGTCCGAAGTTGGTAGATACTCGATACTACACTCATTGAGGGTTGTTTTCTTGGAATATTTTGGTCGCCAGTTAAGTGGCTAAATCAAAACGATGAACACAGAAAATAATCCAATGATATTGAGCTCCTTAGAACCCGGTTAGTATTTATAGGACAGGTTTTTAAGCCAACTACACTCAAGAGGGTACTTACCTATGACACCCATGCAAGCCTGAAACTAGGGTTTTGTGTGATTTGCCTGTACATATGTTTGTGCATACATCATAAACATCATGAAGCATCATATGCATATGCTAACCATTTCAAGGGTTTAGATCTTCATCTTTGTTCTTGTTTTGTAGGTCATGGAAATTCCTCGCAGGAAAACTATCCAGGTCAACCTTGTGAGAATCTCTCCTCAACTCAAGGAGCTCACATCCAGAATTCCTGAAAACTCTCCCTTCAATGAAAGACATGGTAGACTGCTCAGCCTAGTCAACACCAACATTGAAGAGGATATGATGAAGGTTTTGTTCCAGTTCTTTGACCCCCTTCACCACTGTTTCACATTCCCCGACTACCAATTGGTGCCCACTTTGGAGGAATTTTCTCAACTCCTGAGAATTCCTATCCTTAATCAACTACCTTTCAACGGTACGGAAAAGGAACCAAAGCCTGAAGATGTTGCTCGAGCACTACACTTGCAACCATCCGACATCAAGGGGAATTGGGAAACTAGAAGCGGTGTCAAAGGCTTCTTAGCAAAATTCCTGTTTGAGAAGGCACAAGAATGTTGGAATTCATTGGACCTACAAGCCTTTGAAGAAATTGTGGCCCTTCTTATCTATGGGCTGGTCTTGTTCCCAAATCCTGACCAGCTTGTAGATGTCAACGCCGTCCAAATCTTCTTATCCAGAAATCCAATACCAACATTGCTTGGGGACATTCTTCACTCATTTTACACTCGAACAATGAGAAAGAGGGGTGTTCTCATGTGCTGTACTCCTCTCCTTGCAAGGTGGTTTATTTCGCACCTTCCACAGTCTGTTTTGAAGAATGACCAAGGCCTAAAGTGGTCACAACGGTTGATGACCCTCACCCACTCTGATGTGCATTGGTACTCTCGGTCCAGAGAGAATATCATCATCGTCGATCGCTGCGGAGAGTTCCCTAATGTTCCATTACTTGGAATTAGGGGAGGCATTACCTATAACCCTTGTCTAGCTTTGAGACAGTTTGGATATGCACGGAGGGATGGCCCCCATGACATGTTGATTCCCGACCTAGTTTTTGACTTCGACAACGATACGCAAGGACTTCGCCAAAGATTCATCAGAGCCTGGAGGATGCCTAACAAGGTAGATACTAAGACGCTGGGACACAAGAACTCCATCCCTCTTGAGCCTTATCTCAAGTGGGTACGAACCCGAGCCCAGAGTCTAATGATGCCTTACCCTCATGTTCTCCCTGTGATTAGAGAGCCCGTCAAGGAAGGAGAGGTTCCCTACACCGTCCGATACCCCGACATGCCAACGTCATGGGAGGAGATGCAGAAGAGTTGGATCCAGCTCAGGGAAGAGAGAGATACTTTTGAAGCCAGCTTCTACGCCAGTGAGAAGAAGGTCTTGGAGCTTACCCGCCGACTCCATGAGGAAGAGACCCTCAACACCTACATCGCACCAAAGAGGATGCGCAATGTCTTTTTACCTTGAGAAGTTTTTGTAATATTTGGCCCATGGGACATTTATGTACTGACAAATTTCTTCTTATTAATATGACGTGTGTTCTTCTTTGTTTGCAACAATTGTGAATTTCTAAAGTCCTTGAATGCATTGCATACATAAGCATACCATTCATCATGTGCATAAGCAGGTCTCCACACCAGGTTTCCTTATCTTTCTGCTGTTTATTAAAGTAAGATGGATCTCGAGCAAACGGTCAAGGACTTGCAGGCTCAAAACGCACAATTTCAACAACTCCTGATGACCTTGGCTAAGGGTCAGGAGGATCTGAAAACCCTGCTTGGGAATAAAGACCAAGTGAAGAAAAAGAAGAAGAGAGTTGGGGTGGCTACCTTGGGGAGAAGGTTTGAAGGTGAAGCCAGAAGAGTGCTTGAATTTCCCCCTACTTCTGAGGAGGGAACCAGTAAAGGGAATGCGGCTGCAGTACCTTCCGAGTCTGATATGGAAGAAGAGGAGGCTGAAGAGGACGAAGACTACTCGGATCAACAATACCCGCCCGCCGATGATAAGTATAAAGGTTTGGAAGAAAGGTTGGCAGCTATGGAGCTGCAGAGAGTTCCAGGCTTGGATTTCAAAGATTTGGGATTAATCGTTGGAATTGTGATCCCTCTGAAGTTCAAAGTACCAATTTTTGCCAGATACGATGGGCTGTCTTGCCCAAAAATGCACCTAAGGTCGTACGTCCGAAGAATCCAACCTCACACTTCTGACAGAAACCTTTGGGTACACTTCTTTCAAGATAGCCTGTCTGGCACACAGTTAGACTGGTTTTACAAGCTGGAAAGATCAGAGATACGTAGTTGGGAGGATCTGGCGGCTGCTTTTTATCGCCAATATCAGTATAACTCTGACCTGGCACCAACCCGTACTCAGCTTCAGAGTATGGGGATGGCCTCGAGTGAGGGATTCAAGGAGTACGCCCAAAAATGGCGTGATTTGGCTGAAAGGGTGCAGCCACCCCTTTCTGATAGAGAGCTTGTTGATATGTTCCTGGGGACCCTGTCTGGTCCATTCTTTAACCACCTGATCGGTAGCTCCTCCGCAGGGTTTACTGAGTTAATTCTGACTGGCGAGCGGGTAGAGGCCGGTATCAAGAATGGGAAGATTCAGAAGGAGGCCTCTGCGTCTATAATTGCTAAGAAACCATTTCCAACAAAGAAGGAAACGGTTGTTGTGTACTCTCAGAGAGGAGCAGGAAGAAGTGAGCGTCGGTCGACTGTGGGGGCCGTAATGATCCAAAATCCATTAAACGATCAGCCTCGCAATAACCAGTCCAGACCTAAACAGCAATGGGCAGAACGGCCACCACGGCAGTTTACCCGTATCAATATGACACCTGCGCAAGTTCTTCCACACCTGTTGAAGTTGAATCTCACCAAGATTAGGGAAGCACCAAAAGTTGTGAATACTGCTTCACCGCACTATCATCCCCATGCTAAGTGCGCCTACCATTCTGATAGCGTCGGACATGACACAAATGATTGTTGGACGCTCAAAAATAAAATCCAAGACTTGATAGATGCGAAAGAGGTGGAATTCGACGCTCCGGAGAAGCCGAACGTGATATCTGCTCCGATGCCGAAACATGGTCGAAATGTCAATGCTATTGAGGAAGATTTGTATGTTTCTGATGTCAATGACCTGATGACTCCACTGTTAATAATCAAGTTAAACCTGCTAAGAGCCGGGATTTTCCCGAGTTGCAAAGAAGACTACTACTGTTGCTACTCTCTGCCATTTGACTGCCCGTCACTGAAGAAAGGCATCCAAAGCCTGATGGACAGTCGACAAATTCTGTTTGAGAAGATTCCTGCTATTCCAACCCCTACTGAAGATGTCTCAATTATCACCATTCACGCCAATCTTTCCAAGGCCGTCAGAAAGCCTGTTAAGATTACATCAGCTACAAAGATTGTTCCCTTGAAAATAACTATGCCTGGGCCTGTCCCCTACAGTTCTGACAAGTCAATACCATGGAATTACGATGGAGACATCTACTACCATGGTTTTAAACAAGTTGAAGTGACCGAAGAAAGCTCTGATGAAGAGGATGCCAGCATTGGAAACGTTACTGGTACAAGCAAGATCACCCGAAGCGGGAGAATATTTTCTCCAGAGATTGCCCCCCCAAAGGCAATCTTTGGACCCTCAGCTGCTGCCAGAGTTAATCCTGCGCCAATAAAACTTTCCGCCGAAACTCCGTCGATTGAAGAAACTGTTATTCCTGTTGTTGTCTTTCCTTCTCCAACTGATAAGGGAAAAGGGGTCCAAGATGAGCTCGTCAGGACGAGGGCTCAACCTTTGGTCATCCCGGAGACCTCTAAGAAAGAGATGGAGGAGATTTTAAGGATAATTAAAAAGAGTGATTATGACGTGGTAGAGCAACTGGGGCAAACCCCCTCGAAGATCTCCATGTTAGCATTACTACTTTGCTCTGAGGCACACGCTAAAGCATTGATAAAATTCCTAAAGGCAGCCCATGTGCCCCAGGAAACCTCTGCAGACCAATTCCAAAATTGCGTGGCCAGCCTTACTGCAGACAATGGATTAGGTTTCTCCGATGCCGACCTAACTCCTAAAGGTAGAAACCACAATAATGCTTTGCACATTTCAGTCGAGTGCCGAGGAACCACTCTCGCACATGTCTTGGTCGACACTGGTTCTTCGCTAAATGTACTGCCTAAAAAAGCCTTGGACCGGCTGGATTGTGAAGGTTTGGAGCTAAAGCCGAGTGATATTATTGTCAAAGCTTTCGATGGTTCGAAGAGGATGGTCCATGGGGAAGTTGATATTCCCATCAAGGTAGGCACTGAGGTGTTTAAATCTACTTTCTATGTGATGGACATCCGTCTGTCATACTCTTGCTTGTTTGGTAGGCCTTGGATCCATCATGCGGGGGCTGTCACCTCCTCCTTGCATCAGATGTTGAAGTACCCTGTCAAAGGAAAGATCATCACCATACATGGTGAAGAGGAGTACATGATCAGCCACTTGAACTCTTTTCGGTATGTAGAGGTGGAAGGGGAATTCATTGAAACACCATTCCAGCACTTCGAGGAAGTCTCTCCTGAAGGGGCAGTAGCAAGAGTGGTGGCCGAAGTTCCGAAGCAGGTGGCCAGGATGGCATCTCTGAAAGACGCAAAGGCTGCATTGAAGGAAGGGAAGAGCTCAACGTGGGGTCAGTTGCCCGATATTCCTCACAAAACAGACAAGTTTGGTTTAGGATTCACTGCTGCGGGGCAGAAAGCTATGCGCCGCTCAAAAATTGAAAGGACGCCTGTCAAAATTTCACCTTATGGAATCAACGCTTTGGAGGGTGAAGACGAAGAGGCCGACATTGAAGATTGGATCTACCCAACCATCGAAGGAGGACTACGCAACTGGGAGGCAAAGGATTTTGTCCCCATTACTTTTATTAATCAGTAATTATCTGTCAAACATTTCCTTTTGGTTTATAATATTTACTCTTGAACAATTCGTACACTACTTTTTCACCTCATGTCTTGCCCGGGGCATGTAGGTCCGTTTGTAAGGGTTTTGACTATTTTCATATCCATATGCCATGTTTAATGATTCATTGGACGTTTTTCATTGATAAACTGTTGTGTTCATTTTCTTTCCTTTTTGCATTTTGTTTGTTTAAGGATGGTTATCCCTTACACACACCCACACTCACGAATGCATGTACCCCTCCACTCTGGATTCTATGGGTAACTATTTTGCTACGTCTTTCAATAACTCTGAAGATTTGGTCAATCAAGCTGAGTATGAAGATGGTGAAGGTTGTGAAGTACCGGAAGAGCTGGCCAGACTTTTACAGCAAGAAGAAAAGGCCATCTTGCCTCACGAAGAGTTGTTGGAAACTGTCAACTTAGGGACGGAGGAAGATCGGAAGGAAGTACAAGTGGGGGCCAATCTGGAGCCAAGTGTCAAGGAGCGCCTGATACAGCTGTTGAATGAATACGTCGAAATCTTCGCCTGGTCTTACGAAGACATGCCTGGGTTGGATACCGATATAGTAGTTCATCACCTGCCTACCAAGGAAGATTGTCCCCCGGTGAAACAAAAGGTCCGCCGGATGCGTCCAGAAATGTCCGAGAAAATCAAAGCCGAGGTTATGAAACAATTTAATGCCGGATTTCTAGCGGTGACGTCTTACCCTTAGTGGATTGGCAATGTGGTGCCAGTACCGAAGAAGGATGGTAAGGTCCGAATGTGTGTTGATTACAGGGATTTGAATAGGGCGATCCCTAAAGATGATTTCCCTCTGCCTCATATCGACGTTTTGGTTGATAACACTGCCCAGCATAACGTTTTCTCCTTCATGGACGGTTTCTCCGATTATAATCAAATCAAGATGGCTCCTGAAGATATGGAGAAGACCACTTTTGTTACTCAGTGGGGCACCTTTTGCTACAAAGTCATGCCTTTTGGGTTGAAAAATGCTGGGGCAACCTACCAACGTGCCATGGTTGCTTTATTTCACGACATGATCCATCATGAAATTGAAGTATACGTCGATGATATGATTGCAAGGTCCCAAACTGAGGAAGAACACCTTGACCATCTACAAAAGTTGTTTGACTGTTTGAAGTTGTACAAGCTGAGGTTGAACCCAAACAAATGCACCTTTGGGGTGAGATCTGGAAAATTGCTAGGCTTCATCGTAAGCGACAAAGGTATTCAAGTAGATCCTGCCAAAGTGAAAGCCATACAAGAGATGCCGGCTCCCAAGACGGAAAAAGAAGTCAGAGGCTTTCTAGGACGGTTGAATTACATTGCCCGATTCATCTCGCATCTAACCGCTACTTGCGAACCAATCTTCAAGCTACTGAAGAAAGATCAAGTAGTACGTTGGAACGACGAATGTCAGGCCGCTTTCGAAAGAATCAAAGAGTATCTCCAAGAACCGCCCATTCTTATGCCTTCGATTGAAGGAAGACCTCTAATCTTATACTTGACGGTGCTTGACAACTCAATGGGGTGTGTGCTGGGGCAGCATGACGAGTCTGGCCGAAAAGAGCACGCTATTTATTACCTTAGCAAAAAGTTTACCGACTGTGAGACCCAATATTCACTGCTCGAGAAAACTTGCTGCGCTTTGGTATGGGCTGCTCGCCGGCTGAGACAGTATATGTTGACTCACACTACTTTGTTGATTTCAAAAATGGATCCAATCAAGTACATATTCGAAAAGCCCGCCTTGTCCGGAAGAATAGCAAGATGGCAAATGATCTTGACGGAATACGACATCCAGTACACGACTCAAAAAGCAATCAAGGGAAGTGTATTAGCAGACCACTTGGCACACCAGGCAGTGGACGATTACCAACCAATGAACTTTGAATTTCCAGACGAGGATATCATGGTAGTGACTGATTGTGAAGTACCTAGACCGGATGAAGGACCTGAAGAAGGATCTCGATGGTCCATGCACTTTGACGGAGCCTCGAACGCTTTGGGTAATGGTATCGGCGCTGTGATCATATCTCCTAAAGGCACTCATACTCCACTCACTGCCTGGCTATGTTTCGACTGCACCAACAATATGGCAGAGTATGAAGCATGTATCATGGGTCTTCAAGTTGCAATTGACTTAAGGATCAAGTTTCTGAGTGTCTTCGGAGATTCCGCTCTCGTGATCAATCAGATCAAAGGCGAGTGGGATATGAAACACTCAAATCTTATTCCTTACAAGGAGTATGTGCTAACATTGATTCCCCATTTCGAAGAGATAACATTTGAACACTTCCCGAGAGAGGAGAATCAGTTAGCAGACGCGTTAGCTACGATGTCTTCTATGTTCAAAGTCAAATGGGACAATGAGGCGCCCCGAATCATTATTTGGAAGAAAGATGAACCCGCACACTGTTGCGATCTCGAGATCGAAGAAGTAACAGAGAAACCTTGGTATCATGAAGTGAAGAGGTACCTTGAAGCTCAAGAGTATCCCGAAGGCGCATCTGTTAATGACAAGAAGTTCCTGAGAAGGTTTGCAGCAAAATTCTTCCTCAGCAATGGCATTCTCTACAAGCGAAACCATGATTCAACCTTACTACGTTGTGTGGATAAGACTGAAGCAGAAAAGATCATGGCCGAGCTGCATGAAGGTACCTTTGGAACACATTCCAGTGGGCATACCGTGGCAAAGAGAATCCTTCGGGCGGGATATTTTTGGTCCACAATGGAAGCCGACTGTTATCAGTATTCCCGGACCTGTCATAAATGCCAAATCTATGCTGATAAAGTGCATATTCCTCCGGTTCCTCTGAATGTTTTGACAGCACCTTGGCCTTTTGCGATGTGGGGCATTGATATGATCGGCGAAATCAGACCTACAGCATCTAACGGGCACCGCTTTATCCTAGTAGCAATTGATTACTTCACAAAATGGGTTGAAGCGGCTTCCTATGCTACTGTAACCAAGAATGTCGTGGCACGGTTCATTCGGCATAACCTGATCTGCCGCTACGGTGTACCTGAGAGGATCATTACGGATAATGGTACCAATCTTAACAACAAGGTGATCACTGAGCTCTGCGAGCAATTCAAGATACAGCACCACAACTCTTCTCCCTACCGACCGAAGATGAATGGGGCTGTAGAAGCAGCTAATAAGAATATCAAAAAGATTGTGCAGAAGATGACAGTGACCTACAAAGATTGGCATGAAATGTTGCCGTTTGCTCTTCATGGGTACCGTACCTCAGCACGAACGTCAACAGGGGCAACTCCCTTTGCTTTGGTCTATGGCATGGAGGCGGTCTTGCCTATTGAAGTCCAGATACCCTCTCTCCGAATAATGAAGGATGCAGGTTTGAACGAAGACGACTGGATCCAAACTCGGTTTGATCAATTAAACCTAATTGACGAAAAAAGACTTACTGCTATCTGTCATGGTCAGGCATACCAAAAACGGATGATCAAGGCATTTAACAAGAAAGTCAGACGACAGGAGTATCGAGTTGGGGATCTGGTAATCAAGCGCATTATCTTTCCGCAAAGTGATCCCAGGGGCAAATGGACTCCTACCTACGAAGGACCGTTTGTGATTAAGAACATATTTTCTGGTGGCGCGATGATTCTGACCACCATGGATGGCGATGATTTGCCGCACCCCGCGAATGCAGATATAGTCAAAAGATACTACGCATGAAATAACCCGACAAGTCAAAAACCCGAAAGGGAGACTTGGGCAAAAATGGGCATCCCGGTGAACCGAAAACCCGAAAGGGCGGTTCAGGCAAAAATTAGGGATAAAACAAAAAAAAATTGTACACCCGACAGGTCGAAAACCCGAAAGGGCGGCTTGGGCAAGAAGGGGTTTCCCGGTGAACCGAAAACCCGAAAGGGCAGTTCAGGCAAAAGTTAGGGAATTAAAGCGTATGACTATGTCTCGTCGGATCACTTTAAGGACAATCTCTTCATCAACGAACTCCAAGCTTCTGATCAATCCAGTCATCGGCAGACGAAGCATCGAATGGACAAATATTCAGAGTTGTGAAGGCTATAGCAGAATAGAATCCCATAGAATTATTTCACATAGCCATCTTGCTTTTGTATAAAACTTTCAATTCCTACGGCGACATCCTCTTACTAGGATGCCTGTCTGCTTTGTACAAATACGCTCATAGAAAGTTAATACAAATACTTTTCCAAATACACAAATTTGCTTCGTCTTTCTTTCACACTTATGTTTATTCGAGAAACGTCCAATGTTTTGTTAAGTAGGCATATGCATTTGAACATAGTCATTTCCTCTCAAATCAGGAAAAGACGATTACTGATAGGTGGAAGGTACAGATAGATGTCTCGATGCCCTTTCAGAAGGAGTCCCCAAGCAGAGTTTAACTCTAGGATCCCCAGCAGAACAAGAGCTTTCTAAAAACTGATCTCCCCAGCCTGAGAACCTTCCAGAAGCTAACTCCCATCAGAGTCAAGTTTCAATATCCCCAGCGGAGCTAAAACTTCCAACTTTCAATCCCCGTTGGAACCAGACCAGTGAGCATCCTCCCCACAGAGATACTTCGTACCAGACTGAAGACTCTCAAATCTTACCTCTCCAGCTTAAGTCTACCAGGTCCTGAACTCCCCAGTAGAGATCATCAGAATTCTCTCACCCCGCAAGTCACCAAGGAGTTCCAATCCCCAGCATTGGTCCTAAGACCCCCCAACAAGTGAAGATCTTGTTCCCTAGGCAGTGGGCAGACAACAGGGATTTCTCATCCTCAGTAACCCCAGAGTTCTTCCATTATGGGTTTATTTCCCCAACATTTGTCCAGGATTTATTCTCCAGAACAAGTTACATTCCAGATTGATCGGTCGTTCAACAACTCCTTCATCATCTGTTGGAAGCTACAGTCGTCGGAGATCAAATTCTCACAGAATTCAAGTTATGAAGCCCGGACTCGACTGGATAACATCTTAACAGCCCATTGTGAAGACCGGACTACGACCGGATAACAGTGTCAGACTACCGCAAAGCCTGGATTGCGACCAGATAGTGGTATCCCCTCAGAGCAAGCTATGAAATCCGGATTCGACCGAATAATAGTTTAATCCCCTACAAGTCATTGTGAAGACCGGACTCGACCGGATAACATCTTAATCTCTACAAGCATATTGTGAAGACCGGACTGCGACCGGATAATAGTATCAGACAATTGCCAAGCCTGGATTACGACCAGATAGCGAGTTCTTCATTATTCAAACCGCGAAGCCCGGATTTGACCAGATAACAGCTTATCAAGTTATTGTGAAGCCTGGATTACGACCAATTGACAATACCAAATTTCTGTGAAGCCTGGATTACGACCAGAACAACAGTCAAGAATACTACGAAGCCTGGAATCGACCAGATAGTGGTATACCTTCAACATAAGTCGTGAAGCCCGGACTTGACCGGATAGCAGCTTATCAAATTATTGTGAAGCCTGGATTACGACCAGTTGACAATACGAATTTCTGTGAAGCCTGGATTACGACCAGACAGCAGTCAAAAGTACTACGGAGCCTGGAATCGACCAGATAGTAGTATGTCTTTAACACAAGCCATGAAGCCCGGATGCGACCGGAAGGCATCTTAGCAAGCTATTGTGAAGCCTAGATTACGACCAGATAACAATACAAGTTTCTGTGAAAGCCTGGAGATCGACCAGATAACGTTTAAGCATCAGTAGAATGAAGACCCATTCTCGGTTCTTCACAGAATATTCGAATATTCTCCAGTGAAGACCTCCTCAAGACAGGAATTCCCCAATAACTTGGCATACAACCCAAGCTCCTGATCCACCAGCAGTGGTCCCAGGACTCCCCATCTTCAACGATCAAAAGATTCTTGCCCTACCCAGCCGCCAAGGATTTATTTTCCCCGGCAGTAGTCAAGATTCCTTCATCTTCAGCCATCCAGGATTCGTCTATCCTCAGCAAGACAGCTCATTAGCTTACATGCGCATTCATCACATTCATATCATGAACATTGATATAACATACATTGCATCATGCATCATGGCATTGCATACGATTAACTCTTTACCTTTTTCAGGTGAGATCAATTGACAGACAAAAATCATCATCTTCCGAGATTCTTTCTAGAAATAGTTCAGATGTGACCCAGACACGGCGACATTCTGATACTTATTCCAGATTCACTCAGAGACAGTTCAGATGTGACCCAGACACGGCGACATTCTGATACTTGTTCCAGATTCATCCAGATGCAGTTTTACACAGACTCATCATCAGGAAACCCTACACCGGTTCCTTCACGACTTCAAGACTTCTGAAAACAGTTTACGGATTCTTCCCAACACCGGATGTTAATCTATTGCTTGTTCAGTCTCTTCTCAACTTTTGAAAACAGTTTACGGACGCTCCCCAACAACGGATGCCGCTCTATTATTTATTCAATTTCAACTCCTGAAAACAGTTTATGGATTCTCCAAACACGGATGTCAATCTATTGCTGGCTCAGACCCCCAGTTCAGAGATGTTCCAAAACATGGATACCTTTCTGATACTCGTCCATTCACCAGTAATGTACAGTCCAACAATCACCTTCAGATGGCATCTATAAGCCCATCCCCCTCCAAGACATCTCCAGATGGCATCTTTAAGCCCATCACCAAATGGCATCTTTAAGCCCATTCCCTCTACCGTCACGTCACCAAGTGCAAATTTCCGGGCACTCTAGTGTCCAATCTCCTTTTACCTTCGAGTCGCGAAAGGCAAACTTGCCAATCTAACTCTTCAGGTCCAAGAAGATTGAACAGGGGCAACTGTTGTACCCCAAAATTTGCCCTTGCATTTTTCCTCAAGAAATCACAGCTTCAGGCGTTTCCTGATTTTTCAAACTGGCTCAAGAATCAGTCAAACAGACTTTTCTCGTCAGTCAGACAGAATTAGGGTTTTCATTGGTTTTTCATGGCTCTAGAACAGTTCATACAGTTTTCTTAGGGTTTTGGTTGATTTTGGCTCAACTTTGATCAGGCGAACTTTTCTTTGATATTTGGTCAGGAATTAGGGTTTTTTATGCGCGGTTTCTCAGAAAGATTTAATTCTACAGTGCTTTTCAAGTTATGCTGGGATGTGGATTGAAACATTTGGATTGAGTTCGCATTGTGTGATTGAATCAGTGAAAGGGTACCTTTGGATTGAATTTGCAGGGTTTGACTAAATCATTGAAAAGAGACATTGGGTTTGAATTTGCGTTTGCTGGATTTAATCAGTGAAAAGATGAATTTGGATTGGATTTGCAATGTTTGGTTAAAATCAGTAAAAGGAAAAACTTGTCTGGGCAATTGTTGTGATTGACTGTTTGCTTTGCTTTGGATGTTGGAAGTGCCAAGTTTATTAATTGATCAATGCTGAGACAATGCTTATTTAATTATTTATTATTCTAAGGTTAAATAGTTGGAATTTATTTTCAATTATTTTAATTTAAAGAATTATAAATAATAAAGTAAACAATTGAAAAGAGGATAAAAAGAATTAATTGGATAAAAGGAATTTTTATTTCATCTTTAAATATTTGTTACAATTGTTATTTAAATACGAGTATTCATTTACAAAGTATTTATAATAATGATATTACATTTATTCAAATTTAAATAAAACTATCCTAATATTTTTCCAAGTCTTCAATTCTTCATCCTCCATCTTTCGCTTTTCCTCTCCATTTGATTTTTTTTATCTGCAAAGAAAAGAAGAAAAAGTCAATTGAAGCGGATAAATAATTAAAAAAAAAAGCAGACAATTAAAGTTTGGGTTCATCATTAAGGGCAACTGACTGGAATCAGTTAGCCCTCTCTGCAAATCACGGGATTTCTCCCGGTTCACAAAGAGGGATGAATATTTGCTTGCTAAACTTGAAATGCACAAAATTGAAAAATGCACAAGTTCAAAGTTTGTCAAAAAGCTGCATAGTTCAAAGCAAGACAGCATACAAAGTCCAAGTTACAAACTGAATGGCCTAAACCAAGTTCAAATTGCTAAGCAAAGTCACAATTTCAAAACTAAGGTCAAAGTACCATCAATGCTGCCAAGAAGCAGAAAAGAAGACAAAATATGCAGAGTTAAACTACTATTGCAAACAAGGTTTCGTTTCATCATTTCCCAAGCAGCTGCCCTTTCAGATTTAAGTACTAACATAAACATTGTTTAATGTTTTAAAATTGTACTGGAGAGAGAAAAAGAGAGAAAAGAAATAGGCTTACAGGTTTTGACTTTAGGCAAGAAAATATAGAAAACAAAAACTGCAATAAAACAGTGAGGCTGAAGGCTAAAAGAAGCATGTATCAGTGCTATCCAAAAGTAGACAGAACATATGCAGCAGAAGTAATCACAAAACATGAAATTCTAAAACCTTGCAAATCTGCCCATCAGTTTGACTAAGAAAAAAACATCAAATCTGAGGCATTCAAAATCAGGCGCCAAAGAGCCTAAACGGATATACAAAAAACACACAACCAGCCAAGCCCCTTAACCGGTCAATAACATAAAACTGCATAAGCCTGAAGCATAGCTTCATCAAATATAAACCAGTATGGCCTAAACCATAGAACCTGCTTAAACCTATTCAAGCTTCCAAGCAAAAACATAACACGTTACAACCCCTCAAGCCACTAACCTGCATCCCAGGCCACAAACTTGAAATCTTGGCCAAGAAGCATGAACCAGTAAAGCCATCAAACATAAACAAAAGCCTAAACCATTAACCATCGATAAACCTGTTGAAACCTAAAGTTCAAGATACCAAAACTTTACCTAAGTCAAAACACCAAACCAGTTCCCAAAGCCTTAAAAGCTTACCATTCAGAACACATAACCTGTAACCTGAAGCAAACCTCTAGCCTAAAACCAGTAAGGCCATAACCTGTGACCTCAAACATGTCCAGCCAAAAACCTGTCAAACCTTGAACCAAGCTAATACAAACCATTCCAAGACAACACAAATCTGTCAAGCTTCACCAAGCATCAAGACTACTGTCAAGCCTAAGCATTCAAGGCAACAAAAAGCCCTCAGAAAATATTCATCATTGGGCTAGCATTCACAAATCATACAGCATCAAGGCAACCAAACACAAGGCAACTAGGGTCAACAGAGGAAGAGGAGATAAAGAAGTATACGAAGCTAACACATACAAGGCATCAAGGCAACAAAGAGGAAAAGAGATCAAACAAAGGTTCTCAGGTCATAATCATCATCAAACCTAAAGACAAAGTACGAAATACCAGGAATCCAAGCGAGCTCAACATCACCGTCTCTCCGCCCGTCAAAGCCTACAAGCGCCGCCTAATTTCTTCCTCCTCCGTCCCCCAAAAGGTAGCATCTCTTTTCTCTTTCTTCCACCACCTCAACAGAAAAACAACAATAATAAAGCTTAATCAGGATCAATAAAACCATAACATGCAAGACGTAAAACTCTAAATGAGACTGAAGCGAGTTCTTTACCTCACTTGAACTGCCGAGTGAATGACCCATGGAAGAAAGTAGGCGGAGGAAGAGGTGGCGCGGTGGCTCTAGGCGGAGGGTCCCGGGTCAGTAATCGTTGCATTGAGCGAAGAAGAAGACGAAGTGATGAACAACGACGCGCCACTCTCAGCAAGCCCTAAGCTTTTCCCCAATTGAAAATAAAATCAATGAACCCTAAAAAACCTTTGTCTCAAACAATTGGGCCTAACCCGTTCAAATGCTAAGCCCAAAGCATGTTCCTGATCACACCCCCCCATCCTGCTTCTGAATACTCTTGGTTTGGGCCCTAAAAAAAAAATCAAAGGCCCATTCAAATCTCCAAACCCTTTTTAGAATTTAAAACCTATTTTATTTTCTTTTGTTAATAAATTAATATGACTTTTTTTTTACATCAAATTTTTTAATAATACTTTTTATAACATAATTCTAATTTTGAACACAATATATTTTTCCTCAAACTTAAAACATTTTCTTTCAATTAAAAACTCTTGTATAAATATACATTAATACTAAAAATACATAAGAATTGGAATTATTTAAACTTATTTTGATTTATACATAAATTCTCTTTAAGTTAATACACTTCCTTTTCTTAGAAATAATTTGTACATAATCAATTAAAATATATTTTTTTTAACATACATAATATAATTTAAAACATTTTTCTTTCTTTTAAGTAAAATACTCTTTTGTACATATTAAACAAAAAATATAAAGATACAAATTTAAATCAAATGTGGATAATAATACTTATTAAATCAAACATACTTAATTTATTAAATTCACAACTTGTAAATAAATTACACTTACACCTACACAATACATTTTACATTTGATGCATTATACATTTGCTATTCTTATACTTTGCTATACATTGATTACATTTGATCGCGATTCAATTTGGTTGTAATTATTTAAGTCTCATCCCCCTTTGTGAATTTGTACCCCCACTCCCGGATACTATTTGTAATAGCATAGACTTTAAAATTCCCGCAATTTACCGCTTTCGAATTATACCATGATTAGACCTAGGGTTTGCATGTACATAAAGTCAAACGCTAGATAACCTAATACAAGACAAATACATGAAATCAATACACAATCACACTTGCACCCCTAGGGTAATCCCACATGTTGCCTTCCAAAATGGGCCATGCTTGCACGTCGAGTTTCTTTGGCAAAACAAATTCAAATGATCATAAGTCCCTCGATGACGCTTTCGAAACTTGCCTATCAAAATGATCATAGTCCCTTCAAGCAAAATTGCCAAAGACACTTGGCACCATTGCATTCATGGTCCGTACGATGACCCGCGCCTGTCCCGATCACATCCTAAACGCAAGATTGCCCACCAAATTCAATGGTGGAACAAAATTGTTAAAAAGGGTTGAAAACATAAGAAAAACCTTTGAGTAAATTTAGGGGTAGACAAACTCTTAGTTACTTGAGATCAACTTGCAAAAACACTTGCCTCCTTTTCAAAAATCATACTTCACAAACACTTTCAAAACAAACTCTCAAAAACATTTGAAACATCTTTTCGAAAAGATACACACTTTTGTAAAACACTCAAACACGAGTCAATTACATTGATTGCCGAAACAAAGGCGTCTATTTCAAAAACATTTTCAAAACACACACATACACCACAATTTCAAGCAATCAAAAATCAAGGCAAGTGATCTAAAAACCAAGTAACTAAGAGCCCATGGATAACCATGGATGAAAAGGGTGCTAATACCTTTCCTTTTCATAATCTACCCCCCGAACCCACGAAACATCTCAAAAGGTTTTTCCTGTGCTTTTTAACCTTTCCTTTAGGATAAAATAAAAAGTCGGTGGCGACTCTTGCTCAACCGAACAAGTGCGAATACAAACGCAAAAGGAAACCAGGCCCAGCCCAGAATCCACTTCTTCTTCTTCTTCCTTTGAACTGTAACACACGCGCCTTGTACAGAAAATGCTATCTCTTGATTCTTTGATTTTTTGACAAAACTCATAACATGAAACTTGTAGAGCATTAAACAACGAATCCAACCATATAAAAAACTTGAACTAACTCTCAAAGACCAGAGAGAATTTCTCTGGCCCTAATTTCTAACCTAGTTTTTTCAGAAAGTTCATGGGTGAAATTCTCCTAGCACGATTAATGTAAATGAAAACTAAGCATATGTATGGCTTCAGGGCTATGAGTACAACATATTTCATTCACAAACTTAAGCCTAACTATTCCTAAATAGAGAGATAGAAGTCCATGAAATAACTGTTTCAGTTGACTTCGAGCTGGATAATGCAACAACTTTCAAGGGTGCTTGAGCTTCTTTTGAGCTTGCCTGAGGTCCAAGGAAGCTTTTTCAATGCTTGGTTTGTTTTGAAATAGCTTGAATCGTTCCACAGAACTCGACCTGCAAAGCTTTGAAACAAAAATGGCAATGTGTGTTAATGGTGTTACAACAACTTGTGGATGATTTGGATAGCTCTGGTAGGTTGGTTGGAAGGTGTTTGAAGTATTTTTGGACAAAACGCACGATGGAATTTGATTATGGCTTGAAGTTTGCAGAGCTGACTCTGTTTTGCAAGAAAATGGGGATTTTGTGCACAAGTAGCTTTGAGAGGCAGAAGGGTCGTGTTTCTGGCTTGTTGGGAGGTATGAAACTTGTTTACAATGTTTGTGTAAGCTGGTTTCAACAGATGTGAGAGATTGCTTCTGTTTTGCAAGTTTTCCTCTACTTGAAGCAAAAGAGTAGAAGTGATGTTATAGCTTTGTAAAGGCCCTCCTATCACCCTGCACACAACACTCTTGGCCCCTCTAATTCATGGATTTGGTTTGCAGTATCAGATTTTTTTCAAGGCCCAAGGCTTAGTGTTTTGACATAAAGTAACCTTTTGCAAAAATGGCAATATACCTTTTATCATTTAGGGCTTAATCTTCTGTACAATGCCCTAATGACCAAGACAATACCTTAACTCAATGGATATGCATTAAATTATGGAGTAAAAACTGGTTTTGAGGCCTGTAATTGTGAACCAAACTAGCTAGATCAGATTTTCAAATTGGTATGAACATGTATTGGCCATGGACAAGAGTGAGTTTTTGCCAACTTCAAGCATTCGATTCTCTCTAACCACAAGGGTGTTTGAGGAGTTCTTGGATAATTTGGAAATATTGGAACATGTACTATAATCCTTCTTTGAAATGCAACTTGAAACTCCAAGTGGAACTAGGTGAAAAATAGCCAAGAAGATGGGTCAAAATCCTGCCTAAATTAGGGCAAAATTTCTCTAAGTTAAAAGTTTTAGGTACCCTTGTTCCAAAAATCATAACTTGACATACAAGTCTCTTTTGAGAAAACTTTGTGAATAAAAGTTGTATACTTTGTGATGGACTAAAACTTTCATGTTGCAAGTTTTGTTTGAATCCATTTTCATCTTGATGAAAATATGGGACAAAGTTAGGAAAAAATAAGAAAGTTTCATAACTTAGAAAATTTCTAAGTTATGAAATTTTTCCATTTTAAACCCTAATTTTCATTTTGGGTTTCTTGATGAACAAGTTTCATAATTTGACATGTCTTGATGAAAAATAACTCTTGGCACTTGATTTTAACCAAAAAGTCAAAGTTTGACTTTTCAGTGTACAGTCAAATTTTGATCAGTTGACTGGAAAATTCATCTGTCAATCCTATGCATTTGAGATCTTTTGAACTTTTTGAATGGGTCAAGACAATGTAATTGAGTCCTTGAGTCCATGTGTGAGCTTGATTTGCCATTGGTTAGGTCAAACAGTCAAAAATTGCCTTTGTGCAGTCAAAACCCTAAAAATGACCATTTTGCCCTTTTGGTGATCTGATCAAATTTCTTGTGGAGTTGTGATCCAAACTTGATCAAATGGTTCATATGAGTTCATAATATTGATGTGGGTAAAATTTCATGAGGTTTGACTGTCAATTGGCCACAGTTGACTTTTTCCCCAATACAGCTGATTTATAGGTTAATTGTCCAATTGACTGGGCAAAAATTTGAATCAAGGCTTGAGACTTGGTATGGACAAACTTGTGAGTCCAACATGAAGTATGAAAGTCACTTTGGGCATTGTAGGTCAAAATATCTCTGTGCAAACTCAAACCCTAATTTAGGTCAACAGTGCAAGGAGGTGTCTTGAGCAGAGTAAACCCTAGCTTGATCTTGAGTTCCAAGAGTCTTGTGATGAGAAATGTTGATGAAATGAGAGGGAAAATTTTGGGGTACAACACTAACCATTCCAAATGCATAGAAAATATCAGGCATGGTATTACACAAATACCTCAGAGAACCAACCATCTGGTTGAAGGTTGTATCATTTACATCCTCTCCATCAGAGTCCAACTTCTGATTTGTATCAACAAGTGTGATAGCAAATTTTTAACTCTCTAGCTTAAATCTCTTCAGAAGCTCAAGTTCATATTTCATCTAATGCAAAATGATTCCTTTCTCAGAGTATATAAATCCCATCCTAGAAAGAAACTCATTTTCCCAAGATCTGTCATCTCAAACTCATTCATCAGAACCATCTTGAACTCAACTATCTCTTGTTCAGAACTTCATGTGAGAAATATGCCATCAACATACAAACATACCAGAATCATATTACCTTCTGAAGTGTGTTGAACATAAACACCATACTCCATCTCACACTTTTGAAACCCTTGTCCCTTTAAAAATGAATCAATCTTCAAATTCCAAGCTCTGGGCGCTTACTTCAATCCATACAAGGCTTTGTGTAATTTGAACACCATCCCTGCCTAATTCTTTTTCTCAAATCTATGAGGTTGTGATATGTATACCTCTTCTTGTAATGGACCATTCAGAAATGCATATTTTACATCTAAGTGCATCTCAGGTCAATTCCTATTAGCAGCTATTGCAATCACTAGTTTGATTGTTTCATGTCTCGCTACAGGTGCAAACACTTCAGAGTAATCTAGGCCAGGCTTCTGTAGAAAGCCTCTTTATACTAATCTTGCTTTGTGTTTGCCAATTGATCCATATGGCTTTAGCTTCTTCTTGAAAACCCATCTAACGCTGATGACTTTCTTTCCTTTTGTAAGTTCTGTCAGCTTCCAAGTCTTGCTTCTCTCTATAGCATCAAGTTCTTCTTTCATGGCCTGCAACCAGACTTGCTGCTTAAGAGCCTCTTTCGTACTCACGGATTCAGAGTCTACTAACATTGCACACTAAATAACTTCTCCTTCGGAGTCTACTTTAGTGTCTTGAAACATGTCAAACTCTATAAATCTTCTTGGGATGTTCTGACTCTTTGTTGCCTCTGAACTAGAACTTCAGGACCTTTGACACCAGAACTTTCCCCTTCAGAAGCTCTTGCTTCAGAATTTTGACTTTCTCCAGAACCTTGACTTTCTTCAAAGTCTATAAAATTCTCAGAGTCTGAATCACCATCGGAGTCAGAATCATCTTCTCCTTCTGTATCTTCTTCAGAGTCAGGATCTTTACCAGCTTCAGAAACATGTGTTTCTGACTTTTCTTCAGGAGTTCTCTCATTAGAGTCAGGACGAGATCTTTCCCAATTCCAAACTTTTGATTCTTTTATAATGACGTCTCTGCTGAACTCAACTTTGTTAGTTTATGGACAATAAAGTTTGTACGAACCTGTACTGTGGTACCCCACCAGTAATATTACTTTACTTCTATCATCCAACTTTTGTCTTCTGGCTTCTGAAACATGTTTGTAACATATAGAACCAAACACCTTCAGATGACTAACACTTTGCTTATCTCTAGTCCACTTCTAAATATGAATTATTTCCTTCAATTTCTTTGTTGGACATCTGTTGAGCACATAACATGCAGTGGCAACAGCTTCTCCCCACAGAGTATGAGAAAGCTTATTCTCTTTCAGCATGCTCCTCGCCATATCAAGCAAAGTACAATTTCTGCTTTCAGCAAGACAATTGTGTTGAGGAGTGTGATACGGTGGCAGAACTGACTTGAGGTTTCGCGTTTGTTTTCGCAAATGTTTCAGTTTAGCAAGAGTCGCCACCGACTTTTTTTTTTATCTTAAGGAAAGGTCAAAAAGCACAGGAAAGACCTTTGAGATGTTTTCTTGGGTTCGGGGAGTAGATTATAGAAAGGGAAGGTATTAGCACCCCTTCTATCCATGGTTGTCCATGGGCTCTTAGTTACTTGCTTTGCTTTTCAATTGTTTGAAATGGTGCTTTTGTGTGTGGTTTTGAAAGATGTTTTGAAAAGAGGTCATCATTGTGGCAACCTTTGTAATGATTCGTGTTTGAATGTATACAAAGGTGTTTTTTTCTTTTGAAAAGTTTTCAATGTTTGAAAGTAGGGTTTTGAAATTGTGTTGTGAAGTGTGTTTTGAAAAATAGCAAGGATGTTTTTGCAAGCTTGATCAAGTAACTAGGAGCTATCTATCCTATTTTACTCAAAGATTTTTCTTATGTTTTTAACCCTTTTAATAGTGATGTTTCACCATTGTATTTGGTGAATAACCTTGTGTTATGATATTAACGGGACAGGCGCGGGTCATTGTATAGACCATGATAGCAATAGTGTCAAGTATTTTTGGCAATTTTTCTTAAGGGACTTGATCATTTTGTTTAGGCAACTCAGATAGCGTCATCGAGGGACTATGATATTTTGTTTTGTTTTTGTTTTGCCAAAGTACTTGACATGCAACCATGGCTCATTTTTGAAGGCAACAAGTGGATTGAAACCCTAGGGGGTGCAAGTGTGCATTGTGTTTGTTTTTCATGCATGTTTATCTTGGATTAGGTCAAACTTAGTTGTTGATTTTATTTGCATACAAACCCTAGGTCTAACCATGACATAATTGAAAGCATTTAAAGGTGCAAGAATTTAAAGCCTACACTATTACAACATGATATAGGGAGGGGGTACAAATTTGAATTGGGGGTATTTGACAAGAAATTAAATTCTAAATTATTACAACCAAATCGAATGTATAAGACAATATTTAAATGTGCAATAATTAAATAAAATACAACAAATAAATGTTAAATAAAATGTATTATGCAAAAAGTTTTTATGTATGTAAAAAGTATTTTTTTAATATGAAATGTAAATAATAATAAAAAAAAGGTCAATTTTAATTATTTTGTTATTTAGGGCAAAAACCGTAATTTTTAAATAAATAGTTTTATTTATTAATTATATACAATAATATATTAATTTATACAAAAAATAAAAGTATATTGTAAAAAAAGATATTTTTAGTGTAAGATATTAATAAAAATGAAAGTGTATTATTTTTATATTTTTGACCTAATTATTTAATAAAATAAAGTATATAAGTACATATATATATATATATATATATATATATATATATATATACATATATATATATATATATATATATATATATATATATATATATATATATATATATATATATATATATATATATATATATATATATATATATATATATATATATATATATATTAAACATTAAATATATAAGAATAAAAATTAATTATTTACAAAAAAATGTGTATATTCAAGAAAATGTTTTTAAGTGTGTATAAAAATAATAAATAAAAATAAGCATATTTTTTACATTATTCTTTGAGTCTTAATAAAAAAAGAAAATAAATTGTTTACATATTTATACTAGTAATAATGAAAATAAATATCAAATAAATATGGAAAAATATAAAAATAAATTTTAAGTATTTTTTATGTTAGAAAATAAAAAAATCAAAATCGGAAATGAAACAAAAATATAAAAATGACAAATGTACAAGAAATGGGCCAGGGGGGTGTAAATAGAAAAGTGGGGTGTCAAAAGCAAAGGAAACTAGGCCCAGCCCAGAATCCACTTCTTCTTCTTCCTTTGAACTGACCTGCGCGCACTTTGTACAGAAAATGCTATCTCCTGATTCCTTGATTTTTTGACAAAACTCATAACATGAAACTTGTAGAGCATCAAACAACGAATCCAACCATGTAAAAAACTTAAGCTAACTCTCAAAGACCAGAGAGAATTTCTCTGGCCCTAATTTATAACCTAGTTTTTTCAGAAAGTTCATGGGTAAATTCTCCTAGCACGATTAATGTAAATGAAAACTAAGCATATGTATGGCTTCAGGGCCATGAGTACAACATATTTCATTTACAAACCTAAGCCTAACTATTCCTAAATAGAGAGATAGAAGTTCATGAAATACCTATTTCAGTTGACTTCGAGCTGGCCAATGCAGCAACTTCCAAGAGTGTTTGAGTTTCTTTTGAGCATACCTAAGGTCCAAAGAAGCTTTTCCAATGCCTAGCTTGTTTTGAAACAGCTTGAATCGTGCTACAGAACTCAACCTGCCAAGATTTGAAACAAAAATGGAAATGTGTGTTAATGGTGTTTCAGCAACTTGTGGATGATCAGGATAGCTCAGGTAGGTTGTTTGGAAGGTGTTTGAAGTATGTTTGGGCAAAACGCACGATGAAATATGGAGATGGAGATGGTTCTGCAGAGCTTGCCCTGTTTTGCAGAAAAACAGTGATTTTGTGTACAAGGAGGTTTGAGAGGCAAAGGGGTCGTGTTTCTGGCTTGTTGGGAGGTATGAAACTGGTTTATAATGTTTGTGTAAGTTAGTTTTTTCAGACGTGAGAGATTGCTTCTGTTTTGCAAGTTTCTTCTACTTGAAGCAAAAGAGTGGAAGTGATGTTATAGCTTTGTACAAGCCCTCCTATCACCCTGCACACAACACTCTTGGCCCCTCTAATTCATGGATTTGGTTTGCAGTATCAGATTTTGTTCAAGGCCCAAGGCTTAGTGTTTTGACATAAAGTAACCTTTTGCAAAAATGGCAATATACCTTTTACCATTTAGGGCTTAATCTTGTATGCAATGTCCAAATGACCAAGATAATACCTTACCTCAATGGTTATGCATTAAATTATGGAGTACAAACTGGTTTTGAGGCCTGTAATTGTGAACCAAACTAGCTAGATCAGATTTTCAAATTGGTATGAACATGTATTGGCCATGGACAAGAGTGAGTTTTTGCCAACTTCAAGCATTCGATTCTCTCTAACCACAAGGGTGTTTGAGGAGTTCTTGGATAATTTAGAAATATTGGAACATGTACTATAATCCTTATTTGAAATGCAACTTGAAACTCCAAGTGGAACTAGGTGAAAAATAGCCTAGAAGATGGGTCAAAATCCTGCCTAAATTAGGGCAAAATTTCTCTAAGTTAAAAGTTTTAGGTACCCTTGTTCCAAAAATCATAACTTGACATACAAGTCTCTTTTGAGAAAACTTTGTGAATAAAAGTTGTATACTTTGTGATGGACTAAAACTTTCATGTTGCAAGTTTTGTTTGAATCCATTTTCATCTTGATGAAAAAATGGGACAAAGTTAGGAAAAAATAAGAAAGTTTCATAACTTAGAAAATTTCTAAGTTATGAAATTTTTCCATTTTAAACCCTAATTTGCATTTTGGGTTTCTTGATGAACAAGTTTCATAATTTGACATGTCTTGATGAAAAATAACTCTTGGCACTTGATTTTAACCAAAAAGTCAAAGTTTGACTTTTCAGTGTACAGTCAAATTTTGATCAGTTGACTGGAAAATTCATCTGTCAATCCTATGCATTTGAGATCTTTTGAACTTTTTGAATGGGTCAAGACAATGTAATTGAGTCCTTGAGTCCATGTGTGAGCTTGATTTGCCATTGGTTAGGTCAAACAGTCAAAAATTGCCTTTGTGCAGTCAAAACCCTAAAAATGACCATTTTGCCCTTTTGGTGATCTGATCAAATTTCTTGTGGAGTTGTGATCCAAACTTGATCAAATGGTTCATATGAGTTCATAATATTGATGTGGGTAAAATTTCATGAGGTTTGACTGTCAATTGGCCACAGTTGACTTTTTCCCCAATACAGCTGATTTATAGGTTAATTGTCCAATTGACTGGGCAAAAATTTGAATCAAGGCTTGAGACTTGGTATGGACAAACTTGTGAGTCCAACATGAAGTATGAAAGTCACTTTGGGCATTGTAGGTCAAAATATCTCTGTGCAAACTCAAACCCTAATTTAGGTCAACAGTGCAAGGAGGTGTCTTGAGCAGAGTAAACCCTAGCTTGATCTTGAGTTCCAAGAGTCTTGTGATGAGAAATGTTGATGAAATGAGAGGGAAAATTTTGGGGTACAACACTAACCATTCCAAATGCATAGAAAATATCAGGCATGGTATTACACAAATACCTCAGAGAACCAACCATCTGGTTGAAGGTTGTATCATTTACATCCTCTCCATCAGAGTCCAACTTCTGATTTGTATCAACAAGTGTGATAGCAAATTTTTAACTCTCTAGCTTAAATCTCTTCAGAAGCTCAAGTTCATATTTCATCTAATGCAAAATGATTCCTTTCTCAGAGTATATAAATCCCATCCTAGAAAGAAACTCATTTTCCCAAGATCTGTCATCTCAAACTCATTCATCAGAACCATCTTGAACTCAACTATCTCTTGTTCAGAACTTCATGTGAGAAATATGCCATCAACATACAAACATACCAGAATCATATTACCTTCTGAAGTGTGTTGAACATAAACACCATACTCCATCTCACACTTTTGAAACCCTTGTCCCTTTAAAAATGAATCAATCTTCAAATTCCAAGCTCTGGGCGCTTACTTCAATCCATACAAGGCTTTGTGTAATTTGAACACCATCCCTGCCTAATTCTTTTTCTCAAATCTATGAGGTTGTGATATGTATACCTCTTCTTGTAATGGACCATTCAGAAATGCATATTTTACATCTAAGTGCATCTCAGGTCAATTCCTATTAGCAGCTATTGCAATCACTAGTTTGATTGTTTCATGTCTCGCTACAGGTGCAAACACTTCAGAGTAATCTAGGCCAGGCTTCTGTAGAAAGCCTCTTTATACTAATCTTGCTTTGTGTTTGCCAATTGATCCATATGACTGAAAAATTCATCTGTCAATCTTATGCATTTGAGATCTTTTGAACTTGTTGAATGGGTCAAGACAATGTCATTGAGTCCCTGAGTCCATTTGTGAGCTTGATTTGCCATTGGCTAGGTCAAACAGTCAAAAATTGCCTTTGTGCAGTCAAAACCCTAAAAATGACCATTTTGCCCTTTTGGTGATCTGATCAAATTTCTTGTGGAATTGTGATCCAAACTTGATCAAATGGTTCATATGAGTTCATAATGTTGATATGGGTCAAATTTCATGAGGTTTGACTATCAATTGGCCACAGTTGGCTTTTTCCCTAATACAGCTGATTTCTAGGTCAACTGTCCAATTGACTGGGCAAAAATTTGAATCGAGACTTGAGACTTGGTATGGACAAACTTGTGAGTCCAACATGAAGTATGAAAGTCACTTTGGGCATTGTAGGTCAAAAAGGTCATGTGCAAACTCAAACCCTAATTTAGGTCAACAGTGCAAGGAGGTGTCTTGAGCAGAGCAAACCCTAGCTTGATCTTGAGTTCCAAGAGTCTTGTGATGAGAAATGTTGATGTAATGAGAGGGAAAATTTTGGGGTACAACAGTTGCCCCTGTTCAATCTTCTTGAACCTGAAGAGTTAGATTGGCAAGTTTGCCTTTCGCGACTCGAAGGTAAAAGAGGATTGGACACTAGAGTGCCCGTAAATTTGCACTCGTCAAAACATAGATGCGGGAATGAGCTTAAAGATGCCATTTGGAGATGGTAGAATCTTGCTAGAGATGGGCTTATAGATTCCATCCAAGAATCTTTGTTGAATTGCAATGCTGTAGGTTAGAAGAATAAGCATCAAAATGGTATTCGTGTCTGGAATGCCATTGAATTGTATCTGGAGACTGAGTTTGTATGAGAAAAAGAATGGCGTCCGTGTCTGGCGCGTATCTGAGTTGTAACTGTATTTGAATTTTGAATGAATATCAGAATGATTGTCGTGTCTTGAGTGTATCTGTATTGTATCTAGGTAACAGAGAAACATCTGTGTATGGAGCAACTGTGTGCTGGGGATAAACTATGAATGAGTGACAGAATGGCAACCGTGTCTGGAGCGTATCTGGACTGTATCTGAAGTTGAGATATGTATAAGTAGTAGAATGACTGTCGTGTCTGGGGTGTATTCGTACTGTAACCGGGATCTGAATAAGTGACAGAATGACCTCTATGGCGACTGCACTGGGGGGATCAAACTGCTGGTGTAAAGGACAGGACGGCATCCGTGTTTGGAGCGTACCTGAACTTGTAGTTGATAGTTGAATCTGATTGAGAGATAGAATGATCGCCGTGTCTGGAGCGTATCTAGTCTGTATCTGGTTGCTGAAGTCTGAATGAGTAATAGAATGACCGCCGTGTCTGGGGTGTATCCATATTGTATTTTTACTTGAAGTTCTGAATAAGTAATAGAATGACCGCCGCGTCTGGGGTGTATCCATACTGTATCTGAATAATTGTTAATGATAGCTTTTTAATCTTATCCTGAAAAGGGTAAAACGTTAGCTAAAACACGAAGTTATATTGCATGATATGTATGATGCAATGAACTGTAATCCATGTTTATGATATATGAATGTAATGGTTACGCATGTAAGCTGAGTAACTGTCTTGCTGAAGAAAATAAATCCTTGATAACTGGAGATAATGAAATATTTGATTGCTGTCGGGGAAAGTAAATCCTTGACCAAAGCTGGGGATTCCAGAAAATCTTTTGAAGATGAGAAATCCTTGTTGACTGTTGACTGCTTGGGGAATAAGGAAAACTCTGAAAATCTCTACTGGGGAGTTAAAACCTGGGAGACTTCTGCTGGAGAAATGAGACTCAGAATTTTCAATCTGCTGGGAAATAACTTTGTAGGGAGAATGTTTAGACTAATCTGGCTCCACTGAGGATTGGGTTTTCAGGGTTTTCGGGCTCTACTGGGGATCTTGAAGCTTTAACTCTGATGGGAATTTTGAAACTTTACTCAGTTGGGGAATCAAGTTTTAGACTGCACTGGCTCCACTGCAGATCTTGAAGCTTAACTTCGCTGGGGAAATATACTCCAAATTTAGCCTTGTTGAGGATCTGAATGACGTATCTGATCGGGACTTTATAAGTCTATTGGGATACTAACTGCAAGTATATAGTTTAGTCGTTCTAGTTTTAAATGATTATCGAACCCACAGAGACTGAGGATCAATCGCATACGATCTAATGTTACAATTTGTTTAACTAAGCGATGAATATTTGATTTTAGGGGGGAAACAGTTTAATTAAAAATAATAGTAATAGTTATACCGGTATGTGATAGTCGGACTTCGGGAATTCGGTGAATCGCTTGGCCTATAAAGTATTTCGGTAAAAACTAATTGTTTAAAAACCTAAGACATACACTCTCGTGTTCATGAAATAAGTTATGCTACTAAACCTAGTGGATGCACTTTAAATTTAATAACACCTTTTGAAAACAATTTGAGTTTAATTAATTTATTAAAACACTCTCGTATATTTAAAAATCAATGTTTCGTTACCACTATTTGGGTTAAACCCCAGCTCTCGCGGTGTTGGGTACTTCGTAAATGTCAACAGTAGAAGGAGACGAAGGCGGTGTAGCAGGATGGTGGAGGTCAAAAAGCCAGTTTGCTCTATTATGCACACTAGTGATAGGGTTCGGGAGCTTAAACTGGTGGACAATCTCATGATTAATTAACAGCTCAAATTGATCTGGCCCAAGGTTCCCGATAAAGCTAGTGTTGAAGCAGAATTCAATGTTCATCGGCTTTATTCCATAATGCGGGGTTGATCCAAGCATAGGCTTGCGGAGTCCAATTACATTTGATAGCATAGTGACTAAACCACCCAAAAGGATTGGTGCATTTGGAGTCTGGATAATACGCTCCATGTTAGCTAGCATATAAGCGGCACGGTTTACCGGATGGCTCTGGGATGTACAGTACATAATGAAGAGCTCATCGCGGGACACGGATGTAACATTCTGTTGTTTACCAAAAAGGGTATGGGTGATGATCTTGTGAAAGTACCTGATAGCCGGGTTATGGATGCACTCAGAATAAAGATCAGACGGCTCTGGATGGCTATTGCCAGCGATGCTTCCCCAGAAAAAATCAAGATCAGAATCAAGCAAGAGGTCCTCCTGGGTCATAGTGATAACATCAGGTCCAAAAGGGAACCCTAGCAGGTGGCTAAACTCCCTGAGGTTATAGGTGTAGTCCATGTCAAACATCCTGAAAGTGATCAACCCACGGTTGAATCCTATCCCGTGATTTTGAATGAAGCTCAGGGTGCTCAGGAACTCAAGGGTCAGCTTCTTGTAAGTACAGTACCGTCTTCGGATAGGATCAGTGTCCCAGCCAATCTGATGTAGAAAATACATGACACTCTCACGAATGCCAAGAGCGGTCATAGCATGGTCATCAGCGTAGATTGTAGGGCACATTTCCCGCTCAGCCAGATCCTCAAAGCGTCTTCTTTGGTGCCTGCTTCTCAAAGTGACATTCATGAAGTTTACACGTGCCATAGAGCTAAATATGAAAGCAAAAGAATTACCCCCCTGAAAATATTTAATAAATGTTTGAAAAAAACTAAGTTAGTATTTTCAGGTTAAGAATTTGCCGAAGTTAAATCAAAAAGAAAAAGAACGTTTAAAGGGAAAATAAAAATAGAAGAAAACAGAAAGGAGTAAGATATGCAATCATGAAAATTTTAAAGATTAAGAAAAAGAAAAAATAAAAACATGTTAAAATAGTAAAAATAATTAAAATAAAACATGGGTTGCCTCCCACGAAGCGCCTTTATTTTATGTCGACGGTTCGACAGATAATACCTATTCAGTTAGGTATTGGGGTAGGTGGCTCACTTAACTGAAGATAAGCCGAATAGTTGATATTTCCGACGTTAAAGTAGTGCTTTAGGCGCTGGCCATTGACTATGAATGGTTCGATAGAATTTCCTTTAATTTCTATCGCACCACTTGGGAAAACTTTGTTAATTTCGAATGGTCCTGACCATCTGGAACGTAATTTTCCCGGGAAAAGTTTCAGTCTAGAGTTGAATAGGAGTACGATGTCTCCTTCCTTAAATTCTTTCCGCGAGATACATTTATCGTGCCATTTTTTTGTTCTTTCCTTATAGATTCTAGCATTTTCATAAGTGTCTAAACGTAATTCTTCTAATTCATGGATATCTAATACTCGTTTCTCGCCAGGAATCTGGTAATTTAAATTAAGGGTTTTAATGGCCCAATAAGCTTTATGTTCTAATTCTACTGGAAAATGACAAGATTTTCCATAAACTAATTTAAACGGCGTTGTTCCGATAGGGGTTTTAAAAGCTGTCTGATATGCCCAAAGAGCATCATTTAGCTTGGAGGACCAGTCTTTTCTGGATGTGGCTACGGTTTTCTCAAGGATTTGTTTTATCTCCCTATTTGACACTTCCACTTGTCCGCTCGTTTGAGGATGGTATGGTGTGGCTATGCGATGTTTAATGCCATATTTGGAAAGTAATTTTTCGAAAATTCTAGAGATAAAATGGGAACCACCATCACTGATTACTAGTCTTGGTACACCGAATCGTGGGAAGATAATATGCTTGAATAGTTTTAGTACCACGCGTGTATCGTTTGTGGGTGCGGCGATGGCTTCAATCCATTTTTATACGTAGTCAACGGCTACCAAAATATACTTATTTCCAAAAGATGCGGGGAATGGTCCCAATAAATCAATGCCCCATACATCGAAAATTTCTACTTCGAGGATTCCTTTTTGCAGCATTTCGTCGCGTCTAGATATATTTCCTGTGCGTTGACATCTATCGCAGTTCATAATTGCTACGTGGACGTCTTTCCATAAGGTAGGCCAAAAGAAGCCAGCTTGAAGTATTTTTGCACAAGTTTTTGACGTACTAGCGTGTCCACCATAAGGGGCGGAATGGCAATGGGAAATGACGTCGTCTATTTCATCGTTAGGAACGCAGCGAAGGTAGATACCATCGGCGCCTCTTTTAAAAAGTAATGGTTCATCCCAAAAGTAGTGTTTAAGATCATGGAAGAATTTCTTCAGTTGTTGGCACGTTAAGTCAGGTGGTAAAACACCGGCAGCTAAATAGTTGACGAAATCAGCGTACCATGGTAATGTGGTGTTGGTACAAATGGCTTTTACTACCGCAGTTGTTAAAGGTTCATTGTGTTGATCTAAAATGTCGGTAGGAGCTATCTCTAGCTTAGCAATAAGGCGTTCATAAGGGAAATCTTCGTTTATGGGAACACTCTCAGTTTGGATTCCATCTAATCTTGATAAATGGTCAGCTACCACGTTTTCAGTTCCTCTTTTGTCTTTTATTTCCAAGTCAAATTCTTGTAGGAGTAGGATCCATCGGAGTAGTCGCAGTTTGGCGTCTTTCTTTCTTAGTAAGTATCGGATCGCGGCATGATCCGTGTAAATAATGATTTTGGTGCCTACTAAGTAGGAACGAAATTTATCCAATGCGAATAGATTAAGGGTGATCAGTTCCTCAATTTGCCAATAGATAGACGAAAACCATAACGGAGCATAAACCATCGTTACCAAACTATAATAGTGTTCCTTCCGAACTTTTCTCAAATCATTCACAACATCATAATCCAACAATTACCAATCATCATGAGATCCACCTCTGACACTTTCGCATCCTTCCATGCAGAACAACATGTCTCTCAACTCATTTCCAAACAACATTTTTCGATTGAGCTCGTCTCAACAACTGCAATAACAACCACCCATGTCCAAAAAGTTTATAATTCCTCAACCGACTTCAAAGTCTCTTCCTATGAGAATACTTCTACCACACTTGGAAACATTTTCATATAAAGGAAATATACTTTTATCTCCTTGCAGTTTCAAACAGAACATCAATCCAACAATCCAAACACAAGATACGGATCCCAAAGTTATCCGAAAATACGAACACTAACGTCATACAACAACCTACTACAACACATCTTTCGACAACATCGGAATAAAATTCCTTTATCGATACTTTACATCCTTCTTCACTCTTTCAATTTTTCAACAAGAACACTCAACGTCCAACACAATTATTTCCTTCGATACAGGCCTCCCAAGCATAAAATTATATTCTATAATGAAGGTAATTACTTGTAGATTCTATAACTTCATGAATCGCTCAAATCCAAGTTACGAGTAAAAAGTTATCATCTTTGCAATGAGACTGGTTCATAATTCCCGCATGCAGAATTTTCCAAAATTCAGCATCAGACCCAAATATTAAAATGCATTTTTCTCCTTCTTCACGAACTTTCCGAAGACAAATCTTATATGCAAACTATATGGAATTTCGTAAGCTTTCCAAAAAGTCAATAACCGCTTTGATCGGAATCACGAGTAAAAAGTTATACCACTTTTACTAACAGCTGCTCCAAAATTACAAAAATCTGAATTTGAGATTGACGAACATAAGTTCCATCTTTCTCTCTTTCTTCCAAAATTCACCCACATCCTTTCTTTTTATCCAACTACGAAAATCATCCGATATTAATCCAACTATACTAAAGACATACAATCCGACGAGTTAATCCCTTCAACTTATCATTTTCTTTGGAATAGACTTTATTCTCAATTGTCTTAAATTCACCGTCAAAACACCTACCCACATTTTCAACTTGACCGATACAGATTCATGAGTCCATACTCTCGCCGGTTCGCAACAACAGCGACTCAATGACCTTTGCACTCTTCCAATCAATGTCGCCTTCAACAACTTCATGATACTTGATGAAATAGTGTAAATTACAACCATCCAAAATAACTCGCACACCAAGTTTTCAACACAATTCTTCGAACATAACAACATACATTGACTTTAGTGGCCTGCTACCATAGGAGATTAGTCCAATTACTACACTAATAGTATCCAAAATATTCCTCAAGGCAATCAACTAAGGTTCAGTTCCACTTTCCGACCATTAGAGATCAAAACATAATTTAGCCATTTTCCACAAAACCACACAGTACGCGCCGTGAAGGCCAGCGCGCACTGCGATGACAGCAAAAATATACAGTTTGCGCCGCGACCACTAGTTGGCGCCGCGAACTGTACGAGACAGAAAGGGATTTTTGCATGACGGCATCTCTTCAACGCAGTTTAATCCAATTTCCCATACGAGTTCACTAGCATACCAAAATTCTTGAATCTATATCACCTTCGCATTCAGGAAGCATCCAAACTTCAACAACATTTGCATTGTCGCCGTCAGCAACATTCTGAACCGGCATATCACAACTGAAGCGCATCCGAGAAGAAAAGCTTCTCTCCCACTTATCGCAATCTTATCCCTGCAATCAAGTGATCCAAAACAAAGAAGTACCAACAGTGTTTTCAAACACTTATTGCGTACCAAGGGTAATGACACTGACATAACAACTTGGCCGGACAGACCGACCATGCTCTGATACCACTATTGTAACACCCTCTAAAACCCCAAATAAATTTTCGCAAATAATTAAAATTATAATTTCAGAGTACATGTATTAACGAGGATGTCACAATTCTCTTTTAATAAAAACAAGTTCCTGTCATGCATAACATAGAAGCAACTCATACATGTTTACACAGCGGAATAATTTAATTAACAAAACCAATGTTATAATATTTTTAAAATCATCAGGGATTAACACCTGGAAAATATCAACATCATATTATAACAAACATAAGGAAATAAACGAGTCTGACTAAAACAGCTCGACAAACAAACGTTCCCGGAGTTACAACTACCAGAGCATGACCCGGACAATACTTAAACGGAAATAAACTAGAAACAACAAGCCTTCGCCAAGCACCTGAACGAAGCTCCTCAATCTGAAATATTCAACAGTAAGGGTGAGCATCTCAACTATACATTTGATTATACGTTCATAACGATCAATTCAGAAAAATCATAAGCATCACCCAACAGTTAGCATGTTTCATAGTTTACGAAAACCTTTACAATTCATATGTTCATAATATATTACTTTTCGTACTTATAATTAACATCACACATCATTAACAATTTAGCAACAATACATGCATACGATCAATTAAATACAACATTGGAAAATCATCCATTCATGTTATATTCAATATAATGCAACACACCCATGCATGTGGTACCATTTTACCGCCCCATTAAATCTCGGGTCACGGATAACTCACCGTTCCATTATATCGCGGACACGGCTACCACCTCAACGTTCCATTAAATCGCGGACACGTATATTGGCCACCATGTTAATTCCACACAATGGGAATTAACAAATACAACATGATATGTAAAGTATGTAACACTCAGCATACTATTAACATCAAGAAAACATATCATGCAACATCAACAATATCAATCATAACAGGATATGGATAGTATGTAACCACTCAGCATACTATTAAACATCAACCAATCATATCAAGTTATATCATAATTCATGCTTGATAACATCATCTAAAAGCATGACAATAACATCCATGTAGTGTTGGTATCATAACATACAAACGTTATTCGATACAAGCATCAATCAACACTAGGAAATCAATAAATAGCATATTCAAAACATGTCAAACACTGCACATCAAAACAGGATCAATCCGTACATAACAATATCCATTTTGCATAACTCAAAGCAACACATCGATTGAAAACACAATTCCTTTCTACGTTAGTGAATTTCCAATCTTAAGGACAGCATTACTTCACTTAAGGTCTTATTTTTCAAATCATACACAACTCAGAATTTTCGTCTCAAAACATCCTATTTTATCAACAATTCTTTCATCAACAACAAGTTTATAAAATTGACCTTAAGTTACATATTACCCGTCCTTTAGGGAAATCCTAACAACATTGAGGTTATCCCTAGAATTACCTAAGGGAAACTCTCGATCATGCAAATATACTCCAGATCCACCATAGGAACCTAAAATCCTTAATTGACTCATAAAATTTGAGAACCTAAACCTTTTCTAACAAGGTTCAACCCTAAGGTTATTGATCCCTAAGAACATCTAAAAATTGGGGTTCTCCCTACGATTATCCAAAATCAACCGTACCTAAACCCATAAGCAAAAGTAAATCGAGTAGTAGCCCCCCTTACCTTATCAAATTGCAGCTTCGAACTCTTGAGCGATTGTCCGTCGTTCTTCAGAGCTCCAATCCCAAATATCTCCAAACACCTCACTAAAATACATAACAACCAAATTCACTTATAAACATAAACACTTTCTCCAATAATCACTTATTAAAATAAGCTCTTAAAGCTACTTAATTCCTCATAATCATATATAAAATTTCACTAGCTTTCCAACGCATCAAACGGCGCCTAAATCGGAGTTACGGTTCAAAAGTTATGGCCGAAACGATTTTTGGGAAAAACCTACCCGAGCATCACACAGAAGATCAACACGGGTGCCCGTGTTGTGCAACACGGCCCGTGTTGATGACTCTGCAACACCATATTTCACGTTTTTAAGCTTCCCAAAATCACCCCCAACTCATTCCTAATCATCCCCAAACATCCTAAAACCATCAAAATCGAATTCCTATCATATAGCAATGATCTAAAGCATACAATAGGATCAATACCACATCAAAACCCAATCAATTCCATTCATGTTTCATCATCACAACAACCATGGCATCAAGAATCCATCATCCCTACAAATCCCTAACTCATATAGAATATATATCACAACTTATTCATAGTAAAAGAATGATCAACCCCTTACCTTGGATAATCTGCAGCTCCTGCAACTTCCTCGATCAATCTTCTCCTTCTTCTCCTTTCTCTTCTTTACACGTTCTCTGAGTTCCAAAATCCCAAAATCTCAGTTTTACGTGAAAGTGAGCAAAAGTGACATATAAGTCCCAAATAACATTTTACTTCACTTGTACCCCCTCTTTTACCAACAACATCATAGCCCAATAATCCTTATTTTCTACAATTATTTATAAAATAAATAATAATCCTTTTATTTTATATTAACCCAAATAAAATAATTTTATTGGTTTCAAATAAAATAACTCTTATTAAGATAATTCCAAATAAATAGAACTGGGGTGTTACAACTCTCCCCCACTTAGGATATTTTCGTCCTCGAAAATCCAATCGACACAACCACTCTCAACACCAATTCTGGACATACCAAACACTCAACGTATTATCAACCAACAACTGTTGCACTCAGGCACACAGCGTCGTCTTTTCGTCTTAACAATATTACATGGTCAACTTAGCGACCATATCGACACCAAAACATACACAACTAATCATAACGATATACCCGATATTAGCTCATCGACACCCTCAACACCATCTTGATACATCGCTTATGAAGTAATAACATCCGCAAACTACTTATACTTGAACATACAACCATCATATTATCATCTTGACAACATTCTTAATACAAACTCGCGCGCCAATTCATTCCTTAATATACGAATTCCAATTATCAACCAAATACTTACAACTTGATTACTCTCGTCATATCACTCTTATAGTGACATCCATATAACCGACCAAATCACCTTTAACACAATCTGAAATATTACCATTCCTTTTAGTAATCAACACTGACATCACAACAACGAAAACAAAATTCTCATAACATCTGCTTACGGGTCTTAATCCAAAAATTATATACAACTCTCCATAAACCAACAACCACATTAATATCCTTATTAAATCAACTGACATTTATAATAGACCAACATACTCTGGCACATCACGCTTCAGGTGTGCAACTCTGATTACTTATAAAGTATCAACTCTACCAAGTTTACTCCAATTGCCACTCTTGGATGAAACATTCATATACTTCCATGAATTCCCAATTGTCATAAAACATAACTACGACTTTATCATCTTTTTAGTAACATAATCCTCAAAAATCGTCTTAAAAACATAACCACATTACAACCACATATAGTACATGGGTCCAATTAATTCCAACAAGATGACTCATCTTCTTCCAACCAAACTCGCACTTTAATAAACAAACTTATAATTTCACTTCTTTTAAATAGCAACAAGAAACAAAAATAACAACATATTCTTCAGAATGCACTATACTAGTCGACACAACACATCTATCCATCAACTATGATTCCGTCTACTATCAACAATAGATTAAGGGTGATCAGTTCCTCAATTTGCCAATAGATAGACGAAAACCATAACGGAGCATAAACCATCGTTACCAAACTATAATAGTGTTCCTTCCGAACTTTTCTCAAATCATTCACAACATCATAATCCAACAATTACCAATCATCATGAGATCCACCTCTGACACTTTCGCATCCTTCCATGCAGAACAACATGTCTCTCAACTCATTTCCAAACAACATTTTTCGATTGAGCTCGTCTCAACAACTGCAATAACAACCACCCATGTCCAAAAAGTTTATAATTCCTCAACCGACTTCAAAGTCTCTTCCTATGAGAATACTTCTACCACACTTGGAAACATTTTCATATAAAGGAAATATACTTTTATCTCCTTGCAGTTTCAAACAGAACATCAATCCAACAATCCAAACACAAGATACGGATCCCAAAGTTATCCGAAAATACGAACACTAACGTCATACAACAACCTACTACAACACATCTTTCGACAACATCGGAATAAAATTCCTTTATCGATACTTTACATCCTTCTTCACTCTTTCAATTTTTCAACAAGAACACTCAACGTCCAACACAATTATTTCCTTCGATACAGGCCTCCCAAGCATAAAATTATATTCTATAATGAAGGTAATTACTTGTAGATTCTATAACTTCATGAATCGCTCAAATCCAAGTTACGAGTAAAAAGTTATCATCTTTGCAATGAGACTGGTTCATAATTCCCGCATGCAGAATTTTCCAAAATTCAGCATCAGACCCAAATATTAAAATGCATTTTTCTCCTTCTTCACGAACTTTCCGAAGACAAATCTTATATGCAAACTATATGGAATTTCGTAAGCTTTCTAAAAAGTCAATAACCGCTTTGATCGGAATCACGAGTAAAAAGTTATACCACTTTTACTAACAGCTGCTCCAAAATTACAAAAATCTGAATTTGAGATTGACGAACATAAGTTCCATCTTTCTCTCTTTCTTCCAAAATTCACCCACATCCTTTCTTTTTATCCAACTACGAAAATCATCCGATATTAATCCAACTATACTAAAGACATACAATCCGACGAGTTAATCCCTTCAACTTATCATTTTCTTTGGAATAGACTTTATTCTCAATTGTCTTAAATTCACCGTCAAAACACCTACCCACATTTTCAACTTGACCGATACAGATTCATGAGTCCATACTCTCGCCGGTTCGCAACAACAGCGACTCAATGACCTTTGCACTCTTCCAATCAATGTCGCCTTCAACAACTTCATGATACTTGATGAAATAGTGTAAATTACAACCATCCAAAATAACTCGCACACCAAGTTTTCAACACAATTCTTCGAACATAACAACATACATTGACTTTAGTGGCCTGCTACCATAGGAGATTAGTCCAATTACTACACTAATAGTATCCAAAATATTCCTCAAGGCAATCAACTAAGGTTCAGTTCCACTTTCCGACCATTAGAGATCAAAACATAATTTAGCCATTTTCCACAAAACCACACAGTACGCGCCGTGAAGGCCAGCGCGCACTGCGATGACAGCAAAAATATACAGTTTGCGCCGCGACCACTAGTTGGCGCCGCGAACTGTACGAGACAGAAAGGGATTTTTGCATGACGGCATCTCTTCAACGCAGTTTAATCCAATTTCCCATACGAGTTCACTAGCATACCAAAATTCTTGAATCTATATCACCTTCGCATTCAGGAAGCATCCAAACTTCAACAACATTTGCATTGTCGCCGTCAGCAACATTCTGAACCGGCATATCACAACTGAAGCGCATCCGAGAAGAAAAGCTTCTCTCCCACTTATCGCAATCTTATCCCTGCAATCAAGTGATCCAAAACAAAGAAGTACCAACAGTGTTTTCAAACACTTATTGCGTACCAAGGGTAATGACACTGACATAACAACTTGGCCGGACAGACCGACCATGCTCTGATACCACTATTGTAACACCCTCTAAAACCCCAAATAAATTTTCGCAAATAATTAAAATTATAATTTCAGAGTACATGTATTAACGAGGATGTCACAATTCTCTTTTAATAAAAACAAGTTCCTGTCATGCATAACATAGAAGCAACTCATACATGTTTACACAGCGGAATAATTTAATTAACAAAACCAATGTTATAATATTTTTAAAATCATCAGGGATTAACACCTGGAAAATATCAACATCATATTATAACAAACATAAGGAAATAAACGAGTCTGACTAAAACAGCTCGACAAACAAACGTTCCCGGAGTTACAACTACCAGAGCATGACCCGGACAATACTTAAACGGAAATAAACTAGAAACAACAAGCCTTCGCCAAGCACCTGAACGAAGCTCCTCAATCTGAAATATTCAACAGTAAGGGTGAGCATCTCAACTATACATTTGATTATACGTTCATAACGATCAATTCAGAAAAATCATAAGCATCACCCAACAGTTAGCATGTTTCATAGTTTACGAAAACCTTTACAATTCATATGTTCATAATATATTACTTTTCGTACTTATAATTAACATCACACATCATTAACAATTTAGCAACAATACATGCATACGATCAATTAAATACAACATTGGAAAATCATCCATTCATGTTATATTCAATATAATGCAACACACCCATGCATGTGGTACCATTTTACCGCCCCATTAAATCTCGGGTCACGGATAACTCACCGTTCCATTATATCGCGGACACGGCTACCACCTCAACGTTCCATTAAATCGCGGACACGTATATTGGCCACCATGTTAATTCCACACAATGGGAATTAACAAATACAACATGATATGTAAAGTATGTAACACTCAGCATACTATTAACATCAAGAAAACATATCATGCAACATCAACAATATCAATCATAACAGGATATGGATAGTATGTAACCACTCAGCATACTATTAAACATCAACCAATCATATCAAGTTATATCATAATTCATGCTTGATAACATCATCTAAAAGCATGACAATAACATCCATGTAGTGTTGGTATCATAACATACAAACGTTATTCGATACAAGCATCAATCAACACTAGGAAATCAATAAATAGCATATTCAAAACATGTCAAACACTGCACATCAAAACAGGATCAATCCGTACATAACAATATCCATTTTGCATAACTCAAAGCAACACATCGATTGAAAACACAATTCCTTTCTACGTTAGTGAATTTCCAATCTTAAGGACAGCATTACTTCACTTAAGGTCTTATTTTTCAAATCATACACAACTCAGAATTTTCGTCTCAAAACATCCTATTTTATCAACAATTCTTTCATCAACAACAAGTTTATAAAATTGACCTTAAGTTACATATTACCCGTCCTTTAGGGAAATCCTAACAACATTGAGGTTATCCCTAGAATTACCTAAGGGAAACTCTCGATCATGCAAATATACTCCAGATCCACCATAGGAACCTAAAATCCTTAATTGACTCATAAAATTTGAGAACCTAAACCTTTTCTAACAAGGTTCAACCCTAAGGTTATTGATCCCTAAGAACATCTAAAAATTGGGGTTCTCCCTACGATTATCCAAAATCAACCGTACCTAAACCCATAAGCAAAATTAAATCGAGTAATAGCCCCCCTTACCTTATCAAATTGCAGCTTCGAACTCTTGAGCGATTGTCCGTCGTTCTTCAGAGCTCCAATCCCAAATATCTCCAAACACCTCACTAAAATACATAACAACCAAATTCACTTATAAACATAAACACTTTCTCCAATAATCACTTATTAAAATAAGCTCTTAAAGCTACTTAATTCCTCATAATCATATATAAAATTTCACTAGCTTTCCAACGCATCAAACGGCGCCTAAATCGGAGTTACGGTTCAAAAGTTATGGCCGAAACGATTTTTGGGAAAAACCTACCCGAGCATCACACAGAAGATCAACACGGGTGCCCGTGTTGTGCAACACGGCCCGTGTTGATGACTCTGCAACACCATATTTCACGTTTTTAAGCTTCCCAAAATCACCCCCAACTCATTCCTAATCATCCCCAAACATCCTAAAACCATCAAAATCGAATTCCTATCATATAGCAATGATCTAAAGCATACAATAGGATCAATACCACATCAAAACCCAATCAATTACATTCATGTTTCATCATCACAACAACCATGGCATCAAGAATCCATCATCCCTACAAATCCCTAACTCATATAGAATATATATCACAACTTATTCATAGTAAAAGAATGATCAACCCCTTACCTTGGATAATCTGCAGCTCCTGCAACTTCCTCGATCAATCTTCTCCTTCTTCTCCTTTCTCTTCTTTACACGTTCTCTGAGTTCCAAAATCCCAAAATCTCAGTTTTACGTGAAAGTGAGCAAAAGTGACATATAAGTCCCAAATAACATTTTACTTCACTTGTACCCCCTCTTTTACCAACAACATCATAGCCCAATAATCCTTATTTTCTACAATTATTTATAAAATAAATAATAATCCTTTTATTTTATATTAACCCAAATAAAATAATTTTATTGGTTTCAAATAAAATAACTCTTATTAAGATAATTCCAAATAAATAGAACTGGGGTGTTACATCTCAAATGCGTTCAAGCATTTATCGTCGAAAATAAACTCAGCTTCTTTCATTAATAATTCAGTTAGTGGCTTGGTGATTTTAGAGAAATCTTTTATAAAACGTTGGTAAAAACCAGCGTGTCCTAGAAAACTTCTTATTTCTCTAACTGTTTTGGGTGGTTGAAGGTTTTTGATAATTTCGATTTTTGCTTTGTCGACTTCAATCCCTCTGTTTGATAAAATGTGACCCAACACAATTCCTTGTCTCACCATGAAGTGACATTTTTCCCAGTTGAGCACTAGGTTGACATTGACACATCGTTTCAGTACTAATTCAAGATTTGATAAACATCCGTCAAAACTTTCTCCACAGACAGAGAAATCGTCCATGAATACTTCCATAGTTCCGTCTAAAAAGTCTGCGAAAATCGCTATCATGCATCGTTGGAAAGTTGCAGGTGCGTTACATAGTCCAAATGGCATTCTTCGATATGCAAAGGTACCATAGGGACATGTGAACGTGGTTTTCTCTTGATCGTCAGGATGAATGGGAATTCGGAAGAATCCTGAGTATCCGTCAAGATAGCAGAAATGGGAATGTTTGGCTAAGCGCTCGAGCATTTGATCAATGAATGGTAATGGGAAATGGTCCTTGCGCGTAGCTTTGTTTAGTTTTCTATAATCAATACTGTGATACGGTGGGAGAACTGACTAGGGTTTTGCGTTTGTTTTCGCAAATGTTTCGGTTGAGCAAGAGTCGCCACCGACTTTTTATTTTATCCTAAGGAAAAGTTTAAAAAGCACAGCAAAAACCTTTGAGATTTTTCTTGGGTTTGGGGAGTAGATTATAGAAGGGGAAGGTATTAGCACCCCTTTTATCCATGGTTATCCATGGGCTCTTAGGTACTTGCTTAGATCAACTTGCCTTGGTTTTCAATTGTTTGAAATGGTGCTTTGTGTGTGGTTTTGAAAATGTTTTGAAAAGATGCCTTGTGTTAGGCTAACCTTGTAACAATTCTTTACTCGAATGTTTTACAAAAGGTGTTTTATCTTTTAAAAGATGTTTCAAGGGTTTGAAAAGTTGATTTTGAAAGTGTTTGTGAAGTGGGTTTGGAAATTAGGCAAGTGTTTTCTTTGCAAATTGGCAAGTACTTAAGAGTTTATCTACCCTAAAGTTTTCTCAAAGATTTTTGTCATGTTTAAACCCTTTTGACAAATTTGTTCCACCATTGCATTTGGTGGACAATCTTGTCTTAGGAGATGAAAGGGACGGGCGCGGGTCATCGTTTGGACCATAATTGCAATAGTGTTAAAGGTCTTTGGGCAATTTTCTTTTAGGGACTTGATCATTTGTTTTTGTTTGTTTTGAAAAGTTTTATCGAGGGACTATGATCATTCAATTTGTTTGCTTTGCCCAAAGAAGTTCAACATGCAATATGGCCCATTTATTTGAAGGCAACAAAGTGGAATACCCTAGGGGTGCAAGTGTGAGATGTGTTGTTTATTTTCATGCTCATTTATCTTGTATTAGGTCAAACTATTTTTTATCGTTTTTTCGCATGCAAACCCTAATTCTAACATGGCATAATTAGAAAGCGTATAAAGTGCGAAATTTAAATTCCTACGCTATTACAACATAATAATATAGGGAGGGGGGTACAAATTTACAAATGGGGGATATTTAGACAAGAATTTAAATCTAAATTATTACATCATTTTTGAATATTTACAAGGTAAATAAATTGCACAATTAAATGGAAATGAGATAAATATACAAAATGCCAAAAGAAAGTTTTCATATGTATGAAAAAAAAAATATTGTTCATATAAAATAAAATAATAAAAAATAATAAAAAAAAAGTATTATTTTTGAGTATTTTCATTTTTAGGGCAAAAACCCTAATTTTAATCAAAATGTATATTAATTAATTAATTCACATAATATTTATTATTTGCATACAAAAATAAACAAAACATGGTATATTTGTAAAAAAGGTCATTTTTTTTTAGTATTAAATATTAAAAATAAAATATATACATTTTTTGGCATTTTTATTCTAAGTATATTAATATATATATATATATATATATATATATATATATATATATATATATATATATATATATATATATATATATATATATATATATATATATATATATATATATATATATATATATATATATATATATATATATATATATATATATATATATATATATATATATATATATATATATATATATATATATATATATATATATATATATATATATATATATATATATATATATATATATATATATATATATATATATATATATATATATATATATATATATATATATATATATATATATATATATATATATATATATATATATATATATATATATATATATATATATATATATATATATATATATATATATATATATATATATATATATATATATATATATATATATATATATATATATATATATATATATATATATATATATATATATATATATATATATATATATATATATATATATATATATATATATATATATAAATAATATTTAAATATGTACTATATATATATAAATAGTAATAATAAAATTTTTTAGAAAATAATATTTTTTATATGAAATATTTTCAGAGGGTTATATAAAATAAAAATGAAAATGGAAGTGTTTTTTACATGTTTTTTCTATTTTGTTCTAAATAATAATATATATATATATATATTTATGCACAAATCAAAAGAAAAATCAAATAAAAACCAAATAAAATCAAAAAAATGAAGAGAAAAATATTTTCAAAATTTTAACATGCTGAGAAAAAATAAATGAATCAAATAAAAAAAGAAAATGTCAAAAAGGATTAAAAATAAGACAAATGGGCTTGGGGGGTGTAATAGCAAAACCAGGGTGCAAAAAGAAATAACAACAAGCCCAGCCCAGGAAGCTGTTATCTTCAACCTTCAGACAACCAATTTCAAAAAAACGCGCGCCTGCTTCTCAAGTTCCTAACTTCTGATCCTTTGATTTTTTGAACAAACTTCCAACACAAAAGATGTTAAGCATGAATCCACGATTCCAAATATATAAAAAACATCTCCTAACTCTCAAAAATGAGAGAGAATTTTAGTGATCCCAAATCTTAACCTAAGTTTTCTGCCATTTTCAAAGCTTAAATTCTCTCAACTCAGGCAAAAGAAATGAAATGTAAAGATATGTACATGCTCAGGGCTATGAGTAGAACCTTGTTTCTTCACAAACTTAAGACTAAAGATGCATGATAAGAGAGATACGAGTTCAAAATTTTACCTGTGCAGTTGAACTTCTATCTGGAGAATGAGGAGCTTTCAGTGCAAGGTGATGATTGGAAAAGCTTCCTTGAGGTTCAGGGATGCTGTTCCAATGGCTACTTTGTCTTGAAAGCTTCTGAATCAAGCTGTAGAACTTCACCTGCAAGTCAAAGATGTGAAAATGGTGGAAGTGGTTAGAGCAACTACAGATCGTGCCTTAGCTTCTGGATAGCTTGCATAGGTTATAAGGAAGGTAGAGGAACAAGTTTGGACAAAAATGCTTGAAGGGATTGAGAGATAGCACTCAATCTGCAGGGCTTGCTCTGTTTGAGCAGTTTTGTGGTGTTTCTGAGATGGAGAGTGTTTGAGAGGCAAATGGCTCGTGCAAAAGCTTGGTTGGGTAGTTTGGAATGTGTTTGATAAGTTCTTTCTTGTGTGTCTAGGCTGATATCAAAGTTCTTGTGAGATATGCAATGTTACTTCACCTTTAAGCAAACAAAGCAAGTTGGTGTTTTAGATCAGTAGGGGGCCTCTAATCCTGCTGCAAAGTCTCCCTTGATCAGAGCAACTTGTCCATAATCTTGTGCCAACAGGATTTAGCTTGTACCTTCTTGATTTGCAATTGGACATAAAGCTAATCTTTTCAAGAATGGAAAGTTTACTTTATCTAAAAATGGATCAATCTTGTGTACAATGCTTGAACTCATGGAACAACACTTTGGCACAATGAACAAGCATTAAATTAAGGAGTGTAATTTGGTTTAAGGACCTGTAAAGTAGCACAAACTATGCTGAGTTCAAATTTGCAAAGTTATGGACATGGAACTTGGTCATGAACAAAGTGGTTTTTTGCTATATTGTGAAATTCGATTCTCTCTAACCATGAGGTTGTTTGAGAAGTTCTTGGACATTTTGGAAAGCTTGGAATGTGTACTACAATCCATCTTTGAAATGCAAATTAAAATTCCAAGTGGAAGGGTATGAAAAATGGCCTTGAAGTGGGGTAGAAAACCTTGTCAAAATAGGTTAAAATTCTACTAAGTTAAAAATGGTTTAGTGCCCTTATTCAAAAAATTGTAACTTGAGATACAAGCTTCAAATGAGAAAACTTTGTGAATAAAAGTTGTAGATTATGCAACAAGCTACAACTTTCATGTTTTGACTTTTGTTTGAATCCAAATGGATCTTGGTGAAAAGGTGGGGCAAAGTTGGGAAAAAATTAGGGTTTTTCATAACTTAGAAAAATTCTAAGTTATGAAAAATTCCATTTTCTAACCCTAATTTGCAATTTGTGATTTCTTGGTGAACAAGTTTCATAATTTGGCATGTTTTGATGAAAAATGAATCTTGACTCTTGATTTTGACCAAAAAGTCAAAGTTTGACTTTTCAGTATACAGTCAAAACTGATCAATTGACTGGGAAATTCAACTGTCAATCTTGTGTACTTGGGATCTTTTGAACTTGTTGAGCATGTCAAGATAATTCCATGGGGTCCTTGAGTCCATATGTGAGCTTGGTTTGCCATTGGCTAGGTCAAACAGTCAAAAATTGCCTCTATACAGTCAAAACCCTAAAAATGACCATTTTACCCTTTTAGTGATCTGATCAAATTTCTTGTGGAATTGTGATCCAAACTTGATCAAATGGTTCATATGAGTTCATAATGTTGATGTGGATCAAATTTCATGGGATTTGACTATCAATTGGCCACAGTTGACTTTTTCCCCAATACAGTTGATTTCTAGGTCAACTGTCCAATTGACTGGGCAAAACTTGGAATCAAGACTTGAAACTTGGTATGGATAGACTTAGGAGGTCAATATGAAGCAAGAAAGTCATCTTGGGCACTTTAGGTCAAAACATCTTTGTGCAAACACAAACCCTAATTTGGGGTTAGCAGTGCAAGGAGGAGTCTTGAGCAGATGAAATCCTAACTGGATCTTGAGCTTCAAGAGCTTTGTGAGGAGAAATCAATGAGAAATGGGAGGGCAAATTTTGGGGTACAACAGTTGCCCCTGTTCAATCTTCTTGGACCTGAAGAGTTAGATTGGCAAGCTTGCCTTTCGTGACTCGAGGGTAAAAGGAGATTGGACACTAGAGTGCCCGGAAATTTGCACTCATCAAAGCACTGGATGCGGGAATGGGCTTAGAGATGCCATTTGGAGATGGGCTTAACGATGCCATCTGGGAGAGTGACAGAAACTTGTCGGGGATGGGCTTAAATATGCCATCTGGAAGGGAATATTAGGAAAGTGTCCAAGCTTTGGACCATTTCTGAATTGGGAGTCTGAACAAGCCGTAGGTTGACATCCGTTGTTGGGAGGAACCTGCAAGCTGTTTTCAGGAAGTCGCATCTAAACAAGTTGATAGATTAACATCCGTTACTTGGGAAGAATCCATGAACTGTTTTCAGAAGTCTGGAAGAAGAAACTGAACAAGTGACAGGTTAACATCCGTTTACTTGGAGAACCCGGGAACTGTTTTCAGAAATCTTGAGATCGAATCAGCAATAGAGCAGCATCCGTTGTTGGGAAGCTTCCGTAAACTGTCTTTAAGAAGTTGCATCTGAACAAGTTGATAGATTAACATCCGTTACTTGGGAAGAATCCATGAACTGTTTTCAGAAGTCTGGAAGAAGAAACTGAACAAGTGACAGGTTAACATCCGTTTACTTGGAGAACCCGGGAACTGTTTTCAGAAATCTTGAGATCGAATCAGCAATAGAGCAGCATCCGTTGTTGGGAAGCTTCCGTAAACTGTCTTTAAGAAGTTGCATCTGAACTAGTTGATCGATTAACATCCGTTACTTGGGAAGAATCCATGAACTGTTTTCAGAAGTCTTGAGAAGAGTCTGAACAAGTGATAGGTTAACATTCGTTTACTTGGAGAACCCGTGAACTGTTTTCAGAAATCTGGAGATTGAATCAGCAATAGAGCAGCATCCGTTGTTGGGAAGCTTCCGTAAACTGAATTCAAAGGTGCATCTGAACAAGCTGATAGATTAACATCCGTTACTTGGGAAGAATCCATGAACTGTTTTCAGAAGTCTTGAGAAGAGTCTGAACAAGTGATAGGTTAACATCCGTTTACTTGGAGAACCCGTGAACTGTTTTCAGAAATCTTGAGATTTGAATGATTTTAGTCTGTCGACTGATCCTACCTGAAAAAGGCAAAGAGTTAGTTGGATGCAATGCTATGATGCATGATATAATATATATTATGGTGTTATGAATGTGAATGGATGTGCATGTAAGCTGGAGAGCTGTCTTGCATAGGATAGATGAATCCGGGACAGCGGAAGATAGAAGTATCCTGACTGCTGCCCGGGAAAATAAGTCCTGGGTCGTCACTGGGGAACCTGGAGCTTGGGTTGTATACCAATCTTCTGGGGAATTCCTGAAGTCTTCTACTGGGGAGTACCAAACTAGTAGACTCATGTTGGGGAGGTCAGATTGAGAATCTTCAGCTTGGAGAGAAGTATCTCTGGAGATTTCACTGGGGAACTCAAGATTTGTCTTTCTAAAACTCTGTGGGGAGAAGGTTTGAAAGTCTGACTCCGCTGGGGGTTGTCCATTTGAAGCTTTTGATCTGCTGGGGATACTGAGGCTTAAACTCTGAGGGAAAATGATTTCCGGAAGATTCTCTGGCTGGGGATTTGCAAAGATAAACTCCTCCGGGGATAGTATTGATAAGTTATCGATGGGGGAATTTTGAGGGACTCCGCTGGGGATGGGAAGAATTTTGGCGAGTGCGATCTCTCCCTGGTGGTTAGCTGAGGATAACCCAGTTATAAGCCTTTGTGAGGAATAACTTTGAATAAAACTAGGAAGGGACGTCCGTACTCTGCGGGGAATACCTTTCAGAACCTTACTGGGGACAAGCTTCGAGAGTCTACTGGAGATAGACCTCAGGGTTTGCCAGGGATGTGGATTACAGATCTTGAGGGATTTCCCTTGAAAGGGTGTCAAAATATCCGTTTGTACTTTCATCCTATCAGTAATCCTTTTCTTAGGTTCAAATGGGAAGTGATTATGTTTCAAATGCATATGCCTATTTAACAAAACATTGGACGTTTCTCAAAATAAAACAAATAGTGCAAGAGAAAAGGGAAATGACACAAATTTTGGGAAGAGATTTATATTGATTTTCTTTGGGTATATTTGTACAAAGGAGACAATCGTCCTAGTAAGAGGATCTTGTCGTGAATATTTGAAAAATTTATACAAAACAAAGATGGCTATGTGAAATAATTCCATGGGATTCCATTCTGCTGTAGCTTTCACAATTCTGAACATCTGTCCATTCAATGCTTCGTTTGACGATGGCTGGATTGATCAGAAACCTGGAACCGGTTGATGAAGAGACTGTCTTTGAAGTGATCTGACGAGACATAGTCATACGCTTTAATTCCCTAACTTTTGCCTGAATCGCCCTTTCGGGTTTTCGATCCACCGGGAAACCCCTTTTTGCCCAAGCCGCCCTTTCGGGTTTTCGACTTGCCGGGTGTACAGATTTTTTTGTTTTTATCCCTAATTTTTGCCTGAACCGCCCTTTCGGGTTTTCGGTTCACCGGGATGCCCATTTTTGCCCAAGCCGCCCTTTCGGGTTTTCGACTTGTCGGGTTATTTTATGCGTAGTATCTTTTGACTATGTCTGCGTTCGCGGGGTGCGGCAAATCGTCGCCGTCCATGGTGGTCAGAATCATCGCACCACCAGAAAATATGCTTTTGATCACAAATGGTCCTTCATATGTAGGAGTCCATTTGCCCCTGGGATCACTTTGCGGCAAGATAATCTGCTTGACTACTAGATCTCCGACTTGATACACTTGACGTTTGACTTTCTTATTGAAGGCCTTGATCATCCGCTTTTGATACGTCTGACCATGGCATATAGCAGCAAGTCACTTTTCGTCGATTAGATTCAGTTGATCAAGTCGGGTCTTCATCCAATCATCTTCATTCAAACCTGTGTCCTTCATAATCCTTAGAGAAGGAATCTGAACCTCCATAGGCAGGACAGCTTCCATGCCATATACCAACAAAAATGGGGTTGCCCCGGTTGAAGTACGTATCGTCGTACGGTATCCATGCAGCGCAAACGGTAACATCTCATGCCAGTCTTTGTAAGTGACTGTCATTTTCTGAATGATCTTCTTAATATTTTTGTTCGCAGCTTCAACAGCACCGTTCATCTTCGGCCGATAGGGAGATGAATTGTGATGATAAATCTTGAACTGTTCGCATAATGCAGTGATCATTGTGTTATTCAGATTTGTACTGTTGTCTGTGATAATCCTGTCTGGAACACCGTACCGACATATGAGATTTTGCTTGATAAATCGGGCAACCACATTTTTGGTGACAGAGGCGAAGGAAGCTGCTTCGACCCATTTAGTGAAGTAGTCAATGGCAACCAGGATGAAGCGATGTCCGTTGGAAGCCGTGGGCTTGATCTCTCCAATCATATCAATGCCCCACATTGCAAAGGGCCATGGAGCAGTCAGGACGTTGAGGGGAACCGGAGGGATATGAACTTTGTCAGCATAGACTTGACACTTGTGACAAGTACGGGAATGTTGATGGCAATCAGTCTCCATGGTAGACCAGTAATAGCCTGCCCTTAGGATCTTCTTAGCCATTGTATGCCCGCTCAAGTGAGTGCCAAATGGGCCGCTGTGTATATCAGTCATGATCAACTCTGCTTCAGCCTTATCCACACATCGGAGTAATACACAATCATGGCTTCGTTTGTAAAGGATGTCGTTGCTCAGGAAGAACTTAGCAGCGAATTTCCTTAAGAACTTCTTGTCATTCACGGAATCTCCTTCAGGATAATCTTGGGTCTCGAGATACCTTTTGATTTCATGGAACCAAGGTTGTTCCATTACTTCTTCGGTATTAATCTCGTGACAATGCGCGGGTTCATCCATTCGCTCGATGGTGATTTGGGGAGCCTCGTTATCCCAATTGAGTTTAAACATGGAGGACATTGTGGCCAGAGCATCGGCTAGCTGATTCTCTTCTCGCGGGAAATGCTCGAAGGTAATTTGCTCGAAGTGAGGCAACAATGTCAGAACATGTTCTTTGTATGGGATAAGATTAGGATGCTTGGTATCCCAATCTCCTTTGATCTGGCTGATGACCAAAGCCGAGTCCTCGAATACGATCAAAGATTTGATCCCCAAGTCTATAGCAGCCTTGAGACCAAAGATGCAGGCTTCATATTCAGCCATATTGTTCGTGCAGCTGAAGCAAAGTCGGGCCGTGAAAGGAGTGTGGCATCCTTCCGGAGAAATGAGTACTGCGCCAATGCCATTTCCAAGTGCATTTGAAGCACCATCAAAGTACAGGGTCCATCGGGATCCCTTTTCGGGTCCGTCATACGGTCCGTCACCTTTAATGTTGTCCAAATTCATGATGTCCTCGTCTGGGAAATCAAATCTCATGGGTTGATAGTCTTCGATAGCCTGATGAGCCAGATGGTCAGCTAATACACTCCCTTTTATAGCTTTTTTGGTGGTGTACTGGATGTCATACTCGGTCAAGATCATTTGCCATCTGGCTATCCTTCCAGATAAAGCGGGCTTTTCGAAGCTATATTTGATAGGGTCCATTTTGGATATCAACAAGGTAGTATGAGTCAGCATATACTGTCTTAGTCGGCAAGCAGCCCATACCAAAGCGCAGCAAGTTTTCTCGAGCAGTGAGTAGCGAGTCTCACAGTCGGTAAACTTTTTGCTAAGGTAATAAATAGCATGCTCTTTTCGACCGGACTCGTCATGCTGGCCCAAAACACACCCCATTGAGTTATCCAAGACGGTCAAATACATGATCAATGGTCTTCCTTCGACGGGTGGTATCAGAATAGGAGGTTCTAGCAAATACTCCTTAGTTCTATCAAAAGCAGCTTGGCAGTCGTTGTTCCATTCAACTACCTGATCTTTTTTCAAGAGTTTGAAAATTGGCTCACAGGTAGAAGTCAGATGCGAAATGAATCTGGCAATATAGTTTATGCGCCCCAAGAAACCTCTAACTTCCTTTTCAGTACGGGGAGCAGGCATCTCTTGTATTGCTTTTACTTTTGCCGGATCGACTTCAATGCCTTTGTTGCTTACAATGAATCCCAGGAGTTTACCAGACCTAACTCCAAAAGTGCATTTGCTTGGATTCAGCCTTAAATTGTATTCTTTCAATCTGGAAAACAGCTTTTCCAGATGCTCAAGGTGCTCTTCCTCTGTTTGCGACCGAGCTATCATATCGTCTACGTAAACTTCAATCTCATGATGTATCATGTCATGAAATAAAGCTACCATGGCGCGTTGATAAGTTGCCCCGGCGTTCTTCAGCCCGAACGGCATCACTTTGTAACAGAAAGTGCCCCATTGTGTGACAAAAGTCGTTTTCTCCATATCCTCGGGGGCCATTTTGATTTGATTGTAGCCCGAGAATCCATCCATGAAGGAAAACACTTTATGCTGAGCTGTATTGTCGATCAAGATGTCAATATGAGGTAGCGGGAAATCATCTTTAGGGCTGGCCCTATTCAAATCCCGGTAGTCCACACACATTCTGACTTTGCCATCCTTCTTAGGCACTGGCACAATGTTAGCGACCCATTGAGGATAGGACGTAACAGCCAGAAAGCCAGCATTGAACTGCTTCATTACTTCTGCTTTGATTTTTTCGGACATGTCAGGCCTCATTCGGCGAACTTTTTGCTTGATCGGTGGATAGTCTTCTCTTGTGGGGAGACGGTGAACCACGATGTCGGTGTCTAGACCCGGCATGTCTTCATAGGACCAAGCGAAGATTTTAACATACTCATTCAGTAACTGTACCAAGCGTTCCTTAACTTCTGGTTCCAGGTTGGCACCCACTTGCACCTCCTTCCGATTCTCCTCGGTTCCCAAGTTGAAAGTTTCCAATGGCTCTTCATGCGGTAAGATGGCCCTTTCCTCTTGTTGCAGAAGTCTGGCTAGTTCCCCTGGTACTTCACAACCTTCGTCATCTTCATACTCGGCTAGATTGACCAGATCTTCAGAGTTTTTGAAAGATATAGCAGAATAGTCACCCATGGAATCCGGAGTGGATGGGTACCTGCATTGGTGAGTGTGGGTGTGTGTAAGGGATAGCCATCCTTAAACAAAAAATGCAAAAGGAAAGAAAATGAACATAAGCAGTTTATCAAATGAAAAACGTCCAATGAATCATTAAACATGGCATATGAATATGAAAAATAGTCAAAACCCTTACAAGTGGACCTACATGCCCCGGGCAAGGCAGGAGGTGAAAAGATAGTGTACGGATTGTTTGAAAGTAAAATATTACAGACCAAATAGGAAATGTTTGATAGATAAATTACTGAGGAATAAAAGTGATGGGGACAAAGTCTTTAGCCTCCCAATTGCTCAACCCTCCTCTGACAGTTGGATGAATCCATTCTTCAAAGTTGCTTTCTTTGTCTTCATCTTCCAGGGTGTTGATTTGGTAAGGAGAAATTTTGACTGGCGCTTTCTCAATCTTTGACCGGCGCATAGCTTTCTGGCCAGCGGTGGTGAAACCTAATCCAAGCTTATCAACCTTATGCGGAAAATCAGGTAACTGCCCCCACGCCGAATTCTTCCCTTCTTTAACTGCAGCCCTTGCATCCTCCAGAGATGCCATCCTGGCCATCTGTCTTGGTGTCTCAGCTGCCAACTTCGCCATTGCTATCTCAGGAAGCACTTCTTCGAAATGTTGAAACGGTGTCTCAATGAACTCCCCTTCAACCTCCACATATCGGAAAGAATTTAAATGGCTAATCATGTACTCTTCTTCGCCGTGGACCGTAATGATCTTTCCCTTTACAGGATATTTCAGCATCTGGTGCAAGGAGGAGGTGACTGCCCCAGCATGGTGTATCCAAGGTCTACCCAGCAGGCAGGAGTATGATGGACGGATGTCCATTACATAGAAAGTGGATTTAAACACCTCAGTACCTATCTTGACAGGAATTTCAACTTCTCCATGGACCATTCTTTTCGACCCATCGAAAGCTCTGACGACAATATCACTCGGCTTCAATTCCAACCCTTCGCAATCCAGCCGATCCAAAGCCTTCTTAGGCAAAACATTCAGCGATGAACCGGTATCAACCAAAACATGTGCAAGGGTGGTTCCGCGACACTCGATTGAAATATGCAACGCATCATTGTGATTTCGGCCTTTAGGGGTCAGGTCGGCATCAGAAAAACCTAATCCATTGTCTGCAGTCAGACTAGCCACGCAATGTTGAAATTGATCTGCAGAGGTTTCCTGGGGCACATGAGCTGCCTTTAGAAACTTAATCAAAGCTTGAGCGTGCGCTTCTGAGCAAAGCAATAGTGCCAGCATGGAGATCTTGGAGGGGGTTTGCCCCAACTGTTCCACCACATCGTAGTCACTTCTCTTGATTATCCTCAAAATCTCGTCCATTTCTTTCTTGGAGGCTTCTGGAATCACCAAGGGTTGAGCCCTCGTCCTGACGGGCTCATCTTGTATTCCTTTTCCTTTATCGGCAATGGTAGGAGAGACAGCACTAGGAACGAAAATTTCTTCAATCAAAGGAGTTCTGGCAGAGAGCTTTACTGGTGCAGGGATGACTTCTTTGGCTGATGAGGGTCCAAAGACTGCTTTTGGAGGAGCAATCTCTGGAGAAAATATTCTCCCACTCCTGGTGATTTTGCTGGTGCCCGCAATGTTACTAATGCTGGCTTCTTCATTATCTGAACTTTCTTCAACTATCTCAACTTGCTTGATACCATGGTAATAGATATCACCACCATAGTTCCAAGGTATCGACTTCTCCGAAACATAGGGAATAGGCCCCGGCGTTGTTATCTTCAAAGGTATAGACTTTGCAGCTGGTGTAATCTTAACTGGCTTTTTGACGGCCTCGGAAAGATTGGCGTGAATGGTTATGATTGAGACATTTTCAACATGAACTAGAACAGCAGGAACTTTTTCGAACAAAATTTGTCGGCTATCCATAAGGCCTTGGATGCCTTTCTTCAATAGAGGACAATCAAACGGCAGAGAGTGGCAACAGTAGCAGTCTTCTTTACATCCCGGGAAGATCCCGGCCCTTAACAAATTCAACTTAATGGTTAACAGTGGAGTAGTCAGATCACTAACGTCAGCAACATACAGATCCTCCTCAATGGCATTGACATTCCGACCGTGCTTCGGCATAGGTGCAGATATCACATTGGGTTTTTCTGGAGCGTCAAACTCTACCTCCTTAGCCTCTATCAGGTCCTGGATCTTATGCTTGAGTGCCCAACAATCATTGGTGTCGTGTCCAGCACTGTCTGAATGATAGGCGCACTTAGCATTGGCATGATAATGCGGAGAGGATGTATTTACATTCTTTGGCGCCTCCTTGATAGTGGCAAGATTCAATTTCAACAGATGGGGAAGCACCTGCGCTGGAGTCATATTAATACGGGTGAACTGCCGGTGTGGCCTTTCCACCCGTTGCTGGTTTGGTCTGGATTGGTTGTAGCGAGGCGGCTCACTTGGAGTGTTTTGAATCATCACGGCCCCCACAGTTGGCCGACGCTCCATCTTCCCCGCTCTTTTTTGAGAATATACCATAGCTGTCTCCTTCTTAAACGGCTTCTTCTCAACACTTGCAGCGACACCCTTCTGAATCTTTCCTGACTTGATGCCAGCCTCGATTCTTTCGCCCGTTAAGATCAAATCGGTAAACCCTGCGGAAGAGTTACCAATTAAATGATTGAAAAATGGCCCAGATAGGGTCCCAAGAAACATATCAACGAGTTCACGATCGGTTAAAGGAGGCTGCACCCTGCTAGCCAAATCCCTCCACTTTTGTGCATATTCTTTGAATCCCTCACTTGTTCCTAGTGACATACCCTGAAGTTGGGTACGAGTAGGAGCAAGATCAGAATTATACTGGTATTGTTTATAGAAAGCGGTGGCCAAATCTTCCCAATTTCTGACACTGGTTCCTTCTAACTGATAAAACCATTCCAACTGAGCTCCTGACAGGCTGTCTTGAAAGAAATGAATCCAGAGATTTTTATCTGCTGTATAGGGTTGAATCTTTCTCACATAGGACCTGAGATGCATTTTGGGGCAGGACAGCCCGTCATACCTTACAAACACTGGCACTTTGAATTTTGGGGGGATCACAATTCCGGCGACCAAGCCCATGTCTTCAAAATCCAAACCCGGTACCCTTTGCAATTCCATAGCAGCCAATCTGTCTTCTAAACCCTTGTACTTATCATCAGCTGGAGGATACTGCTGGTCAGAATAATCTTCATCCTCTTCAACCTCTTCCTCCTCTGCATCAGACTCGGAAGGCACCGCAACTCGATCTCTTTTACTAGTCCCTTCATCAGAAGTAGGAGGAAATTCAAGCACCCTCCGAGCTTCTCTGTCAAATCTTCTCCCCAAAGTAGCCACTCCGACCCTCTTTTTCTTCTTCACTGGGTCCTTGTTCTCCAGATGAGCCTTGATATCCTCTTGACTCTTGACCAAGGTCATTAGGAGTTGCTGGAACTGTGCATTCTGAGCCTGTAGGTCTTTGACTGTTTGCTCGAGATCCATCCTACTGAAATAAACAGCAGATAGATAAGGAAACCTGGAGTGAGACCTGCTTATGCACATGATGAATGGTATGCTGATGTATGCAATGCATTCAAGGATTTAGGACATTCAAAATTGTTTCAGACAAAGAAGAACGCACGTCATATTAAGAAGAAATTTGTTAGTACATAAATGCCCCATGGGCCAAATATTACAACATAAACTTCTCAAGGCAGAAAGACATTGCGCATCCTCTTTGGTGCGATGTAGGTGTTGAGGGCCTCTTGCTCGTGGAGTCGGCGGGTAAGATCTAGAACCTTCTTTTCACTGGCGTAGTAGCTAGCTTCAAAAGTGTTTCGTTCCTCCTTGAGCTGAATCCAACTCTTCTGCATTTCCTCCCATGATGTAGGCATGTCTGGATGCAGGATGGTGTAGGGGACCTCTCCTTCATTGATGGGCTCTTTAATCACTGGGAGTACATGAGGATAAGGCATCATTAGACTTTGTGCTCGGGCTCGTACCCACTTGAGATAGGGCTCAAGAGGGATGGAGTTCTTGTGTCCCAGAGTCTTGCTATCAACCTTGTTGAGTTTTCCCCAAGCTCTGATGAATCTTTGGCGAAGTCCTTGCGCATCGTTGTCGAAGTCAAAAACTAGGCTAGGAATCAACATGTCATGAGGGCCATCCCTCCGTGCATATCCAAATTGTCTCAGAGCTAGGCAAGGATTGTAGGTGATACCTCCTCTGATTCCAAGCAAAGGAACATTAGGAAACTCTCCGCAACGATCGACAATGATGACATTTTCTCTGGACCGAGAACACCAATGTACATCAGAATGAGTAAGAGTCATCAATCGTTGGGACCACCTTGTACCTTGGTCATTCTTCAGGACAGATTGTGGAAGGTGCGAAATAAACCACCTTGCAAGGAGAGGAGTACAGCACATGAGAACACCCCTCTTTCTCATTGTCCGTGTGTAAAATGAGTGAAGGATGTCCCCAAGCAATGTTGGTATGGGATTTCTGGATAAGAAGATTTTGACGGCGTTGACATCTACCAATTGGTCAGGATTTGGGAACAAGACCAACCCATAGATAAGGAGTGCCACAATCCCTTCAAAGGCTTGTAAGTCCAACGAGTTCCAACATTCTTGTGCTTTCTCAAACAAGAACTTTGCTAAAAATCCTTTGACGCCGCTTCTGGTTTCCCAATGCCCCTTGATTTCAGATGGTTGTAGATGTAGTGCTTGAGCAACATCTTCAGGCTTTGGTTCCTTCTCCGTACCGTTGAAGGGTAGTTGATTAAGGATAGGGATTCTTAGGAGTTGAGAAAACTCCTCCAAAGTGGGAACCAACTGATAATCAGGGAAAGTGAAGCAGTGATGAAGAGGGTCAAAGAACTGGAATAGCACTTTCATCATGTCTTCTTCAATGTTGGTGTTGACTAGGCTGAGCAGTCTACCATGTCTTTCACTGAAGGATGAATTTTCCGGGATTCTTGAAGTGATCTCCTTGAGTTTAGGAGAGATTTTCACAAGGTTGACTTGAATGGTATTTCTGCGAGGAATTTCCATGTCCTACAAAACAAGAACAAAGCTGAAGATCCAAAACCCTTGAAATGGTTAGTGAATGCATATGATGCTTTATGATGTTTATGATGTATGCACAAAACATATGTACAAGCAAATCACACCAAACCCTAGTTTCAGGCTTGCATGGGGTTTCATGGGTAAGTACCCTCTTGAGTGTAGTTGGCTTAAAAACCTGTCCTATAAATAGTAACCGGGTTCTAAGGAGCTCAATATCACTGGATTTTTTTCATTGTTCATTGTTTTGGTTTAGCCACTTAACTAGCGACCAAAATATTCCAAGAAAACAACCCTCAATGAGTGTAGTATCGAGTATCTACCAACTTCGGACTGCACCAAAGCCGGTCATCTCACTACCCCTAATAAAAGGCCAAGATGGTCAAGTAAGGTTCTAGGTCATTAGTGCTTAGTGACATCACTCAGCGGCCCCGTACTCTCCTTGATTGAACTCAAGGGTTACCGGTACTCACAAATATGTCGCACTAATATAGCTATTGCTTAGACCGTGTCGGTATACCCCGCACAGTTTCCACAATGTATTGCTATCTATGAATGTTTCCCAAAATCCGGGTGGAGGATTATAAACCCAAACAATAGAGCCCAAGTATAAAGCAAGCAAATCAAACAATTAGTCATGCAAGAGGGTGATCTAAGCCCTAAGGTTACTCCACTTAAAGTATATTCCCCAGCAGAGTCGCCAGTTCTGTGATACGGTGGGAGAACTGACTAGGGTTTTGCGTTTGTTTTCGCAAATGTTTCGGTTGAGCAAGAGTCGCCACCGACTTTTTATTTTATCCTAAGGAAAGGTTTAAAAAGCACAGCAAAAACCTTTGAGATTTTTCTTGGGTTCGGGGAGTAGATTATAGAAGGGGAAGGTATTAGCACCTCTTCTATCCATGGTTATCCATGGGCTCTTAGGTACTTGCTTAGATCAACTTGCCTTGGTTTTCAATTGTTTGAAATGGTGCTTTGTGTGTGGTTTTGAAAATGTTTTGAAAAGATGCCTTGTGTTAGGCTAACCTTGTAACAATTCTTTACTCGAATGTTTTACAAAAGGTGTTTTATCTTTTAAAAGATGTTTCAAGGGTTTGAAAAGTTGATTTTGAAAGTGTTTGTGAAGTGGGTTTGGAAATTAGGCAAGTGTTTTCTTTGCAAATTGGCAAGTACTTAAGAGTTTATCTACCCTAAAGTTTTCTCAAAGATTTTTGTCATGTTTAAACCCTTTTGACAAATTTGTTCCACCATTGCATTTGGTGGACAATCTTGTCTTAGGAGATGAAAGGGACGGGCGCGGGTCATCGTTTGGACCATAATTGCAATAGTGTTAAAGGTCTTTGGGCAATTTTCTTTTAGGGACTTGATCATTTGTTTTTGTTTGTTTTGAAAAGTTTTATCGAGGGATATGATCATTCAATTTGTTTGCTTTGCCCAAAGAAGTTCAACATGCAATATGGCCCATTTATTTGAAGGCAACAAAGTGGAATACCCTAGGGGTGCAAGTGTGAGATGTGTTGTTTATTTTCATGCTCATTTATCTTGTATTAGGTCAAACTATTTTTTATCGTTTTTTCGCATGCAAACCCTAATTCTAACATGGCATAATTAGAAAGCGTATAAAGTGCGAAATTTAAATTCCTACGCTATTACAACATAATAATATAGGGAGGGGGGTACAAATTTACAAATGGGGGATATTTAGACAAGAATTTAAATCTAAATTATTACATCATTTTTGAATATTTACAAGGTAAATAAATTGCACAATTAAATGGAAATGAGATAAATATACAAAATGCCAAAAGAAAGTTTTCATATGTATGAAAAAAAAAATATTGTTCATATAAAATAAAATAATAAAAAATAATAAAAAAAAAAGTATTATTTTTGAGTATTTTCATTTTTAGGGCAAAAACCCTAATTTTAATCAAAATGTATATTAATTAATTAATTCACATAATATTTATTATTTGCATACAAAAATAAACAAAACATGGTATATTTGTAAAAAAGGTCATTTTTTTTTAGTATTAAATATTAAAAATAAAATATATACATTTTTTGGCATTTTTATTCTAAGTATATTAATATATATATATATATATATATATATATATATATATATATATATATATATATATATATATATATATATATATATATATATATATATATATATATATATATATATATATATATATATATATATATATATATATATATATATATATATATATATATATATATATATATATATATATATATATATATATATATATATATATATATATATATATATATATATATATATATATATATATATATATATATATATATATATATATATATATATATATATATATATATATATATATATATATATATATATATATATATATATATATATATATATATATATATTATATATATATATATATATATATATATATATATATATATATTATATATATATATATATATATATATATATATATATATATATATATATATATATATATATATATATATATATATATATATATATATATATATATATATATATATATATATATATATATATATATATATATATATATATATATATATATATATATATATATATATATATATATATATATATATATATATATATGTATATTTATATTATTTAAATATGTACTATATATATATAAATAGTAATAATAAAATTTTTTAGAAAATAATATTTTTTATATGAAATATTTTCAGAGGGTTATATAAAATAAAAATGAAAATGGAAGTGTTTTTTACATGTTTTTTCTATTTTGTTCTAAATAATAATAATAATAATATATATATATATTTATGCACAAATCAAAAGAAAAATCAAATAAAAACCAAATAAAATCAAAAAAATGAAGAGAAAAATATTTTCAAAATTTTAACATGCTGAGAAAAAATAAATGAATCAAATAAAAAAAGAAAATGTCAAAAAGGATTAAAAATAAGACAAATGGGCTTGGGGGGTGTAATAGCAAAACCAGGGTGCAAAAAGAAATAACAACAAGCCCAGCCCAGGAAGCTGTTATCTTCAACCTTCAGACAACCAATTTCAAAAAAACGCACGCCTGCTTCTCAAGTTCCTAACTTCTGATCCTTTGATTTTTTGAACAAACTTCCAACACAAAAGATGTTAAGCATGAATCCACGATTCCAAATATATAAAAAACATCTCCTAACTCTCAAAAATGAGAGAGAATTTTAGTGATCCCAAATCTTAACCTAAGTTTTCTGCCATTTTCAAAGCTTAAATTCTCTCAACTCAGGCAAAAGAAATGAAATGTAAAGATATGTACATGCTCAGGGCTATGAGTAGAACCTTGTTTCTTCACAAACTTAAGACTAAAGATGCATGATAAGAGAGATACGAGTTCAAAATTTTACCTGTGCAGTTGAACTTCTATCTGGAGAATGAGGAGCTTTCAGTGCAAGGTGATGATTGGAAAAGCTTCCTTGAGGTTCAGGGATGCTGTTCCAATGGCTACTTTGTCTTGAAAGCTTCTGAATCAAGCTGTAGAACTTCACCTGCAAGTCAAAGATGTGAAAATGGTGGAAGTGGTTAGAGAAACTACAGATCGTGCCTTAGCTTCTGGATAGCTTGCATAGGTTGTAAGGAAGGTAGAGGAACAAGTTTGGACAAAAACGCTTGAAGGGATTGAGAGATAGCACTCAATCTGCAGGGCTTGCTCTGTTTGAGCAGTTTTGTGGTGTTTCTGAGATGGAGAGTGTTTGAGAGGCAAATGGCTCGTGCAAAAGCTTGGTTGGGTAGTTTGGAATGTGTTTGATAAGTTCTTTCTTGTGTGTCTAGGCTGATATCAAAGTTCTTGTGAGATATGCAATGTTACTTCACCTTTAAGCAAACAAAGCAAGTTGGTGTTTTAGATCAGTAGGGGGCCTCTAATCCTGCTGCAAAGTCTCCCTTGATCAAAGCAACTTGTCCATAATCTTGTGCCAACAGGATTTAGCTTGTACCTTCTTGATTTGCAATTGGACATAAAGCTAATCTTTTCAAGAATGGAAAGTTTACTTTATCTAAAAATGGATCAATCTTGTGTACAATGCTTGAACTCATGGAACAACACTTTGGCACAATGAACAAGCATTAAATTAAGGAGTGTAATTTGGTTTAAGGACCTGTAAAGTAGCACAAACTATGCTGAGTTCAAATTTGCAAAGTTATGGACATGGAACTTGGTCATGAACAAAGTGGTTTTTTGCTATATTGTGAAATTCAATTCTATCTAACCATGAGGTTGTTTGAGAAGTTCTTGGACATTTTGGAAAGCTTGGAATGTGTACTACAATCCATCTTTGAAATGCAAATTAAAATTCCAAGTGGAAGGGTATGAAAAATGGCCTTGAAGTGGGGTAAAAAACCTTGTCAAAATAGGTTAAAATTCTACTAAGTTAAAAATGGTTTAGTGCCCTTATTCAAAAAATTGTAACTTGAGATACAAGCTTCAAATGAGAAAACTTTGTGAATCAAAGTTGTAGAGTATGCAACAAGCTACAACTTTCATGTTTTGACTTTTGTTTGAATCCAAATGGATCTTGGTGAAAAGGTGGGGCAAAGTTGGGAAAAAATTAGGGTTTTTCATAACTTAGAAAAATTCTAAGTTATGAAAAATTCCATTTTCTAACCCTAATTTGCAATTTGTGATTTCTTGGTGAACAAGTTTCATAATTTGGCATGTTTTGATGAAAAATGAATCTTGACTCTTGATTTTGACCAAAAAGTCAAAGTTTGACTTTTCAGTATACAGTCAAAACTGATCAATTGACTGGGAAATTCAACTGTCAATCTTGTGTACTTGGGATCTTTTGAACTTGTTGAGCATGTCAAGATAATTCCATGGGGTCCTTGAGTCCATATGTGAGCTTGGTTTGCCATTGGCTAGGTCAAACAGTCAAAAATTGCCTCTGTACAGTCAAAACCCTAAAAATGACCATTTTACCCTTTTAGTGATCTGATCAAATTTCTTGTGGAATTTTGATCCAAACTTGATCAAATGGTTCATATGAGTTCATAATGTTGATGTGGATCAAATTTCATGGGATTTGACTGTCAATTGGCCACAGTTGACTTTTTCCCCAATACAGTTGATTTCTAGGTCAACTGTCCAATTGACTGGGCAAAACTTGGAATCAAGACTTGAAACTTGGTATGGATAGACTTAAGAGGTCAATATGAAGCAAGAAAGTCATCTTGGGAACTTTAGGTCAAAACATCTTTGTGCAAACACAAACCCTAATTTGGGGTTAGCAGTGCAAGGAGGAGTCTTGAGCAGATGAAATCCTAACTGGATCTTGAGCTTCAAGAGCTTTGTGAGGAGAAATCAATGAGAAATGGGAGGGCAAATTTTGGGGTACAACAGATACACATTCTCCATCCTGTTTGGGTACGTTGTGCTACCGATTTGCCTTTTGTGTTTGTTATAACCGTAACGCCTCCTTTCTTGGGCACCACGTGAACTGGACTGACCCAGTTACTATCTGATATTGGGTATATGATGCCTGCCTCTAGTAGTTTCTGCACTTCTTTCTTAACGACTTCACTTAGGATAGGATTTATTCGTCTTTGATGTTCTCTAGAAGTCTTGCAGTCCTCCTCCAGCATAATGTGGTGCATACAGAGAGAAGGGCTTATTCCTTTTAGATCTGATATATTATAGCCTAACGTGGTTGGATACTTCCTTAACACACTAAGAAGTTTTTCAATTTCAGTCTTCCCTAAATTGGCATTGACTATAACTGGCCGTTCGAGTTCTTTATCTAAAAATTCATACCTAAGATCTTCAGGTAATGTTTTAAGTTCTATACCAGTTTTCTTATCAGTCGGGGCAGGATTGGGTGTTAAGGCTAAACATTCGCTTAGGTAGGCATCTAAATGTTCTTGTTTCCAGTCATCGTCCTTGAGGATAGTTGGTGTCTGAATTTTTAACATCCCAGAATAGGTGTCTTCTTGGCTTTCAAGTTCTTTGACACATTCATCAATAATATCTAGGAGACAGCATGAGTCATCTATAGCAGGGGCTTTAAAGAATTGGGAAAGAATGAATTCTACTTTTTCTTCTCCTACCTCGAAGGTAAGTTTTCCTTTCTTAACGTCAATGATGGCTCCTGCAGTAGCTAAAAATGGTCTTCCTAGTATGATGGGAATGTTTGAATCTTCCTTGATGTCCATTATTATAAAGTCAGTCAGTATGTAAAATTGTCTTATTCGGACAGGAATGTTTTCTAGCATACCAACAGGGAGTTTGACTGATCTGTCGGCTAGTTGTAGGGACATCTTCGTAGGTCTCATGTCGCCTAATTTGAGATTCTCGCAAATAGATAAGGGCATTAGACTAACATTGGCTCCTAAATCGCATAGAGCTTTGTCTATGATAGATTTTCCAATTACACATGGTATGGAGAAACTACCAGGATCTTTTAACTTTGGAGGCATGTTATTTTGAATTATGGCGCTACATCCGGCAGTTAGCATAACGGTTTCGTTTTCAACGATTTTTTTCTTATTAGACAATATTTCTTTTAGGAATTTAGCATATGACGGCGTTTGGGTTATAGCTTCTGTAAACGGAATAGTAACGTTTAATTGTTTCAGAAGTTCTACAAATTTCTTAAATTGTCCCTCGTTCTTGGGTTTTGCAAGTCTTTTGGGGTATGGAATTGGTGGTTTATATGGTGGTGGAGGCACGTAAGGTTTTTCTGAAGCCTCTCTGTTCTCATTCGCGTCTTCCTCTACATTCTCAGATTGATCTTTCGACTTCTCTACTTCTTTTTCAGGTTTTTGATACATGGTCGGGTTTTGGAGTCTAGGATCTACCGGTCCATCAAGGGTTGTCCCACTTTGTAATGTGATAGCATTTGCATGTCCTTTAGGATTGGGTTGTGGCTGTCCAGGAAATGTACCAACAGGTGCAGCAGAACTAGCTTGGTGTTGTGCTACTTGGGAGATTTGGGTTTCTAACATTTTATTGTGAGTTGCTAGGGCATCTACCTTATTTGCTAATAGCTTCAACTCTTCACCGGTGTGAACGTTTTGATTGAGGAATTCTTTGTTTTGTTGGGCTTGATTAGCGATAAAATTTTCCATTAGGATTTCAAGGTTAGATTTCTTAGGAATGTTAGGAACATTAACAGCGGGTTTTTGATAACCTGGAGGTACAGCAGGTGCTTGGCCAGGTGCATATAAAGCGTTATTGATCTTGTACGAGAAGTTAGGATGGTTCTTCCAACCAGGATTATAGGTATTAGCATAAGGATTACCTTGAGCGTAATTTACCTGATCAACTGATATTCCTACTAAGATTTGACATTCGGTTCCAACATGACCAGGAACTCCACAAACTTCGTAACTTGGGGTAACTGCAGCCACGGTAGCTGCAGGAGGTAAGGTCAAGCTTTCTATCTTTTGGGTAAGAGAATCTACCTTAGCATTAACTTTATCTAGGCTACTAATCTCGTACATCCCACCTTTGGTTTGAGTTTTCTCCACATATGTTCTTTCTCCTCCCCACTGATAGTGGTTTTGAGCCATGTTTTCAATGAGTTGGTTAGCTTCGTCATAAGGCTTGTCCATCAGTGTACCACCTGCGGAGGCATCTATAGATAGTCTTGTGTTGTACAAGAGTCCATTATAAAATGTGTGGATGATCAGCCATTTTTCTAATCTGTGATGTGGGCACATTCACATCATATCTTTGTAGCGTTCCCATGCATCGAATAACGATTTAGTATCCTTCTGCCTAAATCCGTTGATTTGGGCTCTTAGTGCAACAGTCTTGCTCGGGGGAAAGTATCGTGCTAAAAATACAATCTTCAGTCCTTCCCACGTAGTGACGGAATTTGATGGCAAGGATTGCAACCAAGCCCAAGCTCTATCTCTTAGCGAGAAAGGGAAAAGACGTAATCTTATTGCATCTTTACTAACACCATTTTCTATAACTGTGTCGGCAAATTGAACGAATTTTGTAATATGTTCATTTGGATCCTCGGAAGGATCTCCAGAGAATTGGCGTTGTTGGATAGCTGATATCAATGACGGTTTTAACTCAAAATCGTTTCGGTTTATTGCTGGAGCAGCAATGTTGTTGTGGGGTTCTTGTTGTGATGGAGCTGCGTACTCCTTCAGTGGACGGGTCCTTTGTTCTTCGGTCATGTCTAATTCTGGATTAGTTTAGGTCTCAGAGGAAGAATTAGAATATGTTTCAGAATCAATCTTGATTTCGGGTTTGGGTAAAGGAATAGCGTGATTTAAACAGTAATTCCTGACTGCACGTCTTACGGAAAGAATGCGTTCAGGTTCGTCCGTCGATTTGTCAAGTGGTTCGCCTTGTGAGCGAGTCCTTGGCATACAAATTGAAAAAGGGTTTTTTGTTGCCTAGTCTAAACGCGCAACAGAAGAATCATAATTAATTGACTACCAGTCCCCGGCAACGGCGCCAAAAACTTGATCGGGACTTTATAAGTCTATTGGGATACTAACTGCAAGTATACAGTTTAGTCGTTCTAGTTTTAAATGATTATCGAACTCACAGAGACTGAGGATCAATCGCATACGATCTAATGTTACAGTTTGTTTAACTAAGCGATGAATATTTGATTTTAGGGGGGAAACAGTTTAATTAAAAATAATAGTAATAGTTATATCGGTTTGTGATAGTCGGACTTCGGGAATTCGGTGAATCGCTTGGCCTATAAAGTATTTCGGTAAAAACTAATTGTTTAAAAACCTAAGACATACACTCTCGTGTTCATGAAATAAGTTATGCTACTAAACCTAGTGGATGCACTTTAAATTTAATAACACCTTTTAAAAACAATTTGAGTTTAATTAATTTATTAAAACACTCTCTTGTATTTAAAAATCAATGTTTCGTTACCACTATCTGGGTTGAACCCCAGCTCTCGCATGTAGGTTCTTGCCTTAATTAATTTCCCACTCTCGTGACAAAATCGTGTTAATTAACCTCTCACTCTCGTGACAAGGGTAGTTAAATTAAGCATGGAAATTGGAAACCAGAAATTGTTTTATAAATAAATATTTTTGGCCAAGGTATCGCTGAATTCCTTCGGTTCTTAAGAGTCACATACCAGTACGAATAATTTAGCCGGACATAATAGATTTAACAATAATGCAATTCAAAATATAGTTCATAAAAATAATTGGCATAATACAAAAAAGAATAAATATTAATTGCAATTAAAACCTGGAGATAACGTTGCTATGGTAATCTTGAAATGTTACAATATTCCTTGCAGCTTGATTGAAGTAAATAAATTGTGTTAATTCTTGAATGAAGAATTAACACCTAAAACTAAAGCTTGAAATAATACTGGAAGTAGGAATTACAGTATGTGGAAAAATGCTCTAAAACAAGGAAATAAAAATAATGGCAAAAGTAATAATTTTGTTCTGGGAAAATTCCTTCGACCCCTGCAGCTTTGCACTACCACACATATATATAGGAGAGGAAATAGCAGTTGAAAGTATCTTGAGAAAAGGTTGAGTGGAGGAAATATAGGGAGCATGGTTACTGAGTGGAGGGAAAATAGGAGAACAAGTCTGCCCTCACGTTGCCCACGTCTCCACCAATTCACAATGTTCATCTTCACGCGCGTGACGGTCGTCACAGGTGGGTGACGGTCGTAACGCACTTAAATAGCACATTACGCTCATCAGTGATGTGTGACGAGCGTTGTTTCAAGTTGGGGGTCGTTACGCCCGTCACGAGGGTGTGACGACTGTCACTGCTCCAAAATCTCCAAACTTTGCAGTTTTAGTTCTTTTTCTCTTTGTTTATTGTCTAGCCTCCTTCATGTAGTCCTTTTCCATTGGTTTGAGTTGACAAATGTTATACCTGTAAAAAGACAAATAAACTCGGAATAATCGGGAGTTAGACGACTTAATGTATTATAAAATCGGTAAAAAGCGTAGTAATTATATGATACGTTTTCTCGTTATCAGTATCGTAGGGATTTCTTTTAACATGGCGCCAAGATATCTTCCTACACCTTCAACCTATCAGTAACTATCCTTTTTTCAAATTCGTTTTATTTGTAAGCAGTGATCATATTCAAATGCATATGCCTATTTAATAAAACATTGAACGTTTTCAAATAAAACATAAGTGTAAAAAGAAAAGAAAGGCAAGCGAATTTCTGCACTCTGAAGTATTTTTTTTTTTTTGTATTTAATTTTTGTGAATATCTTTGTACAATAGGAGATAGACATCCTAGTAAGAGAATGTCGTCGTAAAAATTGAAAAATTTTATACAAAAGAAAGATGGCTATGTGTAACAATTCCATGGGATTCCCATTCTGCTATAGCCTTCACAACTCTGAGTATCTGTCCATTCGTTGCTTCGTCCGTAGATGATTGGATTGATCAGAAACTTGGAGCTTGTTGGTGAAGAGATTGTTCTTAAAGTGATCCGACGAGACATAGTCATACGCTTTAATTCCCTAACTTTTGCCTGGACCGCCCTTTCGGGTTTTCGATCCACCGGGAAACCCCTTTTTGCCCAAGTCGCCCTTTCGGGTTTTCAACTTGTCGGGTGTACAGATTTTTGTTTTATCCCTAATTTTTGCCTGAACCGACCTTTCGGGTTTTCGATTCACCGGGATGCCCATTTTTGCCCAAGTCTCCCTTTCGGGTTTTCAACTTGTCGGGTCGTTTTATGCGTAGTATCTTTTGACTATGTCTGCATTCGCAGGGTGCGGAAAATCGTTGTCGTCCATGGTGGCCAGAATCATTGCCCCACCAGAAAAGATGCTCTTAATCACAAATGGTCCTTCGTAAGTAGGAGTCCACTTGCCCCTGGGATCACTTTGCGGCAAGATGATCCGCTTGATTACAAGATCTCCTACTTGATATACCTGACGTCTGACTTTCTTGTTGAAAGCCTTGATCATGCGTTTTTGATACGTATGACCATGACAAACAGCAGTAAGTCGCTTCTCGTCGATCAAATTAAGTTGATCAAGCCGGGTCTGAATCCAATCGTCTTCACTCAAACCAGCGTCCTTCATAATCCTTAAGGAAGGAATCTGAAATTCCATGGGTAGCACAGCTTCCATGCCATATACTAAAGAAAATGGGGTTGCCCCTGTTGAAGTATGTGTCGTGGTACGGTATCCATGTAGAGCAAACGGTAACATCTCATGCCAGTCCTTGTAGGTGACTGTCATCTTTTGAATGATCTTCTTGATATTTTTGTTCGCGGCTTCAACAGCACTGTTCATCTTCGGCCGATAGGGAGATGAATTGTGATGATAAATCTTGAACTGTTCGCATAGAGCGGTGATCATAGTGTTGTTCAAATTCGTACCGTTGTCTGTGATAATCCTTTTGGGGACACCGTACCGGCATATGAGATTCTGCTTAATGAAGCAGGCAACCACATTCTTTGTAATTGAGGCAAAGAAAGCTGCTTCGACCCACTTGGTAAAATAGTCAATAGCGACCAAGATAAAGCGATGTCCATTGGATGCCATGGGCTTGATCTCTCCAATCATGTCAATGCCCCACATTGCGAATGGCCAAGGAGCTGTCAGAACTTTGAGAGGAACAAGAGGAATATGTACCTTGTCGGCATAGACTTGGCACTTGTGGCAAGTACGGGAATGTTGGTGACAATCAGCTTCCATGGTAGACCAGTAGTAGCCTGCCCTTAGAATCTTTTTAGCCATCGTGTGTCCGCTCAAGTGGGTACAAAATGTGTCGCTATGTATCTCAGTCATGATTAACTCTGCTTCAGCTTTGTCCATACAACAAAGTAGAACACAATCATGGTTGCGCTTATAAAGGATGCCATTGCTTAGGAAGAACTTGGCAGCAGATCTCCTTAAGAACTTTTTGTCATTGACGGAAGTTCCTTCAGGATATTCTCTAGTCTGGAGATACCTTTTGATTTCATGAAACCAGGGTTGTTCCACTACTTCTTCGGTATTAATCTCGTGACAGTGCGCGGTTTCGTCCATTCGCTCGATGGTAATTTAGGGAGCCTCGTTATCCCTGTTGAGTTTAAACATGAAAGACATTGTAGCCAGAGCATCTGCCAGCTGATTTTCTTCCCGCGGGAAGTGCTCGAAGGTGATCTGCTCGAAATGAGGCAACAATGTTAAGACATGTTCTTTGTATGGGATAAGATTAGGATGTTTGGTGTCCCACTCTCCTTTGACTTGACTGATAACCAAAGCCGAGTCCCCAAATACGACCAAAGATTTGATTCCCAAGTCTATAGCAGCCTTGAGACCAAAGATGCAAGCTTCATATTCAGCCATGTTGTTGGTACAGCTGAAGCAAAGTCGGGCAGTGAAGGGTGTGTGGCAACCTTCTGGAGAAATGAGTACCGCACCGATATCGTTGCCAAGTGCATTTGAAGCACCATCAAAGTATAGGGTCCATCGGGATCCTTGTTCAGGCCTGTCATATGGTCTGTTACCTTCAATGTTGTCCAATGTCATGATGTCCTCGTCAGGGAAGTCGAATCTCATAGACTGGTAATCTTCGACGGCTTGATGAGCTAGATGGTCAGCTAGTACACTCCCCTTTATAGCTTTTTGGGTAGTATACTGGATATCATACTCTGTCAGGATCATTTGCCATCTAGCGATTCTTCCAGATAAAGCAGGCTTCTCGAAGATATACTTAATCGGATCCATCTTGGAAATCAGCAGAGTGGTATGAGTCAACATATACTGCCTTAGCCGGCGAGCAGCCCATACCAAAGCGTAACAAGTTTTCTCGAGCAGTGAGTAGCGAGTCTCACAGTCGGTAAACTTTTTGCTAAGGTAATAAATGGCATGCTCTTTTTGGCCAGACTCGTCATGTTGGCCCAGTACGCACCCCATTGAATTATCCAACACAGTCAGATACATGATTAACGGCCTTCCTTCGACGGGTGGCATCAAAATAGGAGGTTCCAGTAAATACTCCTTGATCTTATTAAAAGAAACTTGATAATCATTGTTCCATTCAACTACCTGATCTTTCTTCAACAGTTTTAAAATTGGCTCACAGGTAGATGTCAGGTGAGAGATGAACCTCGCAATATAGTTCAAGCGTCCCAAGAATCCTCTAACCTCCTTTTCAGTACGAGGGGCAGGCATTTCTTGTATAGCCTCCACTTTAGCTGGATCAACCTCAATGCCTTTGTTGCTGACAATAAATCCCAAAAGTTTACCAGACCTAACTCCAAAAGTGCACTTGCTTGGGTTCAGTCTGAGCTTATACTCCTTCAACCTGGCAAACAGCTTTTGCAAATGACCAAGGTGTTCTTCTTTTGTCTGTGAACGGGCTATCATGTTGTCTACGTAAACTTCAATATCATGATGTATCATATCATGAAGCAAAGCTACCATGGCGCGTTGATAGGTTGCCCCGGCATTCTTCAGTCCGAATGGCATCACTTTGTAGCAGAAGGTACCCCATTGCGTGACAAAAGTAGTTTTCTCCATGTCTTTGGGGGCCATTTTGATCTGGTTGTATCCCGAGAATCCATCCATGAAGGAAAATACCTTGTGTTGAGTTGTGTTGTCAACCAAGATGTCGATGTGTGGTAGTGGAAAGTCATCTTTAGGGCTAGCCCTGTTCAAATCCCGATAGTCCACACACATTCTGACTTTGCCGTCCTTCTTAGGCACGGGCACAATGTTAGCAACCCATTGTGGATAGGTTGTAACAGCCAGAAAACCTGCGTTGAATTGCTTCATTACTTCAACTTTAATCTTCTCAGACATGTCATGCCTCATTCGGAGAACCTTTTGCTTGACCGGTGGACAATCCTCTCTTGTAGGCAGACGGTGAACCACGATATCTGTGTCTAGCCCTGGCATGTCTTCGTAAGACCAGGAGAAGATTTCAATGTATTCGTTCAACAACTGTATGAGTACCTTGAGGAGATATGATGATGGCGCCGATACCATTTCCCAAAGCATTGGAGGCTCCGTCAAAGTGCATAGACCATCGGAATCCTGGTTCAGGTCCTTCATCCGGTCCAGGCACTTCACAATCTGTCACTATCATAATGCTTTCATCCGGAAACTCGAAGTTCATTGATTGATAGTCATCTACAGCTTGATGTGCCAAGTGGTCTGCCAATACACTCCCCTTGATGGCTTTCTGGGTCGTGTACTGAATGTCGTATTCCGTCAAGATCATTTTCCATCTTGCAATTCTCCCAGACAGAGCAGGCTTTTCGAATATGTACTTTATAGGATCCATCTTTGAGATCAACAAGGTAGTGTGAGTCAGCATATACTGTCTCAGCCGGCGAGCAGCCCATACCAAAGCGCAGCAAGTTTTCTCAAGCAGTGAGTATCGGGTCTCACAGTCGGTAAACTTTTTGCTAAGGTAATAAATGGCATGCTCTTTTCGGCCAGACTCGTCATGCTGCCCCAGCACACACCCCATTGAATTGTCAAGCACTGTCAGATATAGTATCAGAGGTCTCCCTTCAACCGGTGGCATAAGGATAGGTGGTTCTTGGAGATACTCCTTGATTCTGTCAAAAGCGGCCTGACATTCATCATTCCAACGTACTACCTGATCTTTCTTCAGCAACTTGAAGATTGGTTCACGGGTAGCAGTCAGATGAGAGATAAATCGAGCAATGTAATTTAGGCGTCCTAAAAAACCTCTGACTTCCTTCTCTGTCTTAGGAACTGGCATCTCTTGAATAGCTTTGACCTTAGCAGGGTCCACTTGAATACCTTTATCACTGACCACGAAGCCTAGTAATTTCCCAGATCTTACCCCGAAGGTGCACTTGTTCGGGTTCAATCTCAGTTTGTATAGTTTCAACCGGTCAAACAACTTTTGCAGATGATCTAGATGCTCCTCCTCAGTCTGGGACCTTGCGATCATGTCGTCCACATATACTTCTATCTCATGATGTATCATGTCATGAAATAAAGCAATCATGGCACGTTGGTAGGTTGCCCCAGCATTCTTCAACCCGAATGGCATGACCTTGTAACAGAAGGTGCCCCACTGAGTAACAAATGTAGTCTTTTCCATGTCTTCAGGTGCCATCTTGATCTGATTGTAACCTGAGAAACCATCCATGAAAGAGAATACTTTGTGCTGAGTTGTATTATCAACAAGGACATCAATGTGAGGTAAGGGGAAGTCGTCTTTGGGGCTGGCCCTGTTCAGATCCCTGTAGTCAACACACATTCTGACCTTACCGTCCTTCTTCGGTACCGGCACCACATTAGCAACCCACTGAGGGTAAGAAGTCACTGCAAGGAACCCGGCATCAAACTGTTTCATAACCTCGGCCTTAATCTTCTCGGACATCTCTGGACGCATCCGACGGACCTTTTGCTTAACTGGAGGGCAGTCTTCCTTAGTTGGTAAGTGATGGACCACAATGTCGGTATCCAACCCGGGCATGTCTTCGTAGGACCAGGCAAAGATCTCCACATAGTCATGCAGCATCTTGGTTAACCGTTGCTTCACGCTGAGCTCTAGGTTGGCACCAATCTTTACCTCTTTTCTGTCAGCCTCAGTACCCAAGTTTATGGTTTCCACTGGCTCTTCATGGGGTTGAATAGCCCTCTCTTCCTGAAGCAACAGTCTTGCAAGCTCGCCGGGCACTTCGCAATCATCTTCACCTTCGTCTTCGGCTAAGTTGATCGGATTTTCGAAGTCATAATTGGCAGTAGCAGGGTTGTTATCAGTGAGATCCAGAGTGGATTGAAACCTGTATGAGTGAGTGTGTGTGTAAATACAGCTGTTTTGAAAATTATGTAAAGGAAAAGAAAGACAGAAAAGGAGCACAATATTTGCAATGCGAAAAATACGTCCAAGATTTTCATTTATGGTATATGAAATGACAATTTGTATGCCCTCACAAATAGAACCACGGTGCCTCGGGTAAGACACCGGGCCATAGAGTTTATCATTGTTTATTACAAAATACCAAAAACATAGGAATTCATTACTTAGTAACAAGAGAAACAGATAAGTTGTCCTTGGCACTCCAATTGTTGAGTCCACTGTCGGTTGCCGGGTAGATCCAGCTATCAAACTCAGCATCGTCCACTTCGTCTTCGTCCCCAATAGCATTCACTCCATGAGCAGGTAGGGGAGCTGTTACCACATTAGGCTTGTCAGATGCCTCAAACTGTACCTCCTTGGCGTCAATAAGGTCCTGCAGCTTGTTCTTTAACGCCCAACAGTCATCAGTAGAGTGCCCCGGGCTATCTGAATGGTAGGCACAACGAGCATTCGGGTTGTACTTGGGAGATGTTGTATTTGGGAACTTTGGCGCCTCTCTGACAGTCACCAAGTTAGTGGAGAGCAACTGTGGCAGGATCTGTGATAGGGTCATGCTTAACCGGGTAAACTCTCTCCGAGGTCTTTCGGCCCTTTGAGGATTGTTTGGCCGAGGAGCGGCAGCAGGCTTAGAAATCATCACCGCGCTGACGGATTGGCGGTGCTCAGGTCTCTCTGATTTCCTAGAACCATACACGGCACTAGACTCCTTCTTGAATGGTTTCTTTTCCGAACTAGATGATGCGCCCTTTGCAATCTTCCCAGACTTTAACCCAGCTTCAATTCTCTCTCCAGTCAGAATCAAGTCAGTGAACCCAGCAGAAGAATTCCCAATGAGATGGTTGAAAAATGGCCCAGATAGGGTCCCCAAGAACATGTCTACCAGCTCCCGGTCAGTCAATGGTGGCTGCACCCTGCCAGCCAGGTCTCTCCATTTCTGAGCGTACTCTTTAAAACCTTCGCTTGCGCCTAACGACATACCCTGGAGTTGGGTACGTGTGGGGGCAAGGTCGGCATTATATTGATACTGCTTGTAGAAAGCAGTAGCCAACTCCTCCCAGTTACGAACTTTGGTCCCATCCAGCTGATAGAACCATTCGAGATGAGTCCCTGAAAGACTCTCCTGGAAGAAGTGGATCCATAAATTCTTATCCGCAGAGTACGGCTGAATTTTCCGAACATAGGACCTTAAATGCAGCTTGGGACAAGACGCCCCGTCATATTTGGAGAAGGATGGTGCTTTGAACTTGTGGGGGATAATCACACCAGTTGACAAACCCAGATCTCCGAAATCCAGCCCAGGTGCCTGTTGAACCTCCATAGCCTTCAACCTGTCCTCCAGTTGCTTGTATCTGTCATCTGCAGGAGGGTACTGTTCTTCATCAAAATCTGTCTCGTTGTCGGAGACTACCGGACTAGGAACCTTGACTTCTGCTTGAGAAGGACTCTTGCCAACAGAAGAACCAGCCTCTTCATGCTGCAGAGTATTGCCAAACCTTCGGCCCGAGTTGAACAGAACAGTTCTTCTCTTCTTCTTCTTCTCCTTCTTTAGGAGCATAGCCTTTAGTTCTTCTTGGCCTTTAGCCAGACCCTTAATTAGTTCTTGAAACTGCGCATTCTGCGCCTGGAGAGCCTTGATTGATGTCTCAGTTAATGCAGATTCGGGATTCATGGTGCTGAAATAAACAGCGAAGAACTGTAAGCAACCTGAAAAGAGGAAAAACCTGCTATGCACATGATGTATGAAATGCGTATGAATTATGTTTTCAAAGACAATCGGGAATCAACTTTGTAAACAAAAAGAACACACTTCATTAGATTCAACTTTGTAACTGAAATTATTCAACAAGGTTGCCCTTAGGCGTTACATGAAAGGAAATACTGGAAAGGAAATAAAACTGTAAAGGCACATTCAGAGTTCCTTATTGATCCCATGGTCTCCTCTTCTCAGTACGGATGTAGGCATTCAGAGCTCTCTCATTCTCCAGCTACTTTGTCAGCTTCTGGATCTTTGATTCCTGCTCGTTGAGCTTTTCCCGGTAAGAATCCCGTTCTTCTCGCAGTTGCGACCAAGATCTCTTCAATGTCTCATAATCAGTAGGTATCTGAGGAGGAAGGACAGTTGGAGGAACACCATCTTTATCAGGACACTCAAGAATGACGGGTCTGACAGCTTCATACGGCATACCTAACTTCTGAGCACGGATGCGAACCCATTTGTAGTAGGCTTCCATAGGTAAAGAAGTCTTTGGCCCTAACTCTTGTGGGTCAGCTTTATGAACTTTGTCCCAGGCCTTGATGAACCTACGACGCAGCTCGTCACTCTCCACCTGAAACTCGAAACTGATGTGAGGCACCAACATCTCATGGGGACCTGCTCCTCTTGCTCTCCCAAACTGACGGAGTGCTAGACATGGATTGTAAGAGATCCCTCCTTGAGTACCAATCAGAGGAACATTAGGATACTCCCCGCATCGATCAATAATAGCTATCTCATCCAAACCTCTGCAAGTCCAAATGATGTCTTTATCGGTGAGAGACATTAACCTGTGAGCCCAACCTCTTCCCTCTTGGTTCTTCAGTATGAACTTAGGGAGGTGCGAAATAAACCACCTCACCAACAAAGGGATACAACACCATAGGGTTCCTCGTCTTCGGGTAGTACGGGCATGAAGTTGTTGCAAGATGTCACCCAAGAGAGTGGGCACAGGATTCTGAGACATAAAGATCCTTATGGCAGTGACATTGATGAAGTTATCAGGATTAGGAAACAGGACTAACCCATAGATTAGGAGAGCCAAGATGTCTTCATATGCCCTAAAGTCCAGGTCATTCCAGAAATTGTTAGCTTTGCCAATTAGGAACTTGGCCAAGAAACCCTTAACTCCGCTTCTAGTTACCCAGTTGTCTGTTACCTCTTGATGGGTCAAAGGAAGAGCTGCAGCAATGTCCTCAAGCCTGAGGGTCTTTTCCCAACCAGTAAAGGGTGTCTGATCCAAGATAGGGATACCAAGTAAATCAGAGAACTCTTCCAGGGTAGGGACCAGCTGGAAGTCTTGAAAGGTGAAGCACTGGTACAGAGGGTCATAGAACTGGGTCAGAACACTCGTCAACTGTTGATCCCGCTTTGCAGTGACTAAACTGAGAAGGGAACCATGCCTCTGAATGAAGGAAGTGGTATTTGGAATTCTGCCAACCAACTCTCAAGTAACTCAGGTGAACGGACAAAGTTGAACCGGATAGTATTCCTTCGCACAGGCATCATAATGTCCTAAAAAACAGAGCAAAGGTGAAACCCTCTTGTCTTTGAAATGGTCAGTCCTTATGCAGGATGCATGCAATGCTCATGATGCTATGATGTTATGATAAAGCACACCACATACAGATACAAAGGCAAACATGGTAAGGCACACAAGTCACACAAGTCAAGCCCCTAAAGTTTAGGCCAGCATGAGGTCTAGGTACTACCCTCTTTCAGTTTGTTGGTTCATACCTGTCCTAATCAAAAGTAACCGGGTTCTTAGAGGATCCCAATATCATTGACTACCCTCAATCGGTCATAACTCCAGCATCGCAATCTTTTCTTGCGGCCAGAACCATCACAAGAGTTTAGCCTCAATGGGCTTAGCATACTGCTACAATTCTAAAGGCCAAGTTGTGTCAATTAAGGTTCTAAGGTTGTTGGTGCTTAATGACTCCTTAGAAGACCCATATTCTCCTCGTTGCGACACAAGGGATATCGGTACAGACTAAGGTGCCACACCAACGTAGCCACTGCTTCACCTGTGTCGGTCTACGCCGGACAGGTCCCTCACAGCTTATGCTACCTAAACAGGGTATCCCCAGATCCGGGTTAGGATCTATGTATCTCCGATGCAACCCACAATAGTAAAGCAAGCAAATCAAAGCAATTGAAAACACAGTGATCTTAGTCCTAAGGTACACCTCACTTTATAAAGGTATTTCCCCAGCAGAGTCGCCAGTTCTGTGATCGGTGGATCTGGAACTGACTGTTTAACGCTGGTTCGCGAAATGTCGCGGAAGCAAGAGTCGCCACCGTCTTTTATTTTCTCCAAATGGAAAGGACAAAAGCACAGAAAAATTCCTTAAAGAGATTGCTCTCGGTTCGGGAGGTAGGTTATAGAAAGGGAAGGTGTTAGCACCCTTTCTATCCATGGTTATCCATGGGCTCTTAGATACTTGCTCAATGTGTTTTCAAAAATGGTTTGTTTGCTTTTCAATTGTGGGTTTAAAAAAAGTTTCTTTGAAAAATTTCAGTTCGACTCGTACGTCAGAGTGTTTGAAAAATTGTTTTGAAAGCTTTTGAAAAGTGTCGGTGTGAAAAGAGTTTGATTTGTTTTGTTTTTGAAGAGAGCAAGTATCTACGAGAACCTACCTACCCTAAGGAATTCGTCTGTGTAAATGTCCTTTAAAGTAGTGCCATCCCACCATTGAGAGGTAGGTAGCACCACCGTTGGAGGTGTTCGGGTCAATTCGAGGTTCGGGACATGGTGATCACCAGAGCAATGGGAAGACACCTTAGAAGCTACCCTCATGCCAAGTTCCCGGATCATGAGGACTTACTAAGACATCCTCTACTCGACGACCACCTTTCGAAAGGCAACAGTGAGGCGTACCCTAGGGGTGGTGTGTGCGAATTATGTGTCGTTTTCATTTGCATTTGTCTTGTCATATTTATTGGTGATCTACGCTTGATTTTATTTTGGCCATACATTCTTTCATGCTTTTTGTTAACAGTTAATATTTGCGGGAAAGTAAATCTAAGGCTATTACAAGAGGCGCGGGTCCACATCGCCAAAATTAAACCGGACCCGATTTGACGGAAAGTAAATAAAGCAAATAAAAGAATTGAAAAGTGCGAGAAGTTTAAGTTACAACGCTTTGGGAGAGATACATAATTATTTAAGAAATAAAATAAATACGCGAATTAAATAAATTACGAACGCGGGCGTTGGACCCTTTTTGCAGAAAATTAAAGGTAATGAATTTAATTAACTAAAAAGATTAAATTAACGAGGAATTAAAAATTAAAAATTAAAAATTAAAAAAGGAATGTTTTTTGGTATTTTTAGTATTTTTAGGAATTAATGGAAAAAAGATAATTAATCAAAATTAGAATTGAATGTAAACCCTAATTCTAGTGGCTTTTAAATTTATTATGAAAAATATTGAATTTTTAACTAATTTAAACCTAAGTTAATTTACATGCATTTTTAATTATGAAAATAAATAAAATAAAATATTATTATTATAAAAAAGGGAAATTAAAAGGAATCAAAATTAATTAAACCTATTTCTACATATTTTTTGTATTTTTGTTATTAAAAGAATTTAAAATTGCAACCTAATTAAACTAAATTTATTTACATGAAAACATTAAAATAAAAATTATTTATCATGTTTTTATCTCTTTTCTGATTTTTATGAAGTTTTTATATTTTGTAAAAATAATTAACTAATTTGAACAAAAAAAGTAAATAAAACAATAATTGAAAGTAAAATATAAAAAATAGAGAAAGCAAACCAGGGAGGGGGGTTCAGGCCCCAATTGTGAGGTCCTTTGTTAGCAACTTGGCCCATTAAGCATTGAAATCTGTTGACTTTTGTGCAAGCATGTTGTGCGTGGACTATGGTACATGGTGCTCTTCAGATCTAAGCCTTTGGTTTGATCTCCAGGGGGACGTGTCACGCTTGATGGTGAGGGACTATGGTGGTTGTCTACATAAGCGCTGCATGTGAATATTAGAAGAAAAATAATATTGAAGTTATACAGGCCTGGGACTCGAACCCAGGTCTTGCACCTTACCAACCAACACCTGTACCACTACGCCATTTGAATCACATTTAATATATAACAAACAACAATTAATAAAAGAGAAAACGTGGGTTAGTGCTTGGAACGCGCGAACTTTTCAAACGGACCAACCAAACCTCGCCACCACATCATCTTCTTCGTTCTATTTTTTTTTTCTGAAAACAAGGACATATGGCAACGGTTTCAGACGCGTTCCACTAGATGGCTTTAGAAAAAATAGCGAATAGCGCTGTATGGTTGATAAATTGATCGCGAGGGTTGGTCCATGTTCGTCCCAATGCGCTGAATTGAATGGTCTTGGTTTGGAGTTCTAATTTTGCTTCGTTACAAAAACCCCAATTTTTAGCTTTGTAAACCCTAGAAACCTGTCATGGCGAAATTGTATATACAGCATGATAATCGAATTAAAGGCATGGGTTAGCTTCAAAAACTCACAACAAACATGAATCAATAAATAAAAATGGCAAAGGATGCATAAATCATGATGCACAATTCTGAATTTTTCTCTTTGCAGTTCGAGTCATAGATACCAATTCTTGGAGCTTTGGTTGTTGTTTTTGATTGGCACACGTTCAGAGAACCTTGAGGAAGCTAATGGAACAATTCTTATGCTTTGAATTGACCTCTAGCACTGATTTCAGTTTTTGAGTTTTGAAGGAATTTTTCAAGTTGGTAATGGCCTCTTCTGCGCAGCTTTTAGTCTCCTAGGATTAGGTTTGTGTTCCTGGCTTTGTAGTGAAGCAATTAGGTTAACAAAATTGGCCAAAATCTTTTTCATTCATTGATTTCAATATTTGATTTTCCACCATTATTTTCATATCTTTTTTCACATGCTCTTGTGCAAATCATGATCCAATTAGTCCAAATCTTTCCCTATTTAGTTGTACACGAAATCTTGAGTATCAAACATGCATAAAAAGATTGGTTAGGTCATGTTAGATATTTTTCACATATTTATATAATTTAAATGAATTAATATGAATAATAATTCAAATAAATAAATAAAAAATGAGAAAATACTTCCCTTTGGGCCAAGTGGTCGTGCACATGCTTGGAATGATGAATCATGGAAGAAAAATGGGCCCATTAGCAATTTTAGGTCATTTGAAGTAATGTTGACTTTTCAAAATATCCAAAAATTTCCCAACTTCCACAAGGCATAACTTGCTCAATTTTTAAGCTTTTCTCATGTTCTTGGACATTTTGGAAAGGTCTTTGAGTCCTCTAACCAATGCCTTTGGTTCCATGTCATTTTGATTTACCAATCTCAAGTTATGGCCTTTGACTTAAAGTCCCTTTTTGTTGACTTTTGAAAATGACCTATAATGTTGAAATTGATAACTTTTTGTGAGAGCATTTCTTGGACTTGAAGTATTAAGATGAGTTGTAGGAAATGTCTTTCTCTTAAAAATGAGCTTTGGATGGAATTTTTCTGATAATCCATGTGAAAGTTATGCCCTGGTCAATTTCAGTTGACTTTTTCAGCTGTCCAAATATAGTAACTTTTGCATCTTTGATGATTTCTGAGCCAAATTTTGAGAATCATGATCAAGCATTGATCAAATGATGTTTGTGGCTTCAAAATGATATGTTGACCAAAAATTTGAACTTTTGACTGTCAAATGACCATTTTGCCCCTACAGTTGACTGTAGTGCAATCTAGGGTTTTGACTGTGCAATTTTGAGCTGAATGCCTTGAAACTTGATATGAGGATACTTGACCATCTTTGTAAGCATGTGAGACTTGATTGGGCCTTTGAAAACTTCCTTTCCTTGATCAGAACACAAACCCTAGTTTTGACTGTATAGGAGACCTTTGCACTGTGCAACCTTAGGGGAATTTTGTGACTTGGCTTGGCAATTTCTTGGAGAATATGGGAGGGCAAATTTTGGGGTACAACAGTTGCCCCTGTTCAATCTTCTTAGACCTGAGGATGCAGATTGGCTGACGTGCCTTTCGTAATCCGAGGGTAGAAGATGATTGAACACTAGAGTGCCCAGAAATTTGCGCTCACATAGTAGCAGTGCGGTGGAATGGGCTTATAGATGCCATTTAGAGGTTTCTGGATAGGATGATGGGCTTATAGATGCCATCTGGATGTTGATCGCGTAAGAGATTCCTTAGCGAGAACCTGCATACCTGCAAAAGAACAAATGAGTACCTGACACGTTGCAGGAGCTGGTTTTCAGATGCTTGGTATAGATGTGTCCTGACCGGTTACAGGAGCTGGATCTGGAGCTTCAAACGGAGATGAATGAACCAGGTGTGGTTACTGCCTTAGCATGAATGGTAAGAAGACCTTGAGTGATTTTAACTTCAACAACGCTCGTTGAGAAAATCTTGGTGGGAAATACCATCTTCGCAGGAACGGAACGAGAACCATAGACCATTATAATCTGAAAGGGAATCACCTCACTCGCCGTCGGAGAGGGAATCATAGGAAAAGGAATTGTCACCTCACACACCGTCGGAGAGGGGACCATAAGAGACTATTACCTCACACTCATCGTCGGAGAGGGAAACATCTTGAACAAGGAATTACCACCTCACTCGCCGTTGGAGAGGGGACCATAAGAGACTATTACCTCACACTCATCGTCAGAGAGGGAAACATCTTGAACAAGGAATTACCACCTCACTCGCCGTTGGAGAGGGGACCATAAGAGACTATCACCTCACACTCATCGTCAGAGAGGGAAACATCTGAAGAAGGAATTACCACCTCACGCACTTGTCGGAGAGGGGACCGTAGGAGACTATCACCTCACACTCATCGTCGGAGAGGGAAACATCTGAAGAAGGAATTACCACCTCACGCACTTGTCGGAGAGGGGACCGTAGGAGACTATCACCTCACACTCATCGTCGGAGAGGGAAACATCTGAAGAAGGAATTACCACCTCACGCACTTGTCGGAGAGGGGACCGTAGGAGACTATCACCTCACACTCATCGTCGGAGAGGGAAACATCTGAAGAAGGAATTACCACCTCACACTCACCGTCGGAGAGGGGACCATAACTTCTGCTGAGTCTTTATCAGAAAAATCTGTTGGGAGTCGATTTAGCTGGACTAGAGAAGGCTTTGAAATATGTTTGAGCATTTTAACCGCGTCTTTCCTGAAAGGTAAAGGTCAGTCATATGCAATGCATGATATGGATCAAGCAATGATGTTCTCAATATAAATGAGATTTGTATGATATGATGCGTCTATGCATGCTATAATGATGTATGTGATGTTTTATGTATGTTTTTGTCTAGGAAAGTAAATCCTTGACGGGTGCCGGGAAGTCATATCCTGGGCTGATGTGGAAGAATAGATTTCGCTTCCGCTGGGGATGGTAACTGCAAGAATATCGGTAGGAGAAGATGACTCCGTTGCGGAATAAACTTGGCAAATGGAAGATTCTGCGGGGAGAAAAGATACCCTAACGACCATGCTGGGAAGCAATACTCTGTGGGAGAAGGGGTGCCTTGCTGAATGTTGATAGTTACTTGCTGAGGATGCCCTTGTTGTTGGAAGTGTTGAAGGACTTCGCTGAGGTAAGAAGACTTCGTTGACGACGATCTTTCCGTGGCTTTTGGCTGAGGATAACCCAGTTATATCCTATTAAGGAAATAACTCTTTGAATCAAGCCGGACGACGCGTTCGTGTTTTGCGGGGGGATAAGCTTCCAGAATCTACTGGGGATGAGCTTATTGCTTGGGGATATGGACTCCATCTTTCCTGGGGAAACCGGATTGGACTTTTCTGGGGAGTTTTGAACTGCGGGGGAATGATTCCTTTGAATGTTGAGATACCGCCGGGGAACAATCTTTAGGCCAAGACTGCCGGGGATGCTTGTTAAGAATATATATGCTGCTACTGGGGGAGTATTGAGATCTACTGGAGGATACTCAATTTCCTTGAGATTTGATAGAGTTTTGGAGAAGAATGCACTTTTGTTGGCTCACTCTCTGGGGAATTCAGGTATACTGGTCATGTTCTTTAGCTGAACCTACCTTGGTACCTTGGAGGATAGAACAATTAGACTGCTCAGACAACTCTTTTATTGCCCATGTTTCTAGTGTCACCTGCAATTAATTCCTTTGTTTCGTATGCAAATATTTATGAGTTAGCAAATTATTTTCAATGCATATATCACAAATTGAACCTTGGACGTTCTTCGCAAAACAAAACAGAAAAAGGAAAAATACTTGGCACGTTTAACTGAAAATATATTTGTATTGATTTTTGAATGGCCTGAAAATAGGCGTTTTGTATACAAGAGGCTGACGTCCTAGTAAGAGGTATGTCGCCGATCAAAAGAGTTTATACAAGTTTTGTACAAAAGAAAATAAAACAGCTGTGTGAAATATGAATGATCCCACTGGGTTTCAACTCTGCTATCGTCTTTATAACTCTGAGCGTCTCATCACTTGATGACCTTGGTTGAAGGTGAAGCTGACTGATCGATGCCGTCTGAACTTGATGTAGATACCGGATTCTGGATGCAAAGTGATCAATGAGACATAGTATTACGCTTTTATCCCTAATTTTTGCCTGGACCGCCCTTTCGGGTTTTCAGTCCACCGGGATACCCATTTTTGCCCAAGCCGCCTTTTCAGGTTTTCGACTTGCCGGGTGTACAGATTTTTTCATTTTCATCCCTTCATTTTGCCCGAACCCTTTTGGTTCGACGGGAAGCCCTAATTTTTGCCTAGGCATGTCAGCCTAGCGGGTCTTTTTTTTTATGCGTGGTATTTTTTTACTATGTCTGCATTGGCGGGGTGAGGAAGGTCGTCACCATCCATGTTGGTTAAAATCATTGCTCCTCCTGAGAACACATGCTTAACCACAAATGGCCCTTCGTATGTAGGGGTCCATTTGCCCCTTGGATCACTCTGAGGAAGGATGATTCTCTTGATTACCAGATCCCCAACTTGATATTCCTGTGGTCTGACCTTTTTGTTAAATGCCCTGATCATCCGTTTCTGATACGTCTGACCATGACAGATAGCAGCAAGTCTCTTTTCGTCAATGAGGTTGAGTTGATCAAGTCGTGTTTGGATCCAATCATCTTCGTTCAGATTTGCATCCTTCATTATCCGGAGAGAGGGAATTTGTACTTCGATCGGCAAGACTGCCTCCATGCCATAAACCAGAGAGAAAGGAGTTGCCCCGGTTGACGTCCTAGCTGAGGTACGATACCCATGCAGAGCGAACGGTAACATCTCGTGCCAATCTTTGTAAGTTACTGTCATCTTTTGCACGATTTTCTTGATGTTCTTATTTGCTGCTTCTACAGCCCCATTCATCTTCGGTCTGTAAGGAGAAGAATTGTGGTGCTGTATCTTGAATTGTTCGCAGAGCTCATCGATCATCTTGTTATTCAGATTGGTACCGTTGTCTGTAATTATCCGCTCAGGGACGCCGTATCGACAGATCAGGTTGTGCCGAATGAACCGTGCCACAACAGTCTTGGTTACCGTAGCATAGGAGGCTGCCTCGACCCACTTCGTAAAATAATCAATCGCCACTAGGATGAAGTGATGTCCATTGGATGCCGTAGGTTTTATCTCGCCGATCATGTCTATGCCCCACATTGCAAATGGCCAAGGCACAGTCAGAACATTCAGGGGAACCGGAGGAACATGCACCTTGTCTGCATAAATCTGGAACTTGTGGCATGTCCTGGAGTGTTGGTAGCAGTCAGCTTCCATGGTGGACCAGTAGTATCCTGCCCGTAGGATCTTCTTAGCCATAGTGTGTCCAATGGAATGCGTACCAAAGGTCCCTTCATGTAGCTCTTCCATGATCCTTTCTGCTTCGATCTTATCCACACAACGCAGTAAGGTTGAATCATGGTTTCGCTTATACAAGATGCCGTTGCTAAGGAAGAACTTTGCTGCGAACCTCCTCAGGAATTTCTTATCATTGATAGAGGCACCTTCAGGGTATTCCTGAGTTTCCAGATATCTCTTCACCTCATGGTACCAAGGCTTCTCAGTCACCAATTCAGTTTCGAGATCACAACAGTATGCCGGTTCGTCCAGTTTCCAGATGATGATCCGGGGAGCCTCGTTATCCCATTTGACCTTGAACATTGAAGACATTGTAGCTAACGCGTCCGCTAACTGATTCTCTTCTCTTGGACAGTGCTCGAAGGTTATCTCTGTGAAGTGGGGAATCAGGGTCAACACACATTCTCTGTAAGGAATCAAGTTTGGATGTTTCGTGACCCACTCTCCTTTGATCTGGTTGATCACAAGAGCGGAATCTCCGAAGACACTTAGAAATTTGATCCTTAGGTCGATCGCAGCTTGAAGACCCATGATACACGCCTCATACTCCGCCATGTTGTTGGTACAGTTGAAACATAGTCGGGCAGTGAGTGGAGTATGAGTACCTTGAGGAGATATGATGATGGCGCCGATACCATTTCCCAAAGCATTGGAGGCTCCGTCAAAGTGCATAGACCATCGGGATCCTGGTTCAGGTCCTTCATCCGGTCCAGGAACTTCACAATCTGTCACTATCATAATGCTTTCATCCGGAAACTCGAAGTTCATTGATTGATAGTCATCTACAGCTTGATGTGCCAAGTGGTCTGCCAATACACTCCCCTTGATGGATTTCTGGGTCGTGTACTGAATGTCGTATTCCGTCAAGATCATTTGCCATCTTGCAATTCTCCCAGACAGAGCAGGCTTTTCGAATATGTACTTTATATGATCCATCTTTGAGATCAACAAGGTAGTGTGAGTCAGCATATACTGTCTCAGCCGGCGAGCAGCCTATACCAAAGCGCAGCAAGTTTTCTCAAGCAGTGAGTATCGGGTCTCACAGTCGGTAAACTTTTTGCTAAGGTAATAAATGGCATGCTCTTTTCGGCCAGACTCGTCATGCTGCCCCAGCACACACCCCATTGAATTGTCAAGCACTGTCAGATATAGTATCAGAGGTCTCCCTTCAACCGGTGGCATAAGGATAGGTGGTTCTTAGAGATACTCCTTGATTCTGTCAAAAGCGGCCTGACATTCATCATTCCAACGTACTACCTGATCTTTCTTCAGCAACTTGAAGATTGGTTCACAGGTAGCAGTCAGATGAGAGATAAATCGAGCAATGTAATTTAGGCGTCCTAAAAAACCTCTGACTTCCTTCTCTGTCTTAGGAACTGGCATCTCTTGAATAGCTTTGACCTTAGCAGGGTCCACTTGAATACCTTTATCACTGACCACGAAGCCTAGTAATTTCCCAGATCTTACCTCGAAGGTGCACTTGTTCGGGTTCAATCTCAGTTTGTATAGTTTCAACCGGTCAAACAACTTTTGCAGATGATCTAGATGCTCCTCCTCAGTCTGGGACCTTGCGATCATGTCGTCCACATATACTTCTATCTCATGATGTATCATGTCATGAAATAAAGCAACCATGGCACGTTGGTAGGTTGCCCCAGCATTCTTCAACCCGAATGGCATGACCTTGTAACAGAAGGTGCCCCACTGAGTAACAAATGTAGTCTTTTCCATGTCTTCAGGTGCCATCTTGATCTGATTGTAACCTGAGAAACCATCCATGAAAGAGAATACTTTGTGCTGAGCTGTATTATCAACAAGGACATCAATGTGAGGTAAGGGGAAGTCGTATTTGGGGCTGGCCCTGTTCAGATCCCTGTAGTCAACACACATTCTGACCTTACCGTCCTTCTTCGGTACCGGCACCACATTAGCAACCCACTGAGGGTAAGAAGTCACTGCAAGGAACCCGGCATCAAACTGTTTCATAACCTCGGCCTTAATCTTCTCGGACATCTCTGGACGCATCCGACGGACCTTTTGCTTAACTGGAGGGCAGTCTTCCTTAGTTGGTAAGTGATGGACCACAATGTCGGTATCCAACCCGGGCATGTCTTCGTAGGACCAGGCAAAGATCTCCACATAGTCATGCAGCATCTTGGTTAACCGTTGCTTCACGCTGAGCTCTAGGTTGGCACCAATCTTTACCTCTTTTCTGTCAGCCTCAGTACCCAAGTTTATGGTTTCCACTGGCTCTTCATGGGGTTGAATAGCCCTCTCTTCCTGAAGCAACAGTCTTGCAAGCTCGCCGGGCACTTCGCAATCATCTTCACCTTCGTCTTCGGCTAAGTTGATCGGATTTTCGAAGTCATAATTGGCAGTAGCAGGGTTGTTATCAGTGAGATCCAGAGTGGATTGAAACCTGTATGAGTGAGTGTGTGTGTAAATACAGCTGTTTTGAAAATTATGTAAAGGAAAAGAAAGACAGAAAAGGAGCACAATATTTGCAATGCGAAAAATACGTCCAAGATTTTCATTTATGGTATATGAAATGACAATTTGTATGCCCTCACAAATAGAACCACGGTGCCTCGGGTAAGACACCGGGCCATAGAGTTTATCATTGTTTATTACAAAATACCAAAAACATAGGAATTCATTACTTAGTAACAAGAGAAACAGATAAGTTGTCCTTGGCACTCCAATTGTTGAGTCCACTGTCGGTTGCCGGGTAGATCCAGCTATCAAACTCAGCATCGTCCACTTCGTCTTCGTCCCCAATAGCATTCACTCCATGAGCAGGTAGGGGAGCTGTTACCACATTAGGCTTGTCAGATGCCTCAAACTGTACCTCCTTGGCGTCAATAAGGTCCTGCAGCTTGTTCTTTAACGCCCAACAGTCATCAGTAGAGTGCCCCGGGCTATCTGAATGGTAGGCACAACGAGCATTCGGGTTGTACTTGGGAGATGTTGTATTTGGGAACTTTGGCGCCTCTCTGACAGTCACCAAGTTAGTGGAGAGCAACTGTGGCAGGATCTGTGATAGGGTCATGCTTAACCGGGTAAACTCTCTCCGAGGTCTTTCGGCCCTTTGAGGATTGTTTGGCCGAGGAGCGGCAGCAGGCTTAGCAATCATCACCGCGCTGACGGATTGGCGGTGCTCAGGTCTCTCTGATTTCCTAGAACCATACACGGCACTAGACTCCTTCTTGAATGGTTTCTTTTCCGAACTAGATGATGCGCCCTTTGCAATCTTCCCAGACTTTAACCCAGCTTCAATTCTCTCTCCAGTCAGAATCAAGTCAGTGAACCCAGCAGAAGAATTCCCAATGAGATGGTTGAAAAATGGCCCAGATAGGGTCCCCAAGAACATGTCTACCAGCTCCCGGTCAGTCAATGGTGGCTGCACCCTGCCAGCCAGGTCTCTCCATTTCTGAGCGTACTCTTTAAAACCTTCGCTTGCGCCTAACGACATACCCTGGAGTTGGGTACGTGTGGGGGCAAGGTCGGCATTATATTGATACTGCTTGTAGAAAGCAGTAGCCAACTCCTCCCAGTTACGAACTTTGGTCCCATCCAGCTGATAGAACCATTCGAGATGAGTCCCTGAAAGACTCTCCTAGAAGAAGTGGATCCATAAATTCTTATCCGCAGAGTACGGCTGAATTTTCCGAACATAGGACCTTAAATGCAGCTTGGGACAAGACGCCCCGTCATATTTGGAGAAGGATGGTGCTTTGAACTTGTGGGGGATAATCACACCAGTTGACAAACCCAGATCTCCGAAATCCAGCCCAGGTGCCTGTTGAACCTCCATAGCCTTCAACCTGTCCTCCAGTTGCTTGTATCTGTCATCTGCAGGAGGGTACTGCTCTTCATCAAAATCTGTCTCGTTGTCGGAGACTACCGGACTAGGAACCTTGACTTCTGCTTGAGAAGGACTCTTGCCAACAGAAGAACCAGCCTCTTCATGCTGCAGAGTATTGCCAAACCTTCGGCCCGAGTTGAACAGAACAGTTCTTCTCTTCTTCTTCTTCTCCTTCTTTAGGAGCATAGCCTTTAGTTCTTCTTGGCCTTTAGCCAGACCCTTAATTAGTTCTTGAAATTGCGCATTCTGCGCCTGGAGAGCCTTGATTGATGTCTCAGTTGATGCAGATTCGGGATTCATGGTGCTGAAATAAACAGCGAAGAACTGTAAGCAACCTGAAAAGAGGAAAAACCTGCTATGCACATGATGTATGAAATGCGTATGAATTATGTTTTCAAAGACAATCGGGAATCAACTTTGTAAACAAAAAGAACACACTTCATTAGATTCAACTTTGTAACTGAAATTATTCAACAAGGTTGCCCTTAGGCGTTACATGAAAGGAAATACTGGAAAGGAAATAAAACTGTAAAGGCACATTCAGAGTTCCTTATTGATCCCATGGTCTCCTCTTCTCAGTACGGATGTAGGCATTCAGAGCTCTCTCATTCTCCAGCTGCTTTGTCAGCTTATGGATCTTTGATTCCTGCTCGTTGAACTTTTCCCGGTAAGAATCCCGTTCTTCTCGCAGTTGCGACCAAGATCTCTTCAATGTCTCATAATCAGTAGGTATCTGAGGAGGAAGGACAGTTGGAGGAACACCATCTTTATCAGGACACTCAAGAATGACGGGTCTGACAGCTTCATACGGCATACCTAACTTCTGAGCACGGATGCGAACCCATTTGTAGTAGGCTTCCATAGGTAAAGAAGTCTTTGGCCCTAACTCTTGTGGGTCAGCTTTATGAACTTTGTCCCAGGCCTTGATGAACCTACGACGCAGCTCGTCACTATCCACCTGAAACTCGAAACTGATGTGAGGCACCAACATCTCATGGGGACCTGCTCCTCTTGCTCTCCCAAACTGACGGAGTGCTAGACATGGATTGTAAGAGATCCCTCCTTGAGTACCAATCAGAGGAACATTAGGATACTCCCCACATCGATCAATAATAGCTATCTCATCCAAACCTCTGCAAGTCCAAATGATGTCTTTATCGGTGAGAGACATTAACCTGTGAGCCCAACCTCTTCCCTCTTGGTTCTTCAGTATGAACTTAGGGAGGTGCGAAATAAACCACCTCACCAACAAAGGGATACAACACCATAGGGTTCCTCGTCTTCGGGTAGTACGGGCATGAAGTTGTTGCAAGATGTCACCCAAGAGAGTGGGCACAGGATTCTGAGACATAAAGATCCTTATGGCAGTGACATTGATGAAGTTATCAGGATTAGGAAATAGGACTAACCCATAGATTAGGAGAGCCAAGATGTCTTCATATGCCCTAAAGTCCAGGTCATTCCAGAAATTGTTAGCTTTGCCAATTAGGAACTTGGCCAAGAAACCCTTAACTCCGCTTCTAGTTACCCAGTTGTCTGTTACCTCTTGATGGGTCAAAGGAAGAGCTGCAGCAATGTCCTCAAGCCTGAGGGTCTTTTCCCAACCAGTAAAGGGTGTCTGATCCAAGATAGGGATACCAAGTAAATCAGAGAACTCTTCCAGGGTAGGGACCAGCTGGAAGTCTTGAAAGGTGAAGCACTGGTACAGAGGGTCATAGAACTGGGTCAGAACACTCGTCAACTGTTGATCCCGCTTTGCAGTGACTAAACTGAGAAGGGAACCATGCCTCTGAATGAAGGAAGTGGTATTTGGAATTCTGCCAACCAACTCATCAAGTAACTCAGGTGAACGGACAAAGTTGAACCGGATAGTATTCCTTCGCACAGGCATCATAATGTCCTACAAAACAGAGCAAAGGTGAAACCCTCTTGTCTTTGAAATGGTTAGTCCTTATGCAGGATGCATGCAATGCTCATGATGCTATGATGTTATGATAAAGCACACCACATACAGATACAAAGGCAAACATGGTAAGGCACACAAGTCACACAAGTCAAGCCCCTAAAGTTTAGGCCAGCATGAGGTCTAGGTACTACCCTCTTTCAGTTTGTTGGTTCATACCTGTCCTAATCAAAAGTAACCGGGTTCTTAGAGGATCCCAATATCATTGACTACCCTCAATCGGTCATAACTCCAGCATCGCAATCTTTTCTTGCGGCCAGAACCATCACGAGAGTTTAGCCTCAATGGGCGTAGCATACTGCTACAATTCTACAGGCCAAGTTGTGTCAATTAAGGTTCTAAGGTTGTTGGTGCTTAATGACTCCTTAGAAGACCCATATTCTCCTCGTTGCGACACAAGGGATATCGGTACAGACTAAGGTGCCACACCAACGTAGCCACTGCTTCACCTGTGTCGGTCTACGCCGGACAGGTCCCTCACAACTTATGCTACCTAAACAGGGTATCCCCAGATCCGGGTTAGGATCTATGTATCTCCGATGCAACCCACAATAGTAAAGCAAGCAAATCAAAGCAATTGAAAACACAGTGATCTTAGTCCTAAGGTACACCTCACTTTATAAAGGTATTTCCCCAGCAGAGTCGCCAGTTCTGTGATCGGTGGATCTGGAACTGACTGTTTAACGCTGGTTCGCGAAATGTCGCGGAAGCAAGAGTCGCCACCGTCTTTTATTTTCTCCAAATGGAAAGGACAAAAGCACAGAAAAATTCCTTAAAGAGATTGCTCTCGGTTCGGGAGGTAGGTTATAGAAAGGGAAGGTGTTAGCACCCTTTCTATCCATGGTTATCCATGGGCTCTTAGATACTTGCTCAATGTGTTTTCAAAAATGGTTTGTTTGCTTTTCAATTGTGGGTTTAAAAAAAGTTTCTTTGAAAAATTTCAGTTCGACTCGTACGTCAGAGTGTTTGAAAAATTGTTTTGAAAGCTTTTGAAAAGTGTCGGTGTGAAAAGAGTTTGATTTGTTTTGTTTTTGAAGAGAGCAAGTATCTACGAGAACCTACCTACCCTAAGGAATTCGTCTGTGTAAATGTCCTTTAAAGTAGTGCCATCCCACCATTGAGAGGTAGGTAGCACCACCGTTGGAGGTGTTCGGGTCAATTCGAGGTTCGGGATATGGTGATCACCAGAGCAATGGGAAGACACCTTAGAAGCTACCCTCATGCCAGGTTCCCGGATCATGAGGACTTACTAAGACATCCTCTACTCGACGACCACCTTTCGAAAGGCAACAGTGAGGCGTACCCTAGGGGTGGTGTGTGCGAATTGTGTGTCATTTTCATTTGCATTTGTCTTGTCATATTTATTGGTGATCTACGCTTGATTTTATTTTGGCCATACATTCTTTCATGCTTTTTGTTAACAGTTAATATTTGCGGGAAAGTAAATCTAAGGCTATTACAAGAGGCGCGGGTCCACATCGCCAAAATTAAACCGGACCTGATTTGACGGAAAGTAAATAAAGCAAATAAAAGAATTGAAAAGTGCGAGAAGTTTAAGTTACAACGCTTTGGGAGAGATACATAATTATTTAAGCAATAAAATAAATACGCGAATTAAATAAATTACGAACGCGGGCGTTGGACCCTTTTTGCAGAAAATTAAAGGTAATGAATTTAATTAACTAAAAAGATTAAATTAACGAGGAATTAAAAATTAAAAATTAAAAATTAAAAAAGGAATGTTTTTTGGTATTTTTAGTATTTTTAGGAATTAATGGAAAAAAGAGAATTAATCAAAATTAGAATTGAATGTAAACCCTAATTCTAGTGGCTTTTAAATTTATTATGAAAAATATTGAATTTTTAACTAATTTAAACCTAAGTTAATTTACATGCATTTTTAATTATGAAAATAAATAAAATAAAATATTATTATTGTAAAAAAGGGAAATTAAAAGGAATCAAAATTAATTAAACCTATTTCTACATATTTTTTGTATTTTTGTTATTAAAAGAATTTAAAATTGCAACCTAATTAAACTAAATTTATTTACATGAAAACATTAAAATAAAAATTATTTATCATGTTTTTATCTCTTTTCTGATTTTTATGAAGTTTTTATATTTTGTAAAAATGATTAACTAATTTGAACAAAAAAAGTAAATAAAACAATAATTGAAAGTAAAATATAAAAAATAGAGAAAGCAAACCAGGGAGGGGGGTTCAGGCCCCAATTGTGAGGTCCTTTGTTAGCAACTTGGCCCATTAAGCATTGAAATCCGTTGACTTTTGTGCAAGCATGTTGTGCGTGGACTATGGTACATGGTGCTCTTCAGATCTAAGCCTTTGGTTTGATCTCCAGGGGGACGTGTCACGCTTGATGGTGAGGGACTATGGTGGTTGTCTACATAAGCGCTGCATGTGAATATTAGAAGAAAAATAATATTGAAGTTATACAGGCCTGGGACTCGAACCCAGGTCTTGCACCTTACCAGCCAACACCTGTACCACTACGCCATTTGAATCACATTTAATATATAACAAACAACAATTAATAAAAGAGAAAACGTGGGTTAGTGCTTGGAACGCGCGAACTTTTCAAACGGACCAACCAAACCTCGCCACCACATCATCTTCTTCGTTCTATTTTTTTTCTTCTGAAAACAAGGACATATGGCAACGGTTTCAGACGCGTTCCACTAGATGGCTTTAGAAAAAATAGCAAATAGCGCTGTATGGTTGATAAATTGATCGCGAGGGTTGGTCCATGTTCGTCCCAATGCGCTGAATTGAATGGTCTTGGTTTGGAGTTCTAATTTTGCTTCGTTACAAAAACCCCAATTTTTAGCTTTGTAAACCCTAGAAACCTGTCATGGTGAAATTGTATATACAGCATGATAATCGAATTAAAGGCATGGGTTAGCTTCAAAAACTCACAACAAACATGAATCAATAAATAAAAATGGCAAAGGATGCATAAATCATGATGCACAATTCTGAATTTTTCTCTTTGCAGTTCGAGTCATAGATACCAATTCTTGGAGCTTTGGTTGTTGTTTTTGATTGGCACACGTTCAGAGAACCTTGAGGAAGCTAATGGAACAATTCTTATGCTTTGAATTGACCTCTAGCACTGATTTCAGTTTTTGAGTTTTAAAGGAATTTTTCAAGTTGGTAATGGCCTCTTCTGCGCAGCTTTTAGTCTCCTAGGATTAGGTTTGTGTTCCTGGCTTTGTAGTGAAGCAATTAGGTTAACAAAATTGGCCAAAATCTTTTTCATTCATTGATTTCAATATTTGATTTTCCACCATTATTTTCATATCTTTTTTCACATGCTCTTGTGCAAATCATGATCCAATTAGTCCAAATCTTTCCCTATTTAGTTGTACACGAAATCTTGAGTATCAAACATGCATAAAAAGATTGGTTAGGTCATGTTAGATATTTTTCACATATTTATATAATTTAAATGAATTAATATGAATAATAATTCAAATAAATAAATAAAAAATGAGAAAATACTTCCCTTTGGGCCAAGTGGTCGTGCACATGCTTGGAATGATGAATCATGGAAGAAAAATGGGCCCATTAGCAATTTTAGGTCATTTGAAGTAATGTTGACTTTTCAAAATATCCAAAAATTTCCCAACTTCCACAAGGCATAACTTGCTCAATTTTTAAGCTTTTCTCATGTTCTTGGACATTTTGGAAAGGTCTTTGAGTCCTCTAACCAATGCCTTTGGTCCCATGTCATTTTGATTTACCAATCTCAAGTTATGGCCTTTGACTTAAAGTCCCTTTTTGTTGACTTTTGAAAATGACCTATAATGTTGAAATTGATAACTTTTTGTGAGAGCATTTCTTGGACTTGAAGTATTAAGATGAGTTGTAGGAAATGTCTTTCTCTTCAAAATGAGCTTTGGATGGAATTTTTCTGATAATCCATGTGAAAGTTATGCCCTGGTCAATTTCAGTTGACTTTTTCAGCTGTCCAAATATAGTAACTTTTGCATCTTTGATGATTTCTGAGCCAAATTTTGAGAATCATGATCAAGCATTGATCAAATGATGTTTGTGGCTTCAAAATGATATGTTGACCAAAAATTTGAACTTTTGACTGTCAAATGACCATTTTGCCCCTACAGTTGACTGTAGTGCAATCTAGGGTTTTGACTGTGCAATTTTGAGCTGAATGCCTTGAAACTTGATATGAGGATACTTGACCATCTTTGTAAGCATGTGAGACTTGATTGGGCCTTTGAAAACTTCCTTTCCTTGATCAGAACACAAACCCTAGTTTTGACTGTATAGGAGACCTTTGCACTGTGCAACCTTAGGGGAATTTTGTGACTTGGCTTGGCAATTTCTTGGAGAATATGGGAGGGCAAATTTTGGGGTACAACAGTAGCAAATGGTCTTATTTCAGGAGTATCCAATTCTTCAATCACTGGGCCTTGCACAGATGGTCCAACAGGTACAGAAGCTTTCAAGGGTCCGAAAACTGCTCGAGGGGGAGCAATCTCCGGAGAAAAGATTCGGCCACTGCGGGTTATCTTGCTTGTACCCGCAATGTTCCCTACATCAGGGTTTTCTTCTTAAGAAATCTCTTGGACTGTCTCGATTTGTTTGATACCATGGTAGAAGATTTCTCCCCCATAGTTCCATGGTATCGTTTTGCTGGATTGGTACGGGACGGGTCCCGGCATGGTGATCTTTAATGGTACACATTCAGAGTTGGGTGTTGTGATCGGTGGATCTGGAACTGACTGTTTAACGCTGGTTCGCGAAATGTCGCGGAAGCAAGAGTCGCCACCGTCTTTTATTTTCTCCAAATGGAAAGGACAAAAGCACAGAAAAATTCCTTATAGAGATTGCTCTCGGTTCGGGAGGTAGGTTATAGAAAGGGAAGGTGTTAGCACCCTTTCTATCCATGGTTATCCATGGGCTCTTAGATACTTGCTCATTTGTGTTTTCAAAAATGGTTTGTTTGCTTTTCAACTGTGGGTTTTAAAAAGTTTCTTTGAAAATTTCAGTTCGACTCTTGTATCGGTCCTCAAGAGTGTTTGAAAAATGCTTTCGAAAGCTTTTTGAAAATGTGTTGGTGTGAAAAGTATTTTGTTTTGTTTTGAAATTAGAGCAAGTATCTACGAGAACCTACCTACCCTAAGGAATTCGTCTGTGTAAATGTCCTTTAAAGTAGTGCCATCCCACCATTGAGAGGTAGGTAGCACCACCGTTGGAGGTGTTCGGGTCAATTCGAGGTTCGGGACATGGTGATCACCAGAGCAATAGGAAGACACCTTAGAAGCTACCCTCATGCCAGGTTCTCGGATCATGAGGACTTACTAAGACATCCTCTACTTGACGATCACCTTTCGAGGCAAGGCAACAGTGAGGCGTACCCTAGGGGTGGTGTGTGCGATTTGTGTGTCGTTTTCATTTGCATTGATCTTGTCATGTTATTGGTGTTCTACGCTTGTTTTTATTTTGTCCATACATTATTTCATGCCATTTGTTAACAGTTAAAAATTGCGAGAAAAGTAGAAAATCTAAGCTATTACAAAAGGCGCGGGTCCACATCGCCAAAATTAACCAGGACCCGATTTGACAGAAAATAAATAAACAAAGTAAATAAAGAATTAAAAGTGCGAGTAATTAAATACATGGCTTCGGGAGAGATACATGAATATTTAAACGGAATAAAATAATATGCGAATTAATAATTGAATCGAAACGAGGGCGTTGGGCCCTTTTGCAAAATTAAATTACATGGAATTGATTAATTAAAATTAAAAGAAAGAAAGAACTTGTTTTTTGGTATTTTTTAGTATTTTAGGATTTAATAGAAAAAAGGAATTAATTAAAATTAAAATAAGATGCAAACCCTAATTCTAATGGCTTTTAATTTATTAAGAAAAAAACATTTAATTTTAACCTAAATTAAACCTAATTTTTATGTACAAATTTAATTATAAAAAATAAATATTTAATTATTTAATTATTTATGAAAAAAAATAAAAAGGATGACAAACTATTAATTAAACCCTAATCCTACATTTTTTAGATTTTTATTAAAAGTATTAAAATTACAACCTAATTTAAAACTAAATAATTACATGCAAATTTATTTATGAAAATATTAGAAATAAAAATATTTATTATTTTAATTCTTTTCTGATTTTTTTATGGGTTTTTTATATTTATGAAAATAATTAATTAAATACAAGAATTAGAATAGAAATAGAAATAATGTAAAAGAAAATATTTAAACAAAGCAAACCTAGGGGGGTTGTAGTCCCCAACATGGAGGTGTCTTTAGAAATTTTAGGCCCATCAAGACATTGGTCCGTTTGACTTTTCCAGACCACGTGCTGGCCTGTTGACTCAAGCTTATGGTGTTCCCCAGACCTATGCCTTTGATTTGACTCCAATATGCACGTGGATGGTTTGATCTGGAGGGTGTATGGTACGTCTTGATGTTGGACCTGCATATGATCATTAATTGCAAAATAATATTGAGACAATGAAGACCTGGGACTCGAACCCAGGTCAAGAATGTTGCTACCACTATGCCTTGCCAGCTGAACCAATTTACGCATGTTAACATTAAACAACTAACAAATATTATAATAAGAAAACAATGGTTAGTGGACTCTGCGTGCGAATTTTTAAACTGGCCAATCCATTGACGCCACGAATTCATCTTCTTCGTTGTATCACTTTCCTGGAAAAAAAACAAATATGTTAGACAACGGTTTTGTCAGCGTTCTCCTAGGCCGGTTTTGGAAAAATAGCGATTAGGCCTAGGACGCTCATAAATTGAGCGCGAGCATGGCTTCTTCTTCGTTCAGACACGCTGATTCCAATGGTGGTGGTTTCACACTCTAATTTTTCCTCATTTAAAAAGCCCTAATCCAAGGTCCTGTAAACCCTAGAAATTGACAATGGTATAATCGCGTAGGGTACATAAAAATTCAATCAAACACATGGGTTAGCTTCAGAATAGCATAAAGAATGTAAATCACATATTAAAACTTGCAATGAACGCATGAATGAAGATGCACGATTGTGAATTTTATTTGAAACAGTTTTACTCCATTGTACCAATTCCAGGCGTTTTGATGAGCGTTTGTGGTTGGAAAACGTTCAGTAATGCTTGAGGAAGCTAATGAGATGGAAATCCTGGCTTGAAACCACCTACAAATTAGTTTTCAGTATTGAGTTTTTTGCCAAAAATTCCAAGTTTGATTGTTAGGTTTCTGAGCAGCTGCGTGTGTAATGGCACTAGGGTTGTGATCCTTGCATATGTAGTAATGAATTAGGTTAAAAAGAATCATCCAAATCTCTTTCATTGATGATTTTGAAGATTTGATTTTCAAGCATTATTTTCCAAATATTTTCCATGTGTTTTTGTGCAAATCATGATCCAATCAGTCCAATTCTTTCCATATTTGAATGTGCACGAATTATTGAGTAGATTACATGTGCAAAAAGATTTGTTAGGTTAAGTTAAGTATTTTTCATATATTTAATTGATTTAAATGAATTATTATTAATAAAAATTCAAATAAATAAATAAAAAATGAATAAAAACTTCCCTTTGGGCCAAGTGGTCGTGCACATGCTTGGGATGATGAATTGTGGAAGAGAAATGGGCCCATTAGCAATTTTAGGTCATTTGAATCAATGTTGACTTTTCAAAATATCCAAAAAATTCCCAACTTCTACAAGGCATAACTTGCTCAAGTTTTAAGCTTTTCTCATGTTCTTGGACATTTTGGAAAGATCTTTGAGTCCTCTAACCAATGCCTTTGGTCCCATGTCATTTTGATTTACCAATCTCAAGTTATGGCCTTTGACTTAAAGTCCCTTTTTGTTGACTTTTGAAAATGACCTATAATGTTGAAATTGATAACTTTTTGTGAGAGCATTTCTTGGACTTGAAGTATGAAGATGAGTTGTAGGAAATGTCTTTATCTTCAAAATGAGCTTTGGATGGAATTTTTCTGATAATCCATGTGAAAGTTATGCCCTGGTCAATTTACAGTTGACTTTTTCAACTGTCCAAATAAGGAAACTTTTGCATCTTGATGATTTTTGAGCCAAGCTTTGAGAATCATGATCAAGCATTGATCAAATGATGTCTGTGGCTTCAAAATGATATGTTGACCAAAAATTTGAACTTTTGACTGTCAAATGACCATTTTGCCCCTACAGTTGACTGTAGTGCAATTAGGGTTTTGACTGTGCAATTTTGTGCTGAATGTCTTGAAACTTGATATGAGGATGCTTGACCATATTTGTAGGCTTGTGAGACTTGATTGGACCTTTGGAAGCTTCATTTTCTTGATCAGAACACAAACCCTAATTTTGACTGTTCAGGAGGCTCTTGCACTGTGCAACCCTTGGGGAGATTTTGAAGCTTGACTTGGCAATTTCTTGGAGAATATGGGAGGGAAAATTTTGGGGTACAACAGTTGCCCCTGTTCAATCTTCTTAGACCTGAGGATGCAGATTGGCTGACGTGCCTTTCGTAATCCGAGGGTAGAAGATGATTGAACACTAGAGTGCCCAGAAATTTGCGCTCACATAGTGGCAATGTGATGGTGGAATGGGCTTATAGATGCCATTTAGAGATTGCTGGATAGGATGATGGGCTTATAGATGCCATCTGGGTGTTGATTGCGTAAGAGATTCCTTAGCGGGAACCTGCATACCTGCAAAAGAAAAAATGAGTACCTGACATGTTGCAGGAGCTGGTATTCAGATGCTTTTGTATAGATATGTCCTGACTGGTTACAGGAATCGGATCTTCGAATTCTTCAGACGTGCCCTGGCGAGATACAGGAATCGAGTCTGGTAATGTTAGTCTTCAACGGATGCACCCTGGCAAGATTCAGGCATCGGATCCTCGAACTCTTCAGACACACCCTGGCAAGATACAGGAATCGGATCTGGTAATGCTAGTCTTCAACGGATACACCCTAGCAAGATTCAGGTATCGGATCCTCGAACTCTTCAGACACACCCTGGCAAGATACAGGAATCGGATCTGGTAATGCTAGTCTTCAACGGATACACCCTGGCAAGATTCAGGTATCGGATCCTCGAACTCTTCAGACACACCCTGGCAAGATACAGGAATCGGATCTGGTAATGCTAGTCTTCAACGGATACACCCTGGCAAGATTCAGGTATCGGATCCTCGAACTCTTCAGACACACCCTGGCAAGATACAGGAATCGGATCTGGTAATGCTAGTCTTCAACGGATACACCCTGGCAAGATTCAGGCATCGGATCCTCGAACTCTTCAGACACACCCTAGCAAGATACAGGAATCGGATCTGGTAGTGTTAGTCTTCAACGGATACACCCTGGCAAGATTCAGGTATCGGATCCTCGAACTCTTCAGACACACCCTGGCAAGATACAGGAATCGGATCTGGTAATGTTAGTCTTCAACGGATACACCCTGGCAAGATTCAGGTATCGGATCCTCGAACTCTTCAGACACACCCTGGCAAGATACAGGAATCGGATCCGGTAATGCTAGTCTTCAACGGATACACCCTGGCAAGGTTCAGGCATCGGATCCTCGAACTCTTCAGACACACCCTGGCAAGATACAGGAATCGGATCTGGTAATGCTAGTCTTCAACGGATACACCCTGGCAAGATTCAGGCATCGGATCCTCGAACTCTTCAGACACACCCTGGCAAGATACAGGAATCGGATCTGGTAATGTTAGTCTTCAACGGATACACCCTGGCAAGATTCAGGTATCGGATCCTCGAACTCTTCAGACACACCCTGGCAAGATACAGGAATCGGATCCGGTAATGTTAGTCTTCAACGGATACACCCTGGCAAGATTCAGGTATCGGATCCTCGAACTCTTCAGACACACCCTGGCAAGATACAGGAATCGGATCTGGTAATGTTAGTCTTCAACAGATACACCCTGGCAAGATTTAGGTATCGGATCCTCGAACTCTTCAGACACACCCTGGCAAGATACAGGAATCGGATCTGGTAATGTTAGTCTTCAACGGATACACCCTGGCAAGATTCAGGTATCGGATCCTCGAACTCTTCGGACACACCCTGGCAAGATACAGGAATCGGATCTGGTAATACTAGTCTTCAACGGATACACCCTGGCAAGATTCAGGTATCGGATCCTCGGACTCTTCAGACACACCCTGGCAAGATACAGGAATCGGATCTGGTAATGTTAGTCTTCAACGGATACACCCTGGCAAGATTCAGGTATCGGATCCTCGAACTCTTCAGAGACACCCTGGCAAGATACAGGAATCGGATCTGGTAATTGGTCATCAACAGATACACCCTGGCAAGATTCAAGAATCGGATCTTTAGTTGCGACCATTGATGGTAATCATTTTTGTACTTTTGTCCTGAAAAGAAAAGCGTTAGTTGTATGCGATGTCATGTGGTATGACAAGCGAGATGCTCTCTGAATATGTGATATTGTATGTTCATGATGCGTATATGCATGCTATAATGATGTATGTGATGTTTACGAATGTATGTTTTCGTCTAGGAAAGTAAATCCTTGACGGGTGCCGGGAAGTCATATCCTGGGCTGATATTGAAGAATAAGTTTTCGCTTCCGCTGGGGATGATAACTGCAAGAATACCGGTAGGAGAAGATGACTCCGTTGAGGAATAAACTTGGCTAATGGAAGATTCTGCGGGGAGAAAAAATACTCTAGCGACCATGCTGGGAAGCAATGCTCTGTGGGGAGAGGGACGCTTTGCTGAGTGTTGATAATAATTTGCTGGGGATAAGAAGATTCTGTCGACGACGATCTTTCCGTGGCTTTTGGCTGAGGATAACCCAGTTATATCCTGTTAAGGAAATAACTCTTTTAAATAAAGCCGGGTGACGCGTTCGTGCTCTGCGAGGATAAGCTTCCAGAATTTACTGGGGATAAGCTTACTGCTTAGGGATATGAATTCCAACCTTCCTGGGGAAACTAGATTGGACTCTCTTGGGGAAGTTTTGATATGCTGGGGAAGTGATTCCTTTAAATGCTGGTATACCGCCGGGGAACAATCTTTGGACCAAGATTGCCGGGGACGCTTGTTAAGAATATATGTATTGCTGCTGGGGAATGTTGAGATCTACTGGAGGATACTCAATTTCCTTAAGATTTGATAACTTTGCTTGGGGAGAGTGCACTGCCTGCTGGCTTACTCTCTGGGGAATTAAGGTATCTGGTTATGTTCTTTAGCTGAACCTACCTTCGTACCTTGGAGGACAGAACAATTAGATTGCTTAGACAACTCTTTATTGCCCCTGTTTCTAGTGTCACCTGTAATAAAATCCTTTGTTTCGTATGCAAATATTTATGAGTTAGCAAACTATTGTCAATGCATATATCACAAATTGAACCTTGGACGTTCTTCGCAAAACAAAACAGAAAAAGAAAAACAATTGGCACGTTTAACTGAAAAGTATATTTGTATTGATTTTTGAATGGCCTGTAAATAGGCGTTTTGTGTACAAGAGGCTGACGTCCTAGTAAGAGAACGCCGCCGAACAAAAGAATTTATACAAATTTGTACAAAAGAAAATAAAACAGCTGTGTGAAATGGATGATCCACTGGGTTTCAACTCTGCTATTGCCTTTATAACTCCGAGCGTCTCATCACTTGATGACCTTGGTTGAAAGTGAAACTGACTGATCGATGCCGTCTGAACTTGATGTAGATACCGGATTCTGGATGCAAAGTGATCCAATGAGACATAGTATTACGCTTTTATCCCTAGTTTTTGCCTGGACCGCCCTTTCGGGTTTTCAGTCCACCGGGATACCCATTTTTGCCCAAGCCGCCTTTTCAGGTTTTCGACTTGCCGGGTGTACAGATTTTTTTCATTTTCATCCCTTCATTTTGCCCGAACCCTTTTGGTTCGCCGGGAAGCCCTAATTTTTGCCTAGGCATGTCAGCCTAGCGGGTCTTTTTCTCATGCGTAGTATCTTTTTACTATGTCTGCATTGGCGGGGTGAGGAAGGTCGTCACCATCCATATTGGTCAATATCATTGCTCCTCCCGAGAACACATGCTTAACCACAAATGGCCCTTCGTACGTAGGGGTCCATTTTCCCCTTGGATCACTCTGAGGAAGGATGATTCGCTTGATTACCAGATCCGCAACTTGATATTCCTGTGGTCTGACCTTTTTGTTAAATGCCCTGATCATTCGTTTCTGATACGTCTGACCATGGCAGATAGCAGCAAGTCTCTTTTCATCAATGAGGTTGAGTTGATCAAGTCGTGTCTGGATCCAATCATCCTCGTTCAGATTTGCATCCTTCATTATCCGGAGAGAGGGTATTTGCACTTCGATCGGTAAGACTGCCTCCATACCGTAAACCAAAGAGAAAGGAGTTGCCCCGGTTGACGTCCTAGATGAGGTACGGTACCCATGTAGAGCGAACGGTAACATCTCGTGCCAATCTTTATAAGTCACTGTCATCTTCTGCACGATTTTCTTGATGTTCTTATTTGCTGCTTCTACAGCCCCATTCATCTTCGGTCTGTAAGGAGAAGAATTGTGGTGCTGTATCTTGAACTATTCGCAGAGCTCAGCGATCATCTTGTTATTCAGATTGGTACCGTTGTCTGTAATGATTCTCTCAGGGACACCATACCGACAGATCAGATTATGTCGAATGAACCGTACCACAACAGTCTTGGTTACCGTAGCATAGGATGCTGCCTTAACCCACTTCGTGAAGTAATCAATCGCCACTAGGATGAAGCGATGCCCATTAGATGCCGTAGGTTTAATTTCACCGATCATGTCTATGCCCCACATTGCAAACGGCGAAGGCGCAGTCAGAACATTCAGAGGGACTGGAGGAACATGCACCTTGTCTGCATAAATCTGGCACTTATGGCATGTCCTGGAATGTTGGTAACAGTCAGCTTCCATTGTGGACCAGTAATATCCTGCCCGTAGAATTTTCTTAGCCATTGTATGTCCACTGGAATGTGTACCAAAGGTCCCTTCATGTAGCTCTTCCATGATTCTTTCTGCTTCAGTCTTATCCACACAACGCAGTAAGGTTGAATCATGGTTTCGTTTGTACAAGATGCCGTTGCTAAGGAAGAACTTGGCCGCGAACCTTCTCAGGAACTTCTTATCATTGATAGAGGCACCTTTAGGGTATTCCTGAGCTTCCAGATATCTCTTCACTTCATGGTACCAAGGCTTCTCATTCACCAATTCAGTCTCGAGATCACAACAGTATGCCGGTTCGTCCAGTTTCCAGATGATGATCCGGGGAGCCTCATTATCCCATTTGACTTTGAACATAGAAGACATTGTAGCTAACGCGTCCGCCAGCTGATTCTCTTCTCTTGGAAAGTGCTCAAAGGTTATCTCCGTGAAGTGGGGGATCAGGGTCAACACACATTCTCTGTAAGGAATTAGGTTTGGATGTTTCGTATCCCACTCTCCTTTGATCTGATTGATCACAAGAGCGGAATCTCCGAAGACACTTAGAAACTTGATCCTTAAGTCGATCGGAGCTTGAAGACCCATGATGCACGCCTCATACTCCGCCATGTTGTTGGTACAGTTGAAACACAGCCGGGCAGTGAGTGGAGTATGAGTACCTTGAGGAGATATGATGATGGCGCCGATACCGTTACCCAAAGCATTGGAGGCTCCGTCAAAGTGCATAGACCATCGGGATCCTGGTTCAGGTCCTTCATCCGGTCCAGGTACTTCACAATCTGTTACTATCATGATGCTTTCATCCGGAAACTCGAAGTTCATTGACTGATAATCATCTACGTCCTGATGTGCCAAGTGGTCTGCCAATACACTTCCCTTGATGGCTTTTTGGGTTGTATACTGAATATCGTATTTCGTCAAGATCATTTGCCATCTTGCAATTCTCCCAGACAGAGCAGGCTTTTCGAATATGTACTTTATAGGGTCCATCTTTGAGATCAATAAGGTAGTGTGAGTCAGCATATACTGTCTCAGCCGGCGAGCAGCCCATACCAAAGCGCAGCAAGTTTTCTCAAGCAGTGAGTATCGGGTCTCACAGTCGGTAAACTTTTTGCTAAGGTAATAAATGGCATGCTCTTTTCGGCCAGACTCGTCATGCTGCCCCAACACACACCCCATTGAGTTGTCAAGCACTGTTAGATATAGTATCAGAGGTCTCCCTTCAACCGGTGGCATAAGGATGGGTGGTTCTTGGAGATACTCTTTGATTCTGTCAAAAGCAGCCTGACATTCATCATTCCAACGTACTACCTGATCTTTCTTCAGCAGCTTGAAGATTGGCTCACAGGTAGCAGTCAGGTGTGAGATGAATCGAGCAATGTAATTCAGGCGTCCTAAAAAGCCTCTGACCTCTTTCTCTGTCTTGGGAACTGGCATCTCTTGAATAGCTTTGACCTTAGCAGGGTCCACTTGAATACCTTTATCACTGACCACGAAGCCTAGCAACTTTCCCGATCTTACCCTGAAGGTGCACTTGTTCGGGTTCAACCTCAGCTTGTATAGTTTCAACCGGTCAAACAACTTTTGCAGATGATCTAGGTGCTCTTCCTCAGTCTGGGACCTTGCGATCATGTCGTCAACATACACTTCTATCTCATGATGGATCATATCATGAAATAAAGCAACCATGGCACGTTGGTAAGTTGCCCCAGCGTTCTTTAATCCAAAAGGCATGACCTTGTAACAGAAGGTGCCTCACTGAGTAACAAATGTAGTCTTCTCCATGTCTTCAGGTGCCATCTTGATCTGATTGTAACCTGAAAAGCCATCCATGAAAGAGAACACCTTATGCTGAGCCGTATTATCAACAAGGACATCAATGTGGGGCAGGGGGGAGTCATCCTTAGGGCTGGCCCTGTTCAGATCCCTGTAGTCGACACACATTCTGACCTTACCGTCCTTCTTAGGTACCGGCACCACATTAGCAACCCACTGAGGGTAAGAAGTCACTGCAAGGAACCCGGCATCAAACTGTTTCATGACCTCGGCTTTAATCTTCTCAGACATCTCTGGACGCATCCGACGGACCTTTTGCTTAACTGGAGGGCAGTCTTCCTTAGTTGGCAAGTGATGGACCACAATATCGGTATCCAACCCGGGCATGTCTTCGTAGGACCAGGCAAAGATCTCCATATAATCATGCAGCATTTGAGTCAACCGTTGCTTCACGCTGAGCTCTAGGTTGGCACCGATCTTTACCTCTTTCCTGTCTTCTTCGGTACCCAGGTTGATTGTTTCCACTGGCTCTTCATGGGGTTGAATTGCCCTCTCTTCCTGAAGTAACAGTCTTGCAAGTTCGCCAGGCACTTCGCAATCATCTTCACCTTCATCTTCGGCTAAGTTGATCGGATTTTCGAAGTCATAACTGGCAGTAGCAGAGTCGTTACCAGTGAGATCCAGAGTGGATTGAAACCTGTATGAGTGAGTGTGTGTGTGTAAATACAGCTGTTTTGAAAAAATATGTAAAGGAAAGAAAGACAGAAAAGGAGTATAAGATTTGCAATGCGAGAAAACGTCCAAGATTTTCATTCATGATATATGAAATGACAATTTATATGCCCTCACAAATGAAACCACGGTGCCTCGGGTAAGACACCGGGCCATAGAGTTTATCATTGTTTATTACAAATACCAAAAACATAGGAATTCATTACTTAGTAACAAGAGAAACAGACAGGTTGTCCTTTGCACTCCAATTATTAAGTCCACTGTCGGTTGCAGGGTAAATCCAGCTATCAAACTCAGCTTCATCCACTTCCTCTTCGTCCCCAATAGCATTCACTCCATGAGCAGGCAGGGGAGCTGTCACTACATTAGGCTTCTCAGATGCCTCAAACTATACCTCCTTGGCGTCAATAAGGTCCTGCAGCTTGTTCCTTAATGCCCAACAGTCATCAGTGGCATGCCCCGGGCTGTCAGAATGATAAGCACAACGAGCATTCGGGTTGTACTTAGGAGATGAAGTATTTGCAAACTTCGGAGCCTCTCTGACGGTTACTAGATTGGTTGAGAGCAACTGTGGTAAGATCTGCGACAAAGTCATACTCAAACGGGTGAATTCCCTTCTAGGTCTCTCAGCCCTTGGTTGGTTAGCTTGCCGAGGAGCGGCTGCAGGCTTGGCAATCATTAATGCACTGACAGATTGACGGCGCTCTGGTTTATCCTGCCTTCTAGGCCCATACACCGCACTGGCCTCCTTCTTGAAGGGTTTCTTCTCAGAGCTAGACGATGCACCCTTCGGAATTTTTCCAGATTTTAACCCAGCCTCAATTCTCTCTCCAGTCAGAATCAAATCAGTGAACCCTGCAGACGAATTCCCAATGAGATGGTTGAAAAATGGCCCAGATAGGGTCCCCAAGAACATGTCTACCAACTCCCGATCGGTCAACGGTGGCTGCACCCTGCCAGCCAGGTCTCTCCACTTCTGAGCGTACTCCTTAAAACCTTCACTTGCACCTAACGACATACCCTGGAGTTGGGTACGCGTAGGGGCAAGGTCGGCATTATATTGATACTGCTTGTAGAAAGCAGTAGCCAACTCCTCCCAGTTACGAACCTTGGTCCCATCCAGCTGATAGAACCATTCGAGATGAGTCCCTGAAAGACTCTCCTGGAAGAAGTGGATCCATAAATTCTTATCCGCAGAGTACGGTTGAATCTTCCGAACATAGGACCTGAGATGTAGCTTGGGACAAGACGCCCCGTCATACTTAGAGAAGGATGGTGCCTTGAACTTGTGAGGGATAATCACACCAGTAGACAAACCCAGATCTCCGAAATCTAGCCCAGGTACCTGTTGTATTTCCATGGCATTCAACCTATCCTCCAGCTGCTTGTAATGGTCTTCTGCAGGAGGATACTGCTCTTCATCAAAATCAGTCTCGTTGTCGGAGACTACCGGACTAGGAACCCTTGCTTCTGCCTGAGGACTACTCTTGCCAACAGAAGAACCAGCCTCTTCCTGCTGCAGAGCATTGTCAAACCTTCGGCCCGAGTTGAACAGAACAGTTCTTCTCTTCTTCTTCTTCTCCTTCTTCAGGAGCATAGCCTTCAATTCTTCTTGGCCTTGAGCCAAACCCTTGATTAATTCCTGAAACTGCGCATTCTGCGCCTGAAGAGCCTTGATGGAAGTCTCAGTTGATGACGAGTCGGGATTCATGATGCTGAAATAAACAGCGAAGAACTGTAAGCAACCTGAAAAGAGGAAAAACCTGCTATGCACATGATGAATGAGATGTGTTTATGCAATGCATTCAAGGGTTCGAAAATTCAACTTTGTTGTAGACAAAAAGGAACACACGTTATCATTAAGGAAATCATTGTTTAGTACATCAAAGCCTCATGGGCAAAATAATACAAAAATCAAATCAATCCCAAAATACACTGCGCATCCTCTTTGGAGCTATGTAGGTGTTGAGATTCCTCTCCTCATGCAATAGGCGGGTGAGCTCCAAGACCTTCTTCTCGCTGGCATGTAAACTAGTCTCAAGGGAATTCCGTTCTTCCTTAAGCTGGATCCAGCTCTTCTGCATCTCTTCCCAGGATGTGGGCATATCAGGGTGCTGGATAGTGTAGGACACTTCTCCTTCCAAGACTGGTTCTTTGATTACTGGGAGCATGTGAGGGTAGGGCATCACTAACTTCTGGGAGCGGGCGCGTACCCACTTGAGATAAGGTTCCAACGGGATGGAGTTCCTGTGCCCCAGTGTCATGCTGTCTATCCTACTTGGCATCCTCCAAGCTCTGATAAATCTCTGGCGAAGTCCTTGAGTATCATTGTCGAAGTCAAAAACTATGTCAGGAATTAACATGTCATGAGGACCATCCCTCCGAGCATAACCAAACTGTCTCCAAGCCAGGCATGGGCTGTAAGTAATACCTCCTCTGATTCCAAGTAAAGGAACATTAGGGTACTCCCCGCAACGATCAATGATAGTGACATCTTCTCTGGACCGAGGGCACCAATGTATATCCGCATGTGTAAGAGTCATCAACCGCTGTGACCATCTCAAACCCCGCTCATTCTTCAAGACTGATTGTGGAAGGTGCGAAATAAACCACCTTCCCAGGAGAGGAGTGCAACACATAAGGACACCTCTTTTTCTCATGGTTCGAGTGTAACATGAGTGAAGGATGTCCCCCAACAACGTAGGTATAGGATTCCTGGACATAAAGATCTAGACAGCACTGATATCAATAAGCTGATCTGGGTTAGGGAACAACACCAAACCATAGACAAGGAGGGCCACAACCTCTTCAAAAGCTTGCAAGTCAAGGGAGTTCCAACATTCAAGGGCCTTTTAAAACAGAAACCTGGATAAGAACCCTTTGATACCACTTCTAACTTCCCAATGTCCCTTGAGGTCAGATGACTGTAGGTGCAAGGCTTTAGCAATCTCTTCAAGCTTAGGTTCCTTTTCTGTACCGTTGAAGGGTAGCTGATCAAGGATAGGGATCTTCAGGAGCCGGGAGAACTCCTCCAATGTAGGTACCAACTGACAATCCAAGAAGGTAAAACAGTGATGCAGAGGGTCAAAGAATTGGAACAGGACCTTTATCATATCTTCCTCAATGTTGGTGTTGACCAAGCTGATGAGGCTTCCATGTCTTTCACTGAATGAAGAGTTCTCGGGAATCCTGGATATAAGCTCCTTAAGCTGAGGAGGGATCCTTACAAGACTGATTTGAATTGTCTTTCTACGAACAGTTTCCATGTCCTACAAAACAAGAACAAAGATGAAGATTCGAACCCCTGAAATGGTTAGTCAATGCATATGATGCTGGATGATGTCATGATGCTATGATTAAACACACCACAGATATTTACAAAGACAAACATGTAAGGCACACAAGGCACACAAGACAAGCCCTTAGGGTTTAAGGCCAGCATGGGGTCTGGGTAGTACCCTCTTGAAGTTGGTGGGTTCAACCTGTCCTATCAAAGTAACCGGGTTCTAAGGTTCCCAATATCACGGAGTTGCTTTCATTGTTCATCGTTTCGATTTAGCCACTGAACTGGCGACCGAAATATTCCAGGAAAGCAACCCTCAATTGAGTGTAGTATCGAGTATCAACCAACCTCGGACTGCACCAAAGTCAGTTATCTCACTACCCTAAAGAGGCCAAGATAGTTCAATTAAGGTTCCTAAGGTCTGTTGATGCTTCATGACACCACGTGTAGGCCCCGTACTCTCCTTGACTGAACTCAAGGGTTACCGGTACACACCAAAGTGCCACATCAACGTAGCAGACTGTTTCAACCATGTCGGTATACCCCGCACAGTTCCCTCACAGCCTTGTTGCTACTTTCTAAGAAGGTATCCCCCAGATCCGGGTTAGGATCTATAGAACTCCCAAGACAGTCCCACAATTTAAAGCAAGCAAATCAATACAATTGAAAACACAGTTATGAACTAACCCTAAGGTACACCTCACTTTAAGTTTAAGTCCCCAGCAGAGTCGCCAGTTCTGTGATCGGTGGATCTGGAACTGACTGTTTAACGCTGGTTCGCGAAATGTCGCGGAAGCAAGAGTCGCCACCGTCTTTTATTTTCTCCAAATGGAAAGGACAAAAGCACAGAAAAATTCCTTATAGAGATTGCTCTCGGTTCGGGAGGTAGGTTATAGAAAGGGAAGGTGTTAGCACCCTTTCTATCCATGGTTATCCATGGGCTCTTAGATACTTGCTCATTTGTGTTTTCAAAAATGGTTTGTTTGCTTTTCAACTGTGGGTTTTAAAAAGTTTCTTTGAAAATTTCAGTTCGACTCTTGTATCGGTCCTCAAGAGTGTTTGAAAAATGCTTTCGAAAGCTTTTTGAAAATGTGTTGGTGTGAAAAGTATTTTGTTTTGTTTTGAAATTAGAGCAAGTATCTACGAGAACCTACCTACCCTAAGGAATTCGTCTGTGTAAATGTCCTTTAAAGTAGTGCCATCCCACCATTGAGAGGTAGGTAGCACCACCGTTGGAGGTGTTCGGGTCAATTCGAGGTTCGGGACATGGTGATCACCAGAGCAATAGGAAGACACCTTAGAAGCTACCCTCATGCCAGGTTCCCGGATCATGAGGACTTACTAAGACATCCTCTACTTGACGATCACCTTTCGAGGCAAGGCAACAGTGAGGCGTACCCTAGGGGTGGTGTGTGCGATTTGTGTGTCGTTTTCATTTGCATTGATCTTGTCATGTTATTGGTGTTCTACGCTTGTTTTTATTTTGTCCATACATTCTTTCATGCCATTTGTTAACAGTTAAAAATTGCGAGAAAAGTAGAAAATCTAAGCTATTACAAAAGGCGCGGGTCCACATCGCCAAAATTAACCAGGACCCGATTTGACAGAAAATAAATAAACAAAGTAAATAAAGAATTAAAAGTGCGAGTAATTAAATACATGGCTTCGGGAGAGATACATGAATATTTAAACGGAATAAAATAATATGCGAATTAATAATTGAATCGAAACGAGGGCGTTGAGCCCTTTTGCAAAATTAAATTACATGGAATTGATTAATTAAAATTAAAAGAAAGAAAGAACTTGTTTTTTGGTATTTTTTAGTATTTTAGGATTTAATAGAAAAAAGGAATTAATTAAAATTAAAATAAGATGCAAACCCTAATTCTAATGGCTTTTAATTTATTAAGAAAAAAACATTTAATTTTAACCTAAATTAAACCTAATTTTTATGTACAAATTTAATTATAAAAAATAAATATTTAATTATTTAATTATTTATGAAAAAAAATAAAAAGGATGACAAACTATTAATTAAACCCTAATCCTACATTTTTTAGATTTTTATTAAAAGTATTAAAATTACAACCTAATTTAAAACTAAATAATTACATGCAAATTTATTTATGAAAATATTAGAAATAAAAATATTTATTATTTTAATTCTTTTCTGATTTTTTTATGGGTTTTTTATATTTATGAAAATAATTAATTAAATACAAGAATTAGAATAGAAATAGAAATAATGTAAAAGAAAATATTTAAACAAAGCAAACCTAGGGGGGTTGTAGTCCCCAACATGGAGGTGTCTTTAGAAATTTTAGGCCCATCAAGACATTGGCCCGTTTGACTTTTCCAGACCACGTGCTGGCCTGTTGACTCAAGCTTATGGTGTTCCCCAGACCTATGCCTTTGATTTGACTCCAATATGCACGTGGATGGTTTGATCTGGAGGGTGTATGGTACGTCTTGATGTTGGACCTGCATATGATCATTAATTGCAAAATAATATTGAGACAATGAAGACCTGGGACTCGAACCCAGGTCAGGAATGTTGCTACCACTATGCCTTGCCAGCTGAACCAATTTACGCATGTTAACATTAAACAACTAACAAATATTATAATAAGAAAACAATGGTTAGTGGACTCTGCGCGCGAATTTTTAAACTGGCCAATCCATTGACGCCACAAATTCATCTTCTTCATTGTATCACTTTCCTGAAAAAAAAACAAATATGTTAGACAACGGTTTTGTCAGCGTTCTCCTAGGCCGGTTTTGGAAAAATAGCGATTAGGCCTAGGACGCTCATAAATTGAGCGCGAGCATGGCTTCTTCTTCGTTCAGACACGCTGATTCCAATGGTGGTGGTTTCACACTCTAATTTTTCCTCATTTAAAAAGCCCTAATCCAAGGTCCTGTAAACCCTAGAAATTGACAATGGTATAATCGCGTAGGGTACATAAAAATTCAATCAAACACATGGGTTAGCTTCAGAATAGCATAAAGAATGTAAATCACATATTAAAACTTGCAATGAACGCATGAATGAAGATGCACGATTGTGAATTTTATTTGAAACAGTTTTACTCCATTGTACCAATTCCGGGCGTTTTGATGAGCGTTTGTGGTTGGAAAACGTTCAGTAATGCTTGAGGAAGCTAATGAGATGGAAATCCTGGCTTGAAACCACCTACAAATTAGTTTTCAGTATTGAGTTTTTTGCCAAAAATTCCAAGTTTGATTGTTAGGTTTCTGAGCAGCTGCGTGTGTAATGGCACTAGGGTTGTGATCCTTGCATATGTAGTAATGAATTAGGTTAAAAAGAATCATCCAAATCTCTTTCATTGATGATTTTGAAGATTTGATTTTCAAGCATTATTTTCCAAATATTTTCCATGTGTTTTTGTGCAAATCATGATCCAATCAGTCCAATTCTTTCCATATTTGAATGTGCACGAATTATTGAGTAGATTACATGTGCAAAAAGATTTGTTAGGTTATGTTAAGTATTTTTCATATATTTAATTGATTTAAATGAATTATTATTAATAAAAATTCAAATAAATAAATAAAAAATGAATAAAAACTTCCCTTTGGGCCAAGTGGTCGTGCACATGCTTGGGATGATGAATTGTGGAAGAGAAATGGGCCCATTAGCAATTTTAGGTCATTTGAATCAATGTTGACTTTTCAAAATATCCAAAAATTTCCCAACTTCTACAAGGCATAACTTGCTCAATTTTTAAGCTTTTCTCATGTTCTTGGACATTTTGGAAAGGTCTTTGAGTCCTCTAACCAATGCCTTTGGTCCCATGTCATTTTGATTTACCAATCTAAAGTTATGGCCTTTGACTTAAAGTCCCTTTTTGTTGACTTTTGAAAATGACCTATAATGTTGAAATTGATAACTTTTTGTGAGAGCATTTCTTGGACTTGAAGTATGAAGATGAGTTGTAGGAAATGTCTTTCTCTTCAAAATGAGCTTTGGATGGAATTTTTCTGATAATCCATGTGAAAGTTATGCCCTGGTCAATTTACAGTTGACTTTTTCAACTGTCCAAATAAGGAAACTTTTGCATCTTGATGATTTTTGAGCCAAGCTTTGAGAATCATGATCAAGCATTGATCAAATGATGTTTGTGGCTTCAAAAGGATATGTTGACCAAAAATTTGAACTTTTGACTGTCAAATGACCATTTTGCCCCTACAGTTGACTGTAGTGCAATTAGGGTTTTGACTATGCAATTTTGTGTTGAATGTCTTGAAACTTGATATGAGGATGCTTGACCATATTTGTAGGCTTGTGAGACTTGATTGGACCTTTGGAAGCTTCATTTTCTTGATCAGAACACAAACCCTAATTTTGACTGTTCAGGAGGCTCTTGCACTGTGCAACCCTTGGGGAGATTTTGAAGCTTGACTTGGCAATTTCTTGGAGAATATGGGAGGGCAAATTTTGGGGTACAACAGGTGTAATCCTGACAGTCCTTTTGCAAGCCTTGGGAGGATTGTCGGAAATGGTTATAATTGTAATATCGTTGGTTGAAGTAGAAAAAGTATCAGGAGTAACAGGATTGAAGGTATTAACATGGGTTTTCTGGAAAAGTATCTCTTGGGTATCCATCAGGCGTTGGACACCTGACTTCAACATTGGGCAATCACCTCGTATGTTTAAACAAAAATAGCAGTCTTTACCACAACCAGGAAAGATCCCGGCTCTCAACAAATTTTCGTTAATCACATGTAACGGCATCAACGGGTCAACAACATCAGTAACATGTGTGTCCTCCATAACAGCATGAATATTGTCGTCGTGCTTGGGCATCGGAGCAGATATAACATTGGGCTTCTAAGGAGCATCAAATTCTACTTCCTTAGCATCAATCAGATCCTGGATTTTGTTCTTAAGCGCCCAGCAATTATTGGTATTGTGCCCAACACTGTCGGAATGGTAAGCACACTTGGCATTGGAGTGGTAGTATGGAGAGGAGGTGTTAGGGTTCTTTGGCGCTTCCTTCAAACTGGTCAGATTCAGCTTCAACAAATGAGGAAGTACCTGAGCGGGCGTCATATTGATGCGGGTGAACTGCCGTTGTGGCCTTTCCACCCATTGTTGATTAGGTCTCGACTGATTGTTACGAGGTTGATCATTTGACGAATTTTGAATCATCACAGCCCCCACAGTCGGCCGGCGCTCAGTTCTTCCCTGTCCCTTCTGAGAATACACAACAGATGCTTCCTTCTTGGCTGGGAAAGGTTTTTTAATCGCTGTGGATGTGGAAGCATCCTTTTGAATATTTCCACTCTTAATACCGGCCTCAACCCTTTCGCCAGTCAAAATCAGTTCAGTAAATCCCGCGGAAGAACTTTCGATCAGATGATTGAAGAAGGGGCCAGACAGGGTCCCTAGAAACATGTCAACTAACTCCTTATCTGATAGCGGTGGCTGCACCCTTCCCGCCAGATCACGCCACTTCTGGGCGTACTTTTTAAACCCTTAATTGGAAGCCATCCCCATACTTTGTAACTGAGTACGAGTGGGCGCCAAATCAGCATTGTATTGATACTGACGATAAAAAGCAGCTGCCAAGTCCTCCCAATTGTGAACCTCTGATCTCTCAAGTTGATAAAACCAATCTAGCTGCATGCCAGACAAGTTGTCTTGGAAAAAGTGTACCCAGAGGTCTTTATCGGATGAGTGGGGTTGGATTTTTCTGACATACGATCTCAAGTGCATCTTTGGGCATGACAGACCGTCATACTTGGCAAATGTTGGCACCTTGAACTTGGGAGGCATAACAATCCCAGCTACCAGCCCTAGTTCTTCAAAATCCAATCCGAGCACCCTCTGCAACTCTATAGCTGCCAGTCTATCTTCAAGGTTCTTATATTTATCATCCGCTGGTGGATACTGTTGTTCGAAGTAGTCTTCGTCTTCTTCCTCTTCCTCCTCTTCAACCTCGGATTCAGAAGGCACAACAGTCCCTTTCCCTTTACCGGCCCCTTCGTCAGACGTTGAGGGGAACTCAAGAAACTTCCTAGCATTGCTCTCAAGCCTTCTTCCAAAAGTGGCCACCCCCTGTCTCTTTTTCTTTTTCTCTTTATTCTTCTCCAACAAAACTTTGAGGTCCTCTTGACCCTTTGCCAAGGTCATGAGGAGTTGTTGGAACTGTGAATTTTGTGCCTGCAGATCCTTTATTGTTTGCTCCAAATCCATATTGCTGAAATAAACAGCAGAAAGATAAGGAAACCTGGCGTGAAGACCTGTTTATGCATATGATGAATGGTATGTTATTCATGCAATGCATTCAAGGCTTCAAAAATTCAAATTTGTTGCAAACAAAAAAGAACGCACGTCATATTAAGAAGAAATTTGTTAGTACATAAGTGCCCCATGGGCGAAATGTTACAAAATTCTTAATGTAAAAAGACATTGTGCATCCTCTTTGGCGCGATGTAAGTGTTGAGAGTTTCCTCCTCGTGAAGTCGGCGGGTAAGCTCCAAAACCTTCTTCTCACTGGTATAGAAGTTGGCTTCAAAAGTATCTCGTTCTTCCTTGAGTTGGATCCAACTTTTTTGCATTTCTTCCCATGATGTTGGCATGTCAGGATGTAGGATGGTGTATGGAACCTCTCCTTCTGTAACAGGCTCTTTGATCAAGGGGAGAATGTGAGGGTATGGCATCATAAGATTCTGGGAGCGGGTTCGTACCCACTTGAGATAAGGCTCAAGGGGGATGGAATTCTTGTGCCCCAGTGTCTTACTATCCACCTTGTTAGGCATCCTCCAAGCTCTGATGAACCTTTGTCGAAGTCCTTGCGCATCGTTGTCGAAGTCAAAAACTAGGTCCGGAATCAGCATGTCATGAGGGCCATCCCTCCGAGCATATCCAAATTGTCTCAAAGCTAGACAGGGGTTGTAGGTGATGCCTCCCCTAATGCCAAGTAGTGGGACATTAGGGAATTCCCCACAACGATCAATGATGATGACATTTTCTCAGGATCGAGGACACCAATGTACATCAGAATGTGTGAGGGTCATCAACCGTTGTGACCACCTTAATCCCTGCTCATTCTTCAGAACTGCTTGTGGAAGGTGAGAAATAAACCACCTTGCTAGGAGAGGAGTACAACACATGAGAACACCTCTTTTCCTCATTGTTCGTGTGTAAAATGAATGTAGGATATCCCCAAGCAATGTAGGTATAGGATTCCTGGACATGAAAATCTTGACAGCATTTACATCTATAAGCTGATCAGGGTTTGGGAACCAGACCAACCGATAGATGAGGAGTGCCACAATCTCTTCAAAGGCTTGTAGATCAAGAGAATTCCAGCATTCTTGTGCCTTCTCAAACAGAAACTTTGCCAAGAAGCCCTTGACACCACTTCTGGTTTCCCAATGCCCCTTGATGTCAGATGGTTGCAAGTGTAATGCTTGAGCAACATCTTCAGGCTTTGGTTCTTTTTCCGTACCGTTGTAGGGTAGTTGATTAAGAATAGGAATTCTCAAGAGTTGAGAAAATTCCTCCAAAGTAGGCACCAACTGGTAATCAGGGAATGTGAAACAGTGGTGTAGGGGGTCAAAGAACTGGAAGAGAACTTTCACCATGTCTTCTTCAATGTTGGTGTTGACCAAGTTGAGGAGTCTACCATGTCTTTCACTGAAGAGAGAGTTCTCTAGAATCCTGGAAGTAAGCTCCTTGAGTTGAGGAGGGATTCTCACAAGGTTGACTTGAATTGTTTTTCTGCGAAGAGATTCCATGACCTACAAAACAAGAATAAAGATGAAGATCTAAACCCTTGAAATGGTTAGCGGATGCATATGATGCTTTATGATGTTCATGATGTATGCACAAACATATGTACAAGCAAGTCACACCAAACCCTAGTTTCAGGCTTGCATGAGGTTTCATAGGTAAGTACCCTCTTGAGTTTAGTTGGCTCAAAACCTGTCCTATAAATAGTAACCGGGTTCTAAGGAGCTCAATATCACTGGATTGTTTTCTATCTTCATTGTTTTGGTTTAGCCACTTAACTAGCGACCAAAATATTCCAAGAAAACAACCCTCAATGAGTGTAGTATCGAGTATCTACCAACTTTGGGCTGCACCAAAGCCGGTCATCTCACTACCCCTAATGAAAGGCCAAGATGGTCAAGTAAGATTCTAAGAGTTCATTAGTGCTTCATGACATCACTCAGCGGCCCAGTATTCTCTTTGATTGACTCAAAGGCTACTGGTACTCATAAATATGTCGCACTAATATAGCTATTGCTTCAACCGTGTTGGTATACCCCGCACAGTTTCCACAATGTATTGCTATTTACCTATGAATGTTTCCCAAATCCGAGTGGAGGATTTCAAGCCCAAACAAGAGAACCAAAATGTAAAGCAAGCAAGGCAAACAATAATTATGCAAAGGGTGATCTAAGCCCTAAGGTTACTCCACTTTTAGAATATCTCCCCAGCAGAGTCGCCAGTTCTGTGATATGGTGGGAGAACTGACTTGAGGTTCCGCGTTTGTTTTCGCAAATGTTTCGGTTTAGCAAGAGTCGCCACCGACTTTTTATTTTATCCTAAGGAAAGGTCAAAAAGCACAGGAAAGACCTTTGAGATGTTTTATTGGGTTCAGGGAGTAGATTATAGAAAGGGAAGGTATTAGTACCCCTTCTATCCATGGTTATCCATGGGCTCTTAGTTACTTGTTTTAGATCACTTGCTTTGCTTTTCAATTGTTTGAAATGGTGCTTTTGTGTGTTGTTTTGAAAGATGTTTTGAAAAGAGGCCATCATTGTGGCAACCTTTGTAATGATTCGTGTTTGAATGTATACAAAGGTGTTTTTGTCTTTTGAAAAGTTTTCAATGTTTGAAAGTAGGGTTTTGAAATTATGTTGTGAAGTGTGTTTTGAAAAATAGCAAGGATGTTTTTACAAGTTTGATCAAGTAACTAGGAGCTATCTATCCTATTTTACTCAAAGATTTTTATTATGTTTTTAACCCTTTTAACAGTTTTTTTTCACCATTGTATTTGGTGAATAACCTTGTGTTAGGATATTAACGGGACAGGCGCGGGTCATCGTATAGACCACGATAGCAATAGTGTCAAGTATTTTTGGCAATTTTTCTTAAGGGACTTGATCATTTTGTTTAGGCAACTCAGATAGCATCATCGAGGGACTATGATCTTTTGTTTTGTTTTTGTTTTGCCAAAGTACTTGACATGCAACCATGACCCATTTTTTAAGGCAACAAGTGGATTGAAACCCTAGGGGGTGCAAGTGTGCATTGTGTTTGTTTTTCATGCATGTTTATCTTGGATTAGGTCAAACTTAGTTGTTGATTTTATTTGCATACAAACCCTAGGTCTAACCATGGCATAATTGAAAGCATTTAAAGGTGCAAGAATTTAAAGCCTACACTATTACAACATGATATAGGGAGGGGGTACAAATTTAAATTGGGGGTATTTGACAAGAAATTAAATTCTAAATTATTACAACCAAATCGAATGTATAAGACAATATTTAAATGTGCAATAATTAAATAAAATACAACAAATAAATGTTAAATAAAATGTATTATGCAAAAACTTTTTATATATG